>CM069059.1:6515377-7115377 GCA_035220775.1 Malus fusca
TTGGTTTTCTAATGACCTAAAACACTTAAAAACATATTCTAAGACAAGTTCTAGTTAATATGACTCAAAGAAATAAGATGGGGTTGATTTTGAAAGAAAATAAGTAAAACAAAGTAAGATCAATGAAAACAGATTCTTAGACAAAATTAAGTAAATTAATGGGTGATAGACTAACTAGAGGGTTCTTCTCCACACATGATACACTTGCATTCAACTTTGATTTCCAATTGCTTCTTTCAATAAACTATGAATCTCAACGCCCTAGGTTAACTGTGATAGCACTTTTTTAACCTTCAAGTTTTCCTAAAGTTAGTGAATTGGATGGGAATGCACATGCAACAACTCAAAACATTCTCTAAAAGTCCCTTACGTGAAAAGCACAATAAAGATACAATCAAAGATCATTAAGCTTCATGAAAACTATAAGCATTGACGAGGCAATTGTTACTATGAAAAGCATGAAACGCTTGCCAAGAATTCACTTAACACGATCGTTTATAAGCGACCTCCACTACTTGCAAACATAAGGTTGTAACTATTAGGTGAAACTTCCTTATGTTTTAGCTTCAAATTTCTGCATGAAAACTAAGTTGGCCACCTTAATTAACACACAAAAATAAGTCATCAATCAAACGGTTAAGCAAATTGCATTCACAATTCATGAAATAACAATTAGACGTAATCAATTCATCTTGCAAGCATAATCATGGTATTGAATAACCCCCTAGCCAAAAAGGCTTAGTTCCTCATGTTCGCAAAACAAAGGAAAACAGATTTATACATTGTAAATATAAGAAAGAGAACACCTAAATATTCCAACGATTCAATGTTGAACAGCTAGAACCTTCAAGCACTTCTTCTTCCTCTCCTTTGCTGCGGCACAAGGGTTTTGGGTGAGTTTTGGGAGTTATGGATGATGTAGAATGATGGGTTTATGGTTAGGATAGGTGTAGGGGTCGGCTAGGGTAGTTTCTGGGCAGAAAATATGAGGAATGGTGAAGTATGGATGTGATAGAGAGTGGTGGATGGTTTCTGGCATGAATGGTGAATGAATGGCCCTTTTGTGGCTGCAAAAGAGAGTTTATTTAAAGGATTTCAGGAATTAAAACCCTAAGTAATTTAGGTAATCAGAAATTAAGTCTAAGGCTTCTAGAAATAGGAAACACAATCAGAAAGTTAAAGGAAAAGGCAAGGGAATATGCGGCAAGGTTCTAAAACACATTAGGAATGTGTTTTAATGCCTAAAATCAGGAAAGAGCCTTCTCCCTTGCACGGCAAGGAAGAGGAAAGGGGAAGGGGGGTGCGGCACTTGTCCAAAAGGCTTCTAGGGCATTTGTTTTGTGTCCTAGAATACATATGAAGTCTTCAAAGTGGCTCGAACATAAGGACTTTTAGAATTAGGAAAGGTCAAACCAAAATAGGAAACCTTGGCTTAACTTTCCTACTTCAAGTAGGAATCCTTCTTGGAGTAGGAATCCTTGTTCTTCTAGGAATCCTCATGTGATTAGGAATCCATCTTCAATTAGGAATCCTTCGTTGATTAGGAATCCTTCGTTGATTAGGAATCCTTCGTCGATTAGGAGTCCTAATTTCTTCAAGTCTTCAATTCATCCATTCCTTTTGCTCCAAAAGGCTCCAAATTACATCATTTTGCACACTTCGGCTTTGGAATCTGAAAACACACAAAAGTGACTTTAAACACTAAAATAACTAAGGAAACACAACGTAAATGCACGAGAACAAGCCAATTAAGTCGCATAAATATGCTCCTATCAAAGTCCATCAAATGTGTTGTAAAAGGGCATAAGCCCTTATCTTTATTTCAAGTATTCCTATTTGTTTATTTGTATGCAAATTGGAATAGTTGGGGCCAACGCCCAATAGGAAATAACGGTTTAATTAGATTAAACGCGTAACTAAAATCAACAACTACCTACCTTAGACCCAAGGTCCAACACAAGGCTCGTGTTGGATCAAATCAAACGGTTCATAATCATCCTAAGACCTAATATGACCATATAGTCCATATGAGGATGCAAAGCATTCGTTAGTAGTTCCATATAGTCTCGCTTGTTTCATTGAAATAGTGGGAGTATTATATACTACTAATTCATCTTAACTTGGACCAATGGTTGTGATAGGCCCAAGTTCTTTTAATAAGATTAAAATAAAATTGATGTAGCCCAACACAACTCCCTCAACAAAACGAATATTAAGTTGATAAGTGAGAATGATGCCTCACAATGATATGATGTTGGCACCATTGCACTTAGTTAAGTTATTCCCACAATGCTAGTTCGTGTAGGGGTTCAAGAATAGCCTCTCATCATTATTTTTGCTAACCAACATCATATCATCGTGAGGTGGGCTTGGTAATGGTGAGCCTCCCATACCCCGCTAAGAGTTCAACATAACTCTCGAATTCCATTGAGGGATGTGGAATTTGCCAAAAATAGTGGGTGGTACTATTTGATTTAAGACCCAATCAAGTAGTTTTAAAATCAACAATCTAATACGATTTCTGTTATGTTATGTAGTTAACGACATGCCTAAAATTACACCCACCATTATACTTGACAAAAGTAGCCTTAGGGGCCAATGTTTCCTTGCTTGATATCGCCACATTGAGAATGTCTCAAAGGTGAAAGACATATTGTATGTGCTTAAGCAATCCCCTCCTCATGTACCTCCTACGAAACTAGCTTCAAAGGAGGAGTGTCAAAATTATGCTAGACACTATGAGGATGACTTACAAGCCAAATGCTTAATCCTCACTTCACTTAGTGAGGAGCTTATGAAGCTACATAAGCACATGGACACTTCTTGTGCCATGGTTGAAAGTTTGCATAAGATGCATGACATTGAGACTAGTAATGTATGATTCTCAAAAGTTTGTAGTCTATTGAATGCCAAAATGGCAAAGGGGACATCGGTCCATAAACATGGACAAAAGATGGAAAGGATCTTTCAAGATCTTGAGAGTTTAGGAACTTCCATCGATGGGAAAATGGCCCAAGACTTTTTCCTTGCATCTCTCTCGGATGATTTCACTAAGTTTATTCTAAACTATAAAGTGAATAGATTCGATCATACTTTTACCGAGATGATTGACATGTGCTGTAAGTTTGAACAAGGTTTCAAAAAGGCAGTGGGAGTGAGAATGCAATCACAAGGAAAAGGTTACATAAGAAGAAGGCAATAAAATCCAAAGGAACATGCTTTCATTGTGGAAAGGATGAACGTTGGAAGAAGAAATACGGGGTGCACATTGCGAGCCTTATGACATGAACTTTTGAAGGGACTATTTCTATCATAGAGAGTGCTTTTACAATGAGCTCCAATTCCTGGATATTTGATTCAGGCGCTAGTCAACATATCTGCAATTCGTTGCAGGGACTAACAGGGAGTAGGACACTGCGCAATGGGGAGATGATTGTGCGAGTTGGGAACGGCACTAAGATCTCTGCAAAAGCAATAGGCACCTACATGCTTAAACTACCCTCTGAGGAAGTCCTGGAACTTAAAAATTGTTTATATTTTCCTTCATGTATAAAGAATTTGATTTCTATCTCTATGCTTTTACGAGATGGGCACTCATTATTGTTTGACAAAATGAGTTGCACTTTATACTTGAACGATCGTATTATCTCTCATGGTAATATGATAGAGGGACTTTTTCACCTAGAGACAAGTAGTGGGATGCACTGTATTGAAAGCGAGAATACCTCAAAATCCAAAAGGGCTAGAGAAGAAGTTAACCGAGAAAAGATGTGGCATCTTAAACTTGGACATGTGAACCTTGATAAGATTCGCAAGATGTCGAAAGACGGATATTTCCGCCCATTAGGTAATGACCAAATGGGTACTTGTGAATGTTGCTTAAAAGGGAAGATGACCAAATCTCCATTGACTGGGAAAGGAGAGCGTGCCACTGAAATTCTAGGGTTAATCCACACTGACGTATGTGGACCTATGTCTACTACGTCGAGAGGAGGCTTCTCCTACTATATCACATTCACTGACGATCACTCTCGGTTTGGCTATGTGTATCTTATGAAGTACAAGTCAGAATCCTTTGAAAGGTTCAAAGAATTCAAGAATGAAGTTGAGAAGCAAACTGGGAAACAGATAAAGATCCTAAGATCAGATCGAGGGGGAGAGTATCTAAGTAACGAGTTCCTAGATTATCTCAAAGAGTGTGGAATAATATCATAGTGGACTCCACCAGGAACTCCACAACTTAATGGAGTTTCTGAAAGGAGAAATCGAACCTTAATGAACATGGTGCGTTCTATGATGAGTTCCGCCGATCTACAAGTAACATTATGGGGATACGCTCTATATAAAGCAGCTTACTTGCTTAATAGAGTACCTTCCAAGTCAGTTTCACAGACGCCCTATGAGATATGGCATGGAAGAAAGCCAAGTCTTAATCACATTAAGATTTGGGGTTGTGAAGCATATGTCAAGAAGCTTGAAGCGAGATCAGTTAGGTGCTATTTTGTGGGATATCCTAGAGAAACTATGGGATATGAGTTCTACCATCCCGACGACCAAAAAGTCTTTGTCGCCAGAACTGCTAAGTTTCTAGAGGACGAATTTGTTCTCAAAGGAACTATAAGTAAAACGATGGAAATTAATGAGATTAATGATGAACCACAAACAAGCACTCGACAAGTTGACAACCCTGTTCCTGAACCCCTAGCTCCATGTAGATCTGAAAGGGTTAGCAAGCCACCTAAGAGGTATGGCTTAGATAATGACTTTGGGGAATTGTACCTTCTAGGTGACAATGACACAAAGGAGGACCCTAGGGACTACACTGAAGCAATGTCCGACATTGACTGAAAAGATGGCAAGAGGCCATGAAATCTGAGATGGATTCCATGTATCAAAATCAGGTCTGGACTCTTGTAGACCCTCCAGAAGGTATAGTACCTGTTGGAAACAAATGGGTCTTCAAGAGGAAGCTAGGCATTGATGGGAACGTGGAGACTTATAAGGCTAGACTAGTAGCCAAGGGTTATAGGCAACGAGAAGGGATTGACTATGAAGAAACCTTCTCTCCTGTAGCCATGATTAAGTCCATTCGGATTTTGCTTGCTATAGCTGCTTACCATGATTGTGAGATATGGCAAATGGACGTGAAGACGGCCTTTCTGAACGTCTACCTAGAGGAAGAGCTCTACATGACTCAACCCAAAGGTTTCGTGTCCAAGTCTGAAAAGACTAAGGTATGCAAGCTTCAGAGGTCCATTTATGGACTTAAGGAAGCCTTCAGGAGCTGGAACATTCGTTTTAATACTGAAATCAAATCGTTTGGTTTTACTCAAAACGAATACGACAATTGTGTTTATCAAAAGGTTGTGGGGGATGCAGTTGTATTCCTAGTGTTATATGTAGATGACATATTACTATTCGGGAATGACACTGCAATACTTTCTTCTGTAAAAGTGTGGTTGTCCAAAACCTTCCACATGAAAGATTTAGGAGATGCATCTTATGTACTTGGGATAAAGCTCTATTGTGATAGATCCAGAAAATTAATTGGATTATCCCAATCTATGTACATAGATAAGGTGCTAAGTAGGTTCCAGATGGAACAATCTAAGAAAGGTCTTCTTCCTGTGAGACATGGAATTCACCTTTCTAAGTCCATGGGACCTAAGACTCCTGAAGAGATACGGCAGATGAGTGCTATTCCTTATGCTTCTGCCATAGGAAGTCTCATGTATGCCATGATATGCACAAGGCCTGATATCGCATATGATGTGGCATTACTAGTCGATATTAATCTAACCCAGGATCAGAACACTGGGCAGCTGTCAAGATGGTCCTTAAGTACTTAAGTGGAACTAAGGACATGTTCCTCGTTTATGGAGGAGCGACAGAGTTGTGAGTGGAAGCCTATACAGACGCAGATTTCCAATCTGACGTCGATGATAGAAGTTCCGACTCCGGATATGTATTCACTCTAAATGGTGGGGCTGTTAGCTGGAAAGGCAAGAAACAAGATGTAATTGCTGATTCCAAGACGGAGGCAGAATATGTCGCTGCAGCTGAAGCCGGCAAAGAAGCGTTCTGGATGAAGAAGTTCATTACTGAACTTGGAGTGGTTCCAACCATTACACCACCAGTAACTTTGTACCGTGATAATAGTGGGGCGATAGCTCAAGCCAAGAAACCCAGGGCTCATCAAAAGAACAAGCATTTTGACAGGCGCTTTAATATCATTAGAAGATATGTTGCCGAGGGGAAAGTCAACATCCTCAAGGTTGCCTCAGCCGATAACGTAGCAGATCCACTGACAAAGCCAATGTCTCAAATCCAACTTGACTGACATATGGAAAAGATGGGTATTAAATACATGGGAAGGTGGCTTTGAGTGAAGGAAGATTTGTGAAAAACATGTTCATTTAAGCAACATCTATAGCATGCTATTAACAATTAAAAGGCGGAATCATGCTTGCATGCACTTAAAAACAAAACATTAACCATGAAATTCAAAGCCTAGTAGATTGGTGAACCAAGACTCAACTCAAAACAAAGTGAGTTGAGAAATTTATACCTTTGTTGATTCCTCTTTGCATAAGCAAAGGATAATCACCCAAGAGATAGGGCCTTCATTCCTTGCTTCTTAGATCCATGGATTTGGATGGATGAAATGGTTCTCTGAGTTCCCAAAATTGAGAACCTCTAAGTCTCTACACCAAGGTTAGATTGGAGAAGAAATGAGTGACCTTGGAGTAGTAGGATTGCTAGATCCACCCTCCAAGGGGGCCGGCCTCCTAGAGAGAAAAGGAGAGACATGTTCTCTCCAATTTTCTCCAAAAGAACCCTTAATGAATTTTAGGCTATAAAGTTCTTTATATAGTCACTTCTTTAAATGACCTAAAGAACCAAAAACCCTAATTCAACACACATGGCCGACCATATTGATAGGGGCATATTTTTGCACCTTAGTTAGCTTGTTCTTGTGCATTTACATTGTTTTTCCTTAGTTAAAGTAGTCTTTTAAGCTAGTTTTATGTGTTTTCAGGTTCTAAGGGCAAAGTATGCAAAAGGATGCATTTTGGAGCTTTTTGGAGCAAATTAGAGCTTGGAATGGACATCATATGCTTGGAGCCAAGAGGATGGACGAAATTGAAGATTTGAAGATGATGTTTCCTACTTGAACAAGGTTTCCTAGTTGAAGTAGCAAAGGCCTAATTGAAGATGGAATCCTAGTTGAATTAGGATTCCTAGTTGAAATAGGTTTCCTAGTTGAAGACGGATTCCTAGAAGAATGAAGATTCCTACTCAAACAAGGTTTCCTACTTGAAGTAGGAAAGTTAAATCCAAATGGCATCAAGTTTCAGCAACAAAGAAGTTTTCCAAGTCCAAGAAGGAAAAGGAATCCAAGAAGAAGAAGGATTGACCAAGTCAAAGTTTCCTAATCCTAATCTACAAAGGTTTCAGCCATAATTAAGGTTCCTAGTCAATTTGGGACACCTAAATCCCAATCTTAGAGGGTTGCCGCACCTGGCCTTCTAGAAAATCTGATTTCCTTGCCTTGCAAGGCTTTCTAGAAGCCTTATCCACCCTATCCCTTACCTGCCGCACCTAGGAGGCCTTTTCCCCTTTTAATTCTGATTTCTAAGCCTATTTCCTTGTGGATTTGGGTTATTTAAGTCCATATCTGATTACCCTAGGGTTTTAAGTGCCTATATATACTCATATCAACCCCTAGATCAAACCACCACCTCTCATATACAACAATTCACGCCAGAAATACATCCTTGCTCTCTGCCGCACCCTTCCACCACCATATTCCATAATTTCTGCCAAAAATCATCCCTAGCCGCACCACCCATCCACCCTAAACACCATCACACATCCCCCATCCATTCTACACCATTTAATAACCCAAAGAACCTGTCCAAAGTCCAAGTGCCGCAGCAAGGAGGAAGGAAGATTCGTGGATGCACTTGCTGCCAAGTTGGAACGTTCTAGGTGTTTTCTTTCTTTGGATTTTAATTTCTAAATTTATGTATCTTTGCTTTGCGAGTATGAGGAACTAAACCCCCCTTGGCTAGGGGGGGATTCAAAACCATGTTTATGCTTGCTATATGATTTGATTACTTCTAATTGCGTTTCATAAGTTGTGAATTCAATTTACTTATCTATATGAATTAAAACTGATTTGTGTATGTTGGTTAAGAGGGCCCGCTTAGTTTGCATGCATGAATTTGATGCTAGGATATAAGGGAATTTCACTTAATTTTTATGAACTTATATTTACAAGTAGTAAAGGTTGTTGATCACAATCGCGTTAAGTAAATTCTTGGCATAAGTATCATGCGCTTTCATAGTTACGAGTGCCTCGTCAATGCTTATGATTTTCATAGAACTTAATGATCCTTGCTTGAATCTCTATTATGCACTTTCATGTAGGGAACTTGTGGGGAATGCTTTGGGTTGTCGTATGCAATTCATCCAATTCAATAACTTAAGGAAAATCTGAGGGTTAATTTAAGCGGACCTAATTAACTTGGGGCGTTGAGAATTCATGGTTTACTGAAAAACAATTGGAAATCGTTTTATATGCAAGTGTGGCATGTGTGGAGTGATAAGCTCATATTTATACATATTTAACATCAAATTCTCTTATCTTTTGTTAGTTAGTTTCTTATATTTTTGAGTTATTTACTTTGTTTTTGTGTTTTATCGAATTTATCTAGCTAAGAAAATAAAAATAGCATAAGTGTGATTTTATGTAATAAATTCATGTCAAAACTGTTTAGTTTCTAAATTAAATAAAATTTATATATATATATATAATAATAATTTATATCATGTTTGTTTTATATAAAATGAGATAATATAAAATTAAGGAGTGCTGAACTCAATGAATAAAAAGAATTGCAGAGGAGTGGAGGGAATTAGGCAGCAGAAATAGAAAAAAGCAGAAGTGGAAAATGAGTGGAATGGTGGGAATGCATGATAGGAATAAAGAAATAAACAAAGCACGCAGAAGGGAATAAATGGGACACCAGCGAGGTCAGCACGGGGGGAGAAGGAATAAGCTGCCCTTTGGCAGCAAGGTCAGAGAAAGAAGGTCTGTCACGAGGAGGCATGTGAAGCTGCCTTGGTGGAAGTGAGCTACTGACGCGGGAATAAGGAGGGGAGGTGTGCGAGGGCAGCACCTGGCAGTCGCGGGGTGCAGAGAGGAACGTGCTGCCTGGCAGTGGGTCAGAAAGCAGCAGCTGCCTTGAGGCAGCTGGAAGGGACATGTGGCAGCTGGGAGGACAGGCAGAAACGAGGGCAGTCAACACGAAGGAAGGCTCGCAGGTCAGCACGGAGGGAGCAAGCTGCCTGAAGGCAGCAAGTCGCACGCGGAACTGGGGATAGAGCTGCGGAAATCGCGAGACGTGCAGGGAAGTGAGCAAGTGACGTGCTGGCAGGCGCTGTCTTGGCAGCTGGCGAGAAACAGTCAGCGCAAAGGCAGAGGTCGCGCGGAAACCAAGACGCAGGAGCACGGGGTCAGCACGGAGAAGCAACTGTGCAATCCTCTCGGTGTGAACAGAAGTCAGAAGCAACACTGCAGTCCTCATTCGGTTTAATCCTCCAACTCACGTTTTATTTCTGTTTTAATTTCAATAATGTGTAACTAATTTTATTTTGGCTAGAGTTTAATTCAAAACCATGAATATATTTGTAATATGAATTGATTACCTTTAGTTGTGATTTCTGAGTTGTGATTTAATTTGCTTAACTGCTTGATTGATAACTTATTTTTGTATGTCGATTAAGGATGCATACTTAATTTACATGCATGAATTTGATGCTAGAATATAAGTGAATTTCACCTAATCGTTATGAACTTATATTCACAAGTAGTGAAGGTCGCTTATAAACGATCGCGTTAGGTAAATTCTTGGCATAAGTTTCATGCAATTCATAGTAACAAGTGCCTCGTCAATGCTTATGATTTTCATAAAACTTAATGATTCTTGCTTGGATCTCTATTATGCAATTCATGTAGGGAACTTGTGGGGAATGTTTTGGGTTGTCGTATGCAATCATCCAATCCATTAACTTAAGGAAAATCTGAGAATTAATTTAAGCGGACCTAATTAATTTGGGGCGTTGAGAATTTACAATTTATTGAAAGAACAACTGAAAATCAATTTAGGTTGCATATATGTCATGTGTGGAGAAGAACCCTCTAGCCATTCCGTCATTTATCATTTTACCTTAATTTTATGTTTTTGTCAATTTTGTAATTTATTTAAGTTTAATTTACTTTTCATCAAAATCAATCCCCCATTTTATTTTAAAGTGTTAGATTTATTAGAAATCATTTTAGTTTGTGTTTTCTTAAGTCTTGAGTTGTTTTGAGTCTTTTGATTTATTTTAGTTTATTTGTTAGTTTTATTTTGAGTTATTCTATTTAAGTGTTTTGAGTCTAGTTTAATATTTTAAATTTTGTTTTTACGTTTTTAATTTAATTTTACTTTGATTAGCATCCCTAGTTAATCCCCGGCCTAGAACGATCCCTACTTACATCATTACTACAACTGTCACAAATAGGGTTAAATTTGTGCGTTAGTTAATTCACGCATCATGGAGATGAACCCCTTAGCTAGCCTTCCATCCATTCAAATCATCCAAATTCGTTTTAAAATCTGTTTTGTTTTACAAAGTTCTTGTTTTGTTTTCAAATTCGTCAAAACCAATTCCCCCTTTATTTTGAAGTGTCATATTAGTTAGAAATCAATTTAGTTTGTGTTTTCAAGAGTCTTGAGTCAAGTTAAAACCTATTTTCGTCCAAATTTGTGTTTAGTGTTCAAAACTGCCTAGATTGTGTTTTTAAGGCAGTTTTGAGTGTTTGTTTGCTGTTTTGAGTCTTTTGGTTTGTTTTGGTGTTTTAAAGTTTAGTTTTGCATTCTTTGAGTCTAATTTAGTGTTTTAAACTTGTTTTTACGTATTTGAGTCAGTTTTCAAGTGATTTAGCAATCCCTCCTAATCCCCGGTCTAGAACGATCCCTACTTACATACTTTGCTACAATTGATAAAAAGAGGGTTTAATTTGTGTGCTTATATATTTCGCATCACATATAAGGGATATGGGCTTTTGGGCCTTTGTGAATCTTTATTCATTAAATTGTCATACAACTTAAGTCAATGGGTTTGACGTTCGAAGCCCATTGGGCCTTAAGGTCCAAAACTATCCCAAGGTCTTTAACGAACTTATTCGTTTGATTAATTAACATATTAATTAATCCTTGCCATAAATAATTAAACCATTTAATTATTCTTACTCATCTCCATTGTTTCTTCAATCTCCACCTCACACGGTGTACGATCCATTAGGTTCCTTTTAGCGAGGCAGTGGGTGATTAAAACTCTTTCTAATCGATTGTGAATTGAAACTTACTTTCTATTCTCCCTTTAGTGATTATACACGTTTAGGGCTTCCACAAACCATGAGTGACACCTAGCAGCATATCATGGTTACCCAAGCTAATCAGAAGAGGTAGAGAACCTATTCAGTTTAGGATTACAAATGCCATACGGTTTTTCTCCAATACAATACTCTTGACCACATTGTTTGGTTTGATAGTTTATTCATGTCTACTATCCAATGTGATTCGTTTGCTTATATGATTACCTTGAATGTGATTTGGAACGACTTCCTAAATCTCATTCACACTCTGGCCAGAGATTCTTAATCATATCATAGAGTATTCTCCCTCAAAAGGTTTGAAGGTTAGAGATCCCTTGTTGCGCATTTAATTGCCTCCATGGCTAAGTGTCTTAACCCTAACTATGCCGTGGACACCCACGAATGGAGTGACGTTTGACATAATCAAAGATCAAGGACCTAACCACAAGACAACTATGATGCCTCAGGTCAAATGACTACTTTGCATTATCCCAACCATGAGTTCTCATGTGACATGAGTATGAGAACTCTTCGTTGATCGTGTTCAGTGGACTCATTCTCTATTGAGCACCTACGTACTTGTCTTGATGTCACACACATCAATGACTCGAGACTAGTCACTCTCCCTGAGAGAAGACACAGCACGTACTGATCTTAACAGACTGTCAATGCCCAATTGGCAATCCTATGATCAGGAACGTTTAGGATGTGTCTATGAAAGAATGGTCCCATGAATCTAACTTCTTTAGATCGCATTCTCCCAATCACATATTCCTTGGACTTTATCGTTTAAGCATATAACATTTATATGAGACGGCTTAAACAATAATCTTTGCCCTTGATATTAAACTAGATTAGTTTAACATATGAAATGTCCGTAAAGTATCATCATATGATTGGCTTTAGGGCACATTTCCAACATTGAGTGCAAGTGGGAGATTGTTGGAAGTATACCCACAAAGCCACTCATTTGATGTAATAGCTTTTGGAATACTTATTGTATTAAACTGTTATATGTTTAATGAAGGGCAAAGCTTATTGTTAATCACTATTTATTGTATCATCTGTTTAGGCAATAAGGGAATCCAAGGAAAGTATTTAATCTGAGAGAGAAGTGATCTAAGTAAGTTAGATTAACGAGACCTTTCTCTTATGTTCATTCCTAAAACGTTCCTAGCCATAGGATTGCCAATTGGGCATTGACAATCCGCTAAGGTTAGTATGTGTTATGTCAACTCAAGCGTGAGTATGATTAGTCTCAAGTCATTTAGTGTTGGACACTAACACAAACACGTAGGTGCTCGAAAGGGTAATCAAGTACACTGAACAACGATCAAAAGACAGTTTGAACATACATGTCATGTAAGAACTCGTTAGTTGCAATATGCAAAGTAGTCCTTCGACCTGAGGCATCATAGATGTCTAATGGTTAGGTCCTTGATCTTTGATGATGTCAAAGGCATTCCATCGAGAGTGTCCACGGCATTGTTGGGGTCAAGATATCTAGTCATGTAGGCATATGAATGCACAACAAGGGATCTCTAACCTTCCATGGTGGAGGGAGAATACTCTAAGATATTCGGGAGTCTTTGGCCAAAGCATATGAATATGACTTAGGAAGTTTGTTCCAAATGATATTCAATTGAATCATATAAAGAAGTATCATATTGGATAGTAGACATGAAACAAACTATTACTCAAACAATGTGATTAAGATTATTGTATTAGAGAAGGACCGTATTGCATTGTAATTGTAATTGGATAGGTTCTACAACCACTTCTACTTAGCTTGGGTAGCCATGACATACTGCTAGGTGTCACTCATGGTTTGTGGAAGCCCTGAAGATTAGCAAACACTAATCTTCATCAAAGGGAGAATTGAAATGTTGTTTCAATTCACAATCGATCGTTAAGAGTAACAATCGCCCACTGCCTCGCTAATTGGAACCTAATGGATCGTACACCGAGTAAGGATGAAAGTGAAGAAATATAAATGAGATGGATAAGCGATTAAATGGTTTAATTGAGAATGGTCAAGATTAATTAATTTTACGAAAGGTTCGTATTGGGCTTTTAAGTTGGTTTTGGGTTTCGGGGCCCAAAAGTGTTTTGGTCCACAAGGCCCATTATGTTTAAGTTGTATGACAACTCAAACAAAATGGGCAATTAGCCCAATAATAAAGACAAGGCCGGCCATAAGGGTGAGTGGAAGCAAACTTGAATTAATTACAAGTTTGCCACTCACATGTGATGTAGTATAAAGTCAACTTTATAGCTTTTTCTCATTAGGATTTTCTTGAGGCAAAGATGAGAAACACTTTCTCTCTTTTTCTCTAAAAGGAGGCCGGCCACTTAGGGAAGAATTAGCTAGCAATCTTTTCTTCTCTAAATCATCCATTTCATCTTCACACCTCATCCTTGGTGTGGAGACTTAGAGACACCAAATCTTTGGTGTTCTTAGAGATCCTTTCCTCACATCGTCAAGGAGCAAAGGAGCATGACAAGGAAGATCTAAGGAGCTAGGAGGTGACTTGAAGGCCCTCCACTTGGGTGAATCCCTTGTGTAAACAAGGATGAGCTTCAAGGGTAATGAATCTCTAAATCCTTCCTTCTCTTTAATATTGTTAAAGAGTCTTGTGGTTCACCATTCACTAGGCTTTGAAAGTCATGGGTTTTAGAATTGTTTTTGAATGCATGACTACTTTAATGTATTATTAGTTTGCATATGTGTTCAAATGTTCTCACATGTTCTTAGCTAGTACAAAATTTTTCCTTCATCTTACAATTTATTGAAAAAAATAAAATGCAAAATGAAAGTTTTCTATTTTGTCTAAGTGATTTGCAATCGAGGCGGATGCCTAGACGGGTTTGGGCAGGTTAGGCGGGTGCCTAGGTGGTCTAGGCAGGCGCCTCAGTAGGTCTAGGAGCCCTTTCTTAATTTTCAAACGCCTAGGCATTAATCGGGGCAGTGACTAACCGACTCGGCGCTAGGCGGGGATATGACACAACTAGGATTTTTCCTACACATTAGAATGACCTAATTGCCCTTGTATATAAATGTCACAACCCGTCCCGAAATAAATTATCGATGACGTGAATTGACTATTTTACCCTGGGATGTGAGCGTTGTGGTGTGTTATGCATGTAAATGGTGGTCCAAACTTGCATTTTCCTTAATTTTTGGAACAAAATTTGGAAATTTGTTTTGTGGTTTTGGTTGGTGACCACGTGGACCACTCACACACACACAAACTCTTCCTCTCACTTCTCTCCCGTGCTCTCTTACCCTCATACTCACTCTCTTTCCTTCCCTCACGTACGGACCAACATCAAATCTAGAAGGAAGCTTGCAGATCGAGGGTTTAAAGGACACCATTGTGTTCTTGAGGCTCATACAAGTCGAATGGTACCATTTTTAGGTAAGAACTCCTTCGAAAACCCTAGTTTCTCTCGAACTCCGATTTAGGTACTATTCATGCAAACGTAATATCTCATGTTTTTGGGGATTTCAAGCTTATAGGTAGCTTAAGGAGGTCCTCACGAGGCTAGGAGTGGTTCGTTGGAAGATTTTGGACGTCGAAATAGTGAGATTCGACGAGTTGTAGGTTTGGCCGGAATATCGAGGAGTTTTCCGGCGAATCCCGTGGGTTTTAAGGCTCGTAAAAGGTATGGTTTTGTTCATCTTGATGAGATCTTCAAAATGGTTCAAATTTCATAAAGTTTGGTGTTAAAATGAGGTAGAAATTAGGGTTAGAAGCTTTTCCAGAAACCGGTGAACAGTCACCGACGTCCGGTGACTCGTCAAGGAAGAAGGAGCATATTCCGTTAGTTTTGACGGAATATGCTAACGGCGTAAGGTAACGCCGTTAGTTTTTAGATGGAATATTCAAGATTTTAACAGGATATTCCCTAACGCCGTTACTGCCATCGTCAGTGTGGCAGGCACGTGCCCGCGCGTGGGCGGCGCATCTGGCCGTGCCTTGGCCGGCGCGTGGCGGTGCGTGGGTGGTCGGAAAATTATTCTAAAAATATGGGGATGTTCGTGGAGTTGTGTAGATCATGTTGGTATATTCAAACACCCCATTTGAGCATTGTATGAGAAGTTATTAGATAGCTTTGTCTATGTGCTTTAAATAACATTTTTATAGTTATCTCGCATATAGGGCAGGCTTATCCCGAGGACGAGCGCAGTCATGGGTGACTCGGGGGTGATGCGGTGAAAGTTAAGCACTCAAATTAAACCCTCTTGTTGTCAAATTGTAGTATAAATGCAAGTAGGGATCGTTCTAAACCGGGGATTAGGAGGGCTTGCTAAAACCTCTAAACTAACTCAAAAACATAAAAACAAAGTTAAAAATGTTTGAATAGACTCAAAGGACTCAAAACAGATTCTAAAGACGCAAAACAACTTAAAAACACTCAAAATTGCCTAAAAACACTTACTGGGCATATTTGACTCTAACACAACGTTGGATGAATTTAGTGTTTTGGTTTGAATCAAAACACTCAAAAACACTAACGAAATAGAAATTTAACACTTTGAAACAACAAAGTAAAAGGGGGATTTGGGTTTTGATGAATTTGAAACAAACAAACAAGTTATAAAACTAGGCAGATTGTAAGACAAATTTGAGGAATACGATGATGGATGGATTAGTTAGAGGTCCGTTCTTCACACATGACACACCTGTACATGAATCGATTTCCAATTGCTTTTCAATAAACTATGATGCTCAACACCCCAGATTAACCGTGATGCACAAATTAACCCTCAGATTTTCCTTTACTCATTGAATTGGATGAATGCATGCGATAACCCAAATCATTCTCTAAAAGTCCCCTATATGAATGCATAATAGAGATACAATCAGAGATCATTACGTTCAATGAAAATCATAAGTGTTGACGAGGCAATTATAACTATGAATGCATGATACAATTGCCAAGAATTCAATTAACGCGATTGTGATAAACAACCTTCACTACTCATGAATATAAACTTGTAACGATTAGGTGAAACTCATTTATATTCTAGCATCTAATTCATGCATGAAAACTAAGTATGCATCCTTAATAAACATACAAGAATCAGTTATGAATAAAATAGATAATTGAATTGAAATCACAACTTATCAAATCACAATTGGAAGAAATCAATTCAAACACAAGCATGTTCATGGCTTCAAACTTCCCCCTAACTAAATAGGGGTTTAGCCACTCATAATTGCAACAAAATTAGAAAATAACAAAGTAGACATTGAAAGCAAGAACGAAGTACACCTAAAACGCTCCAAAGTTCCAAGCTTGAAACGCCAAGGACCTTTGTTTTCACCACCTTGTTGTAGCACAAGTGTCTAGGATGTGTATGGATATATGGATGGAATGGATTTGCACGGTTAAGAGATGAAAGTGTATGGATTGGTGAGATGTAAAATGTAGTGTCTTTGGATGATGGCCCCCAAATTATGGTGAAGGGTGGATGTATTTATAGGCTAGGGAGAGGAGTGTATGAAGTTGTAATGAGTGGATGTAATGGGTGTAGTGGGCGAGTGTTGTGGTAATGAGTGGATGTAATGGGTGTAGTGGGTGGATGTTTGGTAATGAGTGGATGTAATGGGTGTAGTGGATGAGTGTTTGGTCATGAGTGGATGTAATGGGTGTAGTGGGTGGATGTTTGGTAATGAGTGGATGTAATGGGTGTAGTGGTGAAGGGAAATTTATGAGATTCTAGAATGGGATTTCAAAAGGACTATCATGCATATACAAATCAAATTTAATATACGAAAGCAGCGGAAGCATTTATAACATATTATCAAAGCTATAGTCATGCAAATCCCCTTCAAGGTTCATAGGTTTATATATAATGCATCAAAACATTTTATAGAGAAGAACAAAGTGAAGGTTTAGTCTTATACCTCTTGATCTAGACTTGAGACCAAGGATGGACCACCTCCAAGCCCTTTGTTCCTTGAACTCCTTGAGCCTAGCTTCCCTCATTGCCTCCTCCACTTTGATAGAATGAGTGCTCCTAGGTTCTCTTCAAGTTTCCAAAGTAGGAAACCTCTAAAGATCCTCACCCACTAGTGTAGTGAGAAGGATGAATGAATAACCAAAAGGGTGTAAGATATGTTAGTAAAAACACCCCAATGGTGGCCGGCCTTTGTGTAGTAAGAGAGCTATTTTTCTTTTGCCTCTTTGTTGTTTTTAAACACACAAAAACCCTTTTGAACAATATCTCTATAAAGTTCCTTATATAGACAAAAGAAACCTAGTCAACAACTTGACTAAATATCTCACCCTTTCCTACCTAAAGTGGCCGGCCCTCTTTGTGTTGTTTGGGCTTTGGGCTTTCATTTATTTCAAGTCATCCAATGCTTGAATAAAAGCCCAATGGGTTTAGGCCCAATGGGCCCAATTAAACCCGAACGTTTCTTTAAGCCCAAAACGATCTTTATCGCTTTTATGATTTCTTTAGACTTTCTAAATTAATCACAACACTTAATTAATCCAATTAATTGTTTCCATCATCCATTAATTACTCACTACAATAGTGTATTGGTGAACAATCTTTTAGGTTCTAATTAGCAAGGCAGTGAGGTGATTGGCATCAATCCAATTGATTATATTTAATTCAATCACTTAGTGAATTGAAACTTCATTTTAATTCACCTTCTTCTTTGATGACTACATTTAATCATCTAGAAGAACTCACAAGCTATGAGTGACATCTAACCATATGTCATAGCTACCCAAGCTAATGTAGAAGTTTATTCGGAGAACCTATTCCATTGGAATTACAATGTAATTCGATCATTCTCTAATACAATACTCTCAATCACATTACTAGGGTATGGATATATTATGTCAAACCCCTAATGTGATTATTCCTTCTTATATGATTCTTTTGAGTCGTATAGGAACGCTTTCCTTTTAATACGCTCGATACTTCGGCCGAAGATTCCCGAATCATATCTTAGAGTATTCTTCCTCTCTTATCGAGGATTAGAGATTCCTTGTTGCGCATACACTTGCCTTCATGACTAAGTGGCTTAACCCCGACTATGCCGTCGACGCTCTGATAGAGTGACGTTTGACATAATCAAAGATTAAGTACTTAACCACAAGACAACGACGATGCCTCAGGTCAAAGGACTACTTACATTATTCCAACCATTTGAGTTACTTGCTTGACATGTGAGTAGACCTCCATACAAGTACTCTCGTTCGATTGTGTTCAGTGAACTCATTCCCTTAATGAGCACCTACATACTTGTCTTAGTGTCACAACACGAATGGGATGAGACTTTCCATCCTTCCATTTGAAGCAGACACAGTATGTACCGGTCTATGCATTGTCAGTATCCCTCCGACAATCCAATGACCAGGAACCTTTTTGGACATTTGGTTATGTGAAGAAGGTCTCTGTAGTCTAACATCATTAGATTACTTCTTCAATCGATCCATTGTCCATGGATACACTATTTAAGACATATATCATTTATTGAGATAGTCCTAATTCGTGTCTTTGCCATTTGATGTATAAGAATCATCTATACATCCATTCATTTGTCCTGAAAGGTTTCTTCCAAAGATTGACTTTCAGGGCATATTTCCAACAAGTGGGTGATTATAATGAGTGGATGTAGTGGTAGGTGAATGTGTTGGGTGGAATGAGTGGATGTAGTGGTAGGTGAATGGATGTGTTGGTGAAATGAGTGGACGTGGTGGTAGGTGAATGGATGTGTTGGGTGAAATGAGTGGATGTAGTGGTAGGTGAATGTGTTGGGTGAAATGAGTGTGCTAAAATGGTTATTTATAGGGAGAGGATGATGCACAAACTTCAAATTTCGTCCATTCCTTTTGCTTCAAGCATATGCTATCCATTCCATGCCCAAAAATGCTCCAAAATGCACTTCTTTGCCACATTAACCCTTTGGACCTACAAACACACGAAAATAGCTTAATAACTACGAACTAACAACATAAATGCCAAGAAACAAGCTAACTAAGTCGCATAAATATGCTCCTATCAGGGGGCTACGACCATTCGACATATCAGTGAGTGGGCTTTTGGTTTTTAGTATATATTTATATACTTGATATTTTCCTAGAAAATACATTTAAATGAAAGTATGCCTTGAATGCCATGCATATAAATTTATATTTTGTATGTGAATTAGTATATGATGCATAATATATATAATTGTGGTGCTGTGGACGCTCAGGGAAGCCCAAGTGAGTTATAAATTGTGAATGTGATTAAAGTTGTGATTGAGAAAAGTTAGGCTTATAAACCTGCACCTAGGGCGATTGTGATTTAGCCAGAGATATGGCACATGCCTGTTTATAATGTCACCTCCCGCACCATATGCTCACATTGGATCCAATTTAGGTGCACATTCTTGTCGTACAGACCATCATAGGTGGTTCCGACTCGTAGGTGACTAGCGAATTATCACCCACCTATCATGAGAGAGTAGTATTTAGCATAATTATATTACACCTAGTCTTGTCGTACAAACCCTTTTCAGTGGTTCCGACTTATGTGCAGTGTAGTGCCGTATAGGTCATGGTAGTGACTCCGGCTAGATTGACTAATGAGTTATGAATTCAGCCGTACAGACTTATGCAGGGGTTCCGGCTAATATGTTATCTTCCATGAAATTATTCTCACTGAATTATTTATTCTATTTTATGTTTTGGCATGGCATACTTATGAATATGGATATGTGAAGCATGATTTGAATTGAGATAATTATATAAATGTTGATGTATATCTTATATTCTATTTCTGGGAAAATCTATACATGTTTTATGGCGAATGAAGGAAAAAATTTGTCCTAGCTAAGAACATTGAAGAACATTTGAATACATATGCATACTATTTAACACTTTAAAGTAGGCATGCATTCAAAAACAATTCATAAAACCCATGACTTTCAAAGCCTAGTATATGGTGAACCAATATAAACTCTTTAACAACATTAAAGAGAAGGAAAGAAATAGAGTTTCTTTACCCTTGAAGCTCATCCTTGATTACACAAGGGATTCACCCAAGTGGAGGGCCTTCAAGTCACCTCCTTGCTCCTTGGATCTTCCTTGTGATTTTCCTCCTTTTAGTGCTCCTTTGCTTCTTTGAGAATTTGAGGATTTGTTCTCCAAAACATCAAAAGCATGATGTCTCTAAGTCTCCACACCAAGGATGAAGTGTGAAGATGAAATGGATGACTTAGAGAAGAAAAGATTGCTAGCTAAATCCCCTCTAAGTGGCCGGCCTCTTTAGAGAAAATGAGAGAAAGTGTTTCACCTCATTTCACCAAGAAAAACTCTTAATGAGAAAATTGCTATAAAGTTGCTTTTATAACATTTTTCTTAGGTGAGTGGCAAACTTGCAATTAAGCAAACTTTCACCATCTCCTCACCATGGCCGGCCTATATGTTGTGATTGGGCTTATTGCCCATTTTGTTTTAGTTGTCATACAACTTAAACATAATGGGCCTTGTGGACCAAAACACTTTTGGGCCCCGAAACCCAAAACCAACTTAAAAGCCCAATACGAACCTTTCGTAAAATTAATTAACTAATTAATTAATCTTGACCATTCTTCAATTAAACAATTTAATTGCATATCCATTTCATTTAATTTCTTCACTATCGCCCTTACTCAGTGTACGATCCATTAGGTTCCAATTAGCGAGGCAGTGGGCGATTGTTACTCTTAACGATCGATTGTGAATTGAAACCACATTTCAATTCTCCCTTTAATGATTAGTGTTTGCGAATCATTAGGGCTTCCACAAACCATGAGTGACACCTAGCAGCATATCATGGTTACCCAAGCTAAGTAGAATTGGTTGGAGAACCTATCCAGTTACAACTACAATGCAATACGGTCCTTCTCTAATACAATACTCTTAATCACATTGTTTAAATGATAGTTTGTTTCATGTCTACTATCCAATGTGATACTTTTCTATATGATTCCCTTGAATATGATTTGGAACAAACTTCCTAAGTCATATTCATTTGCTTTGGCCAAAGACTTTAGAATCATATCTTAAAGTATTCTCCTTCCACCATGGAAGGTTACAGATCCCTTGTTGTGCATTCATATGCCTACATGACTAGATAGCTTGACCCCAACAATGCCGTTGACACTCCGATGGAATGCCGTTTGACATGATCAAAGATCAAGGACCTAACCATTAGACATCTATGATGCCTCAGGTCAAAGGACTACTTTGCATATTGCAACTTTAGAGTTCTTACATGACATGTATGTTCGAACTCTCTTTTGATCGTTGTTCGGTGTACTCGATTACTCTTTCGAGCACCTATGTGTTTGTCTTAATGTCCAACACCAAATGACTTGAGACTAGTCATACTCAAGCTTGAGTTGACATAACACATACTAACGTTAGCGGATTGTCAATACCCAATTGGCAATCCTATGGCTAGGAACGTTTTAGGAATGAACATAAGAGAATGGTCTCGATAATCTAACTCACTTAGATCACTTGTCTCTTAGATCAAATACATCCCTTGGATTCCCTTATTGCATAAACACATGATACAATAAATAGTGTCTGACAATAAGCTTTGCCCTTCATTAAACATATAAAAGTTTAATACATTAAGTATTCCAAAAAGCTATTACATCAAATGAGTGGCTTTGTGGGCATACTTCCAACAATCTCCCACTTGCACTCAAAGCCATCCTCCCATGTATCT
Organism: Malus fusca; assembly: GCA_035220775.1. Classification (NCBI taxonomy): domain Eukaryota; kingdom Viridiplantae; phylum Streptophyta; class Magnoliopsida; order Rosales; family Rosaceae; genus Malus; species Malus fusca. The sequence goes on from CM069059.1 coordinate 6,537,538, forward strand.
AATACCCATCTTTTCCATATGACGGTCAAGCTGGATTTGAGACATCAGCTTTGTCAGTGGATCTGCTACGTTATCGGCTGAAGCAACCTTGAGGATGTTGACTTTCCCCTCGGCAGCATATCTTCTAATGATATTAAAGCGCCTATCAAAATGCTTGTTCTTTTGATGTGCCCTGGGTTCCTTGGCTTGAGCTATCGCCCCACTATTATCACAGTATAAAGTTACTGGTGATGTAATGGTTGGAACCACTCCAAGTTCAGTAATGAACTTCTTCATCCAGAACGCTTCTTTGCCGGCTTCAGCTGCAGCGACATATTCAGCCTCTGTCGTGGAATCAGCAATTACACTTTGTTTCTTGCTTTTCCAGCTGACAGCCCCACCATTTAGAGTGAATACATATCCGGAGTTGGAACTTCTATCATCGACGTCAGATTGGAAATCTGCGTCTGTATAGGCTTCCACTCGCAACTCTGCCGCTCCTCCATAAACGAGGAACATGTCCTTAGTTCTTCTTAAGTACTTAAGGACCGTCTTGACAGCTGCCCAGTGTTCAGATCCTGGGTTAGATTGATATCGACTAGTAATGCTCACAGCATATGCGATATCCGGCCTTGTGCATATCATGGCATACATTAGACTCCCTATGGCGGAAACATAAGGAATAACATTCATTTGCCGTATCTCTTCAGGAGTCTTAGGTTCCATGGACTTAGAAAGGTGAATTCCATGTCTCACAGGAAGAAAACCTTTCTTAGATTGTTCCATCTGGAACCTACTTAGCACCTTATCAATGTACATCGATTGGGATAATCCAATTAATTTTCTGGATCTATCACGATAGAGCTTTATCCCAAGTACATAAGATGCATCTCCTAAATCTTTCATGTGGAAGGTTTTGGACAACCACACTTTTACAGAAGAAAGTACTGCAGTGTCATTCCCGAATAGTAATATGTCATCTACATATAACACTAGGAATACAACTGCGTCCCCCACGACCTTTTGATAAACACAATTGTCGTCTTCGTTTTGAGTAAAACCAAACGATTTGATTTCAGTATCAAAACAGATGTTCCAGCTCCTGGAGGCTTGCTTAAGTCTATAAATGGACCTCTGAAGCTTGCATACCTTAGTCTTTTCAGACTTGGACACGAAACCTTAGGGTTGAGCCATGTAAAGCTCTTCCTCTAGGTAGCCGTTCAGAAAGGCCGTCTTCACGTCCATTTGCCAGATTTCATAATCATGGTACGCAGCTATTACAAGCAAAATCCGAATGGACTTAATCATGGCTACAGGAGAGAAAGTTTCTTCATAGTCAATCCCTTCTCTTTGCCTGTAACCCTTGGCTACTAGTCTAGCCTTATAAGTCTCCACGTTCCCATCAACGCCTATCTTCCTTTTGAAGACCCATTTGTTTCCAACAGGTACTATACCTTCTAGAGGGTCTACAAGAGTCCAGACCTGATTTTGATACATGGAATCCATCTCGGATTTCATGGCCTCTTGCCATCTCTTTGAATCAATGTCGGACATTGCTTCAGTGTAGTCCCTAGGGTCCTCCTTTGTGTCATTGTCACCTAGAAGGTGCAATTCCGCAAAGTCATTGTCTAAGCCATACCTCTTAGGTGGCTTACTAACCCGTTCAGATCTACGTGGAGCTAGGGGTTCAGGAACAGGGTTGTCAACTTGTCGAGTGCTTGTTTGTGGTTCATCATTAATCTCATTAATTTCTTTCAATTCTATCTTGCTAGTTCTATTAAGAATGAATTCATCTTCCATGAATATAGCAGTTCTGGCGACAAAGATTTTCTGGTCGTCAGGGTGATAGAATTCGTATCTGTAGGTTTGTTTAGGATACCCCACAAAATAGCATTTAACGGATCTCGCTTCAAGCTTTCCAGCATCTTGTTTCTTAACGTATGCTGGACAACCCCAAATCTTAAGATGTTTAAGACTTGGCTTCTTCCCATACCATATCTCATATGGTGTTTGTGGAACAGATTTATGATAAGCTCATATTTATACATATTTTACATCAAATTCTCTCGTCTTTTCTTAGTTATTTCCTCATATTTTTGTGCTATTTACTTTGTTTTTGTGTTTTATCGAATTTATCTAGCTAAGAAAATAAAATTAGCACAAGTGTGATTTTAAGTGACAAAATTCGTAAAAATTATCTTGCTCACTTATTTGATTTTTGTAGCTTTAGAAAAGAATAAAAATGCGAGCTGGCGAGGCTTGGTCGTGCAGAACTTGGAAGGAGTAAAAGCTGCCTTGGCAGCTGGCGCAATTGAGCTCGCAGGAAAGGAATAAAAAAAATAGCTGGCAAAAGGAGGAACAACTTGGCAGCTGGGAATCAAGTTAAATAAAAGTGGGAAAGGATATAAAAATAAAAAGAGACAGTGGAGGAATAAGGAGATAGTGGCTTGTGCTGGAAAGAAGAAAAAAAGAATAAAAAAATAATGAATGGTGCCTGGCAAAAAGATATAAATAAGGGGAGCTAAGAGAAGCCTCGGGGGGAAGACGCTGCCTTTGGCAGCTTGGAAAAGAAGACTTGGGAACTTGCGAGAGAGGGAGAGACAGGATTTGGAAGGCAGGAGAGCTGCCTTGTGGCAGCTCGTGAGAGACAGGTGACCAAGAGAGTCAGCAGGAAGCTGACGCAAGTCAGCAGGAAGCTGACGCGAGGAACAGGAGCTGCGAACCAGGGGGGTCTCGGGCGGAATAGAAGGAAGAAGGGGGAACAGAGGCTGCCATTTGGCAGCTTGAGAAAGGCTCTCCGTGGGCAGCTAGCAGTGGAAGCGTAGGAGCAGTGCACGGAAAGAGAGTCAGAGCAAGGCGCGGAAACCAGGGAAACAAAACAGTCAGCACAGAAACTGTGCAGAAATTGCGTGCTGCCTTCTCACTTCGGTTAATTCGTTCCAAACTCAAGTTTTATTTTTATGGTTTTATGTAAGAATAATGTGTAATTAATTTCTGTTTAGTTATAGGTGAATTTGAAACCATGGATAAATGTTTATTATGATTTGATTTACTCCAGTTATGAATTCTTGAATGTTGGATGTGGTTTATTTTTCTGTGTTGATTAATAACTTGTTTATGTATGTGGGTTAAGGGTCGACACTTAATTTGCATGCTTAGACTTGATGCTAGGATATAAGGGAATTTCACCTAATCGTTATGAACTTATATCCATGAGTAGTAAAAATCGTTAGTCACGATTGTGTTTAGTAAACCCTAGGTTGGATTAACATGCGTATTCCATAGTTATGAATGCCTAGTCGATGCTTATGATTTCCATTGAACTTAATGATTTTTGATATGTCTCTCTATCATGCGTATTCCATAGTTAGGGAACTTGATAAAAATAATTTGGTTGTGATGCGTATCCCGTCCAATTCAATGAATCTAGGGAAATCTGAAGGTTAATTTAAGCGGACCTAATTAACTTGGAGCGTTGTCATTTATTCCTTTGTTGAAGTCATAACTGGGAATCAAATTATATGCATTCGTTCATGTGTGGATAAGGAACCCTCTAACTAACGTCTCATCATTTTAATTCTATAAAATATATTTTCTTTGAAGTTTGTTTTTAAGTTTCTGTTTTAATTTCAATTTCGTAAAAAAAATCAATCCCCCATTTATTTTAAAGTGTTAGATTTGTTAGAAATAAATTTAGTTTGTGTTTTCTTGAGTCTTGAATTATTTTGAGTCTTTGGATTTGTTTTGGTTTATTTGTTAGTTTTATTTTGAGTTATTCTAGTTAAGTGTTTTGAGTCTAGTTTAGTCTTTTAAATTTTGTTTTTACATTTTTAATTTAATTTTACTTTGATTAGCATCCCTAGTTAATCCCCGGCCTAGAACGATCCCTACTTATCCATATACTACAATTGTCACAAATAGGGTTTAAATTTGTGCGTTAGTTAAATTTCGCATCAATTTAGAAGGCACTGCATTCAACAAATAAGCTGCTGTGTGTAGTGCATATCCCCAGAATGATATTGGTAGATCAGCGGAACTCATCATAGAACGAACCATGTTCATCAAGGTTCGGTTTCTCCTCTCAGAAACTCCGTTATGTTGAGGAGTTCCTGGTGGAGTCCACTGTGATACAATTCCACACTCTTTGAGATAATCTAGGAACTCGTTACTCAGATATTCACCCCCTCAATCCGATCTTAGGGTCTTTATCTGTTTCCCAGTTTGCTTCTCAACTTCATTCTTGAATTCTTTGAACATTTCAAAGGATTCTGACTTGTACTTCATAAGATACACATAGCCAAACCGAGAGTGATCGTCGGTGAATGTGATATAGTAGGAGAAGCCTTCTCTCGACGTAGTAGACATAGGTCCACATACGTCAGTGTGGATTAACCCTAGAATTTCATTGGCACGCTCTCCTTTCCCAGTGAATGGAGATTTGGTCATCTTCTGAAGGAAAAAAATTATCCTAGCTAAGAACATGTAAGAACATTTGAATACATATGCAAACTATTAACACGTTAAAGTAGGCATGCATTCAAAAACAATTCATAAAACCCATGACTTTCAAAGCCTAGTATATGGTGAACCAATAAACTCTTTAACAACATTAAAGAGAAGTAAAGATTTAGAGTTTCTTTACCCTTGAAGCTCATCCTTGTTTACACAAGGGATTCACCCAAGTGGAGGGCCTTCAAGTCACCTCCAAGCTCCTTGGATATTGCTTGTGATATCCTTCTCCTTTTGTGCTCCTTTGGTCCTTGAGGATGTAAGGAAAGGATCTCCAAAAACACCAAAGATTTGGTGTCTCTAAGTCTCCACACCAAGGGTTAAGTGTGAAGATGAAATGGATGACTTAGAGAAGAAAAGATTGCTAGATTAATCTCTCTAAGTGGCCGGCCTCTTTAGAAAAATGAGAGAAATAAAGCTATAAAGTTGATTTTATACTTCATTTCAAGTGAGTGGCAAACTTGTAATTAATCCAAGCTTGCCCATTCACCCTAATGGCCGGCCATATTAATGTTATTGGGCTATTTGCCCATTTTGTTTTAGTTGTCATACAACTTAAATATAATGGGCCTTGTGGACCAAAACGCTTTTGAGCCCCGAAGCCCAAAACCAACTTAAAAGCCCAATACGAACCCTTCGTAAAATTAATTAACTAATTAATTAATCTTGACCATTCTCAATTAAACCATTTAATTGCTTATCCATCTCATTTAATTTCTTCACTATCGCCCTTACTCGGTGTACGATCCGTTACGTTCCAATTAGCGAGGCAGTGGGCGATTGTTACTCTTAACGATCGATTGTGAATTGAAGCCACATTTCAATTCTCCCCTTAATGATTAGTGTTTGTTAATCATTAGGGCTTCCACAAACCATGAGTGACACCTAACAGTATGTCATGGTTACCCAAGCTAAGTAGAAGTGGTTGGAGAACCTATCCAGTTACAACTACAATGCAATACGGTCATTCTCTAATACAATACTCTTAATCACATTGTTTGAATGATAGTTTGTTTCATGTCTACTATCCAATGCGATACTTCTCTATATGATTCCCTTGAATATGATTTGGAACAAACTTCCTAAGTCATATTCATTTGCTTTGCCCAAAGACTTTAGAATCATATCTTAGAGTATTCTCCTTCCACCATGGAAGGTTAGAGATCCCTTGTTGTGCATTCATATGCCTACATGACTAGATAGCTTGACCCCAACAATGCCGTGGACACTCCGATGGAATGCCGTTGACATGATCAAAGATCAAGGACCTAATCATTAGACATCTATGATGCCTCAGGTCAAAGAACTACTTTGCATATTGCAACTTTAGAGTTCATACATGACATGTATGTTTGAACTCAATTTTGATCGTTGTTCAGTGTACTCGATTACTCTTTCGAGCACCTATGTGTTTGTCTTAGTGTCCAACACCAAATGACTTGAGACTAGTCATACTCACGCTTGAGTCAACATAACACATACTAACCTTAGCGGATTGTCAATGCCCAATTGGCAATCCTATGGCTAGGAACGTTTTAGGAATGAACATAAGAGAATGGTCTCGATAATCTAACTCACTTAGATCACTTGTCTATTAGATCAAATACATTCCTTGGATTCCCTTATTGCTTAAACACATGATACAATAAATAGTGATTAACAATAAGCTTTGCCCTTCATGAAACATATAAAAGTTTAATACATTAAGTATTCCAAAAGCTATTACATCAAATGAGTGGCTTTGTGGGCATACTTCCAACATCTTCCCCAGTAGACAGGGTTCACAAGTTCCCATGAGGTCATTACCTAATGGGCTAAGATATCCGTCTTTCGACATGTTGCGAATCTTATCCTGGTTTACATGTCCAAGTTTAAGATGCCAAAGTCTAACTTGGTTAACTTCTTCTCTAGCCCTTTTGGGTTTTGAGGTATTCTCGCTTTTAATACAGTGCATCCCACTATTCGTCTCTAGGTGAAAAAGTCCCTATATCATATTACCATGAGAGATAATACGACCGTCCAAGTATAAAGTGCAACTCATTTTGTCAAACAACACTGAGTGCCCATCTCGTAAAAGCTTAGAGATAGAAATCAAATTCTTTATACATGAAGGAAAATATAAACAATTTGTAAGTTCCAGGACTTCCCCAGAGGGTAGTTTAAGCATGTAGGTGCCTATTGCTTTTGCAGAGATTTTAGTGCCGTTCCCAACTCGCACAACCATCTCCCCATTGCGCAGTGACCTGCTCCCAGCTAGTCCCTGCAACGTATTGCAGATATGTTGACTAGCTCCTGAATCAAATATCCAGGAATTGGAGCTCACTGTAAAAGCACTCTCTATGACGGAAATAGTCTCTTCAAAAGTTCGTGTCATAAGGCTCGCAATGCGCACCCTGTATTTCTTCTTCCAACGTTCATCATTTCCACAATGAAAGCATGTTCCTTTGGATTTCTTTGCCTTCTTCTTATGCAACCTTTTCCTTGTGATTGCATTCTCACTCCCACTGTCCTTTTTGAAACCTTTTTCAAATTTACAGCACATGTCAATCATCTCATTTAAAGCATGATCGAATCTATTCACTTTATAGTTTACAATAAACTTAGTGAAATCATCTGAGAGAGATGCAAGGAAAAAGTCTTGGGCCATTTTCCCATCGATGGAAGTTCCTAAACTTTCAAGATCTTTAAAGATCCTTTCCATCTTTTGTCCATGTTTATGGACCGATGTCCCCTTTGCCATTTTGGCATTCATTAGACTACAAACATTTGAGAATCGTACATTACTAGTCTCAATGCCATGCATCTTATGCAAACTTTCAACCATGGCACAAGAAGTGTCCATGTGCTTATGTAGCTTCATAAGCTCCTCACTAAGTGAAGTAAGGATTAAGCATTTGGCTTGTAAATCATCCTCATAGTGTCTAACATAATTTTGACACTCCTCCTTTGAAGCTAGTTTCGTAGGAGGTACATGAGGAGGGGATTGCTTAAGCACATACAATATGTCTTTCACCTTTGAGACATTCTCAATGTGGCAATACCAAGCAAGGAAACGTTGGCCCCTAAGGCCCTTTTTGTCAAGTATAATGGTGGGTATAATTTTAGGCATGTCGTTAACTACATAACATAACAGAAATCGTATTAGATTGTTTGTTTTAAAACTATTTGATTGGGTCTTTGAATCAAATAGCACCACCCACTATTTTTGGCAAATTCCACATCCCTCAATAGAATTCGAGAGTTATATTGAACTCTTAGCGGGGTATGGGAGACTCACCATTACCAAGCCCACCTCAGAATTATATCATGTTGGTTAGCAAAAATAATGATGAGAGAATAACGCTTTAGTCATTTACAACTCTTGTAATTACCCATCTTGTTTGGCCTCTAGAGAATGATTGCCTCAGAATTATATCATGTTGGCACCATTGCACTTAGTTAAGTCATTCCCACCATGCTTAGTTTGTGTAGGGGTTCAAGCACAACCTCAGAATTATATCATGTTGGTTATACTCGTTGTCTACACTCACCTCATCATATGTTTATGGATTCCTCCTGGATGTAAGCACATACTTTGAACCCCCCCCCCATTATAGGGTGAAGTCGGTGTATGAGTCACAAACGATTGGAGCCCACCACGGTGGAAGGCCTACGAAGAGATGTTCAAAACATCTCTCGCTTATCAACTTAATATTCGTTTGTTGAGGGAGTAGTTTTGGGCTACATCAAAATCATTTTAATCTTATTAAAAGAACTTGGGCCTATCACAACTATTGGTCCAAGTTAATATGAATTAGTAGCATATAATACTCCCACTGTTTCGTTGAAACAAGCGAGACTATATGGAACTACTAACGAATGCATTGCATCCTCATATGGACTATATAGTCATATTAGGTTTTAGGATGATTATGAACCGTTTGATTTGATCCAACACGAGCCTTGTGTTGGACCTTGGGTTTAAGGTAGATAGTTGTTGATTTTAGTTACGCGTTTAATCCAATTAAACCGTTATTTCCTATTGGGCGTTGGACCCAACTATTCCATTTTGCATACAAATAAACAAAAGGAATACATGAAATAATAATAAGGGCTTATGCCCTTTTACAACACAAATGATGGACTTATGTCCATTTACAACAAATTGAATTAATCAAATTAAATTCAAATCTACACTACCAAACCCAAACATTCATAATGTAAAGCGGCCAATCTCATAGCTCAATTATCGAGGCATTTGGTTCATAATCACCCTTTTCTTAATCAATCACATTAACTAAGAAAGCAACTTAAACAATTGGTTTTTGGATCCATAGAATTGATTTAAATGAGACTAAGTGAAATGAAAATCCAATTCTCATTAAAGAGACAAAACAATTTTGTTCTCATTTTATTTGGGCCAAAAGGAAACTATGACCACAACAATTGGGCCATAATGCAAAAACACAAACTTTTGGGGTCACTTTGAAAAAACACAAAAGTCCACAACTTCATGTAATTTCAACTAGAACCCAAAATTTTAATAATGTAAAAACATCATTAAAGGATCAAAACAATTTGTCCTTTAGAGTTTTTAGGCCTAAACGTAAAAACGTAAACTTTTGGGCCAAAATACAAAAACACAAAAGCATCAAAACTTTATGTAATTGCACAAAAGGCCCCAAAAGTACCCCCACTAGGGGGTGGCCGGTTTTAGAGAGTAAAAGAAGTGTGAAAGGGATTTGGTGCAAGTTGTGCATGCATGTGCAATATGCAAGTTGATTTTGGTGGGTGAGGTAAAGGTGAAATTGATGGTTTGTAAGAAAAATAAAAGATCTATGACAAAACATTAAAACCATTTCATCACATCTCACCAATAACCATCAACCATCAATTGATAAACCAAAACTTTATGAAAAACATAAAACTTTTGAATCAAAACTTCAAAACTTGATGTTCTTGGCAAGAACTTCAAGAACATTGAAGAACACCATGAAAACTCATAATAGCTCCATGAATGTTTTCACTCACCAAAACTCAATTTTTCACCACTCAAAAGAGGGCTAATATCCTAGGGTACTTAGGGGTTCCAAAAGTCACTTTAAAAACATTTTAACAAGACAAACATGAACCCAAAAAATCACCCTTTGGATTTGGCCGAATTTCCCAACATACATGGCACCACATTTTAGTTCCAATATTCATGCTTAAATGAAATACATCTACAACATTTGAGATGCTAAATTTTCTAGCAAAATTTATATATTCAAAAGCAAGAACAAAGCTTGTAACATTTACAACATTTAAATCACAAATCAGGAAAATCACAAAACCCAAAAGGATTCACCATAAACTAGGCCTAGGCTCTGATACCACTTGAAGGAAAAAATTTATCCTAGCTAAGAACATTGAAGAACATTTGAATACATATGCATACTATTTAACACTTTAAAGTAGGCATGCATTAAAAAACAATTCATAAAACCCATGACTTTCAAAGCCTAGTATATGGTGAACCAATATAAACTCTTTAACAACATTAAAGAGAAGGAAAGATTTAGAGTTTCTTTACCCTTGAAGCTCATCCTTGATTACACAAGGGATTCAACCAAGTGGAGGGCCTTCATGTCACCTCCTTGCTCCTTGGATCTTCCTTGTGATTTTCCTCCTTTTAGTGCTCCTTTGCTTCTTTGAGGATTTGAGGATTTGTTCTCCAAAACATCAAAAGCATGATGTCTCTAAGTCTCCACACCAAGGATGAAGTGTGAAGATGAAATGGATGACTTAGAGAAGGAAAGATTGCTAGCTAAATCCCCTCTAAGTGGCCGGCCTCTTTAGAGAAAATGAGAGAAAGTGTTTCACCTCATTTCACCAAGAAAATTGCTATAAAGTTGCTTTTATAACATTTTTCTTAGGTGAGTGGCAAACTTGCAATTAAGCAAACTTTCACCATCTACTCACCATGGCCGGCCTATATGTTGTGATTGGGCTTATTGCCCATTTTGTTTTAGTTGTCATACAACTTAAACATAATGGGCCTTGTGGACCAAAACACTTTTGGGCCCCGAAACCCAAAACCAACTTAAAAGCCCAATACGAACCTTTCGTAAAATTAATTAACTAATTAATTAATCTTGACCATTCTTCAATTAAACAATTTAATTGCATATCCATTTCATTTAATTTCTTCACTATCGCCCTTACTCGGTGTACGATCCATTAGGTTCCAATTAGCGAGGCAGTGGGCGATTGTTACTCTTAACGATCGATTGTGAATTGAAACCACATTTCAATTCTCCCTTTAATGATTAGTGTTTGCTAATCATTAGGGCTTCCACAAACCATGAGTGACACCTAGCAGCATATCATGGTTACCCAAGATAAGTAGAATTGGTTGGAGAACCTATCCAGTTACAACTACAATGCAATACGGTCCTTCTCTAATACAATACTCTTAATCACATTGTTTAAATGATAGTTTGTTTCATGTCTACTATCCAATGTGATACTTTTCTATATGATTCCCTTGAATATGATTTGGAACAAACTTCCTAAGTCATATTCATTTGCTTTGGCGAAAGACTCCCGAATCATATCTTAGAGTATTCTCCTTCCACCATGGAAGGTTAGAGATCCCTTGTTGTGCATTCATATGCCTACATGACTAGATAGCTTGACCCCAACAATGCCGTGGACACTCCGATGGAATGCCGTTTGACATGATCAAAGATCAAGGACCTAACCATTAGACATCTATGATGCCTCAGGTCAAAGGACTACTTTGCATATTGCAACTTTAGAGTTCTTACATGACATGTATGTTCGAACTCTCTTTTGATCGTTGTTCAGTGTACTCGATTACTCTTTCGAGCACCTATGTGTTTGTCTTAGTGTCCAACGCCAAATGACTTGAGACTAGTCATACTCAAGCTTGAGTTGACATAACACATACTAACCTTAGCGGATTGTCAATACCCAATTGGCAATCCTATGGCTAGGAACGTTTTAGGAATGAACATAAGAGAATGGTCTCTATAATCTAACTCACTTAGATCACTTGTCTCTTAGATCAAATACATCCCTTGGATTCCCTTATTGCATAAACACATGATACAATAAATAGTGTCTGACAATAAGCTTTGCCCTTCATTAAACATATAAAAGTTTAATACATTAAGTATTCCAAAAAGCTATTACATCAAATGAGTGGCTTTGTGGGCATACTTCCAACAGCGAAGTGTTAGAGCATTTTAATGATGAAATGGTTTTGTAAAACATTTGTTTTTGCCCACTCACGTTTTCTGTTTTGCGCCCCTCCAGGTTTTAGGTTGGCTTGCTGTTGGCGGCGTTTTAGGATTTCGGCTATTCTAACAAATTATATATTTAGTAGGACATCTTCTGGTACTGTATAATTAGTATTTGTCCTACTGGACTGCACCTAGACTTTCTATGCTCTGATTAGGAGTATTTACTTTTGTATCTCACTCCTAACACTTCCTGTTTATTAGTGCACTTTAGTAGCTTTCGGTTTTTATTTATTCGTATATTCTTATCCGTATTGCTTCCGCATTGTGCACATGGCTACATCACCCTCACGTGACTGCCAGCATGCCTCGATCCCGATCGGGGTGTGTCAATAAATGGGTTAATTTGTCAAACCCAATCAGCATTTGCACCTCCTTGTTCGAAAATCTCTGGCACCCAACCCTTAGCTCCAAAAACCATAACCCTAAATGACGCGACCCTTTTCCACCCCAGTTTCTAACAGACGCTAACTTTTGAATCCGTTCTATATATTTCGCAGCCTATGCGAATGTGTTAACCATCCCTTCAAAAAATTTCAACGGCAAAATAATAAAGAGGTATGGTTTGAAATGAAATTTCATTATTTAGACCTAGGTTTTGTAAATTTGAGAATTTTGGGTTTTGGGTGCGATTTGGCATTTTGTACTGTTAAGATGTTCGATATTAATTTGTGATGTGCATGTGGTTTAGATGTTGTTGGAAATTAATTGATTGAAATTTGTTCGTCAATTTGTGCATACTGCGTTCATAATTCGTGCATGTCTATATATTGGGCACGCTTGAATTTGGCTCATGAATTGGTTGAATTTGCGCATACTGTATGTATATTATGTGCATATCCTTTTGATATTGCTGGAAATAATTGATTGAATTTTGTTCATGAATCGGTAGATATTATGTGAATCTTCTGTGCATGTGTAGATGTGGGCATACTTGGTTGTATTTGGTTGATGAACCGGTTCAATTGGGCAGACAATATGCATACATTGTGCATATCCAGTGTGCATGTTTATCTTGTTAATTTGATTTGCTTATGTTGAAAATCTTGCAGGTTGAAAGTCAAATCTTCGTCTCCGTTGGAACTTGTGTGCCCACCGGATGAGGTGTTTACTGCTACCATCTCCTATCTATCTACACCTCGAGATGTCAGGGTAATATTAGAAGCCAATTTTCAAAAGATCTCCTAAAGAAATTCAAGCAATCTTGTTTCGGTCATTTGGTTGATCTGGACCGCATTGATTGGTTTGGGCAGCTCAACCACTACATTATTCTTAGGCTATTAAGGATAGAGTGAGTGATGATTTCATCTCGTTCCTTTTTTTGGGAACATGTTGCAACTTTTGTTTGGTGAGCGGACTCAGTTTAGGAGAATCCCCCCCCCCCCAAAGAGAAGGAAGATGAATGTCGTATTAAAGACATCTATTTCAAGGGGAAGAAGAAAAACCTGAAACAATTGGAGGATCAATTCAACTTGTGCCAAAACCAAGACGAACTCTACAAGCTAGGCCTGTTGTAGTTCGTCCACTTTGTTGTTTTGGGCAAGGAGAATGTCTCATCCATTTACTACCATTATGGGGATTTGCATCATTCCATTTGTCGATGCCAAGCATAACTACGACCGCTTTGACCTGCCACAAGGTTGTAAAAGAAAAATAGGTAGACAATCTGGGGGCTCCAATCCAGGACTCCTATAACTTGAGGGAGTTTCCGTGTGCTTTTTAGGTAATTTCCCTTTTATTTTTTTGTTATAAGTTTAACGTACTTTTGCAATCATTTTCGCTGCAAGTTATTTACATTATCACTTTAAATTTTGTAGATCTGGTTGTTTGAAACTTTGTCGTACTTGAGGACCAAAAACTATGTGAGGCTGCAGACAGAGAACCCTGAGTTATTTCCCCGAATTTTTTTTTTATTCAGTCACTACAAGATCAACAATTCCATGAGCTTGGGCTTCTGTTGCTGACATAAAAACATCTATTTCCATATCTTCAAATACAACCCATAAGGGTTTGCCTGTCCTTTGTACATAAACCCTTGTGATAGTTTCTCATAGCTTCAAAAGTTCTTCCGCTTCCAAGATAAATTCTCCCATATATGCCTCATAAAAAGAACTAGCAGGTTGATGGATCATTACCCTGATGATATAACATAATAAATGTTTATTCTATCTCGCATGATGATAAGGTGAAGAGATGAAGAATAATAAGATATATAATTGAACAACTGTACATGCATCTTTTACGCATTGTATACGGCTCTATAATGGAATTCGTTTTTACCTTACTTAAATATCAAATAGATTAAATATAGGGTCTATCAGACTCGGGTTGGTAAATGATCCCATAGCCACCTTTTTTTTTTGTAGTAGTTCAAAAATACTATGATGGCTATATTGCTTTATATATTTATTTCATCTGTTATTTATAAAAAACAAGATATATTTTTTTTAATTTTCATTTTCTTTCATAACCTAAATATAGTTAAGAGTCTCCTGGCGTGAAAACAAAAAAGTTTGTGACACTGAAATAGGCCTCTCGATCACTTATGAATTTCATAGTAATAGAAATACATGTCCTACCGAGACAAAATTTGTAACTTGCTATTCTCTTGCCTAGTAGGCAAAGATTTACCTTTGTGGAAAAGATAATTCATTCGGATTAACTTGAGAGTCCAACTACATTGCATTGCTAGAATCCATGTTGTATATTTCAAAGAGGTTGACCCTCTTACTTCTCTCATGTTACAATCATCTTCCTATTGAGCCCCATTTTCTCCTCATCATGGAAGAAAGGACTGACTAAGCCGAGATCACTAACTAATACTAATCTAATACTAATGAAAATGCTAATATAATAGAAAAGAACTATCTTTCCTATATACTTTCCCTGGTTTCATTGCTACCGCTGGCTTTACACAATCGATCGGATCATATAAATATCCCTTCAACACAACATGGGTCATTGAAAGGATCTCGGAGACCCACCAAAGCACGAAAGCCAGGATCTTTCAGAAAATGGATTCCTATTCGAAGAGTGCAGCTATTGGGGCACCAACTTAAATCCAACCCATGAGAAGTTGAAGATGGGTCTTTTTGCTCAAAAATTAGTACATGTTTGTTCCAATTTTAATAAACTTACTGAATTTTTATTAACAATTGATTCTACTAACTTATGCAACACCAATTTTGTCGGATGTAGCTTATTGTCCAGCCGATTACTCCCACCAAGGAAGAAAAGAAGGCGGCTTACTAGAACGTCATGTTTGATGATGCTCAGCCTCCTTCCACTATTTCACCTCTTATAGAGCCATCAAAACCATCTGCCAAACATCTAATCCCTTCCATTGTTAAGCCTCCAAAACTTGAGCTTAAACTACCCCACCACATCTAAAATATGGTCACTCACATTATTGTTTTCTTGATGGATATTCAAGTTATAATCAAATTTCAATAGCTCCAGAAGATTAAGAAATGACTACATTCACTGCCCCTTTGGCACTTTTGCATATAGGAGGATGTCTTTTGGCCTTTGCAAGCCCCCAAAAACAATTCAAAGATGTATGCTGGCAATCTTTTCAGATATGATTAAGAGATTTATTGAGGTATTCATGGATGACTTTTTAGTTTTTGGTCCTTCTTTGATGATTGCCTTAACCATCTTTCTCTAATGCTTCAAAGATATCAGGAACAAATTTGATTCTCGATTGGGATAAGTGTCAATTCATGGTGAAACAAGGTGTTGTATTGGGTCATGTAATATCTAGCAAGGGTATTGAAATTGACAAAGCAAAAATTGACATCATCTCAAATATGGTAGCTCCCACTTCAGTAAAGGGAGCCAGAAGCTTTCTAGGACATGCTAGCTTTTATCGTCGTTTCATTAAAGATTTTTCCAATATCACTCATCCATTATGCAATCTTTTGGCTAAAGATGTTGTATTTAACTTTGATAAAGATTGTGTGAATGTGTTTAACATCTTCAAACATGTAGTAACCTCTGCCGCTATTATTATGGCACCGGATTGGTCTTTACCTTTTAAATTAATGTGTGATGCCTTTGACTATGTTATTGGTGTTGTTTTAGGTCAAAGAGTGAATAAGCTCCCACATGTGATTTACTACGCAACTTGGACATTCAATGATGCTCAACTCAATTACTCTACAACCGAGAAGGAGTTGCTTGCTATTGTTTTTGCTTTAGAGAAATTTCGTTCATATCTTGTTGGCTCTAAAGTGATTGTTTACTCTGATCATGCGGCTCTTAGGTACTTGTTGACCAAGAAGGATGCTAAACAACACTTGATCAGATGGATACTCTTGCCACAAGAGTTTGACTGGAAAATCAAGATAAGAAAATGAGTGAAAATGTTGTTGCTGATCATTTGTCACGCCTTGTTGATGAAAACCATGGAGACGAACAAATTTTGCATCTCAATGAATCATTCCTAGATGAACAACTATGTCATTCATGAAAAAAAGCTATGGTATGCTGATTTTGTTAATTATCTTGCTTGTGGTGTAAGTAGAGATGATTTGACTTTTTCGGAGAGAAAAAAAAAGTTCCTTTCAATGGTGAAACACTATGTTTGGGACCAGCCATATTTGTTTAAGTATTGCCCTAACCAAATCATCCAAAGATGTGTCCTAGAGCGTGAGCAGCAAAGCATACTACGATTCAATCATGAGTTGGCTTGTGGAGGTCATTTCGGTGCCAAAAAGAGAGCTTTAAAGGTTTTACAATCTGGTTTATTTTGGCCTACATTGTTTAAAGATGCTTTTAGTTTTTCCTTTAAGTGTGATAGTTGCCAGAAAATGGGGAACATCAGCCGCAAGAATGAAATGCCATTGAACAACATTTTGGTGGTGGAGTTGTTAAAAGTGTGGGGAATTAGCTTTTCATCTTCTTTTTGATATGTATACATACTGTGGCAGTAGATTACGTATCCAAATGGGTTAAAGCAGCAGCTACACGAAGTAATGACCGCAAGGTTGTTTTGAATTTTCTCAAGGGTTTGATTTTCACTAGGTTTGGAACTCCGAGAGCTATCATTAGTGATGGTGGCAGTCACTTTTGCAACAAACCTTTCGAGGCACTGATGAAGAAGTACAACACCACACATAAAGTGGCAACTCCATATCATCCTCAAACCTCTGGCTAAGAGGAAATCAACAATAAGGAAATAAAGAACATCTTGATGAAGATTGTCAGCTTTACAAGAAAGGATTGGTTACTAAGGTTGCATGATGCACTTTGGGCTTATCGAACAACATACAAGACCCCAATTGGAATGAGCCCGTATCGACTTGCCTTTGGGAAAGCATGTCATTTACCAATGGAGCTCAAGCATTATGCATATTGGGCCATTAAAAAGTTCAACTTTGATCTCAAAAAAGCTGGTACGACTAGGAAGCTCTAACTTAATGAGTTGGAAGAGCTCAAAAAATGAATCATTTGAGAATGCTAGGATCTACAAAGAATGAACCAAGCTCTACCTTGACAAAGCAATTCTCAGGAAAAAGTTTCAACCAGATATGAAAGTACTTGTGTATGACTCACGTTTGCAACTTTTTCCAGGTGAATTGAAGTCTAGATGGGTTGGACATTTCAAAGTGATTCAAGTATTTCCCCATGAAGTTATGGAGATAGAGAATATCAAGAATGACACCCGTTTTAAGGTCAATGGGCAGTGGTTGAAGCCTTATTTGGAGACTGTCGCACATGAGCAGGTTTATCTAGTTGTGGATTCTCTCGAGTTTACAACAACTTAACCATGTTGTCATGTCTTGGTTAGACATTAAATAAAGAGCCTGCTAGGAGGCAACCTAAACCACTACCACCATCACCGAAGACTCATCCCAACAGGTTGTTGTTGAATAAGTTCAACATCAGAATTGTTTCAAGGGTTTTCTCTCTTCGATTTATTTACACTCATGTTAAGTATTTCCAATTTCATCTCTGTAAACATGATGTGTAACTAAATTCATAGCTAGGGATTCCGATGTAGCCTTGCACAATTGATCCATGTTTTTAAGTTAAAGTATTGAATTCATCAATTTGTTTCTTGTTTCATTCACTGAATATGTTGTTAAATTTGTTTGTTAATTTTAATGATTGATCACAATTAGGGTTGCTTATAGATTATTTGATCAAGGTTTTAGTATACATCATGCTTAATCTTGGTGGACATGTGAATGAATGAGGAAAATGCTTTGCAAACATTCTGTTGTGTAATTTCTTAGGTTCTTGGATGTTTTTGATAAGCTCATATTTATACATATTTTACATCAAATTCTCTCGTCTTTTCTTAGTTATTTCCTCATATTTTTGTGCTATTTACTTTGTTTTTGTGTTTTATTGAATTTATCTAGCTAAGAAAATAAAAATAGCATAAGTGTGATTTTATGTAATAAATTCGTCAAAACTGTCGATGTAGATTAGCTTTTAAATTAAATATATATATATATATATATATATATAGTAATAATAATTCATGATGATCATGGTTTGTTTTGTAGAAAATTAAAAGCAATGGAGGAAAGAATAAATAATTAGCTGAGTGGAAGTCAGCAAAAGTGTGCAGAAAACGTGGAAGGCCCTCGGGGGCTTGAAAGATAAGAAAATAAAAGGGACAAGGAGCTGGAAAGAATAAGCATATGGAAATAAAGAATTTAGAGGGGCCTGCGGGTAGTGCTGGCGAAGAAATAAGAAATAAAAAGAGAAGTTAGGCGTGGGATTAGACAAAATAAAAGAAAGGCCTTGGGGGCCTGGCGAGAAGAAAGGAAGAAATAAAAGAAGCTGCCCTGGTGCAGCTGGAGGGGGGGAGACAGGATCGACAGGGAGACAGCAGCAGCACGCTGCCAAGGGAGCGCAGGAGCTGAAGCAAAGAAAGGCCTCGGGCAGTGTGTGTGAAGAAGAAAAGTGCGGGGAGAGATGGAGAAGTCAGGGGAGGGATTAAGCGCATAAGAGTCGAGTTGTTGCTGCCTCGGGCAGCGTGTCACGACGCGGAGAGCTCCCTTGGCAGTTGTGACGTTGCGGAGGCGCGCCTGCAGAGAGAGAGCGAGACGTGCTGAGAGGTCAGACGCGGGAAGGTAGCTGGCGGGATAGGAGAAGGCGCTGCTAGCCTTGGCAGCGTGTGCAGTCAAGGGCACTCTTTTCTCTCGGTGTTATTCTTCCTCCAAACTTATGTTTTATTTTATGGTTTAATTTATGAATAATGTGTAATTAATTTCTGTTTAGTTAGAGGTGAATTTGAAACCATGGATAAATGTTTATTATGATTTGATTTACTCCAGTTATGAATTTTTGAACGTTGGATGTGGTTTACTTTTCTGTGTTGATTAAGAACTTGTTTATGTATGTGGGTTAAGGGTCGACACTTAATTTGCATGCTTAGACTTGATGCTAGGATATAAGGGAATTTCACCTAATCGTTATGAACTTATATCCATGAGTAGTAAAAATCGCTAGTCACGATTGTGTTTAGTAAACCCTAGGTTGGATTAACATGCGTATTCCATAGTTATGAATGCCTAGTCAATGCTTATGATTTCCATTGAACTTAATGATCTTTGATATGTCTCTCTATCATGCGTATTCCATAGTTAGGGAACTTGATAAGAATAATTTGGTTGTGATGCGTATCCCGTCCAATTCAATGAATCTAGGGAAATCTGAAGGTTAATTTAAGCGGACCTAATTAACTTGGAGCATTGTCATTTATTCGTTTGTTGAAGTCATAACTGGGAATCAAATTATATGCATTTGTTCATGTGTGGATAAGGACCCCTCTAACTAGCGTCTCATCATTTTATTTCTATAAAATATATTTTCTTTGAAGTTTGTTTTTAAGTTTCTGTTTTAAATTAAATTTCTTTAAAAATCAATCCCCCGTTTATTTTAAAGTGTTAGATTTGTTAGAAATCAATTTAGTTTGTGTTTTCTTGAGTCTTGAATTATTTTGAGTCTTTTGATTTGTTTTAGTTTATTTGTTAGTTTTATTTTGAGTGATTCTAGTTAAGTGTTTTGATTTTAGTTTAGTGTTTTTAATTTTGTTTTTACGTTTTTAATTTAATTTTACTTTGGTTAGCATCCCTAGTTAATCCCCGGCCTAGAACGATCCCTACTTATCCATATACTACAATTGTCACAAATAGGGTTTAAATTTGTGCGTTAGTTAATTTTCGCATCAGTTTTCTTGCATGTTGTTGTCTCTTAATTTGGAACTGAAATTGCACATCCCAATTAGGTCTGTAGGAGAATTTGATCAAAACCACACATCATATGACTGATCATACATATGTAAAACGAACTCTGGAAATAGGTTGGTAATTGAATACGTCTTAACTTTACAAACATGGAATTGGTTTTGTAATGGTGAACTCAAAATCCCCAGAACCATCCTTTTGTTTCTCAATCAACATATCATTCGGCGTTACATTTTTCTTTCATTTTAAGTTATTTCCATTTTCAGCGCAAAAACTACATTCAATTTGTTACTTTCATTGTTTAGTTAGGTTCACTTAAAACTAGTAATTTGTAGAGGTCTAATTAGTCTTTGTGGTTCGACACCCTTACTTGTGCAATTATACTATCCTTATATTTGCACTTGGAATGAATACGACACCTGACACCCTCACTCCCAAGACAAATGATGTCAGTGAGTTGAAAGTACAAATAAAGGAGTTGAAGGTGGTTTTGGTTCTTTTAGCCCACGACAAGGATATTTCAAAGATGTGGGACCATGGTTTTCTAGGGGCTGAAGTAAGGCTGATACATAAACAGAAACCTCAGAAATCCAATCATAAACTCACTTGCTCCGTGTTGGAAATATGCCCTGAAAGTCAATCTTTGGAAGAAACCTTTCAGGACAATGAATGGATGTATAGATGACTCTTATACATCAAATGGCAAAGATACTAATTAGGACTATCTCTATAAACGATATATGTCCTAAATAGTGAATCCATGGACAATGGATTGATGGAAGATGTAATCTAATGATGTTAGACTACAAAGACCTTCTTCACATAACCATCATGTCCAAAAGGTTCCTGGTCATAGGATTGTCGGGGGGATACTGACAATGCATAGACCGGTACATACTGTGTCCGCTTCAATTAGAAGGATGGAAAGTCTTATCCCATTCGTGTAGTGACACTAAGACAAGTATGTAGGTGCTCATTAAGGGAATGAGTTCACTGAACACAATCGAACGAGAGTACTTGCATGGAGGTCTACTCACATGTCAAGCAAGTAACTCTAATGGTTGGAATAATGTAAGTTGTCCTTTGACCTGAGACATCATCGTTGTCTTGTGGTTAAGTACTTGATCTTTGATTATGTCAAAGTCACTCTATTAGAGTGTCCACGGCATAGTCGGGGTTAAGCCACTTAGTCATGAAGGCAAGTGAATGTTCAACAAGGAATCTCTAATCCTCATTATGAGAGGATGAATACTCTAAGATATGATTCGGGAATCTTCGGCCGAAGTATCGAGCGTAATAAAGGAAAGCGTTCCTGTACGACTCAATTGAATCATATAAGAAGGGATAATCACATTAGGGGTTTGACATAATATATCCATACCCTAGTGATGTGATTGAGAGTATTGTTTTAGAGAAGGATCGAATTACATTGTAATTCCAACTGAATAGGTTCTCTGAACAACTTCTACATTAGCTTGGGTAGCCATGATATATGGTTAGATGTCACTCATGGCTTGTGAGTTCTTCTAGATGATTAAATGTAGTCGTCAAAGAAGAAGGTGAATTAAAAGTAAGTTTTAATTCACTAAGTGGTTGGATTAACTATAATCAATTGGATTGGTGCCAATCACCTCACTGCCTTGCTAATTAGAACCTAAACCGATTGTTCACCAATACACTCTTGTAGTGAGTAATTAATGGATGATGGAAATAATTAATTGGATTAATTAAGTGTTGTGATTAATTAGAAAGTCTAAAGAAATCATAAAAGCGATATAAGATCGTTTTGGGCTTAAAGAAATGTTCGGGTTTAATTGGGCCCATTGGGCCTAAACTCATTGGGCTTTTATTCAAGCATTGGATGACTTGAAATAAATGAAAGCCCAAAGCCCAAACAACACTAAAGGGCCCGGCCATATAGAGTGAAAAAGGAGAGATATTTAGTCAAGTTGTTGGCTAGGTCTCTTTGGCTATAAAATGAACTTTATAGCAAATGTTTTCATTAGGGTTTTTGAAGTGTTTGAAGAACAAAAGAGAAAAAGAAATATCTCTTTCACACTCAAAGGGCCGGCCACCATTGGGGGTTTTTTAGCTAATCATCTTTTTCACCCCTTTGGTTATTCCTTCATCCTTCTCACTACACTAGTGGGTGAGGATCTTTAGAGGTTTTCAATCTTGGAAACTTGAAGAGAACCTAGGAGCACTCATACTAACAAAGTGGAGGAGGCAAGGAAGGAGGCTAGGCTCAAGGAGTTCAAGGAACAAAGGGCTTGGAGGTGGTCCATCCTTGGTCTAAAATCTAGATCAAGAGGTATAGATCTATTCCTAAACTTTGTTCTTCATTTAAATGTTTTGATGCATCTTTCATAAACCTATGCATCTTGAAGGGGATTTATTTGACTAGTGCTTTGATATTATTTGATAACATGCTTCCGTTGCTTTCGTATATAAATTTTGAATTGTATATGCATGCTAGTCATTATGAAATCCCACATGAAATCTCATAAATTTCCCTTCAAGTGGTATCAGAGCCAAAGGTTTATGTATTATGTGTCCTTTTGGATTTTATGCATATGGGTTTTAATTTAATGTTTGACATATTATTTCTTCATTCAAAGTATGTTTATCTTTTGTTTTTCAAATGTTGAAAAATGTGAATCAAATGTTGAAAAAGATATGCATGCAAAAAGGTGTTTTGGATGCATGAATGAAGATTGAGTTTTGAACAAGTTTAACATGTTATTGCTTCATTTAAAATATGTTTATCTTTTGTTTTTCAATAGTTGAAAAATTGTGAATCAATAGTTGAGAAAGATATGTATGCAAAAAGTGTTTTGTATGCATGAATGAAGAATAAGTTTTGAACAAAATTTTGGGGTTTTGAACCAAAAGGGAGGGCACGGTTTTGGGGTGGTTTTTGGGTTGTGTTTGTGTTTTATTGTAAACCACTCACACATCATTTTAAAGCTAGAAAGAAGAGTTCTTGTCACTTTTTTTTTTGGGTTTGAAAAATCACCAAGAATGTACAAATCTTGAAAATGTGTTCATGGTTTTGTTCTTGGTGTTCATGGTTTGGTTTTAGGTGAAAATGATTTTATTTGGTTTTCATGCATTGTTTTGTGGTTTTGGATGATGTTCATACCATCCATAACCATATCATAAATTTATTAAATCCTAGACTTGACTAGGAGATTTCCATCAACCCTTTTCACTAGAGTCTTTGAAGCAAAACCAAGTGACAAGCAAAATTTAATTTTTTCAACATAATGTTGATTTAATGCATGTTGTGTAAGATTGTGTAAGAAACCTCCCATCCCACTTAATGTGGCCGGCCTCCCTAGTGGATTTATCCACTTGTGGGGCTATTTTGTAATCTTTGAAAAGTTGATATTTAAACTTTCAAGTATTTACGTTTTGACCCCTAACTTTTGATATTTGCATAATAGGCCCCATCCATTTAAAAAGTTAAAATATTTTATTTTAATTTTATTGGTTGTTTAAACTCATAATACTATTATGCCCATATGCACTAAATCTAAATGTTTATGTTGTATTCCATATGATTATTTAATGTGATTAAGTAGTTAGAAAAATGGGTGACCATGGACTTATGCCTTAAACGATAATTGAGCTATGAGATGAGGCGCTAAACTCAAATTGTTTGAACCTTGGGAATGTGTTTTAATTACTGTTTTAATTGGACCTTGTCACGTTTGACATTAATCTATCTCTCCCTCTTAGTATGTGTAATTTGTAGGAATTTGTACAAATCGGTTTGTAATTCTTATTACTTCTTAATCTCTTTTAGTTAGTTGAATCCCTCTAGTGCTAGACTAGAGTTTCTTTAACTATTGGTAAGGAGACATAACTAAAAGAGGGTTTTGACATGAGATTAAAGATTAAATGGGTCCAATGCCCTAATTAGCAATGAATGATTGTCTTTCATTTCTAATGGCTCAATGAAAATGTTTTAATTGGATTGAAAAGCACGTAATTAAATTGACACAACCTCCCCGAGTTCTTATTCAACAATGTTGGCTCGTTGTTGCAATAACCTAATAAGTCCATGGTCATCCAAGAGCCTAAGATAACTATAAAGTTCAATTTCAAAGGAATGCAAAAACCGTAGTAGTAGTAGTTACTTCCAATATTTGAAAAATTCGTTTTTGATATTGATTTGTTTTTCTTAAAACAAATAGTGGGAGTATCATACGCTACTAAACAATAATGAATACAATTAGTAGTTATATATATCTCCAATATTTTGAAAAATGTTTTGATATTGATTTGTTTTATGAAAACGAATAGTGGAGATATCATATGCTACTAATTTCATTAACTTTGGACTAGTAGTTATAATAGGAAAATTTATTTTAATGTGATTAAATAAATAAAATTGATGAGACCTTAAAATCCCTCAACCAACATACAATATTAAGTTGAAAGCGTAAGAGTGCTTTGAACACTTTTTCGTGGCCTTCCACCGTGGTAGGCTCCAATCGTTTATGACTTGTACACCGCCTTCACCCTATCATGGGGGAGTGCAAAGTGCATGCTTATACTCAGGAGGAGTTTATTTAAAACATTTGATGAGGTTAAGGTAGGCAACGAGTGTGGCCAACATCGTATCATCGTGAGGTCATACTTGAACCCCCTTCTAAACCGGCATGGTGGGACAAAACTTAACTAAGAGAAAAGGTGCCAACATCGTATCATCGTGAGGCATTTTTCTGTAGAGGCCAAAAAGATGGGTAATCACAAGAGGTTGTTGTGAATGGGTACTTGTACCCTCTCGTTATTATTTTTGCTAGCCGACATCGTATCATCGTGAGGTGGGCTTGGTAATAGTGAGCCTCCCGTAACCCGCTAGGAGCTTTCTTTGAAATCTCCCGGATTCCATCTTGAGGGATATGGAATTTGCCAAAAATGGTGGGTGGTGTCATTCGGTTTAAAGACCCGAATCGTTTGACTTAATCAACAATCAAACTAATTATTTTATTGTTTATGTATTTAGATATGGTTGGAAGCACACTCTCGAAAATACTCGACAAACAATGCCTAGAGGGGCACAATTTCCCATCATGGTTTCGTAATGTCAAGATTCTCCTAACCTTGGAGAAGATTGTTTACGTGCTAGACATGGCTCCACCTCACATACCTCTTAGCCCCGACGCTACTGAGGATGAACGTGCTAAGTATGACAAGCATGTGGAGGATGATACACAAGCCAAGTGCTATCTGTTGGCTTCCATGAATGAGGAGCTACAGAGACAGCACAAGGGCATGGACAGTGCATCTTCCATCATACTCCATCTTACGGAGTTATATGGTGAAGGGACGCGCAACCGTCGCTTTAGCACTGTCAGTGAACTTGTGAAGACCAAGATGGTCAAGGGGGCTTCAGTGCATCAACATGTACTGAAGATGATAGGACTCATTGAACAATTGGAGAACCTAGGGACTCCACTTGACTAGGAATTGGCCCAGGACTTCGTATTGGCTTCTCTTTCTGATTCATTCTCGCAGTTCGTTATGAACTACAATATGAATAAGATGGATAGTACTCTCTCTGAGTTACTAAACATGTTAGTAACTGCCGAGAAGACTATGAAGAAAGAGAACGTTGTAGGGACTGCTGCAGTAGCCTACAACAAGCCATCATCTTCCAAGGCCAAGCTGCAAGGCAAAGGCAAAGGGAAGGAGAAGAAGTCCCCCACTCCTAAGCCGCAAGGAGGAGTGAGGAAAAAGAAGGCAAAAGAGCCCAAGGGGACTTTGAAGGAAGATTTGTGAAAAACATGTTCATTTAAGCAACATGAATAACATGCTATTAACAATTAAAAGGCGGAATCATGCTTGCATGCACTTAAAAACAAAACATTAACCATGAAATTCAAAGCCTAGTAGATTGGTGAACCAAGACTCAACTCAAATCAAAGTGAATTGAGAAATATATACCTTTGTAGATTCCTCTTTGCATAAGCAAAGGCTAATCACCCAAAGAGAGGGCCTTCATTCCTTGCATCTAAAATCTATAGATTTGGATGGAAGAATAGGTTTCTCCAAGTTCCCAAAATTGAGAACCTCTAAGTATCTTCACCAAGGTTAGATTGGAGAAGAAATGAGTGACCTTGGAGTAGTAGGATTGCTAGATCCACCCTCCAAGGGGGCCGGCCTCCT
Organism: Malus fusca; assembly: GCA_035220775.1. Classification (NCBI taxonomy): domain Eukaryota; kingdom Viridiplantae; phylum Streptophyta; class Magnoliopsida; order Rosales; family Rosaceae; genus Malus; species Malus fusca. The sequence continues at coordinate 6,563,690 of CM069059.1, forward strand.
AGAGAGAAAAGGAGAGACATGTTCTCTCCAATTTTCTCCAAAAGAACCCATTATGAATTTTAGGCTATAAAGTTCTTTATATAGTCACTTCTTTAAATGACCTAAAGAACCAAAAACCCTAATTCAATACACATGGCCGGCCATATAAGGGATATGGGCTTTTGGGCCTTTGTGAATCTTTATTCATTAAATTGTCATACAACTTAAGTCAATGGGCTTGACGTTCGAAGCCCATTGGGCCTTAAGGTCCAAAACTATCCCGAGGTCTTTAACGAACTTATTCGTTTGATTAATTAACATATTAATTAATCCTTGCCATAAATAATTAAACCATTTAATGATGCGAAAATAAATTCACGCACAAATTTAAACCCTATTTGTGACAGTTGTAGTATATGGATAAGTAGGGATCGTTCTAGGCCGGGGATTAACTAGGGATGCTAACCAAAGTAAAATTAAATTAAAAAAAACGTAAAAACAAAATTAAAAACACTAAACTAGACTCAAGACACTTAACTAGAATAACTCAAAATAAAACTAACAAATAAACTAAAATAAATCAAAAGACTCAAAACAACTCAAGACTTAAGAAAACACAAACTAAAATGATTTCTAATAAATCTAACACTTTAAAATAAAATGGGGGATTGATTTTGATGAAAAGTAAATTAAACTTAAATAAATTACAAAATTGACAAAAACATAAAATTAAGGTAAAATGATAAATGACGAACTGGCTAGAGGATTATTCTCCACACATGCCACATATGCAACCTAAATTGATTTTCAGTTGTTCTTTCAATAAATTGTAAATTCTCAACGCCCCAAGTTAATTAGGTCCGCTTAAATTAACCTTCAGATTTTCCTACTTTTATTAGGTTGGATGATTGCATACGACAACCCAGAACATTCCCTACAAGTTCCCTACATGAATTGCATAATAGAGATACAAGCAAGAATCATTAAGTTTTATGAAAATCATAAGCATTGACGAGGCACTTGTTACTATGAATTGCATGAAACTTATGCCAAGAATTTACCTAACGCGATCGTTTATAAGCGACCTTCACTACTTGTGAGTATAAGTTCATAACGATTAGGTGAAATTCACTTATATTCTAGCATCAAATTCATGCATGTAAATTAAGTATGCATCCTTAATCGACATACAAAAATAAGTTATCAATCAAGCAGTTAAGCAAATTAAATCACAACTCAGAAATCACAACTGAAGGTAATCAATTCAAATTACAAATATATCCATGGTTTTGAATTAAACTCTAGCCAAAATAAAATTAGTTACACATTATTAAAATTAAACAGGAATAAAACGTGAGTTGGAGGATTAAACCGAATGAGGACTGCAGTGTTGTTGCGCTCCCTGCACTGTTGCCGTGCTGACCATGCTGCAAGGCAGCCCTGTCTCTCGCAAGCTGCCAGGCAGCAACTCCCACGTCCTGAATTCTCTGCGAGCTGCCTAAGAGCAGCTTCCCTCTGTCCCGCCACCTGTCCGTTGCTTCTCTCCCTGCTGCCCGCTGTCCTGACCTCCCCCTCTAAGCTCTCTCGCCTTCACGCACGTCTCACCAAAGGCAACGTCCTCCTCAAAGTTGCTGCCCAAGCGCCTTCCTTCCCACGTCTCGACAGCTGCCCAAAAGGCAGCGTTGCTTCTCACTTCCCCGCGCGATGCAGCCTTTCTTTCCGCGTCCCCTTTCCCCTGACTTCCTCTTGCCTCCTGCGCTGTCCTGCTGACAGCTGTCCAAGCAGCTGCTGCCCTCTGACTTGCTGCCAGGCAGCACGCTGCACCCCCGCTCCTCCTTTCCGTGCTCACCCTTGCTTTCCCGTAATTTTCTCTTTTTCAAGGCTGCAAGGGCAGCCTGATCTTTTTGTTTCCTCCTGACTTCCCCCTTATATCCTTTTATTTCTTCCCAGCTGCCTAGGCAGCTTCCACTCTCTTGCACACTTATTCCCCATTATCCTAACCTTTATTTTATGGCCCCTTTCTTTATTCTTCTTTTATTTCCACTCACCTAGCTGCCATGCAGCTCCTTTTGTTTTTGTCCACCACCGAGGCATGCACTTTTCTTTCTTATTTCTAATCTTTCCTTTTACAGCTCACTCCACCCAACTTCATATATATCTATATATATATATATATATAAATATATAATGCTATCTTTTATATAAAACAATGAATTATTATTATTATATATATATATATATTTTTTATTTAATTTAAAAGCTAAACAGTTTTGACACGAATTTATTACATAAAATCACACTTATGCTATTTTTATTTTCTTAGCTAGATAAATTTGATAAAACACAAAAACAAAGTAAATAACTCAAAAATATAAGAAACTAACTAAGAAAAGACGAGAGAATTTGATGTAAAATATGTATAAATATGAGCTTATCAAATACCCCCACACTTAGCTTTTGCTAGTCCTCGAGCAAAACAACGAAAACAGAAAAAGTAATAACATGAAAATTATTAGTTTCCCCCTATTTGACCCTCATAGAATTTCATTCGAGAACACAAAACATCAAGAACCATAGCTAACACCAACAAGCAATTTAAGTTCATTTTCTTTATTCAAATATTAGCAGCAATCTTTGAAACATCCTTGAAGTGTAGTGTGTGAGATAGCCATGCTAATGCAATTTCAAAATTTTTTTATTTTTTTAAATCACCATATGCAAACTAGCGACCTTCTCACGGGATTTACACTCAATCGCACATGTGTTTAGTTTTAATGTGTTTCGCTCAAAGAAACGAATGTGAAAGTTCTACCATAAGCTTGCATAAAGATCACTTCTCCACAGTCATAATTGCAAAACTTAAATCAAGAGGACTTTTATTGGATGTAATGAGGCTTAGGGATAGGGTTATTGAAACGAAAGAATAGGAAAACACAAGTTCCAAGCTACATTGCAAGCAATTATTTTCTTTAGATTTATAAGAACTCAAGCTCTCCAACGATTCTTCAGACATCTCCAACCAAAAACTTAAACTGAAACTTTAAAACTTTTTATTTTCTTTGTATACAATCTTTCTTTTTCTTTTCCTTTTCTTTTTTTTTTTTTTTTTTTTTTTTTTTTTTCAAACATAAACAAATATGAAAAACCCCCACACTTATTCTTTTGCCAAACACCTTCAAAGTACTTCACAAACATTTCACATAAGACAATCTTGCATTGCTTGCTTGGAAAGGGTAAGGAAAAATATTTATTTCAGGCATAAGGGTAGACATATCTGGTGATAAGAAATAAAAGGCTCACAAATACGGCTCAAATTGGCAATCTAATGATATCATTTTTCTTTGGGAAACAAGGTTATTTGGGCCATGGTGGTAAACCTAATGCCTCTATCATTTTCAAGTTCATGCAATCAATGACAAAAATTTCGAAAGATCGTTATGCAAGTTCTAGAGATGTATCTCACATAAGTTCATCACACATGAAAGAATAGGAGTTTATGAAAAATGCACACACTTTCAATAGGCTCAAAAACTCACATAGGATGTATATGGTCACTAAATTCACATATGGAGCTTTAAATCATGCTTTAGTTTCACATCAACAAGGCTATGTGCATTTGGTTTTTCAAAGATGATCAAATATGTACAAACTAACACGAGAATTAGGAATTTCACAAAACACATGTTAACTAAGTTCTTGATGATCATGGTTCAAACTTTATCCGATTATATCATTGGGCCGGGGAACTGACAAAAATCTTAATTCAAAACAATAAGGAAAACAAGGAAATATTTTTGGATTTTTAAAAATTCCCGAAAATTTTTATTTTTATTTTTATTTTTATTTTTTTAAATAAAACAAAACTAATTAAGAAAACAAAGCAATAACATGGAAACAAATGAAACCAGTTCAAAGTCGAAGGTACAAAAATTTTCAATTTGGTCATTTTTCATACTCTTTACCCCCACACTTAAACTAGACATTGTCCCCAATGTCAGAAAATATAATAAAATGCAAATAAAAATAAAAATAAAATAAATAAATACAAAGAAAGAAAATAAAGCAATAGGACTGAAAACTTCCCTAATTTGCAGAAAAAATCAAGCGATGACCCCCCAAGCTAAAATTTTGCAATCAACTTCAAGGGTGGAAATAACCAAAAGTTCCTGCAAAGGAAAGAAATAAGTCAGTTAAGCACGCAAGAAAAAAACAAACAAACGAAAAATTGAAAATGAAAATAAAAGATAACAATAAAACTAAAAAGTGATCATTGGTCCTGTTTGGTGACTTTCCACAGCTTTGAACTTGAACTGGCCTCAGGAACTTCTTAGCAAGGAAAATGAGACTTGATTGGTGGTGTTGTTGAAGCTTCTCGAGCTCTTGGTTTCAACTCAGACTCCTTCTGCCGGGTTGATTGAGTCTGCAGGCTACATTCTTCTCTTTTTGTTCTTCTGCATGGCAGGTAGGCACGAGGAAAAGGTGGTGGTCTGCTTCTTTGTTCAATCTGTCCAAGTGCCGACCGATTTCCTTTCTTTCACCCTGACTCGTAGCCAAGAGCAAGGGTAAAGGAAAAGCGTGCCATGAGATATCTTTGCCTCTGACTCTGATGATATGGGATACTTTTGCTTTTGAAGAAGTATCGTTCCACAGGTGTATGCGTGAACTGGGCTGGGGAACTTCTTAGCAAGGAAAATGAGACTTGATCTTGAAGATGAAGCAGCACCTTGTCTCCACATGCTTCAAGTATCATTTTCACTTGCCATGTCTGTTCTCCAAGCAGATGTGGCGACTTCTTCGGAAGTACATCAGTGGTTGAAGAAGAGCACTCGAGAGCAATGCTAGGTAAGCAATCAGGAAGGATTAAAAACAAAATTAAAAACACTAAACTAGACTCAAGACACTTAACTAGAATAACTCAAAATAAAACTAACAAATAAACTAAAATAAATCAAAAGACTCAAAACAACTCAAGACTTAAGAAAACACAAACTAAAATGATTTCTAATAAATCTAACACTTTAAAATAAAATGGGGGATTGATTTTGATGAAAAGTAAATTAAACTTAAATAAATTACAAAATTGACAAAAACATAAAATTAAGGTAAAATGATAAATGACGAACTGGCTAGAGGATTATTCTCCACACATGCCACATATGCAACCTAAATTGATTTTCAGTTGTTCTTTCAATAAATTGTAAATTCTCAACGCCCCAAGTTAATTAGGTCCGCTTAAATTAACCTTCAGATTTTCCTACTTTTATTAGGTTGGATGATTGCATACGACAACCCAGAACATTCCCTACAAGTTCCCTACATGAATTGCATAATAGAGATACAAGCAAGAATCATTAAGTTTTATGAAAATCATAAGCATTGACGAGGCACTTGTTACTATGAATTGCATGAAACTTATGCCAAGAATTTACCTAACGCGATCGTTTATAAGCGACCTTCACTACTTGTGAATATAAGTTCATAACGATTAGGTGAAATTCACTTATATTCTAGCATCAAATTCATGCATGTAAATTAAGTATGCATCCTTAATCGACATACAAAAATAAGTTATCAATCAAGCAGTTAAGCAAATTAAATCACAACTCAGAAATCACAACTGAAGGTAATCAATTCAAATTACAAATATATCCATGGTTTTGAATTAAACTCTAGCCAAAATAAAATTAGTTACACATTATTAAAATTAAACAGGAATAAAACGTGAGTTGGAGGATTAAACCGAATGAGGACTGCAATGTTGTTGCGCTCCCTGCACTGTTGCCGTGCTGACCATGCTGCAAGGCAGCCCTGTCTCTCGCAAGCTGCCAGGCAGCAACTCCCACGTCCTGAATTCTCTGCGAGCTGCCTAAGAGCAGCTTCCCTCTGTCCCGCCACCTGTCCGTTGCTTCTCTCCCTGCTGCCCGCTGTCCTGACCTCCCCCTCTAAGCTCTCTCGCCTTCACGCACGTCTCACCAAAGGCAACGTCCTCCTCAAAGTTGCTGCCCAAGCGTCTTCCTTCCCACGTCTCGACAGCTGCCCAAAAGGCAGCGTTGCTTCTCACTTCCCCGCGCGATGCAGCCTTTCTTTCCGCGTCCCCTCTCCCCTGACTTCCTCTTGCCTCCTGCGCTGTCCTGCTGACAGCTGTCCAAGCAGCTGCTGCCCTCTGACTTGCTGCCAGGCAGCACGCTGCACCCCCGCTCCTCCTTTCCGTGCTCACCCTTGCTTTCCCGTAATTTTCTCTTTTTCAAGGCTGCAAGGGCAGCCTGATCTTTTTGTTTCCTCCTGACTTCCCCCTTATATCCTTTTATTTCTTCCCAGCTGCCTAGGCAGCTTCCACTCTCCTGCACACTTATTCCCCATTATCCTAACCTTTATTTTATGGCCCCTTTCTTTATTCTTCTTTTATTTCCACTCACCTAGCTGCCATGCAGCTCCTTTTGTTTTTGTCCACCACCGAGGCATGCACTTTTCTTTCTTATTTCTAATCTTTCCTTTTACAGCTCACTCCACCCAACTTCATATATATCTATATATATATATATATATATATATATATAAATATATAATGCTATCTTTTATATAAAACAATGAATTATTATTATTATATATATATATATATTTTTTATTTAATTTAAAAGCTAAACAGTTTTGACACGAATTTATTACATAAAATCACACTTATGCTATTTTTATTTTCTTAGCTAGATAAATTTGATAAAACACAAAAACAAAGTAAATAACTCAAAAATATAAGAAACTAACTAAGAAAAGACGAGAGAATTTGATGTAAAATATGTATAAATATGAGCTTATCATTTAATTATTCTTACTCATCTCCATTGTTTCTTCAATCTTTACCTTACACGGTGTACGATCCATTAGGTTCCTTTTAGCGAGGCAGTGGGCGATTCCGAACTCTTTCAAATCGATTGTGAATTGAAACTTAGTTTCAATTCTCCCTTTAGTGTTTATACACGTTTAGGGCTTCCACGAACCATGAGTGACACCTAGCAGCATATCATGGTTACCCAAGCTAATCAGAAGAGGTGGAGAACCTATTCAGTTTAGGATTACAAATGCAATACGGTCTTTCTCTAATACAATACTCTTGACCACATTGTTTGGTTTGATAGTTTATTCATGTCTACTATCCAATGTGATTCGTGTGCTTATATGATAGGATTACAATGAACTACCCAACAAAACAACATTTGTTAGTTGGTTTATAGAAGTGATATCCAAAGGTTAATTTGAGGATATCCTTAAGATAATTTTCAAACAAATATTGCTTATTGGCACACAACCCCAAATCTTAACATGATTAAGATTTGTCTTTCTTTCTAACTACATCCTATGGAGTCATGAAAACTTTGGAAGATCTTCTAATTGACAATCATATTGTTTTTAGAAGTATATATCCTATATATGGGTAATTGATAATATCCAACGAACCAAATCTTATTCAAGTTCGTTCTTCTCCTTATGGATAAATCCATTATCATATGATGCTTCTTTCCTTGATATCTTTCAAGAAAACTATTCTAAAGTGTTACCATTCCTTGGATCAAATCTAAGGATGTAAATTCTTTAGACGTCTTACTCATCAACTTACATTTCTTGAATTCTTTGAAACATTTTTGCAAAGTATTCGGACTTGTGTTTATTCAAAATAAACTATAGTCCAACCGAGAGTGATCTTCGGTGAATGTCAAACAACATGAGTAGCATTATGTTTGTGAACAAGTGCCACTAACATCTAAGTGAATTAACCTCAACAACTTTGTGATTCTTTGTTCTTTCCAAAAGAATAAAGATTCGAACATTTCGCCTCTATACAATTTTAATAAGAAGGCATTGGATCCGGATCTAACGATCCATAGCATCCATCTATTACCAACTCGTAATTTATGTTTTAGAGGTATCACAACTTTAGTTGGGATTAGTCACTACCTTGCAACCTTTTGGGTTTTATGCATCGTTATATTCTAAACAGTTAACACTACCATATCATCTCTACTATAGAGATAATCAATTAGATTACTATAATCCAATCATTGATTAATAAAGAACAATGTTTTGTCAAACAAAACATTCATCCGTCTCTACTATAGTGACGGAATTAAGTTCCTTAAAATTGGAATGTAAAGACAATCTTTGTTTTTCCATTTCTTTGGTAGTTCATATGAGGAGGTAAGTACTAACTGCTTTCGCAGAAATCTATATTTTATTCACGTTCCGAATGTGAAGCACCTTTTTCTTCTCTCATATATCTTCTACTTCTTATTAGTCACACTTTTACAACGATTATAAAACATAGTTACTAATACGGAATCAAACATTCAAGTAGAAGAACCAACTGTTTTGAACTATTCAAGAACAATTTACAACACCTTCGAAAGGTGTGTTCTTGACACTTGCAAGACATTTCTTGCAAATACCCCTTCCGATGTCCATCCTTTCATAAAGAAAGTTTGTTCCCTTGGAGTTTATTTTGCCTTCTTCATTTGACTTCTCCTTTGACTACAATAGTCATGGTCCCTAAACTCCCACTATCTCTCTTGAAACTTATTTCAATTGTGTTATACACATCAAACAATTTGGAGAGCATGTGTTTATTGTTCACTACATAGTTTACAATAAACTTAGTGAACCATTAGGTTAGGGACATAAAGGTGAAGTCCTAGCCTAGTTTCCGTCTCGTTAAGTGGTTTATCACTTCAACACTCAATGATTCAAAATCATCATAAGTCCATGTTGATGGACTATTTTTGTCAACCAACCATTATGTTCTAAACATAATTACAAACTTTCAAGAGTTGTTTAAGGCAACTCTAATTTCTTCATACAACATTTGTAAGTGAAGAATCATGGCACATAAAGTGTCCATGCCATTGTGCTTTCTTCTTAAGTTCTTTGTTCATTTAACAAAGAAACAAGCACTAAGTGTTTACATTGACTAAGGGTTGTTCAAAACAACTCATTATTTTTTCATACAACGATTTGTGAGTGAAGAACTAATAACACTAAAAGTGTCCTTGTCTTTATGCCAATCTTCGTAAGTTCCTTTGTTCATATAACGAAGGAATAAGCATTGGTTGTTTGTGTTGTCCTCTTCATGATAGACTTTTTTAACATGTTCTTCCAATGATACATTATCATTAGGAAGATTGTGAGGATGAGACTACTTAGATACATATGCAATCCTTTTAAGACATTCTTTGGGATTGTGGTACCAAGTCAGGAAACTAAAACATTCGGTTTTTATTTGTCAAGAGTTGGATATCGTTTGCAAATATATTGGTAAACAAATACATAACGAATATAAATTGATTGATTTTAAGCCATTTGATTCGGGTCTTTAAATCAAATAGCACCACCCACTATTTTTGGCAAATTCCATATCCCTCATTGGAATTCGAGAGTTTTGGAGGAAACTCTTAGTAGGGTATGGGAGACTCACTATTACCAAGCCCACCTCACAATGATATGATGTTGGCTAGCATTAATAATAATGAGAGAGTACGCTTACTCATTTGCATCACTTGCAAGTACCCATCTTATTTGGCCTCTAGAGAATGTTACCTCACAATGATATGATGTTGGCTCCATTGCACTTAGTTAAGTCATTCCCACCATGCTTAGTGCGTGAAGGGGTTCAAGAATAGCCTCACGATGATACGATGTCGGCCATCCTCGTTGCCTACACTCACCTCATCAAGTATGTATATAGACTCCTCCTAAGTATAATCATGCACTTTGAACTTCCCCATGATAGGGTGAAGGCGGTGTACAAGTCATAAACGATTGGAGCTACCACGGTGGAAGGCCACGAAAGAGTGTTCAAAGCACTCTCACGCTTATCAACTTAATAATGGTTTGGTTTGAGGGTTTTAGGTCTCATCACATAAACATATTTATTTTAATCTTTATTAAAACAATTTTGGTCCTATTACAACTATTGGTCCATTGGATTGAATTTAGTTGTATATAATACTCCCACTATGCTTATAAAACAGTTTTTAAAGCAAGAGTATATGATACTACTAACATAAACTTTGCATTCATTTGATGGACTATATAGTTGCCTTGGGGCCTTAGGATGACTATGAACCTTTGTTTAGATTCAACACGAGCCTAGTGTTGAATCTCGGACTAGGGATGGTGATTGATTTTAGTTACGCGTTTAATCACATTAAGGCGTGTTGTTCCTAGGGGCGTTGGACCCAACTACTCCATTTTCATGCATATCAAATAAAGCAAGAAAGAAGTACTTCAAAGTAAAGGTGAGCTTATGCTCATTACAACGTTTGCATATATAAATTACTTTAAAGTAAAGAAGAGCTTATGCTCTTTTACAATATTTGATCAAATCAAATTACAACCAAAATTAATCTACACATTCCCATGGTTCAAACAAATTTGAAACGACCTTTCACATAGCTCAATTATCGTAGACTTAGGTTCATAATCACCCTTTAATTAATCAACACTTTAATTAATTAAATTGAATGCAACATTTTCATTTGGTTTTTGTATCCATAAAATTGATTTAAATGGAGCTAAATGAAATGAAAATCCAATTCTCATTTAAAGAGGCAAAACAATTTTGTTCTCAACCTAATTTGGGCCATCATGCAATAACCACAACTTTTTGTGCTATATTGCGAAAACACAAACTTTTGGGGTCACTTTGTAAAAACACAAAAGTCCAATACTTCATGTAAATACAACTAGAACCCAAAATTTAAACAATGCAAAAACTTCATTAAAGGAACAAAACAATTTGTCCTTTAGCGTTTTTGGACCTAAACGTAAAAACGTAAACTTTTGGGCTAAAGTGCAAATACACAAAAGTATCAAAACTTTATGTAATTGCATAAAAGCCCCAAAAGTACTCCCATTGAGGGAGTGGCCGGTTTTGGAGAGGAGTGTGAGTGATGTGTGTGTTGATTTGTGAGTTTTGACATAAAGCATGCAAGTGGTGCAAGTGGTGTGTGTGAAAGGGAATTAATCCTTTCACACCCACCAATAATTCTATCACCATTTAAACAAATATCTAATGCATTAAAACATTTGAAAAAACATAAAACATAAACTTTATGAAATAAATCAAAACTTTGAATCAAAACACAAAACTTTTTGTTCTTGGCAAAAATGTCAAGAACAATGAAGAACACTCATGAAAAAACTCAAAATTTTCCATGAACATTTTTCATCCAAAAACATTCCAAAACCATTCAAACTTTAGGGAAATAACATATAACCAAACTAGGGTACATAGGGGTTCCAAAAGTTACTTGAAAACACTTTTAACAAGTCAAACAAGAACCCAAAAATCCACCCTTTGGATTTGGCCGAAAATCCCCAAAGTCATGGCACCAAATTTTAGCTCCAATATTCATGCTCATATGAACTACATCTACAACATTTGAGATGGCAAATTTTCTAACAAAATTTACATTCAAAGAAACAAGAATAAAGCTTGTAACATATTACAACTTTTAAATCAAAACTATGAACTACAAAACCCAAAAGGATTCACCAACTACTAGACCTAGGCTCTGATACCACTTGAACGAAGATTTGTGAAAAACATGTTCATTTAAGCAACATGAATAACATGCTATTAACAATTAAAAGGCGGAATCATGCTTGCATGCACTTAAAAACAAAACATTAACCATGAAATTCAAAGCCTAGTAGATTGGTGAACCAAGACTCAACTCAAATCAAAGTGAATTGAGAAATATATACCTTTGTAGATTCCTCTTTGCATAAGCAAAGGCTAATCACCCAAAGAGAGGGTCTTCATTCCTTGCATCTAAAATCTATAGATTTGGATGGAAGAATAGGTTTCTCCAAGTTCCCAAAATTGAGAACCTCTAAGTATCTTCACCAAGGTTAGATTGGAGAAGAAATGAGTGACCTTGGAGTAGTAGGATTGCTAGATCCACCCTCCAAGGGGGCCGGCCTCCTAGAGAGAAAAGGAGAGACATGTTCTCTCCAATTTTCTCCAAAAGAACCCATTATGAATTTTAGGCTATAAAGTTCTTTATATAGTCACTTCTTTAAATGACCTAAAGAACCAAAAACCCTAATTCAATACACATGGCCGGCCATATAAGGGATATGGGCTTTTGGGCCTTTGTGAATCTTTATTCATTAAATTGTCATACAACTTAAGTCAATGGGCTTGACGTTCGAAGCCCATTGGGCCTTAAGGTCCAAAACTATCCCGAGGTCTTTAACGAACTTATTCGTTTGATTAATTAACATATTAATTAATCCTTGCCATAAATAATTAAACCATTTAATTATTCTTACTCATCTCCATTGTTTCTTCAATCTTTACCTTACACGGTGTACGATCCATTAGGTTCCTTTTAGCGAGGCAGTGGGCGATTCTGAACTCTTTCAAATCGATTGTGAATTGAAACTTAGTTTCAATTCTCCCTTTAGTGTTTATACACGTTTAGGGCTTCCACGAACCATGAGTGACACCTAGCAGCATATCATGGTTACCCAAGCTAATCAGAAGAGGTGGAGAACCTATTCAGTTTAGGATTACAAATGCAATACGGTCTTTCTCTAATACAATACTCTTGACCACATTGTTTGGTTTGATAGTTTATTCATGTCTACTATCCAATGTGATTCGTGTGCTTATATGATTACCTTGAATGTGATTTGGAACGACTTCCTAAATCTCATTCATACTCTGGCCAGAGATTCTTAATCATATCATAGAGTATTCTCCCTCAAACAGTTTGAAGGTTAGAGATCCCTTGTTGCGCATTCACTTGCCTCCATGGCTAAGTGGCTTAACCCCAACTATGCCGTGGACACCCTTGTATGGGTGACATTTGACATAATCAAAGATCAAGTACCTAACCACAAGACAACTATGATGCCTCAGGTCAAAGGACTACTTTGCATTATCCCAACCATGAGTTCTCATGTGACATGAATATGAGAACTCTTCGTTGATCGTGTTCAGTGAACTCATTCTCTATTGAGCACCTACGTACTTGTCTTGATGTCACACACACCAATGACTCGAGACTAGTCACTCTCCCTGAGAGAAGACACAGCACGTACTGATCTTAACGGACTGTCAATGCCCAATTGCCAATCCTATGATCAAGAATGTTTAGGATGTGTCTACGAAAGAATGGTCTCATGAATCTAACTTCTTTAGATCGCATTCTCCCAATCACATATTCCTTGGACTTTATCGTTTAAGCATATAACATTTATATGAGACGGCTCAAACAATAATCTTTGCCCTTGATATTAAACTAGATTAGTTTAACATATGAAATGTCCGTAAAGTATCATCATATGATTGGCTTTAGGGAACATTTCCAACAGACTTGCCACCACTGTGGAAAGGAGGGGCATTGGAAGAGGAATTGCAGGTTATACCTTGCAACTCTTAAGGACAAGCCACAAGGTATGGTTTATGTTCTTATCTTCAATTCTAAATGTTAGATCTTCTAAGTATTTATATTTGATATAAAGGGCTAATCACTTGTATAAATGTATATACGTGGAGGAGCCAAGTAGAAGAAGAACAAGCAAGGAAAATGTGGAGAAGGGTTCGGCCACTATGTTTTTGCTTACTACTTAGGAAGTTTGTTAGGCATTTAAAGATTGTCTTTAAACTTTCTTATTTTGTTAAGAACTAATTATATGGCTTCATATGATGGAAGACCACTATTAGTGCCTAAATGTATAAAGGCATGTAAATTAGTCTCTAAATGTATAGAACTAATACTTTTTGTATTAAACATTATGAATGTTTGAATTATCATATTAATGTAATGTGATGAAAGCCTTCAAATATATTATTTCCTTAAAGTAGTGTTATGAATTGAATATTGTCTTGTTGTATCCTAGTTGAGATGCAAGATTTATATCACTTATTGTAATGTGATAACCAAACTTTGATGCGAAAATAAACTAACGCACAAATTTAAACCCTATTTGTGACAGTTGTAGTAATGATGTAAGTAGGGATCGTTCTAGGCCGGGGATTAACTAGGGATGCTAACCAAAGTAAAATTAAATTAAAAACGTAAAAACAAAATTTAAAACATTAAACTAGACTCAAGACACTTAACTAGAATAACTCAAAATAATACTAACAAATAATCTAAAACAAATCAAAAGACTCAAAATAATTCAAAACTCAAGAAAACACAAACTAAATTTATTTCTAACAAATCTAACACTTAAAATAAATTGGGGGATTGATTTTGATGAAAAGTAAATTAAACTTAAATAAATTACAAAATTGACAAAAACATAAAATTAAGGTAAAATGATAAATGACGGACTGGCTAGAGGATTATTCTCCACACATGCCACATATGCAACCTAAATTGATTTTCAGTTGTTCTTTCAATAAATTGTAAATTCTCAACGCCCCAAGTTAATTAGGTCCGCTTAAATTAACCTTCAGATTTTCCTACTTTTATTAGGTTGGATGATTGCATACGACAACCCAAAACATTCCCTACAAGTTCCCTACATGAATTGCATAATAGAGATACAAGCAAGAATCATTAAGTTTTATGAAAATCATAAGCATTGACGAGGCACTTGTTACTATGAATTGCATGAAACTTATGCCAAGAATTTACCTAACGCGATCGTTTATAAGCGACCTTCACTACTTGTGAATATAAGTTCATAACGATTAGGTGAAATTCACTTATATTCTAGCATCAAATTCATGCATGTAAATTAAGTATGCATCCTTAATCGACATACAAAAATAAGTTATCAATCAAGCAGTTAAGCAAATTAAATCACAACTCAGAAATCACAACTGAAGGTAATCAATTCATATTACAAATATATCCATGGCTTTGAATTAACCTCTAGCCAAAACAAATTAGTTACACATTATTAAAACAGAAATTAAAATGAAAGTAAAACATGAGTTTGAGGAAGAATAACACCGAATGAGGAATTTCTTCCTCTCTGTCCCCGTGCAGTTTCTGTGCTCGACGTCTTCGCTCTTCTCCTGCTGACTTCCTCGCTTCCCGTGAAGAACCGCTCTCCTTTCTTTTCTGCCTGGCTCTTCTCTCTCCTCTCGCTGCCAAGGCAGCGCCTGCGTTCCCTGCGTCTCGCACGTTTCTGTTCCTCGCGCCAGCTCCCCTGCACGTGTCAGATGCGTTCCTTGCGTCAGGCCCTTCTTTCCTCCCTTGTGTGCTGACCGCTAGCTGCCCCGTACTCACCAGCCCTCTGCTTCGAGAGGGAGGTCAGATTCCTCCTCTCTGTCAGTTCAATTCGCTCCCCCACTGACCTAGGCAGCTACCCCCATATATGCGCCTGTCCCCGTCCTTCCGTCTGACAGCTCCTCTCAGTTGCACAGCAGCTTCACGCTGCCCAAGCAGCACACCCTGGTTCCTCTCCGTTCCTCACGTCTCTTCCTGTCTTCACGCTGCTCAGCAGCTTCTTATTCTTTCTTTGCTGCGTCTCACCAACTTCTTCCTAGCTGCCCGAGGCTCCCCACTGACAGCTCCCTTATTCCCTAGTGCCTCCTTCTTTTTCTTATTTATTTCCTAATGTCGTATCCACTTCTTCTTTCTTTATTCTTTTCCCGTCAGTCCCCCACTATTTTATTTTCTTTTTCTGCTCCACAGCCATCTCCCACGCTGCCAACTTTCAGTCCTTCCATCATGCACTTTTTATTTTCTTATTATTATTTTTTTTCTTTCTGCAAAAATATTTTCTTAAGTTACAACAATAAAATAAGTGAGCAAAATAGAAATGACGAATTTATTACTTAAAATCACACTTGTGCTATTTTTATTTTCTTAGCTAGATAAATTCGATAAAACACAAAAACAAAGCAAATAACTCAAAAATATAAGAAACTAACTAAGAAAAGACGAGAGAATTTGATGTAAAATATGTATAAATATAATCCGATCAAATACCCCCACACTTAGCTTTTGCTAGTCCTCGAGCAAAACAGACGAAACAGAAAAAGTAATAACATGAAAATTATTAGTTTCCCCCTATGGGACCCTCATAGAACTTCATTCGAGAACACAAATCATCAAGAACCATAGCCAACACCAACAAGCTAATCCACGTTCATTTTCCTTATTCAAATATTAGCAGTAATCTTTGAATCATCCTTGAAGTGTAGTGTGTGAGATAGCCATGAAAATGCAATTTCAAATTTTTATTTTAAAATCACCATATGCAAACTAGCGACCTTCTCACGGGATTTACACTCAATCACACATGTGTTTAGTTTTAATGTGTTTCGCTCAGAGGAACGAATGTGAAAGTTCTACCATAAGCTTGCATAAAGATCACTTCTCCACAGTCATAATTGCAAAACTTAAATCAAGAGGACTTTTATTGGATGTAATGAGGCTTAGGGATAGGGTTATTGAAACGAAAGAATAGGACAACACAAGTTCCAAGCTACATTGCAAGCAATTATTTTCTTTAGATTTATAAGAACTCAAGCTCTCCAACGATTCTTCAGACATCTCCAACCACACCCATAAACTAAAACTTTAAAAACTTTTTATTTTCTTTGTATACAATCTTTCTTTTTCTTTTCATTTTCTTTTCTTTTTTTTTTTTTTTTTTTTTTTTTTTTTTTGCAGTAGAAACAAATATGAAAAACCCCCACACTTATTCTTTTGCCAAACACCTTCAAAGTACTTCACAAACATTTCACATAAGACAATCTTGCATTGCTCGCTTGGAAAGGGTAAGGAAAAATATTTATTTCAGGCATAAGGGTAGACATATCTGGTGATAAGAAATAAAAGGCTCACAAATACGGCTCAAATTGGCAATCTAATGATATCATTTTTCTTTGGGAAACAAGGTTATTTGGGCCATGGTGGTAAACCTAATGCCTCTGTCATTTTCAAGTTCATGCAATCAATGACAAAAATTTCGAAAGATCGTTATGCAAGTTCTAGAGAAGTATCTCACATAAGTTCATCACACATGAAAGAATAGGAGTGTATGAAAAATGCACACACTTTCAATAGGCTCAAAAAAACTCACATAGGATGTATATGGTCACTAAATTCACATATGGAGCTTTAAATCATGCTTTAGTTTCACATCAACAAGGCTATGTGCATTTAGTTTTTCAAGGATAATCAAATATGTACAAACTAACACGAGAATTAGGAATTTCACACAACACATGTTAACTAAGTTCTTGATGATCATGGTTCAAATTTGATTCAATTATATCATTGGGTCGGGAAACTAACAAAAATCTAATTCAAAACAATAAGGAAAATAAGACAATATTTTTTATTTTTTTATTAAAACAACAACTTAATTAAGAAAACACAAAGCAATAACATGGAATAACATGGAAACAAATGAAACCAGTTCAAAGTCGAAGGTACAAAAATTTTCAATTTGGTCATTTTTATACTCTTTACCCCCACACTTAAACTAGACATTGTCCCCAATGTCAGAAAATATAATAAAATGCAAATAACAAATAAAAATAAAGTAGATAAATATAAAGAAACAAAATAAAGCAATAGGACTGAAAACTTCCCTAATTTGCAGAAAATCAAGCGATGACCCCCAAGCTAAAATTCTGCAATCAACTTCAAGGGTGGAAATAACCAAAAGTTCCTGCAAAGAAAAGAAATAAATCAGTTAAGCACGCAAGAAAATATAAAAAAAAAACAAACGAAAATTTGAAAATGAAAATAAAAGACAATGAATAAAACTAAAAAAAATGATCATTGGTCCTGGTTGGTGACTTTCCACAGCTTTGAACTTGAACTGGCCTCAGAACTTCTTAGCAAGGAAAATGAGACTTGATTGGTGGTGGTGTTGAAGCTTCTCGAGCTCTTGGTTTCAACTCGGACTCCTTCTGCCGGGTTGATTGAGTCTGCAGACTACATTCTTCTCTTTTTGTTCTTCTGCATGGCAGGTAGGCACGAGGCAGAGGTGGTGGTCTGCTTCTTTGTTCAATCTGTCCAAGTGCCGACCGATTTCCTTTCTTTCACCTTGACTCGTAGCCAAGAGCAAGGGTAAAGGAAAAGCATGCCATGAGAAATCTTTGCCTCTGACTCTGATGATATGGGATACTTTTGCTTTTGAAGAAGTATCGTTCCACAGGTGTATGCTTGAACTGGGCTGGGGAACTTCTTAGCGAGGAAAATGAGACTTGATTTTGAAGATGAAGCAGTACCTTGTCTCCACATGCTTCAAGTAACATTTTCACTTGCCTTGGCTGTTCTCCAGGCAGATGTGGCGTCTTCTTCGGAAGTACATAAGCGGTTGAAGATGAGCACTCGAGAGCAATGCTAGGTAAGCAATGCTAGGTAAGCAATCAGGAAGGATTTCCAGGCAGTCGGTTCTTAGATTGGAAGAATGACACCGAATGCTGGCTGATTGCCCGCTTTCTCCTTATCACAAAGACAAGGACAAGGACAGGGAGAAAGCGTGATATGAGATACTCTTGCTTTCAACCTTCATGATATGAAATACTCTAGCTCTAGATGACTTGTTTGTAAAGGTATCCCAGGGAATGAGAAACACAGAGAAACTCGAGAGGGTTTGTTGGAAAGGCATTTTCGGAGATGAAAAATTTCGGAGATGAAGAAGTGCTGAGAGAGTTTGCCTTTGCAATGGATGTGAAGGTAGACGTTTATAGGTCTTTTCTTCACAACCGAAACTATTCTTTTACCCCTGTCGGCAGCCGGTGGATGGATGAACAGTACAAGTTACGCGCTTTCTGAAAAAGTCACCCGTAATTTGCGCAAAGCTGACAGCGCGCGTGACGAGTGACGACAAAATTGGAAAAGCTGCACGCCTCGTGATTCCTGACCGCTCCGGCTTTTGAGAGAGACGCCCGACTTTTGAGAGAGCGGCGTCCGACTTTTGAGAAAGGAACCGACTTTTGAGACGGAGTCCGACTTTTGAGAAAGGAGCCCGGCTCTTCGATTTGCGAGAGGGCGTCTCTTCGACTGCTGAGTGATGCCTCAACGATTTCTTCTTCTTATAAGAACGCTCATTTTTTTGCTCCACAACACACTTGAGCTCCCCTTGTAAACACTTCATCTGGTAAACGTTCCCTCCTGTAAACACTCCCTCTTGCATTTCTTTTAATCTTGATCAGTCCGACTCTTCATTCTCAACACCTTCAAATATGTCTTGCCCCTCTGACCGTCGCCTTAACTTGAATGTTGGGGAAGATAGTGATATATCTTCTCCAACCAACATTTCGCAGCCATCCTTCATATCCCCAAATGGTCCTCTTACAGTTGGGGATTCCATGATGATGAACGAAACAACCGCATCGGTGGTGGCCAGAAATCTGCTCACTCCTAGAGACACTAGGATACTTTCTAGGCGGTCCGACGAACTAGCTGTCCAGGACTCTATGGCCTATAGCGTCCGATGCGCAGGCTCAGTATCAAACATGGGCCAGCGCCTTCTTGCACGAACTCGTCAGGTGGAGTCGTTGATGGCTGAAGTGGCTAGTCTTCGGCAGGAGGTCAGAGTGCTTAGGCATGAGAACAGGGATTTGCACATGCTCGCAACCAATTACTCAACCAGCATGAAGAGGAAGCTGGATCAGATGCAGGAGTCTGAAGTGCGGATTCAGAGTGATCATCAACGGTTTATGGCGTTACTCCCGAGGTTTATGTTGCCTTCGTCCTCGGGAGCAGCACCAAATATTGAGGCTCTGAATGATCCAACTCTGGCGCTTCGTCTTTCTAGGGCTCCGTCGACCTCCGAGGCACCACCAACCAACGACCAATGAACGAAATTAGTTTACAAGTTATTGTAAAATATTTATGCAATTTTTTTTTTTTTTTATGTATTTTTTTATTTATATGAATGTTTATGTTTTTAAGTTTTTTTTTTTTTTTTTTTTTTTTTTTTTTAAATAACAATGTAAAATAAGTAAATCAAAGTAAAAAGACTATGTTTAACTTTCTAAACAAAAATCACAACTAAATAAACAAAACAAAATAAAATCAACGTAAAATAAAATAAAAAAAAAAATCAACGTAAAATAAATTCACACAAGAGCAAACAAACAATGAAAGAACTAAACAAAGTAAAATAAATTCAGTAAAGAGAAGGGATTAGGAATGCAAATCTGATTGTGGGTGATTCCTAGGCCTCCCTTCATTATTCAAATGCATGGGCTTATCATTGAACGGACGGTGGTACTTGAAATGATCCGACAACGGTCTAAGTTCTAATGACGGTGCCTGAATCATCAAAATTAGATTGTTAGTATAACATAAAATTAAAAATGGAGAAGATGGCTTACTATCTTTTTCCGACACAAACTCAATGACAAACACCACATTTTTGAACATTTCCGGGACTTTGAACTTAGCCAGGTTTACTATGATGGTTGTGGCTTGTCCCGTGTCATCAAACTCAACTGCTTTGGGCTTGATTGTCTCATGCACAGCCTCTTTGATATGTTCAACAAATTCTCCGGCCACCTCATTTTCTGGAATCCCTCTTCTTGGTGTAGAAATCTCTTTGAATGTTTCAACGTCATCGGGAACATGATTTGGTGCACCAAGAATTGGGATCTCATTTTGCACCTCTGGAAGAACTTCCACAACATTTTTTTCATTCACTTCTTCCTTGGGATTTAAAAACCTGCAAGGAAAAAGGACATTTGGTGGAACGATGTTAGAATGAATTGAACTTAGAACCTCCTCACCTGAGTTGGATGGCATAAGGACTTGAGGGGTTTGCGATAAGAATTCTTCTAAACTGCCCAAGTAGTCATCCTCATCTTCTTCTTGAAGCGGCAATTCATCCATGTTCGGGCTGTGTTTGGATGGTTCTGGGACAGCTTCATCCTCCCGGTCACCTTCCAAGGTGATGGCTTCATCGATTTCAACTTCTGCCTTTGAATTTTCAAGAGTTGAGTTGGATACCTCACTTTGATCTTGAATTTGTGCCATGATTTCCAAAATCTGCCCAACTTGCTCCTCCAATTCGTCCACTCTTCTGACTCGGTCTTGCATCTCCTGGTTTTGATTTTCTACTCCCTGATTCAAAGAGGTGAGTAAATTATTAAGTGTATCATTATCCAAGGATGTACCTGAATTGAATTGGGGAGATTGTTGTGGTGGATGTGGTGGTGCACATGGCCATTGATAGTACTCCTCTGATGGCTGCAATTGTTCTTCTTTTTGTGAACCCTGTACCGAAGAAATTAATTCTTCAAGCATTTGATTATAATCCACGGGCATACTTTGATTCGATTGGAATTGTTGTGGGGGATGTTGTGGTGGCTGCATAGATCTTGAATAGAACACGTCCTCTTGCTGCCAATATCCACCTTGTTGGAATTGTTGAGGTTCTCCCCACATGTAATCTGAATAGTCTCTCCAATCTGAATTGTAAACGTTGGAAAACATGTTGCCCCTTGATTGGTTATGGCCTTGATATCCCCAAACATCTTCATTTGCAGAAAATTGAGGACCTTGATATCGTTGCCCATAGGGCACATCAAGTGTAGGGACACTTGGCATTGTGGTCCGTTCGGCATTATGAGTTAATTGAGCAGTGAGATGTGCCAATAGATCTTGAATGCTAGTAGAATCCAGGTCTTGCTCCATTTGTACCTCAATTCAAAGAAAGAAAAATAAATCAAATATCAAAAGTAACATACACAAACACAAATAAACATAAGCAAAAACAAAAATAAAAGGATTAACAAATTTGCTAATCCCCGGCAACGGCGCCAAAAATTTGATGCGAAAATAAACTAACGCACAAATTTAAACCCTATTTGTGACAGTTGTAGTAATGATGTAAGTAGGGATCGTTCTAGGCCGGGGATTAACTAGGGATGCTAACCAAAGTAAAATTAAATTAAAAACGTAAAAACAAAATTTAAAACATTAAACTAGACTCAAGACACTTAACTAGAATAACTCAAAATAATACTAACAAATAATCTAAAACAAATCAAAAGACTCAAAATAATTCAAAACTCAAGAAAACACAAACTAAATTTATTTCTAACAAATCTAACACTTAAAATAAATTGGGGGATTGATTTTGATGAAAAGTAAATTAAACTTAAATAAATTACAAAATTGACAAAAACATAAAATTAAGGTAAAATGATAAATGACGGACTGGCTAGAGGATTATTCTCCACACATGCCACATATGCAACCTAAATTGATTTTCAGTTGTTCTTTCAATAAATTGTAAATTCTCAACGCCCCAAGTTAATTAGGTCCGCTTAAATTAACCTTCAGATTTTCCTACTTTTATTAGGTTGGATGATTGCATACGACAACCCAAAACATTCCCTACAAGTTCCCTACATGAATTGCATAATAGAGATACAAGCAAGAATCATTAAGTTTTATGAAAATCATAAGCATTGACGAGGCACTTGTTACTATGAATTGCATGAAACTTATGCCAAGAATTTACCTAACGCGATCGTTTATAAGCGACCTTCACTACTTGTGAATATAAGTTCATAACGATTAGGTGAAATTCACTTATATTCTAGCATCAAATTCATGCATGTAAATTAAGTATGCATCCTTAATCGACATACAAAAATAAGTTATCAATCAAGCAGTTAAGCAAATTAAATCACAACTCAGAAATCACAACTGAAGGTAATCAATTCATATTACAAATATATCCATGGCTTTGAATTAACCTCTAGCCAAAACAAATTAGTTACACATTATTAAAACAGAAATTAAAATGAAAGTAAAACATGAGTTTGAGGAAGAATAACACCGAATGAGGAATTTCTTCCTCTCTGTCCCCGTGCAGTTTCTGTGCTCGACGTCTTCGCTCTTCTCCTGCTGACTTCCTCGCTTCCCGTGAAGAGCCGCTCTCCTTTCTTTTCTGCTTGGCTCTTCTCTCTCCTCTCGCTGCCAAGGCAGCGCCTGCGTTCCCTGCGTCTCGCACGTTTCTGTTCCTCGCGCCAGCTCCCCTGCACGTGTCAGATGCGTTCCTTGCGTCAGGCCCTTCTTTCCTCCCTTGTGTGCTGACCGCCAGCTGCCCCGTACTCACCAGCCCTCTGCTTCGAGAGGGAGGTCAGATTCCTCCTCTCTGTCAGTTCAATTCGCTCCCCCACTGACCTAGGCAGCTACCCCCATATATGCGCCTGTCCCCGTCCTTCCGTCTGACAGCTCCTCTCAGTTGCACAGCAGCTTCACGCTGCCCAAGCAGCACACCCTGGTTCCTCTCCGTTCCTCACGTCTCTTCCTGTCTTCACGCTGCTCAGCAGCTTCTTATTCTTTCTTTGCTGCGTCTCACCAACTTCTTCCTAGCTGCCCGAGGCTCCCCACTGACAGCTCCCTTATTCCCTAGTGCCTCCTTCTTTTTCTTATTTATTTCCTAATGTCGTATCCACTTCTTCTTTCTTTATTCTTTTCCCGTCAGTCCCCCACTATTTTATTTTCTTTTTCTGCTCCACAGCCATCTCACACGCTGCCAACTTTCAGTCCTTCCATCATGCACTTTTTATTTTCTTATTATTTTTTTTTTCTTTCTGCAAAAATATTTTCTTAAGTTACAACAATAAAATAAGTGAGCAAAATAGAAATGACGAATTTATTACTTAAAATCACACTTGTGCTATTTTTATTTTCTTAGCTAGATGAATTCGATAAAACACAAAAACAAAGCAAATAACTCAAAAATATAAGAAACTAACTAAGAAAAGACGAGAGAATTTGATGTAAAATATGTATAAATATAATCCGATCAAACTTTAGACTTATCAATTATGGATAGATCTCACATGTAGGAAATAGAGGGATACAATGAATCTTTAGATTTGGTTCCAATTGTCTACCTATGAGTTCTATATGAATTGACAAAGGTCTAGAGATTCCTTTCTTGAAGAAAAGGAAGATAACATTATAATGATATAAGTAATAAGAAAAACGTTTCTTATATGGTAATGCGAATAATATAAGCACACAAATGAAACCCTCTTTTGACAATTGTAGCAAAGTATGTAAGTAGGGATCGTTCTAAACCGGGGATTAGGAGGGCTTGCTAAAACCTCTAAACTGACTCAAAAACAAAAAAAACAAAGTTAAAAATGTAAACAAAAGACTTTAAAACAAGAAAGTAAAAGGGGGATTTGGGTTTGGTGAAGTTGAAAGTAAAACAAACAAACTAAAACTTAAATAGATTTTTAGCTAGGCAGATTGTAAAACGAATTTGAGAAATAAGATGATGGATGGATTAGTTAGAGGTCCGTTCTTCACACATGACACACTTGTACATGAATCGATTTCCAATTGCTTTTCAATAAACTATGATGCTCAACACCCCAGATTGACCGTGATGCACAAATTAACCCTCAGATTTTCCTTTACTTATTGAATTGGATGAATGCATGCGACAATCCAAATTATTCTCTAAAAGTCCCCTATATGAATGCATAATAGAGATACAATCAGAGATCATTACGTTCAATGAAAATCATAAGTGTTGACGAGGCAATTGTAACTATGAATGCATGATACGTTTGCCAAGAATTCAATTAACGCGATTGTGACAAGCAACCTTCACTACTCATGAATATAAACTTGTAACAATTAGGTGAAACTCATTTATATTCTAGCATCTAATTTATGTATGAAAACTAAGTATGCATCCTTAATAAACATACAAGAATCAGTTATGAAGAAAATAGATAATTGAATTGCAATCACAACTTATCAAATCACAATTGGAAGAAATCAATTCATATCACAAGCATGTTCATGGCTTCAAACTTCCCCCTAACTAAATAGGGGTTTAGTTCCTCATGTTCACAAAACAAAGATAAACAGAATTATACATTGAAAACAAAAGAAAGAAAACACCTAAACGTTCCAACGATTCATGTTGGATAGCAAGCACGTACAAGAACTTTCCTCTTCTTCTTTGCTGCAACACAAGGTTGGAGTGATGTTTTGAAGGGTTGGTTATGTGGAGGAATGGATGGGAAGGAGTTTAGATATGTAGGGAGAGGCAAGGCAAGGCTTGGAGAATGGTTAATTTCTGGATGATTTCAATGAGGCTGCTGACATGGGTATTTATAGGGAGAGGATGTACTTGTTTAATTCAATTTTCTGGTGGAAAACAAGTAGGTGACACACGACATTGATGTGGAGGATAATGGTGGGTTAGGTCTTGAATCATCCACTCAATTTCTGTGCACAATCTACTCATTTTCTGTTGAGTTGGGGATGAATCATCCACTCAAATGTCATGGTGAGTTAGGCATTGCATCATCACTCAAATTTCTGGTGGAAAGCAACAAGGATGGGAATTTCTGTGATTTTAGGGATGAATCATCTACTCAATTTTCTAGTGGGTTAGGTATTGAACAATCACTCAAATTTCTGGTGGAAGTGAGTCAATACCCACGGCATTGATGAATTTCTGGGGTAGGCATGGTTTTGAGTGAAATTTTGGTCAATCCTTCTAGAAACCTATCCCTTCTTGCAACTTGTATTTGTTTCACCAGATTTTTAGCATGTTCCTAGCCTCATTTGATCTTCAATTTCGTCCAAACTCCTTGCTCCATGCATATGCACTTCATTCCAAGCCCAATTTTGCTCCTAAAAGCTCCAAAATGCTCTTTTTTGCATACTTTGACAATAAAACCTGAAATTGCACGAAAATGACTTTAAACACTAAACTAACTAAGGAAAAACAACATAAATGCATGAGAACAAGCCAATTAAGTCGCATAAAAATGCTCCTATCAAATTCCCCCACACTTAGCTTTTGCTAGTCCTCGAGCAAAACAAAGAAATAAAACAAAACAAAACCAACAAACATAACCTCAACCTTCCAACGTTTGCCTCAGGGATTTCCAATGCACATGACATGTTAAAGATTATCATTCCCACATATTTGAGTCAATTTAACACTTAAGCACATACTTAATCATAGTCACTACTTACTAGTTCACAATTAACCAATTAAAACAATGTTTTGAATGTAGTAACATGCCTTAGAGAATTCCCTCAATCCTTACAAGATATGCACTCTATTTTCACTCAGATTTTCTAACTACACACCCTATACTAGTTATATGTGAGAGAATTGATGTAGATATAAAAACGAATGCTCACATATATGTATCACAAAGAACGCAATTTCCGGAGTTAACAAGCATGTTTAGATATGATCTCATGAATGGAATGCTACTATTTAGATGCGAGAACCAGTGACACCATATGCTCATACCAAATTCAAACTCCACAAATTGAAACACATAACATTCAAGATAGAAGTTAAGGGTTGCAACGGGGCTTGGGGTATTGGTTAACAAAGAAAGGATAGGGAAAACAAACGTTCTTCAAGCATTAGTACGCAAAGTAATGAAATTAAGACTTAGAATTCACTTAGATTGCAGAAATTAACTTTAAAACACAAGGGGAAGACTTAGACAACTCCTTAGGGTCGAATTCATTGTTTTGGACCCTTACTTCAACAAACAATACTTTGGAACACTTTTTCACATCTTTTCAACTCTTTTTTTTTCATACTTTTCATACTTTTTTTCTTTATTTATTTATTTAATTTTTTTTTTTTCACGAATTTTTTTTTTCTTTTCTTTCTACCCGTGCCTATGGCACACAATTGACAAAATAAAAACTTCCCCCACACTTGGTTTCTGCCACAAAGGAATTTAATTTGAATCATGCTTACTATACTTTAAGAACGAGGGTATGGATAGTCCTAATCTAGGCTAGGTGAGGGTAATGTGGGTTAACAAAGAAAAGGCTAAACAAGGCTCAATGGGGTTAACACCTACAAAACATAATGACATAGGGATTCACGGCTTTTTGGCTAAGGTGGTGGTCACTACACAACTTTATCTTGAATATGTGTTATGCTAATCAATAACATGCTTTGAATGAAATGGGCATGAGTTCTAGTGTTTGGAACTAAATGATGAAACGCCTTCTAAGTAGCAACCAAGCAAAGAATAATGAGATCATCAACGACTTTAGAAAACAAAGAATGCACAGATTTTGACTCTCCAAATAAACGTTTAGGCTCAAGTCTCACAAGGTTGTAGCGTTAATTTGAGTTCCTTCCTTCAAGCATGTTACAAAAACTGATTTTTCCTTTATGATTACATGTGAATTCATAAGTTATAACCACAACCAAGCATAAACCAAAGAGTAAATCAAACTTTTATCCATGTTTATAACTTTCTTTAACCGTCATGCAATTACAAACCGAATCCTCATCATTGTGTTGGAAGGTACCCTAAGACACAAACAAACACACAAAAACAACTCTTTTTGGGTTTTTAAAACAATTTTTCAAATTTTTATGGGATTTTCGGATTTTTTTGACTCAAAACACACTAAAACACACCAAAACAGCTTAAAAAGGCTTAAAAACAGTGAAAAACAACATTAGAAATTATGAGTGAGAAAACCCTACGAATTTGCATCAAAACACTTTGGTTACCCCCCCACACTTAAATCAAACATTGTCCTCAATGTTTCAAGCATAGACTAACACAAATAACAAACAAACAAACAAAACAGCAACTAAGCAATTTAACATGGCATAAATGAAAACAACAACAAAGAGAAGGGTTTAGGAACGCAAATCTGGAATTTGGAGTGCTCTCTAGGTCCTCCTTTGTTGCATGCATGGGTTGCCTCCCAAGTAGCGCTTGCTTTAACGTCGTACAGCCGGACGAAGAACCCATTCACTCCTTAATGGAGTCCACGGCATGCAAGGGAATGTCATCCACTGTATGCTCCTCAAAGTTCTTGTAGTACGGCTTCGAACGATGCCCGTTCACCTTGAATTCGTGTCCCGTTTTCAAGCTTTGGATTTGGACTGCACCATGAACAAAAACATTAGTAATAACAAAAGGTCCAATCCACTTGGAACGTAACTTACCGGGAAACAAACGTAAACAGGAATTGAACAATAGCACTTTCTGCCCAATTGCGAACGTTTTGCCTCTAATCATCTTATCATGGAACGCCTTGGTCTTTTCCTTGTAAATGCTTGCGTTCTCGTATGCCTCGTGCCGTAACTCATCAAGCTCATTCAACTCGAACTTCCGATGACTTCCCGCTTCATCGAGGTTCATGTTAAACTTCTTGACGGCCCAATGAGCTTTGTGCTCCAACTCAACGGGGAGATGGCACGGTTTGCCATAGACAAGCCGAAAGGGGGACATTCCAATAGGTGTCTTGTACGCCGTACGATACGCCCAAAGTGCATCATCTAACCGTAAACTCCAATCCTTCCTCGTTGGCCCAACGGTCTTCTCTAGGATTTGCTTGATCTCACGGTTGGAAACCTCGGCTTGGCCATTAGTTTGAGGATGATAAGGCGTAGAAACCTTATGATTGACATTGTATTTCCTCAATAACGCCTCAATGGTCCGGTTGCAAAAGTGTGACCCTCCATCACTAATGATCACTCGTGGCATGCCAAACCTTGCAAAAATGTTAGTTCTAATAAAATCTGCAACCACTTTAGAATCATTAGTCCAGGTGGCCTTTGCTTCCACCCACTTTGACACATAATCAACCGCAAGCAAAATATATATAAAACCATACGAAGAAGGAAAGGGACCCATAAAATCAATACCCCAAACATCGAAAATTTCAACATTTAGGATAGAAACCTGCGCATTTGGTCCCTAGCACCAATGTTACCCATTCGTTGGCATTTATCACATGTTAAGCAAAAAGTTCTAGCATCCTTAAAAATACTAGGCCAATAAAATCCACATTGTAATACCTTAAGGGCAGTTCTTTGTGTGCCAAAGTGCCCACCACATGCATATGTGTGACAAAAACTTAAAATTGAACGAAATTCAGAATCATGCACACAACGACGAACAATTTGATCCGGGCAAAATTTCCACAAATATGGATCATCCCACACATAAAACCGTGCATCATGCCTAAGTTTATCACGTTGGTGCCTAGTGTAAGTGCTTGGAATTCGTTTTGTCACCAAAAAGTTCACCAAATCAGCATACCAAGGCTCACTAACCTTTATGGACAGCAATTGTTCATCGGGGAATGTCTCCAAAATCGGCAAAGCCTCCTCATTATGCACCATTCGGCTCAGGTGGTCAGCCACTACGTTCTCACTTCCCTTCTTGTTACGAATCTCTATGTCGAACTCTTGAAGTAGCAACATCCACCGAATTAGCCGTGGCTTGGCCTCCTTTTTGGTGAGCAAGTACTTCAATGCTGCATGGTCAGTGAAAACAATTACTTTAGTACCAATTAGATATGATCTAAACTTATCTAAAGCAAAAACAACGGCAAGAAGTTCTTTTTCTGTAGTGGAATAGTTCAATTGTGCATCATTCAACGTCAGTGAGGCATAGTAGATGACGTGTGGCTTTTTGTCCTTCCTTTGTCCCAAAACAGCCCCTAAAGCGTAGTCGGACGCATCGCACATAAGCTCAAAAGGTAGGCTCCAATCTGGTGGAACAATGATGGGTGCCGTGGTCAACAACTCCTTGAGTTGATTGAATGATGCCGTGCACTCCTTGGTGAATTCAAACGCCACTTCTTTTTGTAGGAGACGGCAAAGAGGTTGTGCTATCTTCGAAAAATCTTTGATAAACCTACGATAAAATCCTGCATGACCAAGAAACGAACGAACCTCTCTAACCGAAGTCGGAGAGGGTAAGTGACGTACTAGATCTATTTTGGACTTATCCACCTCAATGCCGTTTTCAGAGATAATATGTCCTAAAACTATGCCTTGTTTAACCATGAAATGACACTTTTCCCAATTAAGAACAAGGTTAGTTTCAACGCAACGTTTTAAGATCAAACTTAGATTATGCAAGCAACCATCAAAAGAATCACCAAAGACGCTAAAATCATCCATAAAAACTTCAATTATTTTCTCTACATAATCGGAAAATATGCTCATCATGCATCTTTGAAATGTAGCAGGTGCATTACATAAACCAAAAGGCATGCGACGATATGCAAATGTACCAAATGGACATGTAAAAGTGGTTTTTTCTTGGTCCTCGGGTGCAATGACAATTTGATTATAACCAGAATAACCATCAAGAAAACAATAGAAAGCATAACCCGCTAACCTCTCAAGCATTTGGTCAATGAATGGCAATGGGAAGTGGTCCTTCCTCGCGGTGGCGTTTAGCTTCCTATAGTCGATGCACACCCTCCAACCGGTTTGAATGCGTTGAGGAACAAGCTCATTCTCGGAATTAGTTACCACTGTCACTCCGGATTTCTTTGGTACGCATTGCACGGGTGAAACCCACCTACTATCCGAGATTGGATAGATAACTCCACAATCTAGAAGCTTTATGATCTCCTTTTTCACAACTTCCATCATAGGAGGGTTAAGACGGCGTTGAGCCTCTCGAGATGTTTTAGACCCCTCCTCCAAAAGTATGCGATGCATGCACGTTGTTGGGCTAATTCCCTTGATGTCGGCCAATGTCCATCCAATGGCCGTTTTGTACTCCTTTAGCACCCTCACTAACTTGCTCTCTTCTAGTGCCGTGAGTGAGGATGAGATAATGACGGGCAATGTCTCATCTTCTCCCAAGAAAACGTATTTCAAGTGACTAGGCAACGGCTTAAGTTCAAGTGTAGGTGGCTGCACAACTGAGGGAAGCAGTTTATTAGTCGAAACTGAACTTAAAATAGGTTTCAAAAACTTACCGGATTGTGATGGCAATGACTCAAGGGCAGCCACCATCTTAATGACTTCCTCACTAGGGGGCACGGCAATGGACTCCTCATTCTTGCCGTGGGGTTCCTTGGTGGCTGTTTCAATGTTTTTCATGTCCATTCCTTGTGCAATGACCAATTCAAGTGCATCGTCCTTCAAATTGTCAAAATGGTCCTGCGCCAAAGAATCAATTACGTCAATAGCAAAACATGAATGATTTTCATTAGGAAACTTCATAGAATCAGAGAGATTGAAATTGATAACTTCCCCATCAAATTCCATCGTCAAAGTGCCATTAAATACGTCAATCTTCGTACGAGCAGTTTTCATAAATGGCCTTCCAAGGAGGATGGGCAATGACGGGGCATGGTCCGATTCGTCCATCTCAAGTACATAGAAATCCGCCGGGAAGATCAAATGATTAACCTGCACCAAAACATCTTCCAAAACTCCCTTTGGATAGGCATTAGATCTATCGGCCAATTGTATGATTACCCCATCGTTTTTCAACTCTCCTAGGTTCATAGATGCATAAATTGAATATGGCATAACATTTATTGATGCACCTAAGTCTAGCATGGCAGATTCAAACCTAGTATTACTAATGACACAAGGAATCGTAAAACTACCCGGATCTTTGCATTTGGGGGGCAGTTTGCGTTGCAAAATGGCCGACACATTCTCACCTACTTGTTGGAAATGTGCCCTAAAGCCAATCATATGATGATACTTTACGGACATTTCACATGTTAAACTAATCTAGTTTACATATAAAGGGCAAACATTATTGTTTGGGCCGTCTCATATAAATGTTATATGCTTAAACGATAAAGTCCAAGGAATATGTGATTGGGAGAATGCAATCTAATGAAGTTAGATTCATGAGACCATTCTTTCGTAGACATATCCTAAATGTTCCTGATCATAGGATTGCCAATTGGGCATTGACAGTCCGATAAGATCAGTACGTACTATGCCTTCTCTCAGGGAGAGTGACTAGTCTCGAGTCATTGGTGTGTGTGACATCAAGACAAGTACGTAGGTGCTCAATAGAGAATGAGTTCACTGAACACGATCAACGAGGAGTTCTCATACTCATGTCACATGAGAACTCATGGTTGGGATAATGCAAATTAGTCTTTTGACCTGAGGCATCACAGTTGTCTTGTGGTTAAGTCCTTGATCTTTGATTATGTCAAAGTCACCCCATCGGGGTGTCCACGACATCATTGGGGTTAAGCCACTTAGTTATGGAGACAAGTGAATGTGCAACAAGGGATCTCTAACCTTCAAATGGTTTGAGGGAGAATACTCTATGATATGATTAAAATCTCTGGCCAGAGTATGAATGAGATTAGGGAATGCGTTCCAAATCACATTCAAGGTAATCATATAAGCAAACGAATCACATTGGATAGTAGACATGAATAAATAAACTATCAAACCAAACAATGTGGTCAAGAGTATTAGATTAGAGAAAGACCGTATTGCATTTGTAAATCCTGAACTGAATAGGTTCTCTACCTCTTCTGATTAGCTTGGGTAACCATGATATGCTGCTAGGTGTCACTCATGGTTTGTGGAAGCCCTAAACGTGTGTAATCACTAAAGGGAGAATTGAAAGTAAGTTTCAATTCACAATCGATGTAAAATGGTTTTAATCGCCCACTGCCTCGCTAAAAGGAACCTAATGGATCGTACACCGTGTAAGGTAAAGATTGAAGAAACAAAGGAGATGAGTAAGAATAATTAAATGGTTTAATTATTTATGGCAAGGATTAATTAATATGTTAATTAATCAAACGAATAAGTTCGTTAAAGACCTCGGGATAGTTTTGGACCTTAAGGCCCAATGGGCTTCGAACGTCAAAGCCCATTGACTTAAGTTGTATGACAACTTAATGAATAAAGATTCACAAAGGCCCAAAAGCCCATATCCCTTAAATGGCCGGCCATTTTGTGTAGAATTATGGTTTTTGGTTCTTTAGGTCATTTAAAGAAGTGACTATATAAAGAACTTTATAGCCTAAAATTCATAAGTGTTGGTTTTAGAGAAAATTGGTGAGAACACAAAGCTTCCATTTCTCTCTAAGAGGCCGGCCACCTTGGAGGGTGCATCTAGCAATCCCACTACTCCAGAGTCACTCATTTCTTCTTCAATCTAACCTTGGTGTAGAATCTTTAGAGGTTCTCTATTTTGGGAACTTGGAGAATCCAATTCTTTCAACCAAATCCATGGAGCTAAGAAGCAAGGAATGAAGGCCCTATCTCTTGGGTGATTATCCTTTGCATATGCAAAGAGGAATCTACAAAGGTAAATATTTCTCAACTAACAAATGTTGTTTTAAGTTGAGTCAAGGTTCACCAATCTACTAGGCTTTGAATTTCATGGTTGATGTTTTTGTTTTTGAGTGCATGCAAGCATGATTCCGCCTTTAATTTGTTAATTGCATGCTATTGATGTTGCTCAAATGAACATGTTTTTACAAAATTTCCTTCACTACTTTCACAACTTCCTTGGTTGAAATCCTCTTTCTTGTGGTGCAAAGTTCCTTTAAGAACTTGGCGTACCTCGGGACTTGCTTGATTGCGTCCAAAAGGGGAATGTTGACTTGAACTTTCCGGAATGTCTCTAGAATGTCCTTTTCAGCTTCTTCTTTCTTTGTTTGCTTAAACCTATTTGGAAAAGGAGCATTCGAAGGAAAAACATTAGTAGGAACTGAATTTGACATGTTCTTACCTTCCTTGGACAAATTGGATAGTTTAGGCCCACTTAAAGCTTGCGGCATTGGTGTGTCCACCCTTGTCGTGGCCT
Organism: Malus fusca; assembly: GCA_035220775.1. Classification (NCBI taxonomy): domain Eukaryota; kingdom Viridiplantae; phylum Streptophyta; class Magnoliopsida; order Rosales; family Rosaceae; genus Malus; species Malus fusca. The sequence goes on from CM069059.1 coordinate 6,597,195, forward strand.
TCCCTTGTTCCTCCTCTTCAATTATCAACTCCTCCACCTTGTTAGAACGTGATTTGGAAGGTTGGGGGTCAGATCCTACTTGCTTCCCACTCCGCAAAGTTATGGCTTTTGCAGATTTGAAACCACCATTTGGATTCACTACGGTTGAGCTAGGCAACTTGCCTTGCTCACGAAACTGCCCCATAAACTCGGCAATTTTTCCCACTTGCTTCTCCAACTCATCCACCTTCTTGTCCCTAGTTTGCATGCTCTGCGCCATAGAAGTTAGTAAATTCAAAATCTGATCATTATCAATAGAAGTACCTGACTTTTGGGCAGGTTGTGCTTGGGGTTGAGTTGGTGCAAACGGCTTTTGATAGAAACCCGGGGGTTGTTGCCTAAATCCGCTTTGTTGTTGGCCTTGTTGGGGTTCTCGCCATTTGAAATTTGGATGATCACGCCAAACGGGATTGTAAGTATTGGAAAAGGGGTCATTCCTTGGTTGGTATTGGTTGCCAAATCCCACGGCATTGAGGGTCTCCCATGAAGGAAAAATTTTGTCCTAGCTAAGAACATGTAAGAACATTTGAATACATATGCTAACAATTAACTCTTTAAAGTAGGCATGCATCCAAAAACAATTCATAAAACCAATGACTTTCAAAGCCTAGTATATGGTGAACCAAAAGACTCTTTAACAACATTAAAGAAAATTAAGAATTTAGAGATTCTTTACCCTTGAAGCTCATCCTTGATTACACAAGGGATTCACCCAAGTGGAGGGCCTTCAAGTCACCTCCTTGCTCCTTTGATCTTCCTTGTGATTTTCCTCCTTTTAGTGCTCCTTTGCTTCTTTGAGGATTTGAGGATTAGTTCTCCAAAACACCAAAAGTTTGATGTCTCTAAGTCTCTTCACCAAGGATGTATTTTGTGAGGATGAAAATTGATCACTTAGGGAAGTAAATTTGCTAGATAACTATCCCTAAGTAGCCAAGAAAACCCTAATTGAAAACAAAGCTATAAAGATGAATTTATACTTCATTTCTTAGGTGAGTGGCAAACTTGCAATTAAGCAAGTTTTGACATTCCTCACCCTAAATGGCCGGCCATATATTGTTATTGGGCTTATTGCCCATTTTGTTTTAGTTGTCATACAACTTAAACATAATGGGCCTTGTGGACCAAAACACTTTTGGGCCCCGAAGCCCCAAAACCAACTTAAAAGCCCAATACGAACATTTCGTATAATTAATTAACTAATTAATTAATCTTGACCATTCTTCAATTAATTTCTTCACATACATCCTTATTTGGTGTGCGATCCATTAGGTTCCAATTAGCGAGGCAGTGGGCGATGTTACTCTTAACTATCGATTGTGAATTGAAACCACATTTCAATTCTCCCTTTTTGATGATTAGTGTTTGCTAATCAATAGGGCTTCCACAAACCATGAGTGACACCTAGCAGTATGTCATGGTTACCCAAGCTAAGTAGAATTGGTTGGAGAACCTATCCAGTTACAACTACAATGCAATACGGTCCTTCTCTAATACAATACTCTTAATCACATTGTTTAAGTGATAGTTTGTTTCATGTCTACTATCCAATGTGATACTTTCTTATATGATTCCCTTGAATATGATTTGGAACATCTTCCTTAGTCATATTCATTTGCTTTGGCCAAAGACTTTAGAATCATATTTTAGAGTATTCTCCTCCCACCATGGAAGGTTAGAGATCCCTTGTTGTGCATTCATATGCCTACATGACTAGATCGCATGACCCCAACAATGCCGTGGACAATCCGAAGGAATGCCTTTGTCATGATCAAAGATCAAGGACCTAACCATTAGACATCTATGATGCCTCAGGTTAAAGGACTACTTTGCATATTGTAACCTTAGAGTTCGTACATGACATGTATGTTTGAACTCTTATTAATCGCAGTTCAGTGTCCTCGATCACTCTTTCGAGCACCTATGTGTTTGTCTTAGTGTCCAACACCAAATGACTTGAGACTAGTTCATACTCACGTTTGAGTCAACATAACACATACTAACCTTAGCGGATTGTCAATGCCCAATTGGCAATCCTATGGTTAGGAACGTTTTAGGAATGAACATAAGAGAAAGGTCTCCTTAATCTAACTCATTAGATCACTTATCTCTTATGTCAAATACATCCCTTGGATTCTCTTATTGTTTAAACACATGATACGATAAATAGTGAATAACAATAAGTATTGCCCTTCCATTAAACATATAAAAGTTTAACATGTTAAGTATTCCAAAAAGCTATTACATCAAATGAGTGGCTTTGTGGGCATACTTCCAACAATCTCCCACTTGCACTCAAAGCCATCCTCCCATGTATCTAATACCCATTTTATCCATATGACGATCAAGCTGGATTTGAGTCATTGGCTTTGTTAGTGGATCTGCTACGTTATCGGCTGAAGCAACTTTGAGGATGTTGACTTTCCCCTCGGCAGCATATCTTCTAATGATATTAAAGCGCCTATCAAAATGCTTGTTCTTTTGATGAGCCCTGGGTTCCTTGGCTTGAGCTATCGCCCCACTATTATCACAGTACAAAGTTACTGGTGATGTGATGGTTGGAACCACTCCAAGTTCAGTAATGAACTTTTTCATCCAGAACGCTTCTTTGCCGGCTTCAGCTGCAGCGACATATTCAGCCTCTGTCGTGGAATCAGCAATTACACTTTGTTTCTTGCTTTTCCAACTGACAGCCCCACCATTCAGAGTGAATACATATCCGGAGTTGGAACTTCTATCATCGACGTCAGATTGGAAATCTGCGTCTGTATAAGCTTCCACTCGCAACTCTGCTGCTCCTCCATAAACGAGGAACATGTCCTTAGTTCTTCTTAAGTACTTAAGGACCGTCTTGACAACTGCCCAGTGTTCTGATCCTGGGTTAGATTGATATCGACTAGTAATGCTCACAGCATACGCGATATCAGGCCTTGTGCATATCATGGCATACATGAGACTCCCTATGGCAGAAGCATAAGGAATTTCATTCATTAGCCGTATCTCTTCAGGAGTCTTAGGTCCCATGGACTTAGAAAGGTGAATTCCATGTCTCACAGGAAGAAAACCTTTCTTAGATTGTTCCATCTGGAACCTACTTAGCACCTTATCAATGTACATTGATTGGGATAATCCAATTAATTTTCTGGATCTATCACGATAGAGTTTTATCCCAAGTACATAAGATGCATCTCCTAAATCTTTCATGTGGAAGGTTTTAGACAACCACACTTTTACAGAAGAAAGTACTGCAGTGTCATTCCCGAATAGTAATATGTCATCTACATATAACACTAGGAATACTACTGCATCCCCAACGACTTTTTGATAAACACAATTGTCGTCTTCGTTTTGAGTAAAACCAAACGTTTTGATTTCAGTATCGAAACGAATGTTCCAGCTCCTGGAGGCTTGCTTAAGTCCATAAATGGACCTTTGAAGCTTGCATACCTTAGTCTCTTCAACCCTCGGACACGAAACCTTCGGGTTGAGTCATATAGAGCTCTTCATGTAGGTAGCCGTTCAGAAAGGCCGTCTTCACGTCCATTTGCCAGATTTCATAATCATGGTACGCAGCTATAGCAAGCAAAATCCGAATGGACTTAATCATGGCTACAGGAGAGAAGGTTTCTTCATAGTCAATCCCTTCTATTTGCCTGTATCCCTTGGCTACTAGTCTAGCCTTATAAGTCTCCACGTTCCCATCAACGCCTATCTTCCTCTTGAAGACCCATTTGTTTCCAACAGGTACAATACCTTCTGGAGGGTCTACAAGAGTCCAGACCTGATTTTGATACATGGAATCCATCTCGGATTTCATGGCCTCTTGCCATCTCTTTGAATCAATGTCGGACATTGCTTCAGTGTAGTCTCTAGGGTCCTCCTTTGTTTCATTGTCACCTAGAAGGTACAATTCATCAAAGTCATTATTTAAGCCAAACCTCATAGGTGGCTTACTAACCCGTTAAGATCTACGTGGAGCTAGGGGTTCAGGAACAGGGTTGTCAATATGTCGAGTGCTTGTTTGTGGTTCATTATTAATCTCATTAATTTCCATCTGTTTGCTTATAGTTCCTTTGAGAACAAATTCGTCCTCTAGAAACTTAGCAGTTCTGGCGACAAAGACTTTCTGGTCGTCAGGATGGTAGAACTCATATCCCATAGTTTCTTTAGGATATCCCACAAAATAGCATCTTACTGATCTCGCTTCAAGCTTAGTAGCCTCAAGCTTCTTGACATATGCTTCACAACCCCAAATCTTAATATGATTAAGACTTGGCTTTCTTCCATGCCATATCTCATAGGGTGTTTGTGAAACTGATTTGGAAGGTACTCTATTAAGCAAGTAAGCTGATGTATATAGAGCGTATCCCCAGAATGTTACTGGTAGATCAGCGGAACTCATCATAGAACGAACCATGTTCATCAAGGTTCGATTTCTCCTTTCAGAAACTCCATTAAGTTGTGGAGTTCCCGGTGGAGTCCACTGTGATATTATTCCACACTCTTTGAGATAATCTAGGAACTCATTACTCAGATATTCACCCCCTCGATCTGATCTTAGGATTTTTATCTGTTTCCCAGTTTGCTTCTCAACTTCATTCTTGAATTCTTTGAACCTTTCAAAGGATTCTGACTTGTACTTCATAAGATATACATAGCCAAACCGAGAGTGATCGTCGGTGAATGTGATATAGTATGAGAAGCCTTCTCTCGACATAGTAGACATAGGTCCACATACGTCAGTGTGGATTAACCCTAGAATTTCAGTGGCACGCTCTCCTTTTCCAGTAAATGGAGATTTGGTCATCTTCCCTTTCAAGCAACTTTCACAAGTACCCATCCGGTCATTACCTAATGGGCGGAAATATCCGTCTTTCGACATCTTGCGAGTCTTATCAAGGTTCACATGTCCAATTTTAAGATGCCACATCTTTTCTTGGTTAACTTCTTCTCTAGCCCTTTTGGGTTTTGAGGTATTCCCGCTTTCAATACAGTGCATCCCACTATTCGTCTCTAGGTGAAAAAGTCCCTCTATCATATTACCATGAGAGATAATACGACCGTTCAAGTATAAAGTGCAACTCATTTTGTCAAACAATACTGAGTGCCCATCTCGTAAAAGCTTAGAGATGGAAATCAAATTCTTTATACATGAAGGAAAATATAAACAATTTTTAAGTTCCAGGACTTCCCCAGAGGGTAGGTTAAGCATATAGGTGCCTATTGCTTTTGCAGAGATTTTAGTGCCGTTCCCAACTCGCACAACCATCTCCTCATTGCTCAGTGATTTGCTCCCTGTTAGTCCCTGCAACGTATTACAGATATGTTGACTAGCACCTGAATCAAATATCCAAGAATTGGAGCTCACTGTAAAAGCACTCTCTATGACAGAAATAGTCTCTTCAAAAGTCCGTGTCATAAGGCTCGCAATGCGCACCCTGTATTTCTTCTTCCAACGTTCATCCTTTCCACAATGAAAGCATGTTCCTTTGGATTTCTTTGCCTTCTTCTTATGTAACCTTTTCCTTATCATTGCATTCTCACTCCCACTGTCCTTTTTGAAACCTTTTTAAAATTTACAGCACATGTCAATCATCTCTTTCAAAGAATGATCGAATCTATTCACTTTATAGTTTACGATAAACTTAGTGAAATCATCCGAGAGAGATGCAAGGAAAAAGTCTTGGGCCATTTTCCCATCGATGGAAGTTCCTAAACTTTGAAGATCTTGAAAGATCCTTTCCATCTTTTGTCCATGCTTATGGACCGATGTCCCCTTTGCCATTTTGGCATTCATTAGATTACAAATATTTGAGAATCGTACATTACTAGTCTCAATGTCATGCATCTTATGCAAACTTTCAACCATGGCACAAGAAGTGTCCATGTGCTTATGTAGCTTCATAAGCTCCTCACTAAGTGAAGTGAGGATTAAGCATTTGGCTTGTAAGTCATCCTTATAGTGTCTAACATAATTTTGACACTCTTCCTTTGAAGCTAGTTTCGTAGGAGGTACATGAGGAGGGGATTGCTTAAGCACATACAATATGTCTTTCACCTTTGAGACATTCTCAATGTGGCGATACCAAGCAAGGAAACGTTGGCCCTTTAGGCCCTTTTTGTCAAGTATTATGGTGGGTATAATTTTAGGCATGTCGTTCACTACATAACATAACAGAAATCGAATTAGCATTGTTGTTTAAAACTATTTTGATTGGGTCTTTGAATCAAATAGTACCACCCACTATTTTTGGCAAATTCCACATCCCTCAATAGAATTCGAGAGTTATACTGAACTCTTAGTGGGTTATGGGAGACTCACCATTACCAAGCCCACCTCACGATGATACGATGTTGGCTAGCGAAAATAATGATGAGAGAATAACGCATTATTCATTTACAACCTTTGTAATTACCCATCCGTTTGGCCTCTAGAGAATGTTGCCTCACGATGATACGATGTTGGCACCATTGCACTTAGTTTAAGTTATTCCCACCATGCTTAGTTCGTGAAGGGCTTCAAGAATAGCCTCACGATGATACGATGTTGGCTATCCTCGTTGCCTACACTCACCTCATCATATGTATATGGATTCCTCCTGGATATAAGCACATGCTTTGTACTCCCCCATGATAGGGTGAAGCCGGTGCATGAGTCACAAACGATTGGAACCCACCACGGTGGAAGGCCTACGAAGAGATATTCTAAGCATCTCTCGCTTATCAACTTAATATTCATTTGTTGAGGGAGTAGTGTTGGGCTACATCAAAACATTTTAATCATATTAAAAGAACTTGGGCCTATCACAACCATTGGTCCAAGTTTATATGAATTAGTAGTATATAATACTCCCACTGTTTCGTTGAAACAAGCGAGACTATATGGAACTACTAACGAATGCCTTGCATCCTCATATGGACTATATAGTCATATTAGGTTTTAGGATGATTATGAACCGTTTGATTTGATCCAACACGAGCCTTGTGTTGGACCTTGGGTCTAAGGTAGATTGTTGTTGATTTTAGTTACGCGTTTAATCCAATTAAACCGTTATTTCCTATTGGGCGTTGGACCCAACTATTCCATTTTGCATACATTTAAACAAAAGGAATACATGAAATAAAAATAAGGGCTTATGCCCTTTTACAACACAAATGATGGACTTATGTCCATTTACAACAAACTTGAACTAATCAAATTACATTCAAATCTACACTACCAAGCCCAAACATTCATAATGTAAAGCGGCCAATCATATAGCTCAATTATCGAGGCATTTGGTTCATAATCACCCTTCTCTTAATCAAACACATTTAATTAAGAAAACAACTTTAAAACAATTGGTTTTCGGATCCATAGAATTGATTTAAATGGAACTAAATAAAATGAAAATCCAATTCTCATTTAAAGAGACAAACCATTTTGTTCTCATATAATTTGGGCCAAAAAACAATGACCACAACTTTTTGGGCCATTTTCTAAAAACAAAAAACTTTTGGGGTCATTTTGTAAAAACACAAGAGTCCACAACTTCATGTAATCACAACTTAGAACCCAAACATTTTTAATAATGTCAAAACATCATTAAAGGAGCAAAACAATTTGTCCTTTAAAGTTTTTGGACCTTAACGTAAAAACGTAAACTTTTGGGCCAAAATGCAAATACACAAAAGTATCAAAACTTTATGTAAGTGCACAAAACACCCAAAAATACCCTATTTTAAAGGGTGGCCGGCCATAAGTGTTTTTAGTGATGAAAAAATCAAATTTTATACAAAGTTTTGTAAGTGGGTTGTGTTAGGTGAGGTAAAGATGAAATAAAATTTTGTAAGAAATAATTTATGTCATTCTTTAAAACAAAGTTTGTCTCCCATTAAAATTACTTAATCATTAACCATCATGAAGGAAAAATTTTGTCCTAGCTAAGAACATGTATGAACATTTGAATACATATGCTAACAATTAACTCTTTAAATTAGGCATGCATCCAAAAACAATTCATGAAACCCATGACTTTCAAAGCCTAGTATATGGTGAACCAAAAGACTCTTTAACAACATTAAAGATAATTAAGAATTTAGAGATTCTTTACCCTTGAAGCTCATCCTTGATTACACAAGGGATTCACCCAAGTGGAGGGCCTTCAAGTCACCTCCTTGCTCCTTGGATCTTCCTTGTGATTTTCCTCCTTTTAGTGCTCCTTTGCTTCTTTGAGGATTTGAGGATTAGTTCTCCAAAACACCAAAAGTTTGATGTCTCTATGTCTCTTCACCAAGGATGTAATTTGTGAGGATGAAAATGGATCACTTAGGGAAGTAAATTTGCTAGATAACTATCCCCAAGTAGCTTAGAAAACCCTAATTGAAAAACAAAGCTATAAAGATGAATTTATACTTCATTTCTTAGGTGAGTGGCAAACTTGCAATTAAGCAAACTTGCATACCCTCACCCTAAATGGCCATATATTGTTATTGGGCTTATTGCCCATTTTGTTTTAGTTGTCATACAACTTAAACATAATGGGCCTTGTGGACCAAAACACTTTTGGGCCCCGAAGCCCTAAAACCAACCTAAAAGCCCAATACGAACATTTCGTATAATTAATTAACTAATTAATTAATCTTGACCATTCTTCAATTAAACCATTTAATTGCTTATCCATTTCATTTAATTGCTTCACATATATCCTTATTTGGTGTGCGATCCATTAGGTTCCAATTAGCGAGGCAGTGGGCGATGTTACTCTTAACTATCGATTGTGAATTGAAACCACATTTCAATTCTCCCTTTTGATGATTAGTGTTTGCTAATCAATAGGGCTTCCACAAACCATGAGTGACACCTAGCAGTATGTCATGGTTACCCAAGCTAAGTAGAATTGGTTGGAGAACCTATCCAGTTACAATTACAATGCAATACGGTCCTTCTCTAATACAATACTCTTAACCACATTGTTTTAAGTGATAGTTTGTTTCATGTCTACTATCCAATGTGATACTTTCTTATATGATTCCCTTGAATATGATTTGGAACATCTTCCTTAGTCATATTCATTTGCTTTGGCCAAAGACTTTAGAATCATATTTTAGAGTATACTCCTTCCACCATGGAAGGTTAGAGATCCCTTGTTGTGCATTCATATGCCTACATGACTAGATCACATGACCCCAACAATGCCGTGGACAATCCGAGGGAATGCCTTTGTCATGATCAAAGATCAAGGACCTAACCATTAGACATCTATGATGCCTCAGGTCTAAGGACTACTTTGCATATTGTAACCTTAGAGTTCGTACATGACATGTATGTTTGAACTCTCATTAATCGCAGTTCAGTGTACTCGATTACTCTTTTGAGCACCTATGTGTTTGTCTTAGTGTCCAACACCAAATGACTTGAGACTAGTTCATACTCACGTTTGAGTCAACATAACACATACTAACCTTTGCGGATTGTCAATGCCCAATTGGCAATCCTATGGCTAGGAACGTTTTAGGAATGAACATAAGAGAAAGGTCTCCTTAATCTAACTCATTAGATCACTTATCTCTTATGTCAAATACATCCCTTGGATTCTCTTATTGATTAAACACATGATTCAATAAATAGTGATTAACAATAAGTATTGCCCTTCCGTTAAACATATAAAAGTTTAACATATTAAGTATTCCAAAAAGCTATTACATCAAATGAGTGGCTTTGTGGGCATACTTCCAACAATCTCCCACTTGCACTCAAAGCCATCCTCCCATGTATCTAATACTCATCTTATCCATATGACGATCAAGCTGGATTTGAGTCATTGGCTTTGTCAGTGGATCTGCTACATTATCGGCTGAAACAACTTTGAGGATGTTGACTTTCCCCTCGGCAGCATATCATCTTATGATATTAAAGCGCCTATCAAAATGCTTGTTCTTTTGATGAGCCCTGGGTTCCTTGGCTTGAGCTATCGCCCCACTATTATCACAGTACAAAGTTACTGGTGATGTGATGGTTGGAACCACTCCAAGTTCAGTAATGAACTTTTTCATCCAGAACGCTTCTTTGCCGGCTTCAGCTGTAGCGACATATTCAGCCTCTGTCGTGGAATCAGCAATTACACTTTGTTTCTTGCTTTTCCAACTGACAGCCCCACCATTCAGAGTGAATACATATCCGGAGTTGGAACTTCTATCATCGACGTCAGATTGGAAATCTGCGTCTGTATAAGCTTCCACTCGCAAATCTGATGCTCCTCCATAAACGAGGAACATGTCCTTAGTTCTTCTTAAGTACTTAAGGACCATCTTGACAGCTGCCCAGTGTTCTGATCCTGGGTTAGATTGATATCGACTAGTAATGCTCACAGCATACGCGATATCAGGCCTTGTGCATATCATGGCATACATGAGACTCCCTATGGCGGAAGCATAAGGAATTTCATTCATTTAGCCGTATCTCTTCAGGAGTCTTAGGTCCCATGGACTTAGAAAGGTGAATTCCATGTCTCACAGGAAGAAAACCTTTCTTAGATTGTTCCATTTGGAACCTACTTAGCACCTTATCAATGTACATCGATTGGGATAATCCAATTAATTTTCTGGATCTATCACGATAGAGCTTTATCCCAAGTACATAAGATGCATCTCCTAAATCTTTCAAGAAAAAGGTTTTAGACAACCACACTTTTACAGAAGAAAGTACTGCAGTGTCATTCCCGAATAGTAATATGTCATCTACATATAACACTAGGAATACTACTGCATCCCCAACGACTTTTTGATAAACACAATTGTCGTCTTCGTTTTGAGTAAAACCAAACGTTTTGATTTCAGTATCGAAACGAATGTTCCAGCTCCTGGAGGCTTGCTTAAGTCCATAAATGGACCTTTGAAGCTTGCATGCCTTAGTCTCTTCAGACTCGGACACGAAACCTTCGGGTTGAGTCATATAGAGCTCTTCCTGTAGGTAGCCGTTCAGAAAGGCCGTCTTCACGTCCATTTGCCATCTCTTTGAATCAATGTCGGACATTGCTTCAGTGTAGTCCCTAGGGTCCTCCTTTGTTTCATTGTCACCTAAAAGGTACAATTCATCAAAGTCATTTTTTAAGCCAAACCTCATAGGTGGCTTACTAACCCGTTCAGATCTACGTGGAGCTAGGGGTTCAGGAACAGGGTTGTCAATATGTCGAGTGCTTGTTTGTGGTTCATTATTAATCTCATTAATTTCCATCTCTTTGCTTCTAGTTCCTTTGAGAACAAATTGTTCCTCTAGAAACATAGCAGTTCTGGCGACAAAGACTTTCTGGTCGTCAGGATGGTAGAACTCATATCCCATAGTTTCTCTAGGATATCCCACAAAATAGCATCTTACTGATCTTACTTCAAGCTTAGTGGCCTCAAGCTTCTTGACATATGCTTCACAACCCCAAATCTTAATATGATTAAGACTTGGCTTTCTTCCATGCCATATCTCATAGGGTGTTTGTGAAACTGATTTGGACGGTACTCTATTAAGCAAGTAAGCTGCTGTATATAGAGCGTATCCCCAGAATGTTACTGGTACATCAGCGGAACTCATCATAGAACGAACCATGTTCATCAAGGTTCGATTTCTCCTTTCAGAAACTCCATTAAGTTGTGGAGTTCCCGGTGGAGTCCACTGTGATATTATTCCACACTCTTTGAGATAATCTAGGAACTCATTACTCAGATATTCACCCCCTCGATCTGATCTTAGGATTTTTATCTGTTTCCCAGTTTGCTTCTCAACTTCATTCTTGAATTCTTTGAACCTTTCAAAGGATTCTGACTTGTACTTCATAAGATATACATAGCCAAACCGAGAGTGATCGTCGGTGAATGTGATATAGTATGAGAAGCCTTCTCTCGACGTAGTAGACATAGGTCCACATACGTCAGTGTGGATTAACCCTAGAATTTCAGTGGCACGCTCTCCTTTTCCAGTAAATGGAGATTTGGTCATCTTCCCTTTCAAGCAACTTTCACAAGTACCCATCCGGTCATTACCTAATGGGCGGAAATATCCGTCTTTCGACATCTTGCGAGTCTTATCAAGGTTCACATGTCCAAGTTTAAGATGCCACATCTTTTCTTGGTTAACTTCTTCTCTAGCCCTTTTGGGTTTTGAGGTATTCCCGTTTTCAATACAGTGCATCCCACTATTCGTCTCTAGGTGAAAAAGTCCCTCTATCATATTACCATGAGAGATAATACGACCGTTCAAGTATAAAGTGCAACTCATTTTGTCAAACAACACTGAGTGCCCATCTCGTAAAAGCTTAGAGATGGAAATCAAATTCTTTATACATGAAGGAAAATATAAACAATTTTTAAGTTCCAGGACTTCCCCAGAGGGTAGGTTAAGCAAATAGGTGCCTATTGCTTTTGCAGAGATTTTAGTGCCGTTCCCAACTCGCACAACCATCTCCTCATTGCGCAGTGACCTGCTCCCTGTTAGTCCCTGCAACGTATTACAGATATGTTGGCTAGCACCTGAATCAAATATCCAGGAATTGGAGCTCACTGTAAAAACACTCTCTATGACAGAAATAGTCTCTTCAAAAGTTCGTGTCATAAGGCTCGCAATGCGCACCCTGTATTTCTTCTTCCAACGTTCATCCTTTCCACAATGAAAGCATGTTCCCTTGGATTTCTTTGCCTTCTTCTTATGTAACCTTTTCCTTATTATTGCATTCTCACTCCCACTGTCCCTTTTGAAACCTTTTTCAAATTTACAGCACATGTCAATCATCTCTTTCAAAGAATGATCGAATCTATTCACTTTATAGTTTACGATAAACTTAGTGAAATCATCCGAGAGAGATGCAAGGAAAAAGTCTTGGGCCATTTTCCCATCGATGGAAGTTCCTAAACTTTGAAGATCTTGAAAGATCCTTTCCATCTTTTGTCCATGTTTATGGACCGATGTCCCCTTTGCCATTTTGGCATTCATTAGACTACAAATATTTGAGAATCGTACATTACTAGTCTCAATGTCATGCATCTTATGCAAACTTTCAACCATGGCACAAGAAGTGTCCATGTGCTTATGTAGCTTCATAAGCTCCTCACTAAGTGAAGTGAGGATTAAGCATTTGGCTTGTAAGTCATCCTCATAGTGTCTAACATAATTTTGACACTCCTCCTTTGAAGCTAGTTTCGTAGGAGGTAAATGAGGAGGGGATTGCTTAAGTACATACAATATGTCTTTCACCTTTGAGACATTCTCAATGTGGCGATACCAAGCAAGGAAACGTTGGCCCTTTAGGCCCTTTTTGTCAAGTATAATGGTGGGTATAATTTTAGGCATGTCGTTCACTACATAACATAACAGAAATCGAATTAGCATTGTTGTTTAAAACTATTTTGATTGGGTCTTTTAATCAAATAGTATCACCCACCATTTTTGGCAAATTCCACATCCCTCAATAGAATTCGAGAGTTATATTGAACTCTTAGTGGGTTATGGGAGACTCACCATTACCAAGCCCACCTCACGATGATACGATGTTGGCTAGCAAAAATAATGATGAGAGAATAACGCATTATTCATTTACAACCTTTTGTAATTACCCATCTCGTTTGGCCTCTAGAGAATGTTGCCTCACGATGATACGATGTTGGCACCATTGCACTTAGTTTAAGTTATTCCCACCATGCTTAGTTCGTGAAGGGGTTCAAGAATAGCCTCACGATGATACGATGTTGGCTATCCTCGTTGCCTACACTCACCTCATCATATGTATATGGATTCCTCCTGGATATAAGCACATGCTTTGTACTCCCCCATGATAGGGTGAAGCCGGTGCATCAGTCACAAACGCTTGGAACCCACCACGGTGGAAGGCCTACGAAGAGATATTCTAAACATCTCTCGCTTATCAACTTAAATATTTGTTTGAGGGAATAGCGTTGGGCTACATCAAAACATTTTAATCACATTAAAAGAACTTGGGCCTATCACAACCATTGGTCCAAGTTTATATGAATTAGTAGTATATAATACTCCCACTGTTTCGTTGAAACAAGCGAGACTATATGGAACTACTAACGAATGCTTTGCATCCTCATATGGACTATATAGAACTACTAGGTTTTAGGATGATTATGAACCGTTTGATTTGATCCAACACGAGCCTTGTGTTGGACCTTGGGCCTAAGGTATGTAGTTGTTGATTTTAGTTACGCGTTTAATCCAATTAAACCGTTATTTCCTATTGGGCGTTGGACCCAACTATTCCATTTTGCATACATTTAAACAAAAGGAATACATGAAATAATAATAAGGGCTTATGCCCTTTTACAACACAAATGATGGACTTATGTCCATTTACAACAAATTGAATTAATCAAATTACATTCAAATCTACACTACCAATCCCAAACATTCATAATGTAAAGCGGCCAATCACATAGCTCAATTATCGAGGCATTTGGTTCATAATCACCCTTCTCTTAATCAAACACATTTAACTAAGAAAACAACTTTAAACAATTGGTTTTCGGATCCATAGAATTGATTTAAATGGAACTAAATAAAATGAAAATCCAATTCTCATTTAAAGAGACAAACCATTTTGTTCTCATCTAATTTGGGCCAAAAACAATGACCACAATTTTTGGGCCATTTTCTAAAAACAAAAACTTTTGGGGTCACTTTGTAAAAACACAAGAGTCCACAACTTCATGTAATTACAACTTAGAACCCAAACATTTTTAATAATGTCAAAACATCATTAAAGGAGCAAAACAATTTGTCCTTTAAAGTTTTTGGACCTTAACGTAAAAACGTAAACTTTTGGGCCAAAATGCAAATACACAAAAGTATCAAAACTTTATGTAAGTGCACAAAACACCCAAAAATACCCTATTTTAAAAGGGTGGCCTGCCATATAGTGTTTTATTGATGAAAATTCAAATTTTATACAAAGTTTTAAAAGTGGGTTATGTTAGGTGAGGTAAAGATGAAATAAAATTTTGTAAGAAATGATTTATGTCATTCTTTAAAACAAAGTTTGTCTCCCATTAAAATTACTTAATCATTAACCATCACCCACTAAAATTAAATCAAAACTTTATGTAAAAACATAAAACTTTTTGAATCAAAACTTCAAAACTTTTTGTTCTTGGCAAGAACTCCAAGAACATTGAAGAACACTTATGAAAACTCAAAATACATGGCACCAAATTTTAGTTCCAATATTCATGCTTAAATGAAATACATCTACAACATTTGAGATGCTAAATTTTCTAGCAAAATTTATATTCAAAGCAAGAACAAAGCTTGTAACATTTACAACATTTAAATCATAAAACATGAAAATCACAAAACCCAAAAGGATCCACCATACACTAGACCTAGGCTCTGATACCACTTGAAGGAACAAATTTGTCCTGGCTAAGAACATGTATGAACATTTGAATACATATGCTAACAATTAACTCTTTAAATTAGGCATGCATCCAAAAACAATTCATGAAACCCATGACTTTCAAAGCCTAGTATATGGTGAACCAAAAGACTCTTTAACAACATTAAAGATAATTAAGAATTTAGAGATTCTTTACCCTTGAAGCTCATCCTTGATTACACAAGGGATTCACCCAAGTGGAGGGCCTTCAAGTCACCTCCTTGCTCCTTGGATCTTCCTTGTGATTTTCCTCCTTTTAGTGCTCCTTTGCTTCTTTGAGGATTTGAGGATTAGTTCTCCAAAACACCAAAAGTTTGATGTCTCTATGTCTCTTCACCAAGGATGTAATTTGTGAGGATGAAAATGGATCACTTAGGGAAGTAAATTTGCTAGATAACTATCCCCAAGTAGCTTAGAAAACCCTAATTGAAAAACAAAGCTATAAAGATGAATTTATACTTCATTTCTTAGGTGAGTGGCAAACTTGCAATTAAGCAAACTTGCATACCCTCACCCTAAATGGCCATATATTGTTATTGGGCTTATTGCCCATTTTGTTTTAGTTGTCATACAACTTAAACATAATGGGCCTTGTGGACCAAAACACTTTTGGGCCCCGAAGCCCTAAAACCAACCTAAAAGCCCAATACGAACATTTCGTATAATTAATTAACTAATTAATTAATCTTGACCATTCTTCAATTAAACCATTTAATTGCTTATCCATTTCATTTAATTGCTTCACATATATCCTTATTTGGTGTGCGATCCATTAGGTTCCAATTAGCGAGGCAGTGGGCGATGTTACTCTTAACTATCGATTGTGAATTGAAACCACATTTCAATTCTCCCTTTTGATGATTAGTGTTTGCTAATCAATAGGGCTTCCACAAACCATGAGTGACACCTAGCAGTATGTCATGGTTACCCAAGCTAAGTAGAATTGGTTGGAGAACCTATCCAGTTACAATTACAATGCAATACGGTCCTTCTCTAATACAATACTCTTAACCACATTGTTTTAAGTGATAGTTTGTTTCATGTCTACTATCCAATGTGATACTTTCTTATATGATTCCCTTGAATATGATTTGGAACATCTTCCTTAGTCATATTCATTTGCTTTGGCCAAAGACTTTAGAATCATATTTTAGAGTATACTCCTTCCACCATGGAAGGTTAGAGATCCCTTGTTGTGCATTCATATGCCTACATGACTAGATCACATGACCCCAACAATGCCGTGGACAATCCGAGGGAATGCCTTTGTCATGATCAAAGATCAAGGACCTAACCATTAGACATCTATGATGCATCAGGTCTAAGGACTACTTTGCATATTGTAACCTTAGAGTTCGTACATGACATGTATGTTTGAACTCTCATTAATCGCAGTTCAGTGTACTCGATTACTCTTTCGAGCACCTATGTGTTTGTCTTAGTGTCCAACACCAAATGACTTGAGACTAGTTCATACTCACGTTTGAGTCAACATAACACATACTAACCTTAGCGGATTGTCAATGCCCAATTGGCAATCCTATGGCTAGGAACGTTTTAGGAATGAACATAAGAGAAAGGTCTCCTTAATCTAACTCATTAGATCACTTATCTCTTATGTCAAATACATCCCTTGGATTCTCTTATTGATTAAACACATGATTCAATAAATAGTGATTAACAATAAGTATTGCCCTTCCGTTAAACATATAAAAGTTTAACATATTAAGTATTTCAAAAAGCTATTACATCAAATGAGTGGCTTTGTGGGCATACTTCCAACACATCACCCACTAAAATTAAATCAAAACTTTATGTAAAAACATAAAACTTTTTGAATCAAAACTTCAAAACTTTTTGTTCTTGGCAAGAACTCCAAGAACATTGAAGAACACTTATGAAAACTCAAAATACAAGGCACCAAATTTTAGTTCCAATATTCATGCTTAAATGAAATACATCTACAACATTTGAGATGCAAAATTTTCTAGCAAAATTTATATTCAAAGCAAGAACAAAGCTTGTAACATTTACAACATTTAAATCATAAAACATGAAAATCACAAAACCCAAAAGGATCCACCATACACTAGACCTAGGCTCTGATACCACTTGAAGGAAAAATTTTGTCCTAGCTAAGAACATGTAAGAACATTTGAATACATATGCTAACAATTAACTCTTTAAAGTAGGCATGCATCCAAAAACAATTCATAAAACCCATGACTTTCAAAGCCTAGTATATGGTGAACCAAAAGACTCTTTAACAACATTAAAGAAAATTAAGAATTTAGAGATTCTTTACCCTTGAAGCTCATCCTTGATTACACAAGGGATTCACCCAAGTGGAGGGCCTTCAAGTCACCTCCTTGCTCCTTTGATCTTCCTTGTGATTTTCCTCCTTTTAGTGCTCCTTTGCTTCTTTGAGGATTTGAGGATTAGTTCTCCAAAACACCAAAAGTTTGATGTCTCTAAGTCTCTTCACCAAGGATGTATTTTGTGAGGATGAAAATTGATCACTTAGGGAAGTAAATTTGCTAGATAACTATCCCTAAGTAGCCAAGAAAACCCTAATTGAAAACAAAGCTATAAAGATGAATTTATACTTCATTTCTTAGGTGAGTGGCAAACTTGCAATTAAGCAAGTTTTGACATTCCTCACCCTAAATGGCCGGCCATATATTGTTATTGGGCTTATTGCCCATTTTGTTTTAGTTGTCATACAACTTAAACATAATGGGCCTTGTGGACCAAAACACTTTTGGGCCCCGAAGCCCCAAAACCAACTTAAAAGCCCAATACGAACATTTCGTATAATTAATTAACTAATTAATTAATCTTGACCATTCTTCAATTAATTTCTTCACATACATCCTTATTTGGTGTGCGATCCATTAGGTTCCAATTAGCGAGGCAGTGGGCGATGTTACTCTTAACTATCGATTGTGAATTGAAACCACATTTCAATTCTCCCTTTTTGATGATTAGTGTTTGCTAATCAATAGGGCTTCCACAAACCATGAGTGACACCTAGCAGTATGTCATGGTTACCCAAGCTAAGTAGAATTGGTTGGAGAACCTATCCAGTTACAACTACAATGCAATACGGTCCTTCTCTAATACAATACTCTTAATCACATTGTTTAAGTGATAGTTTGTTTCATGTCTACTATCCAATGTGATACTTTCTTATATGATTCCCTTGAATATGATTTGGAACATCTTCCTTAGTCATATTCATTTGCTTTGGCCAAAGACTTTAGAATCATATTTTAGAGTATTCTCCTCCCACCATGGAAGGTTAGAGATCCCTTGTTGTGCATTCATATGCATACATGACTAGATCGCATGACCCCAACAATGTCGTGGACAATCTGAAGGAATGCCTTTGTCATGATCAAAGATCAAGGACCTAACCATTAGACATCTATGATGCCTCAGGTCAAAGGACTACTTTGCATATTGTAACCTTAGAGTTCGTACATGACATGTATGTTTGAACTCTTATTAATCGCAGTTCAGTGTACTCGATCACTCTTTCGAGCACCTATGTGTTTGTCTTAGTGTCCAACACCAAATGACTTGAGACTAGTTCATACTCACGTTTGAGTCAACATAACACATACTAACCTTAGCGGATTGTCAATGCCCAATTGGCAATCCTATGGTTAGGAACGTTTTAGGAATGAACATAAGAGAAAGGTCTCCTTAATCTAACTCATTAGATCACTTATCTCTTATGTCAAATACATCCCTTGGATTCTCTTATTGTTTAAACACATGATACAATAAATAGTGAATAACAATAAGTATTGCCCTTCCATTAAACATATAAAAGTTTAACATATTAAGTATTCCAAAAAGCTATTACATCAAATGAGTGGCTTTGTGGGCATACTTCCAACATCCCACCCTCCATTTTCTATCAACTGTGGGCACTTGTCCGTAAGGTGGCCTTGCATGGAACACACGCCACAAGCTGCCACATTTTGCACTTTTGGACCTTCCACCACCTGAGAAAGCAAAGTAGTAAGGTTAGCCATTTGATTTTCAAGTTCGGTTATGGCACTTACCTCATTGACTTGATGTGGTCGTGGGTAACTCCTTTGTCCAACGTCTTCGTATTGTTGAGCATTCAACGCACGGTTGGAAATTAAAGTCTTTGCTGCCGTGGGGGTCTTGTCCACCAAGGCTCCTCCCGCCGAGGCATCTAGCATTTGACGTTCGATAGGTAGTAGCCCCTCCTAGAAGTATTGCAAAAGAAGTTCCTCCTTCATCTGATGCTGTGGACAAGAAGCAACAAGAGATTTAAAACGTTCATAATAAGTAGGAAAAGATTCACCTTCCTCTTGTTGAATTCCACTTATCCTTTTCCGTAGGAGGATGACTCGAGAAGTTGGGAAAAACTTCTCCAAGAAGGCCCGTTTCATGCTTTCCCATGATGTGACGGTTCCGGGCGCCAATTCGTACAACCAATCCTTCGCCTTTTCCAAGAGAGAAAAAGGGAAGGCTTTCATCTTCAAAATACTCCCATCGACATTGACGGGGGTCATGCTCGAACACACCACCTCGAATTCTTTCAAGTGTTTGTTAGGATCTTCCATGGACAACCCATGGTACTTCGGAATGTGGTGTAACAAGCTTGACTTCAATTCAAATTCTTCTGTCTTTCCTCGGGCTGCTGCGGGGTATTGGATGCATAGAGGCGCGGCATTGTCCAATCCCGAGGCTGAAAGTTCTTTGATTGTTCGATTGTCCACCTCCATGTCTTTTTCTGCCTCCTCCTTTTCTTCAAATTCAGATTCAGAACTAGAACTAGGTGGACTAGGTTCTGGTACTTTCCTTTTCCTTCTCAAAGTTCGTTCAAAATTGTCGTCAAACTCCGATATATGTGCACGAACTGGTTGAGAACTACGAGTCATAAACTAGTACCTGAAATAAACAAAATCAAATAAAATTAAAACTAAAACACACAAAAAAAATAAATAAAAAGAAACAATGGGGATTTAGCAAAGTTGCTAATCCCCGGCAACGGCGCCAAAATTTTAATGCGAATAATATAAGCACACAAATTAAACCCTCTTTTGACAATTGTAGCAAAGTATGTAAGTAGGGATCGTTCTAAACCGGGGATTAGGAGGGCTTGCTAAAACCTCTAAACTGACTCAAAAACAAAAAAAACAAAGTTAAAAATGTAAACAAAAGACTTTAAAACAAGAAAGTAAAAGGGGGATTTGGGTTTGGTGAAGTTGAAAGTAAAACAAACAAACTAAAACTTAAATAGATTTTTAGCTAGGCAGATTGTAAAACGAATTTGAGAAATAAGATGATGGATGGATTAGTTAGAGGTCCGTTCTTCACACATGACACACTTGTACATGAATCGATTTCCAATTGCTTTTCAATAAACTATGATGCTCAACACCCCATATTGACCGTGATGCACAAATTAACCCTCAGATTTTCCTTTACTTATTGAATTGGATGAATGCATGCGACAATCCAAATTATTCTCTAAAAGTCCCCTATATGAATGCATAATAGAGATACAATCAGAGATCATTACGTTCAATGAAAATCATAAGTGTTGACGAGGCAATTGTAACTATGAATGCATGATACGTTTGCCAAGAATTCAATTAACGCGATTGTGACAAGCAACCTTCACTACTCATGAATATAAACTTGTAACAATTAGGTGAAACTCATTTATATTCTAGCATCTAATTTATGTATGAAAACTAAGTATGCATCCTTAATAAACATACAAGAATCAGTTATGAAGAAAATAGATAATTGAATTGCAATCACAACTTATCAAATCACAATTGGAAGAAATCAATTCATATCACAAGCATGTTCATGGCTTCAAACTTCCCCCTAACTAAATAGGGGTTTAGTTCCTCATGTTCACAAAACAAAGATAAACAGAATTATACATTGAAAACAAAAGAAAGAAAACACCTAAACGTTCCAACGATCCATGTTGGATAGCAAGCACGTACAAGAACTTTCCTCTTCTTCTTTGCTGCAACACAAGGTTGGAGTGATGTTTTGAAGGGTTGGTTATGTGGAGGAATGGATGGGAAGGAGTTTAGATATGTAGGGAGAGGCAAGGCAAGGCTTGGAGAATGGTTAATTTCTGGATGATTTCAATGAGGCTGCTGACATGGGTATTTATAGGGAGAGAATGTACTTGTTTAATTCAATTTTCTGGTGGAAAACAAGTAGGTGACACACGGCATTGATGTGGAGAATAATGGTGGGTTAGGTCTTGAATCATCCACTCAATTTCTGTGCACAATCTACTCATTTTCTGTTGAGTTGGGGATGAATCATCCACTCAAATGTCATGGTGAGTTAGGCATTGCATCATCACTCAAATTTCTGGTGGAAAGCAACAAGGATGCACGGCAAGGATGTGAATTTCTGTGATTTTAGGGATGAATCATCTACTCAATTTCCTAGTGGGTTAGGTATTGAACAATCACTCAAATTTCTGGTGGAAGTGAGTCAATACCCACGGCATTGATGAATTTCTGGGGTAGGCATGGTTTTGAGTGAAATTTTGGTCAATCCTTCTAGAAACCTATCCCTTCTTGCAACTTGTATTTGTTTCACCAGATTTTTAGCATGTTCCTAGCCTCATTTGATCTTCAATTTCGTCCAAACTCCTTGCTCCATGCATATGCACTTCATTCCAAGCCCAATTTTGCTCCTAAAAGCTCCAAAATGCTCCTTTTTGCATACTTTGACAATAAAACCTGAAATTGCACGAAAATGACTTTAAACACTAAACTAACTAAGGAAAAACAACATAAATGCATGAGAACAAGCCAATTAAGTCGCATAAAAATGCTCCTATCATATGGTTATCACTTAGAACACAATAATCAAGATCACTCTTGATTCAATTAGTAGTTTTGAACAACTAATTGGGAATTCTTTAAATTGTTTTAAAATGTCAATTGTGTTAATGATTAAACCAAGAAAGAAGTGTCTAAATCTATAAAATGTTTAAAGACTTTAGTCACTTAATAACGAGACATTAACTTAGTGAAGATTGAAACAAACGAGCTTGAAAGGTTTTAAAGCTACTACACAATGTCTTCTACCCGTATACTCCACGTTTATACATTTTGAATGTATGAAGTGATTTCTCATTAAAGTCATGAGAAATAGTGGGAGGTGTGAAAAAGGATATAAACTTGATTATGATTGGTTTATAGTTGTCCAAAGAATAATAGTACTTGACTATTATTAAGAGTTTGTAATTTTAATTGTTAAAGGACTCAAGCTCTTCAAACGTTAAAATTCTATGTTGTGTGACATTCTAAAGAATAGTCTTTGAATGTTGGTTTCGTCAACCTAGCATAAAATGGTTATATGTTGGGAGTTGTCCATCATTCTCTTTTATGAGAACAAGCTGATTACAAGGCATATGGACAAGTTGATGAAACAAAAGGGAATAGTTTCAAAATGAGTCACAACATATGGTTTAACAACAAGACAATCCAAATTCAACATCTCATGTAACTATAATGCTCAATGTAGTTTTGATAAAGAATTATATCAACCACCTAGAAGGAATGGTTGAGTTTCTATATCCTTAGTAGGAGCCATGCTTCCACTAAAGACTTGGATAATTCTTATATGACTACATTAAAGGTCTTAGTATGACTAAAACTTGAAGTATGGTGTATGACACCATATAATTTAAATGAATAGACTTGATAAAGCAAGTCACACATTTCAAATAGAGTTACTTTAGAAGAAATTCTTTTGTGTATGTTCGTTTAAATAACTTGTGTTAGCTAACGTTGTTGATAGTCTCAAAATAGTTGAGACATCATCAATAAGCTAATGGATCTTAATGATTGTCAATAGATCCAAGACAAGTTAGTGGGAGCAATATGCATTCAAATCAAGAAAATATAAGTGTTAAGTTTTTGAAATGAATGCTAAGTTACAACAAGGCCAGTGGGAGTGATGTCATAATTTGAGCAACAAGATATGAATAAAGTCTATTTGATAGACTTGATAAAACATAGATGTTACTCAAAAATGACAAAATTGTGACACGGTCAATTTTGAAGTATAGACTTGAAATTGGACTTAATGATATAGCAAGGCTATCTCAAGAATGTTTAATGGGGAAATTAAATCTCAAATGTTGAAGATTTGAGAAAGTATTTTCTTATATGATAGAAAATCACTTTCATGACCCTTATAACGATATGTGTCATAAAATCACAAAAAAGGGACACATGTATGGACTTGTGAGTTGATATCTAAAAGTGAAGAACCACAGGGGTTGTCACTTTAAGATATTACTATATCCCAGGATCAGAACCAAAGCAACTGATAGAGCATTATTGCCTTTAAGAAAGGAACATCAGAGTCGGACTCTGGAAGCGTGCATTCACTTAGGTTATTAACCTGGTGCGAAAATTAACTAACGCACAAAATTAAACCCTATTTGTGACAATTGTAGTAATGATGTAAGTAGGGATCGTTCTAACCGGGGATTAACTAGGGATGCTAACCAAAGTAAAATTAAATTAAAAACGTAAAAACAAAATTTAAAACACTAAACTAGACTCAAAACACTTAACTAGAATAACTCAAAATAAAACTAACAAATAATCTAAAACAAATCAAAAGACTCAAAATAATTCAAGACTTTAGAAAACACAAACTAAATTGATTTCTAACAATTCTAACACTTTAAAATAAATGGGGGATTGATTTTAAACGAAATTGAAATTAAAACAGAACTTAAAAACAAACTTCAAAGAAAATATATTTTATAGAAATAAAATGATGAAACGTTAGTTAGAGGGGTCCTTATCCACACATGAACAAATGCATATAATTTGATTCCCAGTTATGAATTCATCAAACGAATAAATGACAACGCTCCAAGTTAATTAGGTCCGCTTAAATTAACCTTCAGATTTCCCTAGATTCATTGAATTGGACGGGATACGCATCACAACCAAATTATTTTTATCAAGTTCCCTAACTATGGAATACGCATGATAGAGAGACATATCAAAAATCATTAAGTTCAATGGAAATCATAAGCATCGACTAGGCATTCATAACTATGGAATACGCATGTTAATCCAACCTAGGGTTTACTAAACACAATCGTGACTAGCGATTTTTACTACTCATGGATATAAGTTCATAACGATTAGGTGAAATTCCCTTATATCCTAGCATCAAGTCTAAGCATGCAAATTAAGTGTCGACCCTTAACCCACATACATAAACAAGTTATTAATCAACACAGAAAAATAAACCACATCCAACGTTCAAGAATTCATAACTGGAGTAAATCAAATCATAATAAACATTTATCCATGGTTTCAAATTCACCTCTAACTAAACAGAAATTAATTATACATTATTCATAAATTAAACATAAAATAAAACATAAGTTAGGAGGATTAAACCGAGAGAAAAGTGCAAGGATCTGTGCTGCTCCTTATTTCTGCGCTGACTTGGTTCCTCACGTTCCTCTCCTGATTTTCTCGCACTGACCTCCCTGCTTCTTTCCGCACTGTTCCCTCACGTCTCCAGCTGGCAGGTTGCTGACCCGAGACAGCACTCCAGCTCCCCTCACGACCTGCCTTTTCTTCTTTCAGCCAGGCAGCGCTGCACTCCCCTCTCTGCGCACTGTCCTTCCTGCGAGCTGACTGCCCAGCTCTGCCCTCTTCCTTGTTCCTTGCTGCCCCTCGCTGCCAATGGAGCTTCCTGCACGACTCCTTTCCTGACGAGCTGCAAAGGCAGCGCATGCTGGGTCCGTCCTCCCCCAGCTTCTCCCGTGCTCCTCGCGTCTCTGACTTGCTGTTTCTCTCGCTGCCTCAAGGCAGCTGCCTAATGTTTCTGTTCGTTTTGTGAGCCCTCTTCCCGCGCAATCTGACTTCCTGGCAGCTGCTCTCTCGCCAGCTGTCCTTGCTTCCTCGCTGATCTCAGCTGCAAAGGCAGCTTGCTGCTCAGCTGACTTCTCTTGGCTGCACACGCAGCAGCTTGTTTCTCCCTCGAGCTGCCCAAGGGCAGCCCTCCTTCTTTTCTTTTCCTCCCTCTCGCTGCTCCTTTTATTTCTCTGTTTCTGCGTTCCACGCCAGCTGCAAAGGCTGTCCTCACCCCACTCACTTATTCTTTTGACTGCCCTTTTATTCTTCTTTTTCTCTATTTTTTTATTTTTCTTCTTTCCGCCAGCTTAAGGCAGCATGTCATTCTTTCCTTTTGCCAAGATGCTGTCTCACGTTGCCAAAGCTTTTCTTTACTTTTTTGATTCTTTTTTTTTTTATATTCTTTTCTTTACAAAACAAACCATGATGATGTTTCAAACATCATCATGAATTATTATTATATATATATATATAT
Organism: Malus fusca; assembly: GCA_035220775.1. NCBI lineage: Eukaryota > Viridiplantae > Streptophyta > Magnoliopsida > Rosales > Rosaceae > Malus > Malus fusca. The sequence continues at coordinate 6,623,045 of CM069059.1, forward strand.
ATTAATTAAAAAGCTAATCTACATCGACATGAATTTATTACATAAAATCACACTTATGCTATTTTTATTTTCTTAGCTAGATAAATTCTATAAAACACAAAAACAAAGTAAATAGCACAAAAATATAAGAAACTAACTAACAAAAGATAAGAGAATTTGATGTAAAGTATGTATAAATATGAGCTTATCAAATACCCCCACACTTAACTTTTGCTAGTCCTCGAGCAAAACAACGAAAACATGAAAAAGTAATAACATGAAAATATTATTAGCTTCCCCTATGTAACCCTCATAGAATTTCATTTGAGAACACAATCATCAAGAACCATAGCTAAAACCAACAAGCAATTCAGGTTCATTTTCCTTATTCAAATATTAGCAGCAATCTTTGAAACATCCTTGAAGTGTAGTGTGTGAGATAGCCATGCTAATGCAATTTCAAATTTTTATTTTTAAAAACACCATATGCAAACTAGCGACCTTCTCTCGGGATATGCACTCAATCACACATGTGTTTAGTTTTAATGTGTTTCGCTCAAAGAAACAAATGTGAAAGTTCTACCATAAGCTTGCATAAAGATCACTTCTCCACAGTCATAATTGCAAAACTTAAATCAAGAGGACTTTTATTGGATGTAATGAGGCTTAGGGATAGGGTTATTGAAACGAAAGAATAGGAAAACACAAGTTCCAAGCTACATTGTAAGCAATTATTTTCTTTAGATTTATAAGAACGCAAGCTCTCCAACGATTCTTCTAGTCACCTCCAACCACAACCTTAAACTGAAACTTTAAACACTCCATTATTTTTTTTTTCTTCGTAAACAACTTTCTTTTTCTTTTACTTTTCTTTTCTCTTTTTTTTTTTTTTTTTTTTTTTTTTTTTTTTCAAACATAAACAAATATGAAAAACCCCCACACTTATTCTTTTGCCAAAACACCTTCAAAGTACTTCACAAACATTTCTCATAAGACAATCTCTCATTGCTCGCTTGGAAAGGGTAAGGAAAAATATTTATTTCAGGCATAAGGGTAGACATATCTGGTGATAAGAAATAAAAGGCTCACATACACGGCTCAAATTGGCAATCTAATGATATCATTTTTCTTTGGGAAACAAGGTTATTTGGGCCATGGTGGTAAACCTAATGCCTCTATCATTTTCAAGTTCATGCAATCAATGACAAAAATTTCGAAAGATCGTTATGCAAGTTCTAGAGAAGTATCTCACATAAGTTCATCACACATAAAAAAAATAGGAGTGTATGAAAAATGCACACACTTTCAATAAGCTCAAAAACTCACATAGGATGTATATGATCACTAAATTCACATATGAAGCTTTAAATCATGCTTTAATTTCACATCAACAAGGCTATGTGCGTTTAGTTTTTCAAAGATGATCAAATATGTACAAACTAACACGAGAATAAGGAATTTCACACAACACATGTTAACTAAGTTCTTGATAATCATGGTTCAAATTTTATTCAATTATATCATTGGGTCGGGAAATTAACAAAAATCTAATTCAAAACAAGAAGGAAAACAAGGAAATATTTTTGGATTTTTTTAAAATTTTTCGAATATATATATATATATATATATATATATTTTTTTTTTTTTTTTTTTTTTTAAATAAAACAAAACTAATTAAGAAAACAAAGCAATAACATGGAAACAAATGAAACCAGTTCAAAGTTGAAGGTACAAAAATTTTCATTTTGGTCATTTTTATACTCTTTACCCCCACACTTAAACTAGACATTGTCCCCAATGTCAGAAAATATAATAAAATGCAAATAACAAATAAAAATAAAATAGATAAATATAAAGAAACGAAATAAAGCAATAGGATTGAAAACTTCCCTAATTTGCAGAAAATCAAGCGATGACCCCCCAAGCTAAAATTCTGCAATCAACTTCAAGGGTGGAAATAACCAAAAGTTCCTGCAAAGAAAAGAAATAATTCAGTTAAGCACGCAAGAAAATATAAAAAATGCAAACGAAAAATTAAAAATGAAAATAAAAGACAATGAAAAAAAAACTAAAAAGTGATCATTGGTCCTGTTTGGTGACTTTCCACAGCTTTGAACTTGAACTGGCCTCGGAACTTCTTAGCAAGGAAAATGAGACTTGATTGGTGGTGTTGTTGAAGCTTCTCGAGCTCTTGGTTTCAACTCAGACTCCTTCTGCCGGGTTGATTGAGTCTGCAGGCTACATTCTTCTCTTTTTGTTCTTCTGCATGGCAGGTAGGCACGAGGAATAGGTGATGGTCTGCTTCTTTGTTCAATCTGTCCAAGTGCCGACCGATTGCCTTTCTTTCACCTTGCCCCGTAGCCAAGAGCAAGGGTAAAGGAAAAGCATGCCATGAGAAATCTTTGCCTCTGACTCTGATGATATGGGATACTTTTGCTTTTGAAGAAGTATCGTTCCACAGGTGTATGCTTGAACTAGGCTGGGGAACTTCTTAGCAAGGAAAATGAGACTTGATTTTGAAGATGAAGCAGCACCTTGTCTCCACATGCTTCAAGTAACATTTTCACTTGCCTTGGCTGTTCTCCAGGCAGATGTGGCGACTTCTTCGGAGGTACATCAGCGGTTGAAGATGAGCACTCGAGAGCAATGCTAGGTAAGCAATCAGGAAGGATTTCCAGGCAGTCGGTTCTTAGATTGGAAGATTGACACCGAGTGCTGGCTGATTGCCCGCTTTCTCCTTGCCACAAAGACAAGGACAAGGACAGGAAGAAAGCGTGATATGAGATACTCTTGCTTTCAACCTTCATGATATGAAATACTCTAGCTCTAGATGATTTATTTGCAAAGGTATCCCAGGGAATGAGAAACACAGAGTAACTCGAGAGGGTTTGTTGGAAAGGCATTTTCGGAGATGAAAAATTTCGGAGATGAAGAAGTGTTGAGAGAGTTTTCCTTTGCTGTTGAAGGCGAAGGTAGACGTTTATAGGACTTTTCTTCACAACCGAAACTGTTCTTTTACCCCTGTCGGCAGCCGGTGGATGGATGAACAGTACAGGTTACGCGCTTTCTGAAAAAGCAACCCGTAATTTGCGCAAAGCTGACAGCGCGTGACGAGTGACGACAAAATTGGAAAAATCAGGGAGCGGCTCGTGGTTTCTGAGCAATCCCGACTTTTGAGAAAGGAATTGCATGTGACACGTCTGGACAAATCAGGGAGCGGCTCGCCTCGTGATTCCTGACTGCTCCGGCTTTTGAGAGAGACGCCCGACTTTTGAGAGAACGGCGTCCAACTTTTGAGAAATGAACCGACTTTTGAGACGGAGACGCCGCTTTTGAGAAAAGAATCCGGCTTTTGAGAAAGGGGCCCGGCTCTTCGATTTGCGAGAGGGCGCCTCTTCGACTGCTGAGTGATGCCTCAACGATTTCTTCTTCTTATAAGAACGCTCATTTTTGTTCCACAACACACTTAAGCTCCCCCTGTAAACACTCCCTCCTGTAAACACTTCCTCCTTGCATTTCTTTTAATCTTGATCAGTCCGACTCTTCATTCTCAACACCTTCAAATATGTCTTGCCCCTCTGACCGTCGCCTTAACTTGAATGTTGGGGAAGATAGTGATATATCTTCTCCAACCAACATTTGGCAGCCGTCCTTCATATCCCCAAATGGTCCTCTTACAGTTGGGGATTCCATGATGATGAACGAAACAACCGCATCGGTGGTGGCCAGAAATCTGCTCACTCCTAGAGACACTAGGATACTTTCCAGGCGGTCCGACGAACTGGCTGTCCAGGACTCTATGGCCTACAGCGTCCGATGCGCAGGCTCAGTATCAAACATGGGCCAGCGCCTTCTTGCACGAACTCGTCAGGTGGAATCGTTGATGGCTGAAGTGGCTAGTCTTCGGCAGGAAGTCAGAGTGCTTAGGCATGAGAACAGGGATTTGCACATGCTTGCAACCAATTACTCAACAAGCATGAAGAGGAAGCTTGATCAGCTGCAGGAGTCCGAAGTGCGGATTCAGAGTGATCATCAACGGTTTATGACGTTACTCCCGAGGTTTATGTTGCCTTCGTCCTCGGGAGCAGCACCAAGTATTGAGGCTCCGAATGATCCAGCTCTGGCACTTCGTCTTTCAGGGGCTCCGTCGACCTCCGAGGCACCACCAACCAATGACCAATGAAAGCTATTAGTTTAATTTATTGTAAAATATTTATGCTTTAAAGTTTATTTAATTATATCCATAAATATAAGTATTTTTGTGTTTTTTTTTTTTTTTTTTTTTTTTTTTTTTTTTTGTTGTTGTATGGATGTTTATTATTATTAATCTTTTTTTTTTTAATTTTTTATTATTATTATTTTTTTATTTATTTATTTATTTATTTTTTAACTTCCTAAACAAAAATCACAACTAAATAAACAAAACAAAATGAAAGCAGTAAAGAGAAGGGATTAGGAATGCAAATCTGATTGTGGGTGATTCCTAGGCCTCCCTTCGTTGATTGCTTGGATGGATGCAAGTGCCATGTTTCGCTCCATTTGTAACTAAAAGCAAAGAAAGAAAACTAAATCAAATATCAAAAGTAAAAGACATAACAAACCAAAAATAAAATAAAATAAAATAAACACAAATAAAAGAAAATAAAATAACATAAAACACAAACAAAAAAAAACATAAACAAGGATTAGCAAATTTGTTAATCCCCGGCAACGGCGCCAAAAATTTGGTGCGAAAATAAGTTAACGCACAAAATTAAACCCTATTTGTGACAATTGTAGTAATGATGTAAGTAGGGATCGTTCTAACCGGGGATTAACTAGGGATGCTAACCAAAGTAAAATTAAATTAAAAACGTAAAAACAAAATTTAAAACACTAAACTAGACTCAAAACACTTAACTAGAATAACTCAAAATAAAACTAACAAATAATCTAAAACAAATCAAAAGACTCAAAATAATTCAAGACTTTAGAAAACACAAACTAAATTGATTTCTAACAATTCTAACACTTTAAAATAAATGGGGGATTGATTTTAAACGAAATTGAAATTAAAACAGAACTTAAAAACAAACTTCAAAGAAAATATATTTTATAGAAATAAAATGATGAAACGTTAGTTAGAGGGGTCCTTATCCACACATGAACAAATGCATATAATTTGATTCCCAGTTATGAATTCATCAAACGAATAAATGACAACGCTCCAAGTTAATTAGGTCCGCTTAAATTAACCTTCAGATTTCCCTAGATTCATTGAATTGGACGGGATACGCATCACAACCAAATTATTTTTATCAAGTTCCCTAACTATGGAATACGCATGATAGAGAGACATATCAAAAATCATTAAGTTCAATGGAAATCATAAGCATCGACTAGGCATTCATAACTATGGAATACGCATGTTAATCCAACCTAGGGTTTACTAAACACAATCGTGACTAGCGATTTTTACTACTCATGGATATAAGTTCATAACGATTAGGTGAAATTCCCTTATATCCTAGCATCAAGTCTAAGCATGCAAATTAAGTGTCGACCCTTAACCCACATACATAAACAAGTTATTAATCAACACAGAAAAATAAACCACATCCAACGTTCAAGAATTCATAACTGGAGTAAATCAAATCATAATAAACATTTATCCATGGTTTCAAATTCACCTCTAACTAAACAGAAATTAATTATACATTATTCATAAATTAAACATAAAATAAAACATAAGTTAGGAGGATTAAACCGAGAGAAAAGTGCAAGGATCTGTGCTGCTCCTTATTTCTGCGCTGACTTGGTTCCTCACGTTCCTCTCCTGATTTTCTCGCACTGACCTCCCTGCTTCTCTCCGCACTGTTCCCTCACGTCTCCAGCTGGCAGGTTGCTGACCCGAGACAGCACTCCAGCTCCCCTCACGACCTGCCTTTTCTTCTTTCAGCCAGGCAGCGCTGCACTCCCCTCTCTGCGCACTGTCCTTCCTGCGAGCTGACTGCCCAGCTCTGCCCTCTTCCTTGTTCCTTGCTGCCCCTCGCTGCCAATGGAGCTTCCTGCACGACTCCTTTCCTGACGAGCTGCAAAGGCAGCGCATGCTGGGTCCGTCCTCCCCCAGCTTCTCCCGTGCTCCTCGCGTCTCTGACTTGCTGTTTCTCTCGCTGCCTCAAGGCAGCTGCCTAATGTTTCTGTTCGTTTTGTGAGCCCTCTTCCCGCGCAATCTGACTTCCTGGCAGCTGCTCTCTCGCCAGCTGTCCTTGCTTCCTCGCTGATCTCAGCTGCAAAGGCAGCTTGCTGCTCAGCTGACTTCTCTTGGCTGCACACGCAGCAGCTTGTTTCTCCCTCGAGCTGCCCAAGGGCAGCCCTCCTTCTTTTCTTTTCCTCCCTCTCGCTGCTCCTTTTATTTCTCTGTTTCTGCGTTCCACGCCAGCTGCAAAGGCTGTCCTCACCCCACTCACTTATTCTTTTGACTGCCCTTTTATTCTTCTTTTTCTCTATTTTTTTTTTTTTCTTCTTTCCGCCAGCTTAAGGCAGCATGTCATTCTTTCCTTTTGCCAAGATGCTGTCTCACGTTGCCAAAGCTTTTCTTTACTCTTTTGATTCTTTTTTTTTTTATATTCTTTTCTTTACAAAACAAACCATGATGATGTTTCAAACATCATCATGAATTATTATTATATATATATATATATTAATTAAAAAGCTAATCTACATCGACATGAATTTATTACATAAAATCACACTTATGCTATTTTTATTTTCTTAGCTAGATAAATTCTATAAAACACAAAAACAAAGTAAATAGCACAAAAATATAAGAAACTAACTAACAAAAGATAAGAGAATTTGATGTAAAGTATGTATAAATATGAGCTTATCATAACCAAAGTGAAAATAACCCATTTTAACAAATGGAACTTCATAATAGATGAAGTACTAATCATATAAAAATATTGTTAGTAATGTACTACAATGGTCTCAAGGTTGGAGCAAAGTTTGTATAAAGTATACAAACGAAATATATGACGATATATTGTTTTAGAAACTGTTTCAAAAGGTGTTTTGAATGGAAGGGGTTCTTTTAGAACCAATGATTGAATCCAAACCATAAGGTCGTTAGTAGGATACTACAACGTAATGGGGCGATAGCTCAAGCCATGGAATCAAGGTCTCATCAAAGTATTCGAACACAAGAAAGAGACACCATCAAATGTTTTAGAAACAATTGATAAGTGAATCCCTTTTAAATAAAAGGATTAATACATAACCAAGTTAACCTACGAGCATAAGCTCTCTCAACTAGCTTGTATAAGATACACTAGTGATTGACTTTAGTGCAAGTGGGAGATTGTTGGAAATATGCCCTGAAAGTCAATCTTTGGAAGAAACCTTTCAGGACAATGAATGGATGTATAGATGACTCTTATACATCAAATGGCAAAGATACTAATTAGGACTATCTCTATAAACGATATATGTCCTAAATAGTGAATCCATGGACAATGGATTGATGGAAGATGTAATCTAATGATGTTAGACTACAGAGACCTTTTTCACATAACCATCATGTCCAAAAGGTTCCTGGTCATAGGATTGTCGGAGGGATACTGACAATGCATAGACCGGTACATACTGTGTCCGCTTCAATTAGAAGGATGGAAAGTCTCATCCCATTCGTGTAGTGACACTAAGACAAGTATGTAGGTGCTCATTAAGGGAATGAGTTCACTGAACACAATCGAACGAGAGTACTTGCATGGAGGTCTACTCACATGTCAAGCAAGTAACTCTAATGGTTGGAATAATGTAAGTAGTCCTTTGACCTGAGACATCATCGTTGTCTTGTGGTTAAGTACTTGATCTTTGATTATGTCAAAGTCACTCTATCAGAGTGTCCACGGCATAGTTGGGGTTAAGCCACTTAGTCATGAAGGCAAGTGAATGTTCAACAAGGAATCTCTAGTCCTCGTTATGAGAGGATGAATACTCTAAGATATGATTCGGGAATCTTCGGCCGAAGTATCGAGCGTAATAAAGGAAAGTGTTCATGTACGACTCAATTGAATCATATAAGAAGGGATAATCACATTAGGGGTTTGACATAATATATCCATACCCTAGTGATGTGATTGAGAGTATTGTTTTAGAGAATGATCAAATTACATTGTAATTCCAATTGAATAGGTTCTCTGAACAACTTCTACATTAGCTTGGGTAGCCATGATATATGGTTAGATGTCACTCATGGCTTGTGAGTTCTTCTAGATGATTAAATGTAGTCGTCAAAGAAGAAGGTGAATTAAAAGTAAGTTTTAATTCACTAAGTGGTTGGATTAACTATAATCAATTGGATTGGTGCCAATCACCTCACTGCCTTGCTAATTAGAACCTAAAACGATTGTTCACCAATACAATCTTGTAGTGAGTAATTAATGGATGATGGAAATAATTAATTGGATTAATTAAGTGTTGTGATTAATTAGAAAGTCTAAAGAAATCATAAAAGCGATATAAGATCGTTTTGGGCTTAAAGAAATGTTCGGGTTTAATTGGGCCCATTGGGCCTAAACCCATTGGGCTTTTATTCAAGCATTGGATGACTTGAAATAAATGAAAGCCCAAAGCCCAAACAACACTAAAGGGGCCGGCCATATAGAGTGAAAAAGGAGAGATATTTAGTCAAGTTGTTGGCTAGGTCTCTTTGGCTATAAAAGGAACTTTGTAGCAAATGTTTTCATTAGGGTTTTTGAAGTGTTTGAAGAACAAAAAAGAAAAAGAAATATATCTCTTTCACACTCAAAGGGCCGGCCACCATTAGGGGTTTTTTAGCTAATCATCTTTTTCACCCCTTTGGTTATTCCTTCATCCTTCTCACTACACCAGTGGGTGAGGATCTTTAGAGGTTTTCAATGTTGTAAACTTGAAGAGAACCTAGGAGCACTCATACTAACAAAGTGGAGGAGGCAAGGAAGGAGGCTAGGCTCAAGGAGTTCAAGGAACAAAGGGCTTGGAGGTGGTCCATCCTTGGTCTAAAATCTAGATCAAGAGGTATAGATCTATTCCTAAACTTTGTTCTTCATTTAAATGTTTTGATGCATCTTTCATAAACCTATGCATCTTGAAGGGGATTTATTTGACTAGTGCTTTGATATTATTTGATAACATGCTTCTGTTGCTTTCGTATATAAATTTTGAATTGTATATGCATGCTAGTCATTATGAAATCCCACATGAAATCTCATAAATTTCCCTTCACTCCGTGTAGAGCTGGATTAGACAGAGCAGCGGTGCCATCCTTTATTTTGGGGCAATAGGCGAAGTCCAAGGGACTCCGCTGGTATGACTATGCTTGTTCCGTAAGACACGAGATCTAATCTGGATATGGACACAATAAGATTCCTCATAAGTCTTGGAGTTCCTGTGTAATGACCCGTCCCAAATTTTATGAATATAAAGGGCAATTTTGTAATTTCACTTTGGTTGGGAGATATTTTGAAATGGTTCCTTTTGGATCTTGTTTGGTGTGCCATGTGGGGCCCCACTTTCCTTTATGGTCCCCCAGCCCATTCTCTCTTTTGCTCTCATTCTCCCCGTGTCTCTCTCTTAAAACCATACAACTATCAGACCCCTTTTTTTCTCTCTTTCTCCCTCGCTGCAACCCCCCTCTCCTTCCGAGTTAGACTCACACACACACGACCACATCGACGAAACTCCCCACCTGACCACCACCACCATCACGACCTCGAAACCCCAGGCTTGAAGCAGTGTACCCCAACAGTGACCGAGGCACATTTCACCGTCTTCCCCGACGAGTCACGGCGGAGGGTAAGGTTCTAAACCCTTTTTCATCGTCTTTTCCTCGTCTTAGGTTGAAGACTAACTCCTTTGTGCATGTTTTAGACTTCGAAACTACAAAGAAACTACTCAGGGACACTTTCCTAGTTTTTCGATGAGAACCCGTGTCTTCCAGGCAATTTTCCGGCCAACTCCGGCCACCACACGACTCCAAAATGGTACGAATCTCTTCTTCTCATCCTAAGCTTCATTTTGGCTTTTTAATCATTGAAAATGGTGTATAAAAGAGCTCAAACGGAGCTCGGGAAGTGTTGCCCAGTTTCCAGCCGAACCCACGGCCTAAAATCGGGTCGACCTGACCTATTACCCTTAAACCCGGATCCAAACCCAAGTTGCTACCCTGCTCAACTGTCCAAATCGGCCCAAACCTTTGGGCCATGCTACTCAGCCCAACCCAGGCCTTCGACCCACTAAACTAAGCCCAGACCCAAACCCAAAACCTTTGGCCCAACCCAGAAACCAAGCCTAGACTCGAAACCCAGATCTGACTGATTCCCAGGTTAGCGCGTGGGCCTGTGCGTGGGTACGCGCGGGTGTCTGCCATGACTTGCGTGTGAAGCACACGCGCCTTGGTGGAGGTACTGTGACGGCGACTCCGGTGACTTTTCCAGCAACCCAACTCGGCGAATGCGGTGGCGCGTGGCTTCTCGGGCCGCTGCCCCGTGGCGACTCGTAGGGGGTACCTGAGGTTCCCCTTTAGGTTTTTCGACGTCCTGAATCCGTTTATGACATCCGTTTTCCCAAATTCAATCGTTATAGTATAGTTTTATTAATTGGTCCCTTTATGTGCTTAGGTGCGTTTGTTAGTGGCATTTCCGTCTTCCCTAGTTTGCATGGATCTTCGACGACGGAGTAAGGTGAGTGGACCCCTTCCAAAATGCATGATTTTATTACTAGAAATGCATACATGAAAAACATGATTTTATGACTACATTTTATGAAACGTTTATGAGTAAACCAGATTTACACTTTATGATATTTCATGTTTTATCGAATAACTGTTTACTGAGATATTTATGATATGATGTTTGAGCTATTGAACTCCAATGAGATATATTTTGGAAGGATTATGTTCATGATTTTATGTGCTTACTTAGTGTTTATTCATACTATGTGCCTACGGGCGAATGATATTTATATATGGCTTCCGTCGGGTGATGTAGTGGCTTCGGTCAATTATGATACCACTTCTAAGCACATTATATATGATATATGTTTTATGAAAGGTTTTATGGCATGCTAGGGTTTTTAGAAAACCTATTACTTATTATGCTATATGAGTTTTCTAAACTGGGGGTTAGTATGTTGAAGAATAACTATTTTAGTATTACTTATATATAAACTTGGTCCACTCATGTTTTGTTTTGCGCCCCCTCAGGACTTAGAATCGAGGCGTACAATCCTGACGTCAAGGTACTCCCAAATCGGTATCTTTGAGTCCTCTCGGTGTAGGACCCACTCCCTTGTTTGTACATCTTTATATTATTCCTTTTACAATGTTCTAGATTAGTTGTATGCTTTGAACACGGTCCACAATTGCATATTCATTATAGTTAAATTTACGAGTTTTATTTATGTTCATTCTTTCTTCATAGTTCTCATGCATGTTAGTATGGCTTCGTCACATTCGAGTGTTGGCCAGCACATGCCTACCCTGGTGTTTGGAGGATATCGGGGTCGAGCATGTCATCCTACATTCTAGGAATTGGCGTGCGCCGCAAGTAATCACAACTCCTAAGAGGGTGCAATATCTACTTCTAGATATCCTCTAGGATTCTCCTAACTTAGAATAAGGATTCTTTCATAAAAAGGTCTCTCCTCACAGTATAAATACACCAATCTAGGGTTTGTCTTGGGTAAGGCAATCTCTGTACTTTAATTCTCTCCTCCCATATATATCTCTGCATATATCTCTAAAGCTGACGCTCTGATACCAATGAAAATTGGTACTAGGCGGAATATCTTACAAATAAAAGTTAAAATTTTGCACATTAGACCTGTGAGAGAAACTAGTCAACCAGATACGAGTTTCTCTTATATGAAAACACAACTCCAAGAATTAAACTTAATTTACCAGTACATCTGTCAAGTCTGCCCAAATATCTCTCACAATAGAAATAACAAGCTAGAAACATTCACGAATCAGTTCATTAACCAGCCAACAAATATAGCTTATGATGTTAATTACTAGATGTGTACGCAAGTTGACAAGAAGTGAACACAACAATGTTTGACCGGAAAAACTCCTAACTTCGTTTGAAAAATTGGGGACTCCAATGTCACACCCGTTTCTAATTTAATTGTATTTTATTCCCTGACACTGATTTTTTTTTAAGGACTTGGATTGTCTGCCCTCCCATTTTGGTGTCCTCCCCGTGCCCTCCTGTTTTGTGTGGTCACGGTTAAGCCATGTCAACATTTTATATTGTTTTTTTATAAAAATAATAAAACAAAAAGAAATAGTAATATAAAATGTTGACGTGGCTTAACCGTGACCACACAAACAGAAGGGCACGAAGAGGGCACCGAAATGGGAGGGCAGACAATCCAAGTCCTTTTTTGAAAATGCTCCTGGTGTGCTAAATGGGAATCCTACATGGACATTTGAGTCCTTGTGATGAAGATTTCTGGCAAACGCTGACATGTAGGAGGTTTCTCCTTTCAGTATAAACATTTTTTTGCTTTACTTTTACTACAATTTTTACTTATGCTCTGACATTGCATACGTGAAAAGTGTTCAACACCTCTCACATGCGAACTCTTGTATTAGTCACTTTTAGGTCTTAATTTTTCACTTTCTACATCACCATCACTTTATGGCTTCATCACCTTTCAGATGTTGGCTAACACAACTTGATTTGGGTGTCAAGTTGACAATTCAGGTCAGGGTTGTGTCATCCAAGGAGTCCAATCCATTAGTGAAAAATAAGGAGCAAGTTATACCTTTGTGCATCCTTATATTGCAATTAGCTGGAGAGTCTTCAGTTTTCAAACTGGGGCAGCTCCCTCCCTTCAACTCATCGCCTTGTGGCATAGAGACGAAGTAGGATGAAAAGTCGATATGAAATTGTGGATTCAAAATCTGACAAGTCTGTTTCATCAATCAAATTATTGAAGGAAGAAACTAAGAATCCAAACAAGGGTCTATATGAAGATTTGTAACTAAGATTTAGACCATGAACAATGCAATCCTTTTTTTAGAGATGGTGGGTGAGTTATCAAATATTTAATGCAGGAAAAAGGGTATGCAGCTAGGGTTTCACATGAAGAACAAGAAAGGAGGCTGGGGGCTTAAAGACACTGTAAAATCTAATCTTTCTAACCACCAAACAAATGAAATGTAACCTTCACAACACTAATAAACCCCAAAATATTTTTCAGTAGCCAAGTACCCAAAAGGACACTTGTCTAAAGCAAATACAATCTGAATTAATCAATGGTTAAAAGCTCACTCTCGGACAAAAAGATGTCAATCAACCCATGTGGAAGGTCTTAAATTGTATGCCCAGCTTGTGTGCTAGACAACTTCACTAGTCAGAGTGCATAAGAAAATTAAAACTTCAAATGCAAATGCATGAGAAACCTGACCCTTGAGTTGAAGCAAACACCAATTGCATTTTGGTCTTCCATAACCCAGATATTAAAACAGAATTTCCAAATTTTTTGGATCCTTGCTTATACTCCTTAAAGCTCAACTCTCCTTTTTTCAATACAATAATAGCTGGTCATATACCGAATGAAAAACATTCTAAACAAGGTAATAATAAAATACACGAACATATTTATACATGCGTTACCAGGAAAATAAATATATACAAATTAAAATTGAGTAAAAAAAAAAACATATATTAGTGTTCCTATGCCTCGTCTACTGTTTTCTGTCAAAACGACAGGAAAAAAAGAAAAAGAAAATTGACATATAAAAACACCCTGGCTTAGAAAGCACTCTACTATTCTTTTCCTAGCAATGAATCGAGAAGAGCTGCTTCTTCCTCCTGCAAACATGACCACAAAGACAAAGACAACACTTAGCAGTCGTTTGTCTCCTTTAACAATAACACATTACCGGTATGAGAAAAGTGCAGTCACGTACCACCAAGGCGTTAAACTCAGTCTCCTCGTCTATGGCACTAATGATAGTAGGATCCTCCAGCATGTCCTGTTTCAACGATCAAAACCACATTTTATACACAACAGCTATCATCCATTCCTTTCCTCGTAAATAAATAACTGACGCTTCACCGCATTTGCTAAGCTTACACCAGGTGTTTTAATAATACAACTCCACAAATATGCGAGGGATTGAAACTTGAAACGATTCTCTATGTACAATAATTCACCGACAAATGGGATGCTGCAAGTCACAAAGGCTCTAAATCTTATGGTTCTATTTACGTGCTGGTTATATATTCATTTCATGTACCTTTCCTCGTATCTATTGGTTAGCAAAACTACAAATTAATGCTTTGTATTAATTATGCCAATCTAAGCTACCAGATATAATTCAAAATTATCATTTTAGTGCAGGCTGAAAACCTACAATAGAACAACAAAAGAATATGGTGCAACTTCAAGGTTCCACTTCTCTACCAAAAACATAGAACAAATTCTGCTACACCAATACCATATTAGGAAGGGGGGCAACATGTTTTTAGAAGTAATACTAAGATGGAGAATATTAAACCACCAAACACAATGCAAACAGTCAGGTTTAAACTCTAACAGTCTTATTTAAAAAGCCAAAAGTCTACTATGTAATGAGTGAGATTGCTTACATCGTCAGCAATTTGCAACAAACCAGCATTATCCTGGACAAGCAAAATCCAATATTAGTTCTCTCCTGCTTCTATTTCATAGAATTATCACGATTCTTTTGCTAAATTAAATAACTCTGCTTAACATTAAATGTGAGTAGTAAATCAGATATTTTATGGAACTTGTTCATTAATATGAGCAAAGAAAAATGGATTTAATTAAATGGAGATGCTAAGCATATTAAATCTTGAAGGTTACCTTTACAACAACAAAGAGAAGTGGGTCAGACGGCGTATAAATCATGTAATGTGAACCATCCTGCACCAACAGAACTATAGATTAATGGCAGTGGAATGAAAAAACCATCTTACTCATTTGTATAGATCATCGATAATAATAAAGTTGCATATGCCGTATAAACAAACACAGACAATGACATGATTTATATTAAAGTTATAAACATTCAATGATAACAAACCAAAAGAAGTAACTCAAAGACAAGTTGCTCTTCAAACAATCCATGCAATCTACTGGATAACTAAAATAACAAAAAAGTAAGTTCAGTGGATACAATCATTGTTCATATTCTCAACATCTATTGCTCCTTTTTCTTTCTTTACTGATGAACATTAAAGAAAACATGTCTCGGAAAAGAAAATTTTAAGGAATTCTGGAAAGATCTAACTTTTTCCAGTGCAAGAGGTTGTTTGAAGCAAAGCAAATGTTCAAAGTGACGATAAAATCTTTATGACCAGTTTGTTGCATAAGCTGTAACCATTAAGCCAAAAAATATTTAGGATGTGTAAGGAATAACTTGAAGGTTCATTCACACAAAATATGAAATGGTAGCTCTTAAGGGAAAACAAATAATTGAATTTGATACAGAAACAATCCAATTATAAGGCTGAAACAAACTTAACATTTATCT
Source organism: Malus fusca (assembly GCA_035220775.1). Classification (NCBI taxonomy): domain Eukaryota; kingdom Viridiplantae; phylum Streptophyta; class Magnoliopsida; order Rosales; family Rosaceae; genus Malus; species Malus fusca. The sequence continues at coordinate 6,638,553 of CM069059.1, forward strand.
AGTTATTATTTAATCTAAGAGGTTAGTGCATTGATGTAAGCTAACACTTGTATTATGTCTAGGCAGGATGTTTTTTTTCATGATGTAAGCTAACACTTGTTGTATTATGCCTAGGCAGGATGTTTTTTCAGGTAATTTTAAACTGAGGGGCATTATTCGAATGATGAAAGGGGTAGGTTACATGATCCATTCACTATAGATTAATGTATGGATCCAGCAGCTGGTTGATTAAATGGGTTAGTTTGTTAATAAATTTAGTGACCACTTTGTGGTCTTTAATAATCCACTGTGTAGTTTGACTAGGAGCACAAATACCGGCTCCACTTCCTTATCAGTACTGTTGATCACTCCCTATCTCATGCAAAGAGTATGCCACCCATGTGGTAACCCAATGCCCACCCTTCATGATCCCAACGTTGGCTAGAGGAAGCTCACTCAATGCTCACACATGCAGCAGCACCAGGTACTTGACCACCTTACCACAAAAGTGCATTATGAGACTTCTCCCTTCTGCTTGGAGGAAGCATCAAATGTGCGAGCAATCATAATGGCCATATTCATGGAAATGCCACTCAACAACATCTGTCCATAACTCATGCCATGTGTGCACTGCTCTCCTTGCGGTCCATGACTCTAGGCAGTATAATTTTGTATATCACGCTCTCAGCACTATTTTTCTTTTGCAAGACTAAAAGCTTAACTCCACCCTAACAAATTGTGATCAGCAGTAGGACCCAACATATTATTAATCACATGAAGAAAGAGAAATTTACAAGTGATATTTCTTGAGTATAGCATAATCCTTGATCACGGCTCTGGTTTAAAGATGTATTCTTTAGTAGCATAATTGCACTGATAGCTCAATTCCAAGTTAAAGACGTGATAATAATCTAGTAAACTGAAAATATAAATTGATCTTCAAAAACACAGATGAGTTTGTATCAAGAATTGTACTTTCCAGTGAACACCATAAAAATTCTACAAGCATAAATCTTCATCCGGAAAAATGCAAGCTAGTTTTCTACAACAATATAGTATTAGACCGTATAAATTACCAATTTAATGTCACATTCTTAACAAAACAACTGTATATAGATGGTTATCACATTACCAAATTTTCTGTCACACTCTTAACAAAACTACTGTATATTGATGGTTATCAAATTACCAGATGGAAACATGTAATTTCTACACCCTCGGTTGGCAGGCCATCTACATCTTGACCATCATCTGCAAAATAGTTAACACCACATATTACAAACATTAGACAACCTTAGTTCTGAAGTTAATAAATGGGGATCTATACTATAAGGATGACCTCAAAAGTTTGCAGCTGCCAACTAAATCACTAATATTCCTAACAACAAACATTATCGCTTTAGCTAAAGTCCACTATTGCAAAATACTACAGAAAGTGTTTTTGCCTTTTCATTTAACTGAAAGAAAAGCTAGAACCACCACAAGACATTTCCTATGGCATCAATAATTGATGGCTAAGTTCAACAAAAAACTTCATTTATATTGGGAAAAAAGAAAATGAAATAGTAAGGCTCGAATGAATATTGATATCATAACAACCTAAGAATACAGCAATAATAAAACAATTATTATATCAAGGAAAATAAGAGACGAGCAATTGCCTGTACGGAAATCAAATATGTCATCTTCGGAGTAACAAAACCCTCCCCGTGCTGTATAGCAGAATCTGATATTAAGACACAAACATGAACAAATTAATATCAAGACATCTAGGAGAACCAAGAGGCCACGGTTTTATGCAATTCTGAAGGTGGAATATCTGTATTCATACCCACTATGTACTAGATGCATGTGTATCTTAGCAAGGGCATAAGCAGCAGAGGGAAGAATAGCTTCAACTTCTTCATCACTGACCTATGAAATAAAACAACATAGATTAAATTAGTAAAGCATGAATATAGATTATAGAAACACTTCCACTGACAATAATCATTGACATGTTGATTGTTAGACCTTGAACTATGTGCCCAACAATCCAACTTACTTGAAAATCTTTTTTTCTTAAAACTTTTTATTAAATTATTAAAAAAAAAAAAAAAAAAAACTACAAAGAACGGACAAATAGGAAAAATACACTTCAAAAAGCCAAAACGAAAAAGGAAACAAGACTCAACTGAAACAAAAAGACTCCCAAAAACAAAACAAAACAAATAGCAGCTTGCTTTATTCAACTGGATATTTGAGAAAGATGAACCCATAAATTCTGTGGTTACAAATACCAAATCCTAACATTTTCCAATAACTCCTCATTTCTCAGGAAACCCTATTGTTTCTCGCTATCCAAATCACCCAGGGAAAGGCTATAACTGTACAACCCCACATGACTGAATTTCTTACCCTTCCATGCCATTTTATGGCTCTCAGATAAAGGAAAAGCTATCCGTTGGAATGGTCAAATTTATATTCATAATCCAGAACAACCTATACCAATGACTCAACGCCACAGAGCAACGAAGTAAAATACAATTCAGCGATTCCCCATTCCTCTTGCACAAAATACACCTTTGAGGGGTAAGAAACCTTTGAACCGTAGAGCAAGCATTCACCTTACGACAAGCGACTACCATGACATCACCTACAAATATGTAGCTGAAATGAAGACTCCAAAATGTGAAATGCATTCAAGTTCAATACTCAGAATTGCGATGTGAAACAACTACGCATACGAATACAATTAGTAATCACCCCTTTTTTATACACAAAAACATGAATAAACATGCATAGCAGCTTCTCTGGAGCATATCACAAGTGCATTACTTAGTTTCATATGAACCAAAAATATAACAAAAACTTTCAAATTCATGGTTGGAAGGGGTGATTTAGAAGAAGAATTTTAACTTTCAAATATAAACTATAACTAAAAATAACAATTACAAACACATGCAGTTAGCACATACAGGTTGGAGTTAAGCTTTCTTGAAGCTATGTATAACAAATTAACCATTAGCAGAATTCCCATTGTTCACATTTCTTCTCTACTCTGTCCTAGTTGCTTTATCCTTTCAAGTTTCAACATATGACGCAAAACCCATAATACTTCTCTTGCATGCTCTTAATGTCCAGAGGTCCAACGAAATTATAAAAAAATTTCAGCCACTAATTAAACATTGTACTCCAACTTTAAGTTTATCTCCATTGCAGCAGGATAATCCATTAAACGTATTTAGAAAATCCCTGCAACTTATCATCTTCAAGCCACTCACAACCACAACTTTAAAAGACTGCCTTCCTTTCACTAGACAGTTCCCAGCCCCAGGAATCTTTAGATCATGCCCATTTGTAGTATCATATAACAAGCTAAGTAAACTTATACCATAAGAATTGAAAGACTAAAGTTGTCTCTTTGTTTGACCATTGAAAATTACAACAATGACTATTTATCACATACATAATGAAACTCCACAACATGCAAAGATTATACATGAAAATATACATAACATAGCTTGCTGATGATTGGTCATTTTGGCTCTATTTGTAAAGTCTTAGACCATCCAAGGACCACCCTGAGTTATATGGAAGATGTCTTCAAAAAATCTCATAGGATGATACACTAGGAGTTCTTAAGTCTTTTTGGATACACAGTGCATATTTTCTTAGACATATACATTCATACCCAGGCCCATACATCATAAAGGGAAACAGAGGGAAATCCTCATTTGGGTGATAACTGAGGATACCCTAACTTTCCAAGGGAAGATTAAAACAAACGCTATTAAGAATAACAAACTCACGATTTCAACAGAGTTTAAAATTTCTGATGCCCTTGGGCATAGTGGGACCACCTTCTTCCACAAGGAAAAGGTAGAAGGTCTGAGTATTGGGCTTTCAATCCTTAAAGGCTGCATCTGTACTATTATCATTTGTCCAGAATGTGGCGACGGACAGTAACATCTTCTGTCATTGATTCACCTGAGTTGGAAGAAAACTTGGACCAACACATGAATGCTCAACAGCATGACAGTTGGATAGGACCTTTCATCCATCTAAACAAAATCCCATCTGTCCTTGGAGATAGACCGCCTCACATATTACCTAGCATATGTGAATGAAAAAGCTGCTGATCATGTCGATAATCATGAGTGGAGCCTTGATAAACTTGGAATTTTCTCTTCATCCTTGGCATGAAACATAACCATTGCTTCTGCCAAAGATCGGGATAGAGCCAATGTATCTTCCTTCAGCAAACCAGCCAGGTACAAAACTGCCCTGGATTGTGGATTTCCTCCTGTAGGTGTTTGCGAGCTGAATGTCGATGGGTTCTGCAAAGGATCTAAAACTTATAGGCACTGGAGGTATTGTGAGAGATTTTAATGGGAATGGAATGCCAGTTTCTTAGTTAACTAGGGTGCAGAAGATGTCCAAAGACTCTTAACTGTTAACCTGGTTGATGGAACCATTACGGAGATTCACCTCTGCTTGGGCTTCTGATAGGCTGCAGCGATCCAATCAATACGACTTGGGATTGTAGAATTCACCATGCCCTAGAGAACGGAACATAAATGCTAATAAGCTTACCACTGTAGGTTTAGATTTGCCTCTGGGCTTTATTATATTCCACTTTCCGTGGACCCAGTTATGCATCTGCTTCATGATGATCTTCAAAGAGCCACTACATCGAGATTTGTATTTCTTATGTCCCCCACCACCCCTACCCCACTAACTAAAGGACAAAAGATAAGGGGACGCAGAGTTGAAGTGAAGCATGAGAAAGAAGAAGAGGAGAATCACAGCCAATCATTCATGGTGTTATTTCCACAGCTAACACGGACTTACATATGCATTGCATAAAATGCCCAACATATTGATAAAAAAAGTTATATGGGAAATCAATGAGAAATTTAAAGTCGAAGCTATACATGATACATGTATCTGCATTCATAAACTTTGCAGTTTCAAGACTGTCATACGGAGTCTAAATAAATTTAAGACTGAACTGAATACAAGATGTGGACGTGAAGAACTTACAGCTGACCAGCCATCTATGTTTGTGCTCTTTAATATTTGAACGGGCCTGCATTAATATAAATAAATATAATATTTAGCAATGCTTATGGATAAATTGTTCAGTCTCAAAAATATAAAAACAACTTTACTTACGTGTCAACTGGGCAAAGCAGCATACATTCATCCCCTCGCGAGCTTCTGAATACTCTCCTTATAACACACTCTAGAGGGAAATTATTGGTAGGATCGACCTGTCGATGACTACTTCAGAATAATATAATTTATCAAAAGGAATGACAAATGAACAAATGGTAAATGAAGCTTTTATTTACAACCAGCATTGATCTTTCTTAATTTGATCCGACGAAACAAAGAGATCAGAAAAATATACTAAAGTATTCTAGCTCTAAATTTTCGGCCTTAATCATTAGTTCAGATGAGCAATCACTGCTAGTATCTTTTTTTTGGCTCTAACCTTAAGAATCCATTATGTTGGGTAACTTAAAGAACTAAATCAGCATCCAATAATCCCAAAATGAACGTAGCTCGTGAATGATTCACCGTAAACAAAAGAATTATAAATCATATACAAGATAATTAAACAACCAAGTTAATAATGAACTTAGCAAGTGTTATCTCCGCATTTTAATCCAGCAAATTACAGTGAATAATTAATTATTCAGTAAAACCTAAGCTTCTAATGCATATATGAACTCTAAATTGTACAAAAGCCACGAGATTCAATATATAACTATTAGAGACTTGAATTAATAAATATCAATAACGACGACGGAGGTATAGAAAATAAAGCAAAGTAAGAACTCACAATGGAAGCAATTCGCTTGGAAGAAGCCATGAGCACCTTCCCATGATCATCCACCACAAACCCAGCCGGTGGATTTGGCAGCGGTGTTGGATGGAAACCCAACGACCTTGAATTTGAAACCCCACCACCAGAACTATCCACAATTTCAACATCACCGAAGCTCAGATCCTCAGAATTGCCACCGCCACTGCCACCCTTGCGCTTTTTCTTCTTGTTGTTGTTGGTGGGCGAAGGTGAGCGCTTCTTGACGGGGCCAGTCTGCGACTTTGCGGCGGCGCAGAGAGAGATACGGAGTCTGGCGGGGGTCGATGAAGGAGGGGATGGGAGCGAGATTGAGAGTGGGAATAGATGCTGGTTGGAATGGAAAGCGAACAGGGGGAGGTGGTGGGGTCGCTTGGAATGGAGACTGCAGGTGGTGGTTGATGGAGTTGTGGACAGTGAGAGTGAGGAGAATGCCATGTTCGTCTGGCAAGCGTGAGCGACGAGAAGATCCAAGTTGAAGTTTCTTGTTTCAGGCTTTGGCGGCAGACTGTATGTAATTGTAAATATTGGATAACGTTTATGTAGTCTGACTAAAAATTTGTAGATTAAATTTGTGAACTAAATAACCTATCACCAATAAAATAATCTAATTTAAGTAATAATCTAATCATCAATTTATGTGTCATTTAGTTTACAAAATTTTGTCTACATATTTAATCTCTCTAACATTATTCTGGACAATTTTAAAGACCTCAAATATTTGTTTGTTTTGTTTTTTATGCATATCTACAAGATGAAATTTACGTAGTAAGGATAAAGTAGTAATTTAATTTAAGGAAAATTAATGAAAATGACTTGAAAACTTTGAGTTTTAACGATAAAGACAAAATAAAGGGTAAAGTGAATAGTACCAAGATTGACTTTTTAGTGTAAAAATGTGGTTTTTCGTTAAAGTGAACAGTACCGGGAGCTTTCTGTTAAAAATCCCTTTAATTTAAACATTTAAGTAATAAAATAAAGAATTGTTGCAGCACATTTATGTCTGTCCACTAATTGGTAATGAATTGACTATTGATAGTTGGTGATGATTAGGCCATTGATACCTCAGATGAATAGGTCATTCATTCCTCAATTAAAAGATGTAATTGAGACAAGAGTTGGTGAGTATGGTGACAGAAGAAAGCTCTGTGGAGGGAAAGGAAGTGATGACCACCACTGAAGTTCCTCTTCCTTTGAGATGAGGGCTTGACTTGACCAATCAATTGCAAGAAAAGCAATAAGAGAAAATATTTTCGTAAGAATTAAAAGGCTTATACAGATCACAAGTTACAAGAAAATATTTATTCTCCAACCTTTGTGCCTAAAACATCCCAAGCGCTTGTTGCCACATCCTCTATCGAACTTGCCCAGTTGCCACATCCTCTATCGAACTTGCCCAGTTGCCACTTATGAGAAACTAACTTTCTTTGCAGGGCATGTGGTTGGAAGGGTTGTTGGCAAAAAGTAAACAAAAATTGAGCACATGGCAGAATCCAAATTGCCCAGGATTACTCCTCAGTTTATAGCAGTGAAGATAAGGTTAATGCCAGGATCGGTCTGGAAGTATTCCCTTCAGAGCACATACATGCTTAGCAAGAAACAAAAGGCATTGGGATTGAGTTGATGAGGAGCTAAACCGGTGTAGACTATAACTCGATAAAGGAAATGATGTAAGGGTAGCCGAACGCCTGACTAGAAGAGTTCAGCAGAAAAAGCCACACAACCATGTGGCGGTTGGCTAGATCTATCCCCAACGACCAGCGCTGGAAGAATGACATCGTCGGGAATGTTGTACAGTTCTTCCAACCTTTGTTGGGTCATAATGCTAATGGTGTGGTCAGCGGTATGGTCCCGGCTGTCATATTGGTACGGGTCAATAGGAACGATAACACAGTGTGCATGGGAAGGCCCTCTAGGTCTCGGTGACTGTATCTGGGGAGTTAGTGGCCCATGACTTATCTCACTAGGCGTTGCCTGGTCAGCATCATGTTCCAAGTCTTTTTGGCTATACCCTAAAGTAGACTTTTCCTCATGGACAACAGGAGGAGGAGAGTCCGTCAAGTCCACAAGAAGTGTTTTGGATTGAGGGGAATAAAAAGAGTTGACAGTCGGTCCGATCAGATGGTTGTCCAAAGTCTGGGTAGAGTTAACACAGTCAGTATAGCTAGCCGTGTCACTATATGCGACTGCACGTAGTCATAAGCTTTCCGGTCGTCATTTGTCGAGCTTGAGGCAGTTAACATTGTGTATACACTTGATATTTACAAGTAGTGTCATGAAATCTAAAAGTGAAGGATGAAATCACTACAGGTTTAAGGTATAAATGCTTGGCGGATTATGTGCTCAATCAAACGAGAAATTGTAGGCTACATAATCTACTTATCACACTGAAGCCTACACTATCATGTTCATCAGGGGTACTTGGGTCAGTGCGCACATGTACCGGCAGTGACCAAAATGTGTAGATCCCACTACGAGAACTCGTAGGAACAATAATACAGATCTAATTATCCACAAAGTACAAGGAGCATAAGAAAAAAAAGTTTACTTGAAATAACGGCAACGAAAAAGGAAGGACCAGAATGAGTAATATTCAAGTTGTCGTAGGAATCGCGTTAACAATTTGGCAAAACTACATTATGAAAAGTGTGAACTGGGAAATGATTTGCGATGGAGGGTGTTTAAATAACCCTTAGCCTGTAATTTCAGCCATTGATGACAGAAGGATCATGGCACGTGGTAGCCTACCTACTCCGCTATGAGAGGTGAAGAGATGTGAAGTGATATCACGGTGCACGAGGCCACACCTGTCTTCCATGTCTTCAATATACAGGTGCCTCGATTACTCATTCTATCCACCACTGACGAAAACCTTGGGCACCTAAATGTCTCTTGATCGCTGCTTTGTAAAAGGACATATGAGATAAGGTCAGGTCGAGCGGGCGACAAGTGACAAATTAAAAACACCCAACGCTCATTCTCCGCCCAAGCACAACTTGAAGAGTCAACGAATCATTACAACTCCATGCCCAAAAATGAACCCTTGACCAAAGAGTTAGGGGACATGTTAACGATGGGCACTTTTAATCTCTAATAGTGGTGCAGGCTAAGAATTGAGCCCCATAAAACCCAAGAAAGATCAAGAAGCCCAAGGCCCAAAGGGATTCGAAGAGCGCATAACTATGCTCAATAGTCGACTGGTAATGAGCTTAGTCCGGCCAGGGGATTCAAGGAGGCTCCTGATCGCCAAGAGCATGTGGGCAGATTGTCAGCTTTACGACACGAGTTTCCACAGACAAGTCTACCCAGATGACAATCACGCCATGTGGCAACCACCTTTAGTGACATAAGCCTAGGACAAGATGTAAAGGTAGTTGGAATGGTCCTCAGGTAGGCAGGGTAGGATAACCAAGTCCAAGCAGGGCGCTTGACTCGTATTGTTATGACAGGGTGCATTATTCAAGCTGAGCACCTGTCACTTCATCGCCGAATGTCGGGTAGATAGGTAGAAAGATGTCAGCTTAGGGTGCCCCAAGGCTATTCATTAGATCTATGAAGGCTACAAGGGTTGTCAAATTGAAAGGCATGACAAAAAAATCATAATAACCAAACCGTATTCTGAATAAAGTCTTTGGAACATCCTCAGCACGAATATATAGTTGATGATATCCCGATCTCAGATCAATCTTGGAAAATACTCAGGCTCATTTCAACTAATCAAATAAATCATCTATCCTAGGTAGTGGATATCGATTCTTAATTGTCACTTTATTCAATCGATGATAGTTCATGCATAGCCGCATACTATAATCCTTCTTCTTCACAAACAAATTGGAGCACCCCAAGGAGAAGTACTCGGTTGGATAAAACCCTTATCAATTACATCTTACAATTGAACTTTTAAACTCAACTTAGCTGTGCCATATGGTAAGGAGTAAGAGACATATGATCAGTACATGGTATAAGACTGATAGTGAATTTGATTTAACAATCTGGTGGTAATCCTGGCAAATCTTCAGGTGATACATCGGAATACTTATTCATAATCAGACCATCTTCCACACTAGTAACACGTTTATCATTGACCATGACATGATAAATATAGCTCGCACAACCCTTGGAAAAAAGTATTTTAGCCCCAATACAAAAGATTAGACTATTCGGCAGAATTCTTTGTTCACCCTGAAATTCCACTTGTGGTCCCCAAGTAGACGAAAAGTTACAAGCTTTTGATGACAATCAATGTGAGCATGATGCCTTGGTAGCCAATTCATTCCCAAAATAAGATCAAAATCAACCAGATTCAGTGGAACAAGATCAACTTCCATGAGTTCAGTACCCACGAAAAATTGACAATTCCTAAACTCCCAACCGATCATTATCATCTCCCTCGTAGAAATAGACAATCCAAATTCTTTCTCAAGTGGTGTTGGACGAGCATTTTCCATCTGTGCAAATTATGGAGATATACATGAGTGTGTAGCACTAGGGTCAATCAAAATTCGAGCTAAGACACCAAAAACATTTAACATATTAGTAATGATGTTAAGATCTTTATTGGCTTACTGCTGGTACATAACAAACACCCCGGTTCTGAGCTACACCTCCAGAACTGCGACCACCATGAGATCGTTAACCTCGACCTCTTCCCTATTGGCCACCCTGACCACGACTACCCGAGGCTTCACCAGTAGACTGTCCCTGCTGAGTATTCTGCTAAACCTGAGGAATAGTAGGCTGACTAAATTGATAAGTCGGCGAGGTCAGTAGGTACATATGCGAAGTGGGTTGAAAGAACTATTGTCCATGCTGATATTCCAACTAATACGGCTAATAGGCAAGTTGGTATGAAAACTCAAAAACGCCATTAGCTGGTTGCTACGCCATGTGAAATGACATCCCAATATTCTATTTAGGATTAAGGTATAAAATTGGGTACTAGGCAGAATATCCTGTAAATTAACTTTGCACAGTAGACTAGTCAAATGAGTTAGTCAACTAGTTACAAGTTAGTCAGTGATATAAGTGCAGCTGTAAGAACAAAACCTAACTGACCAATACGTTAAACTAGTCAGAGTCTGCCCAGATTAGTTTCACAACAATAATTCTTAAGCTTGAACACATTTACATATCAGTTCATTATGTAAACAACAACAACAACAAAGCAATTATAAATTAAAGTATGTTGAATTGACTAGTCAAGCTCACAAGTCAACTAAGTACAGATTCGTTAGTTAATCAAATGCAAATCTACGAATCAAACTTAGTTCACTACAAGTTATCTTAGTCAACAACAATTTAGTTCATTGTTCATAATATGCAATGTAAACTTAGTCTCTAACAAATATCAAATAACAATTCATAGGAAGCATAAAACATATACAAGTAAATAAGATATGTGGACAAGTTTAAGAGACAAAGAACGCAAGAAGTTTTTGGCCGAAAAAACTCACCTCTAGGTTGAAAAACCGAGGACTCTCCATTAAGTCCAATCCACTAGTGTAAACAAGATTCTTACAAAGTACCATGCAAAGCTCAATTCCTAGACCTAGTCTAAGGAACAACTTTATCTTTGTGTAACCATGCCTTAAACGAGACAGATTCCTTCAGTCTTCACGAAGTGGTAGCTCTTCATGACCTTGTGGCACTAAAATGGTGTTGTCTCCAGTCTTTACAAGATAACAGCTACTCCTGAACTCTTCACCTTATGGCACCAAGACCAACACAGAACCATTCATATGATGATATGAAAATGATATGCATATCTGGATTCAAATGTCGAGTCAGTTTCACTAGTCAAACACTTGAAAGATGAAACTACAGCAAATCCAAAAAGAATCTTGTTAACAATTCAAATGTCGAGTCAGTTTCACCAAATAAAATCACAATGATAATGCTACCCTAATATGCAACGATTTGAGTGTTTACTGCTTGAGTGTGATTTCGTGGCTAGGGTTTCTGATGAGGAACTCAAAGAGGCAGCTCAAAGTTAAACAAGCAATTTCAAAGAGAGCATATAAAACGAATTTAAGCAAGCAATTTCAAAGATAGATTTAGAAATATTTGATGAAGAACATTACCCATAAAATATGCTTGATGCTCTTAGGGGATCTGAGATAGAGAAGAAAAAGTAATGCTCTCAAAATTTTCCAATCTCAGTCCTAAAAACAAATGAACCCTAGATTTGGCTTTTAAAGAAGGCTTGATATTCAGACAAGAAAGGGGACCAGAAAAGCCACGTGTCAAGTGCAAACACAATCTGGAAAGATCTAGGGTTAAAAATCATTCTCGGAAAAAAGCTATCAGGTGGCCCATGTGGGTTGTCTTAAAGTGTGTGTCCAACTCGCGTGAAAGCAACGAGAAGTTTTGACTAGACAGAAAGTACTGGAAATAAAGGCGTGAAATGCATATGTATGAACAAACCTTTGATGTGAGAAGTTAAGCTCTCGAGATGAATATTTCCAGCAGCATGATCCGAAAAGTGACATTGAACCTTAAATCTATCTAGAGCATGTGTTGTACAATTTACAAGATTTGACAAGGAAAGCCAAACAATAATTCTAGACTTCATAATCTCCCCCTTTGGCATTCCTTGACAAAATGCCCCAAGACTAAACTAATTTCACTCACCCACACTTAAGAGATGAACGAGGGAACGGATCCGGCAAAAAAAAAATCTTGACAAGAACAAGTGAAATTTATCATGGGTTAAAAGCTTGCAAGGTATGAATGCAACTATAATTTTTCTCCCCCATTTTGTCATGGTAAGACAAAGTTAAGGTGGAATATCACATGGAAGGGCACAAGTCATAAAGATGAGTAACAAGTAAGCACAAGCCTTGAAAGAAAAATGAACTTTGGTGTGGAACTTTTAGTGAGGCACCAATTTGAGATATGCCAAGGTCATTTGAATGAAAGGTGAATATTTATGTGACACCATTTGATTTTAAGAAATTTGAATTCATGACCTGTAGAGGGGATATTGAAGCACAACCTCATGACATTGCATGGAAAGTCAAATTGATGGGATTTTCCATTTTTTGTGATATATGATTTCTTTTCAAAGACACCCCTCTCATACAATTCTCCCATTTGAATTTTTGTTTTGATTTGGGGATAGGACAAAAAGAAGAAGAGAAATGACACATGGTCCAGATTACAGAGTAAGTAAAGTCACTACAACTCAATCAAGACCAAAGCAAACTTTACCCTCAAATCAACCCAAGCTTTTGTGACGTAAGAAAAATGAATTTTTTTTTCAAAGGCTATATGAAGCAACAAGGGAGAACCTTTGACATCACATGGAAAAATTATACAAGGTTTATCCACAAATTACTAACAATGTATGATAATCAAGAGATGCAAAACAATATTATCTGATGAGTAGATAGGAAAGACAGAGACACAATCACATAGACGGAACATGCTAGAAAAACTTGGAAGCATAGTTATTCAACCTATTCAATTAATAGCATAGAGACCAATAGACCATTGAAGATTTTTATCCTTTCGATTGTCCAAAGTACTTGTGAGACGGTTAGCTAGCTGTTTTTCAATTGGTATTAAGATTAAAACATAAATTTTCTATCCATAGACCCTCCAATGAGGTGAAGTTGTTGTTCCAAAATGATTGATTATTAAATGTTGGACAAGGTTCTTCCAAAAAAATCAATTTTACACACATGGTCACAATGAAAATGAAAGGCTAATTGTTTCACCCCCAAGGTTATTGAACAGATACAACAAGCACAACATAAAAAACACAAGTAAACATAACAAGATCACAATTTGCATTCACATAAGAGAGAGAGAGAGAGAGAGAGAGAGAGAGAGAGAGAGAAACATACCTTTGATTTTCAATGCATCTAGCAATCAACATTGTCTTTATCTTACCACGAAACATCATCAAAGTTTGAGCACTGAGGATCATTTCAACCAGAAGATGAGCTTTGGAAATTCCAGTGTAAGAGACTCCCTTATGAGACATCACAGAGTTTTTTCCCAAGTTGTAAGATTCACAAATATAACATTTAGAGAAGTAGAGATATGGCTACCCTCTTATGAACATTAGTTTATAATTTTTTTTGTTCCAATCTGAGCACTCACACCTTTAGGAAAAAAAAAAGACTGTAGAAATTGTCCTTTGATCTTGGTACAACCAGCAATTTCGTTCCATTTGTACCAATAAATATGCAACATTTCTTGGAGAAACACATTTCATCAGCAACATCATCACAAAGCTAGTTGATGCTAAGAAGGCTTGTTGTCAAAGCAGCCATATAATAGACATTTTCAAGCTGAGGAAAGACCGGGAATATTGACTACCCCTTTTCCAGCAATCTGAGCCATGTAACTTTCACCAAACTCAATCTCATTGCCATTAAGAAGTGCAAAAGATAGGAATACATCTTTGTCACCAGTCATAAGACAGGAACACTCACTATCAAGGTACCAAACATCTAGTTTTTGAGACGTAAGGAGCACAATGAGCTACCAAACATTTGTAAGAAACTCTTCGAAAAAGACTTGGACAAGACTTGATATTGCTAGAGCTAGAAGAATCAACAAATTGAGCTATTCTGTTGACTTCCACGACTAGTCAATCAACTTGATTCTTCTAGTCATTCTTCATTTTTAAGGAATGTTTTCAACACCAATGTCGAATATGACTAAGTTCACCATAGTGATGACATGTAAGAATAAATCTTGTCTTTGAATGAGTACTGACTATAGGAGTCATAGGCAATGATTCCTCCACAATTTGTGTCCTTGTTCCTATAAAACATGAACCATTTTCCACAAAACCAAGACCATTTTTGGCACCACATAGACTTCCAACACTTAACATTTTTTCGGATCATTCAACACCAAGAATCAGACAATCCACTTTGTACATAGTCTCAATCAACTCAAATGATAGCTTCAAGTTGACCTCATGATACATTTCATTGTTAGCCCTCAACACATGAACTTGTTATAGTAGTCTTTCTTGAGATATCATTAATTCCTAAAACTGAGCTTCAAGAGAAGTAATGAGATCATCTCTTTTGTCTTCATCATCCCAGGTAAGAGCCTTTTCATTCAGTCCATGCAGCTGAGCATAAAGAAAAGTAATATTCTCACTAAATTTCGTTCTGACTAGTCAGAGATACTCAACTTCTTTTGTAGCTGAGTCATACATGACAGACAGATCACAATGTGATATTTCTTCAGTATCTTTCAACATAAGTTCATGATCACTAGGAGACACGTCTTCAATAGAGTTAACAAAGTCAATGGCTTTCTCCTCATCATTTGATAACCTATCAGAACAAATAGATTCCTCACCCTTGCTTTCACACTAGGTAGACATCATTGATTTGTCACGTTTCTGATTCAGTTTCTTGTTACTTGTACTCTCAGTAGCTCGATGTCTAATACCACCACAAGAGAAACAAGGTCCAGGTTCACTAGTAGAAGGTTTGTCTCTACGACTAATAATTTCCTTGCTTCCTACTAAAAGTGAAATTCCCATGAGGTTGAAACAAGGAATCTTTTCAATACTCTCTAGCCTTTTTTACATCCCTTCCTTTGTTCTTGAGAGTCCTTTTGAATCGTTTATCCAAAAAAGTTAGATTATCTTCAGATGATTCCTTGGTCACCATAGCTTCTTCAACACTTTTAAGGCCAACATCCTTCCTCCTTTTTAAATCTCCTTATTCCATGTCAAGTTCTATGTCATATGTGATCAATTTTCCAACAAGATTTCCAAGCTTATTTCATTTAAATCTTGAAACTCCTCAAGCCACTCATAGAAAGTAGAAAACGACCCAGACTCGTTCATTCTTATCTCTTCAATCATAGAATGGGTCATTTGAAGTTTGAGTTCCCTTGCTTGTAACCTCCATGAATAATTTTGAGTTTATCCCATGCATGCTTAGACGTCAGGCAATATCAAATGTAGCCGAATTGAGTAGGTGAGATGGTAATGACAATAACACTCCTTACTCTCCTATTAGCCATGGCCGATGTGACTTCATCAGGGGGCTAATCACACTTCGCTTTTACCATAGAAACACCATCCACAATCCTTGAGAGAGTTCTCCATTCAAGAGTGAGGTAATCAACTGCATTTGAATCTTGTGCCTTAAAAAAGATTTGAAACTTCTCACACTATGCAACATAGTCTGATCTGTTAAAGAACGAAGGTGAATTACAAAACCCTGCAACACGATCGCGAACCACGTTTAGATTCCACCCAATACAAGTAACTCCCAGAGATCACTTTATGTATGTCTAGAGCAAAGCTCTGATACCCATTGAAATTGGATACAAGTAAATGATTATGAACCACGGTTAGATTCAACAATCTATAATCCAAAGTCGAAGCACTTCAATCTTCGGACTCTGGCAAACTTAATATATTCCATACTTTCAAGACACAACTCGAAATTTGACAAACTAAGAATGACATAAACAAAGTGGGGAAACCTTATTTACCAAGAGTAAAGATTAACTCTAATTTTTTTTTTATATGCACATCTTAGTGTCTTTGGGTTTATGTAGAACCCATTGCACTGTTTGATGAGAAGATGTAACCTATCAGAAAATATACAATATTTCAAACAAAAAACCATTGGTTCTTCACTACTTGGCATTATGTTTGCATGTGGAACAATGCAACTATTCATACATATTTTCATTCACATAATAAAATTAAATATTATAATATGTAATTTCCAACAATCCCCCACATGAATGAAAATTGGAAAGAATTTGAGAGTACAGGCGGACAAGAGATGCATTAGGAGAGATGTCTTTTAGACTTGAACCTACCCTAGTGAATACTTATCGGATTTACTTGGTGACGCAGTGGATGTAGAAGATCTTGAACTGTTTATCGCAACAGTAAACCGAGACAATAAGCAACACAAATCACAAATCCTAATATATTATGGTTCATACAGTTGTGTTCAGTTTGGTCCTAAATAATTCCCGGATTCATGAGAGCTTTAGAGAATTAACCATCTCATTCTCATAGAAGCGACCCACTTCTACTCTCACATAGGTGACCACTGATTAAGAATAGTCTGCTCTATTCCTCTTATTTATAAGATATCACTATCATTAAATATAAATATACACCCTAAAACTTATGTAGATAACACACTTCTTCCATCCTAGGAATGAGGTATATAGTGTCTTAACTCCTCTTTGAATCATGCCCAATCAGTTTGCCTATTGAACTTAGACCATGGGATCTCTAATCAACTAAGTTAGGTTTCTGCCCGGCTGATTCATTAGTTATGTTGGCTTTAGCCTCATTCCCCTCAATGATCAACTTACTCTCTAGTCAAACCTTTAATAATTGGATCCACTACTAGGTTGACTATCTTTAATGGTGTGCATAATCCACCTTATGAAATTATATTTCATACGAGAGTAATTGTTTCCAATGTCAAGTCCTCAAAAGTATATATATGTTAGGACTTTTGTAAATAAGTTGCTAACACTTGGGCGTATTCCCCCACATTTAAGGTATTTGTAGGAAGGTCTTTACCTCTCCATACCTTAAAATATTTATCATAAGATGCAAATTAGTCTTTCGCACTTAGACATTGTGCTTTGCTCAATTCGACAAACCATCACAATAGTTACATAGGATTATCCTCTAAAATCTTTTGATGCCAGTATGCTTCATCTCCGAACTATGCAATGCACTTTTATTTGAGATTTGGCTTGCATGTATATGTTTTACTTTACATTATCAAAAATCAATTATCAAACATCATCAAACCATTTAGTACAGTGGATGATATACTTTGCATATCGTAATTATAGTCCATGGTAATGTACCTTTAGTACCTTAAAACCATGACTAACACATCAAAATAGCCATACTTGATTTGCCTACTACATAAGCCATATCTGATCTAGTGCACTTCTATAAGAAACCCCCACACTTTCAATGTCTTATTTAAGGAGTAATTGCTATTCATTCTAGGCTCTACCAATGTTCCATCCATCTCTGTAACTCATGGCACCACATTCCAAGGCTTTCATGCCTCACTAGCCATTGTAGAAAAAGTACTTCTTGGCTTTCAACCTTTGGCTCAAGATGGTCATGGGTCTAGAACCCCCACAAAGGAACATTATCTTCTTTTGATTATAGGCCTTAGCATAGCCGTGTCCCAAAAGAACAGTCATCACTTATTTTTTGCACCTGCTGCATAGGCTATGCACTTTCTCAAAATGATGCGTGCTCAGCAACGAAAAAGTATCGCTGTCTGACTAGGATGCAGTCCAGATAGACCTGCAAACTGTTAAGCCAGTCCGTATAGATCGAGTCCAAAATTGGTGAGCTTGTCCAAATCTTACATGAGTCCATTGATCACAATTTCTTAAGTATATAATATATTTGCATCTGCAATTTGTAAGGACATAAAGGAATGATTGGAAACTCATCAATTCAAATGGCCCAATTTGTATTGAATCGTGTCTGCAATCTAGATTTCAATATGGGATAACCATATTCATCGCACCATTCCAACTCCATCCCGTTAGCATTTCAGACTAATTGAATGATGCTACTCAACCTGTACCATTCAGTTACAATCTGAAAAAGTAACCAAATTCATAACCACACCAAATATTAACTTTAGATGGATCTCCATGATATGCCTCACATAAGTAAAATCTTACTTGTAAGGATATGCATGTGCCTATGTGGTGTCAACAAATAGTCATACAATTTCATCCATTTATTTAGCAAACATAACCGTTTGGTATGGATTTCTGTTTTCCATAACTTTTTGCTGTCCAAAACACCCAAACAATTCCCATACAACTTGCTAACACTTTTTCATCAAGTGTTGCATTTGCCCATAAATTTTTACTTTTGAATTTTTGTCTTTTCAAAGAAATAGGCGGTTGCATGGACACCGCTCCCCATGGATAATTCCAAACCATCATCTAACCCCAGTCATCACGATTAAAATCGTAGAGAATGAAGTCTTAATTGCATCAATTTATGCAAACCTTGTTAGCATAAAGGGGCTAGGCTACACATCAAATACAACGCTATATGTTGCCCAACACGTTTAAAGTCACATATTGAATCAACAAGCAAACATTGCTCATGCGTATATGTGACGACCCGTTCCGAATTATTATATATTTTTCTCCCCAAGTGTATAAAGTGACGATAATGCCCTTGTGGTTTAGTGACGTGGATGTACATATTCAAATTTAAATTGATTTTCTCGCCGACGTAATTAAATCGAACTCGACGTCACTAGCGCATCGACACGAGTTAGGGGCGAATCAGTTCCTTAACGAAAATGTTACAATGATTTTAGAGGGAGATTGGATGGAATTATATTTTTGGGTTGACTATTTCATATTCTCCAATCATCTTCTTTTCCTACAACCTTGGACCCAATTAGAATTTTTAGGCTTGTTTTATTTCTTTTGGAACAAATGTTAGGCCCTGAATCACACAGCCCAATCAAGGCTTGTGATCTTTTTATGCTGCCCATTTTCGTAACCCACACACACATGCACACACGTGCAAACCTTCTTCTCTTCCTCATCTTCTCGAATTTTCCCTTTCGTCCACTGCCTGAGCCTTCCAACCCTCAAACACCATCAAGACGTCACAGATCAAACCCACTGAGGCTACCATCACCCTCCTCTCGACTTCACAAGCCTGGTGGTACCGTTGGTTCGAAGAAAGGGCTTCAAAAACCCGAGAACTCACAAGCTCCGGCGAGGTGCATTTTGCTCCGACGTGATCGCGAGGGATTTAGTTGGTTTTGAGATTCAAGAAGGTACTCATTTAACTTCCTTAGCATATTGGAACAATTTTGGAGTGGTTTGAACGTCAGACCACTCAGGGTTGTGAAGTTGCAGGTTTGGCCGGAGGTTTCAAAGGTTTTTCTGACCACTTTCTGTCGGTTTTAGGACCTCAAATAGGTAAGATTGTGTTCTTCTGGTTGAGTGCTCCAAATCCGTATAAAATTTGTGAATTTTGGTTGAGAAATGAAGTAGTTATAACCTTTAGAAAATTTTCTAGAAACCGGCGACACAGACGGCGGCCGACGGCGGATTCCGGCAAAGTCACCGGAGAAGAAGAGGAATATTCCGTCAACTTTGACGGAATATACTGACGGCGTCATGTAACTCCATTAGTTTTTAGACAGAATATTCTATTATTTAACGGAATATTCCCTAATGTCATTAAGGATTCCGTCAGCGTGCCAGGCATGTGCCTGCGTGTTGCCGGCAAGTGTAGCCGTGCCTTGGCCGGCGCGTGAGGGCGCGTGTGACGTCCAAAAATTAATCTAAAAATATGGGGGTGTTCGTGTTGTTGAGTAGGTCACGTTGGTATATTCAAACATCCCATTTGAGCAACGTATGAGAAGTTATTCCTAAGGTTGTGTATGTTCTTTAAATTGATGTAAAATTAGTTATTTCGTATATAGGTGAGACGTACCCTGAGGACGAGCATAGTCAGACGAGACTTGGGGGCTACGATCCTGCTACTTACCAGTGTGTGGGCTTTTGTTTTCTATATATATATATATGCTTATGATTCCCATAAACTATTTTAAATGAACCTATGTTTTATATGCCATATCATGTGTGCATTATGTGTTAGTATTGCATTAGTATAGCTATGCATATTATTTGATGATGCTGCAGAGGCTCAGGTAACATTCAGGTGAGTACATCATGATGGTATTGTTGTGTTGTGTATGGTTATAAGTTGATGCATTTTGAGCTCATTATCTTGCACCCCGGTGTTCGTGCTCCCTCCCGTGGCCAAGGCATAGTCCTTCACGTGATGTTCACCTCCTGCACTGCACGCTCACCTTGGATCTAAGTTTGGTGCACAGTCCTGTCGTATAGACAACAATAAGTGGTTCTGATTCGTTGGTGACTCGCGATTATTCGCACAACCTTCACATGATCGTAGCGCTTGAGCGTATTTATTTACACCCAGTCCTGTCATACAGACCACAATAGGTGGTTACGACTCATGTGCAGGCATACCTGATGAGCTATAGATTCAGCTGTACAGGTCACATTAGGTGACTCCGGCTGGCATACTATTTTACATTGATTAGTATCACCTGGCTTACACATTTTATGGTTGAATATCTTGACATGGCATATCTTTGTTTTCACTGCTTCTGCTTGAAAACTTTGAGTTTTAATGATAAGGACAAAATAAAGGGTAAAGTGAATAGTACGAGGATTGACTTTTTAGTGTAAAAATGTGATTTTTCGTTAAAGTGAACAGTACCGGGAGCTTTTCGTTAAAGTTCCCTTATCTTTATGTACTTACGTGTTAAATTTTTTTGGGAAATTATACAGGTTTTACGGTGAGGGGTTAGTATGTTCATAAAGACAACTGTGTTTTCAAAAGCTTTGTTTTTGCCCACTCACGTTTTCTGTTTTGTGCCCCTCCAAGTTGGCGGTTCTGATATCTTCATAAATAAGTAGGGATCTTCTCCCTGTTTGTATAATTAGTACTTAGTTGGTTCGACTGCACTTTTGTTTACCTATGCTCTGATATTTGTGTAAATTATACTTGGTCATCTTCACTCACTTATAATATCTCTCTAGTGGAATAAGTTTAGTCTTAGGGTTTTTATTTACTCGCATTTTCCTTTAATTATCACTTCTGTTGGGCATTTTGGCTACGTCACACTCACGTGACGGCCAACACGTCTCGACCTCAGTCGGGGTGTGTCAGTATATATAGATGAATATATTTGAATTGTATCATGCATTTAACAATACAATTTGAACACCAACATCAAAGATTATGTTATATATCAATAAGCAAATAAAAATCAGTCCCTCCAAGTCTTGCCTTTTTTCCGTAGAAAACCATAGTTTCTTTGAATTAGGGTTTAGGGTTATTACTTTCAATGTTCTTAACATCTTCTTCGCATTCATATTTACTAATTACTGCGTAAGTAAATTCTATCTTTAGATTGTTGGAGCAATATTAGAAAATACAAAAACAACACAAGAATTCCAATAATAATCATAAAGAAATTCACATCATGTATGAAATTAATACAAACAACTAGGGAGAAAGTTAGAAAAACTGACAAACTTGGAGATTAAGGCTTGCATAAATGTAATATCCTTGAAAACATGGAAATTCCTGCGATAAATGAGACAAGAACACGTGTACAAAATAATATTTTGTATTAATGATTTTGGGGTTACAATCTCTCTCAAATTTAATCCTCTAATTCGATCTCCGTAAGGTGTTGATTTGTGGATAGGCTGCTGATTCGAAGGGCCGTCAGGGCTTGATCTTTAGCATGAACAGTGGTATACTGATCTTCAAGGGCTTTTGGGCTTGATCTTGAAGAACAGTGGATGAATTTATTGATGTTGTTGATCCAAAGGGCCGTCGGGGGCTTGATCTTAGGATGAACGGTGATGAACGATGAACACTTTCTTCAAGGGCTGTCAGGGTTGGATCTTGAATTGGTGGAAGTTCTTCAAGGGCCGTTGGGGCTTGATCTTGAAGGAGGATTTGACGAAGAACGAAGAGAGCTTTCTTGATCCTTCGGGATTTGCTTGGGAGCTTTGGAGTTTCAAAGCTTCAAGGTTTTGGTGTGATGTGAATTGGTTATCAATTGGTGTCCTAAAATGAATGCCTTGGCTTCCTATTTATAGAATTCCAAAACTTGATTTTAAGATTTAAATAATCAGATGAAATGAATCATTTCTGCCAAGTGTTGACACGTGTCATGTTTGATGACTTTTCTGATGATTCTCGATTTTTCGTTGAGTCACATGCTATGTGTAAAATTTATGTGACACATGAACGTTGAAATTTTAATTATTGATCAACATTTATTTCACCGAAATTTCGATGTCTACAATCCTAAAGACAGAATTTCGCCCATACTCTTGTGCTTGTAGTTCGGTAGGCATCCATCTCTCAGGATTCAACAATCTATAATCCAAAGTCGAAGCACTTCAATTTCGAACTCTGGCGAACTTTATATATTCCGTACTCTCAAGACACGACTCGGAATTTGACAAACTAAGAATGAGAGAAACAAAGTGGGGAAACCGTATTTCTTCAGAGTAAAGATTAACTCTATTTTTTTTATATGCATGTCTTAGTGTCTTTGGGTTTATGTAGAACCCATGGCACTATTTGATGAGAAGATGTAACCTATTAGAAAATATGCAATCTTTCAAACCAAAAACCGTTAGTTCTTCACTACTTGGCACTATGTTTGCATGTGGAACAATGCAACCATTCATATCATATTTTCATTCACATAATAAAATTAATATTATAATATATAATTATAATATGTAATTTCCAACAATTAAAATACGCCCACATGCTAGCAAATTACTTACAAAAGTCCCAACATATATATACTTTTGAGGACTTGACATTGGAAACAACTACTCTCGTATGAAATATAATTTCATAAGGTGGATTATGCACAACATTAAAGATCGTCAACTTAGTAGTGGATCCAATTATTAAGGGTTTGACTAGAGAGTAAGTTTATCATTGAGGGGAATGAGGCTAAAGCCAAACTAATGAATCAGCCGGGCAGAAACCTAACTTAGTTGATTGGAGATCCCATGGTCTAAGTTCAATAGGAAAATTGGTTGGGCATGATTCCAAGAGTTAACACACTATATACCTCATTCCTATGATGGAAGAAGTGTGTTGTTTGCAGGAGTTTTAGGGTGTATATAAAAAAAATTAGAGTAAATCTTTACTCTTGGGAACTAAGGTTTCCCCACTTTGTTCCTCTAATTCTTACTTTGTCAAATTCCGAGTCGTGTCTTGAGAGTACGAAATATATAAAGTTCGCCAGAGTCCGAAGATTGAAGTTCTTTGACTTCGGATTATAGATTGTTGAATCCTGGGAGACGAACGCCTATCGAACTACAAGTACAAGAGTAGGGGAAAAATTCTGTCTTTAGGATATTGCATTTATGCAAGCCTCAATCTCCAAGTTTGTCAGTTTTTCTAACTTTCTCCCTAGTTGTTTATATTTCATACATAATTGATTTTGTGAATTTCTTTGTGATTATTATTATTGGAATTCATGTGTTATTTTCATATTTTCTAATATTGCTCCAACAAAACTGACAAATGTAGTGTCGACGTTTTAGTTTGTTAGGTACATATATTTTGATTGTGAAATTAAGACTAGAGATGTATTGTGTGATGAATATTTGAACTTCGCTGCTACACAACATTAGGAAAGATGATCGGATAAATAAAAAAAATGTGTGGTGTGAATAAGAGAATCAAAATAGTGGATTGAGTGATGGGTTCATATTGAGGTAAACCATTGAACCAATAGAAATACTACTTGTAGTTACTATTCAGTTTGGAAACTACATTTAGAAAAGATGGTTTCGGGATTAGTTAGCTTACCTTGAATTCCAAGTGTTTTTGTTGAGATCATTTTGTTCTTTTGGAGTTTGAGACAACTAGAGTTGTGACACTAGGTTAGGCTTTTAGACTGAACTTTCAGTTTCATGGAAAAGTTGTCGCGATGATGGGTTACTGGAGAAGGAGGGACAACTTCAGGACTAAGATTAACTATATTTGGTGTTTGTGTGAGTAAGTGATTTTCAAAAATTATGTCCTTGTACAAAAAGAGAATGATTTCATTCAAAAATCATTTTGTGTTTCACTTAAAAAATCTTCATTTGGGTTTCTTTTTGGAAAAGAAATAGGTGACCTATATTTTTATTTGGAAGCTCAAGATCAATTTTATAGTTGCTAGTTTCAGTATGTGTTGTTTTGTTTTCCAGGGAGATTTAAGGTGTGAGAGTTGGAAGGCAATTGGAAGGATAATCTCTGCAACTACTTTGGTTTGATATTCTCTTAATTTTCTTTAACTATTATCTTATGTAGTACGGTTTTGTAAATTTTGAAAACGAAATTTTTTTAAATGAGAGTGGAATGTGAAGACTGACACACCCCGACCTAAATCGAGGCATGCTGGCCGTCACGTGAAGGTGACGTAGCCATGTGCGCAGTGCGGAAGAATAACGATATAAAGAAATACGAATAAATAAAAACCAAACCAACTAGAGTACTAGATAAGATAAGGTGAAGGATGAGAATAAGTGTGACTACACTTAATCAGAGCGTAGGTAGCCTAAGTGCAATCCGGCAGGACGAATACTAATTATACAATACCAAAGATGGTCCTATAATTATGATGATCTGTCAGAGCCACCGTCAATTCCTCGTGAGCCACCGACGAGTACTCCTACCTAAAACCTGGAAGGGTGCAAAACACACTACAAGTAAACATGGATTAGGTGACGGTATTTTTTGTGGCGCCTAAAAATTCATCACATTTGGCTAAAATGAGTGAGGCTTTTTTAGAAATCGTCACATAAAGATTTTCACAAACACCAAAATATTTTGCGTCACATAAACATTTTGAATTCGTCACAAACTATTGGGCTGGAAATTTTACCGCAGAACGAAATGTTAATATGTGACGAAATTTTTACATTCATCACTTATATAAAGAGTAGGCCACGTAATAGTCAATTCATCACTTATAATATTAAAAGTAAAAATTAAAAATATTGAAATAATAATGTCAAAACTCCCAAATTGTAAAACCTAATAACCTATTTCGTTTTCCCTAAAAAAAAAAAAAACCTATTTCATTCTGTTCTCTCACCCCATCTCTTTTAGCTCCCCTTGGTTCTACCCTCTCACCCCGCCTGGCAGACCAGCCACCTGGTGGTTGCCATCGACGGCGACCACGTACCACCTCTCCTTTGTCTCCCTCCCTCGGCCTCTCAATCGACAACATGTACTTATTTCTTTAATTGTTTTTGTATTTTCTTCTTCAATCAGTCTTTGTTTGCCAAGCTTAGACACCCAGTTATCAATTTCCTTTCTCTTTTGAAAATCAATGAATAATGGTTGTTATTTTTCTATTTTCTCTTTGGAATGTCATTGGTGGCCATCTGTGAACATTATCATTTGTTAAATTGTAATTTTCTTATTTCTAATTTAGTTAGAACACAATTATTGCAACTATTTAAGCTCTTGATTAGTTGCATAGTTAATTCTCTGAGGTAGGATAAAAACTACAACATCTTGGCTATAGCACAAATCCACTTCTAAAAAAAAAAACTATCATGTCCTGCTACACCATAACAAATAAGAACAAAAGGGGGAAAACAGAAGAACTGAACAAAAGGAAAAAAAGAGGAGGAATAGTTTTTGGTAGATGAAGAAGATTATACAAGTTGCAATATTCGAAAACAAAAAAAAAACTGGAACTACTCCCTTTTTCGTGTAACTATTTTTTCAACACGTAGACTACCACAGGGTAAATTTGTGGAAATTTTAAGTTTGTTTGAATGTATTTTTCATAGATTGATTGAATGTACAAGGGGGGATATATAATGAGGTAGAAGGTTACACGCAACCCTACCTTGGCAAATCCTACTAACCCGGTAAACCCTAAAGCTGTCACTCCTTAAATTAAGGGAGTGCAGCAAGTAGTTAGCACACAACTATCAACAAGTCATCTAGATGTCAATCTTTCTCAAATTAAGGGATTAGACTTAATAGAGAATCCCATGGAAAGAGGAAACATAAAATCTGGCAGCATCAGTCACCCCATATCGTCTAATATTGATATGCAGCATCAGTCATATGCAGCATCAGTCACCCAGCATCAGTCACCCAATATGCAGCATCAGTCACCCAGTATGTAGCATCAATCACCCCATATCGTCTAATAAAATTCTCAAACAAAATAATATTTTGTTAATTAATTTGAGTTTGATTGAATTGATTAAATTTTGGTGTTTGTTAGTTCAGGTACAAGTACAATTTTAGTATTGTGTACGATTCTAAAATCTAGAGGACCCTTCGCGTTCTTTAGAGGGTTTCCTATTCCATTTCTCACTGAAGCAACTTTTGTCATGGTACTCTTCCTCTTTCCCACACATTTATTTACCTATCTATTAAGTGCAATGCTTTTAGCACTTCAAACTAAGTATTTTACAGTTTTTATACACACAATATATGTAGCGCTAAAAGTTAAACATGAGAATGCCAACGGCGCTCTGTCGTTGCCCTTCTGTAATTGGTTTATTATGTGATTTGGTGCATTGTATTGCAGGCTACATGGGGTGTTTTTGAAAATCTCAAGAAACTAGAACAATGATGGCTAAATTTGGCTTTGCCACTTTCTTGAACGCATTTCAGTTTTAGGGCGTTGGACATGCATTATGCAAGCTTAAATTTGGATTTCATGTTCCCCATCTTTTTAACCTGCCAAGTTTGGGATCGGATTGGATTTTACATCCTAGTCGCTTGTTGGAGCAAAATGTAGTTTGACATTGGCATGCTAAGAGATTCAGATATTCTACCCAAAATACCTTCAAGTGCTTTACAATGGAGGAAGAGAACAAAAGATTTGAATTAATTTGTAATTGATGGGATATAGAAAGCCAAAATCATTTGTTGGGAGGATAGGAAACTAGAACTAGTAAATTGATTGAACATCTACAATTGGTTAGTCAACTTTTAAAATTTCTACATATATGAAATTCTTGTACTTTCTTGATTTTCAGGATTAAAGGTGCTCGAGCTTGAGATTAGTTAAGTACAAGACCAAAGTTTCAAGTTCATGTGTTGTATTTAATACTTGCAATTTAACATGACATAGTATTCATGCTACCTCTAGTCAAAAGTATTATTGCATCTGAATAGTAATGATGAATATGAAGTATTGTGCATGTATATGCTGAAAGCATGCTAGTTTTTCCTGTAATATTATATGTTTGTCTAAACAATTTTACATATATTTTATTATGCCAACCTATTGAAATGTGTCAGAATGTGCAGCTCAATAATAGGACTAAAAGTGATCTGACTTTGATTCATGGATAGACAATGGATTTGTAGTTTGGTGAGCTTACGACAATGATGATAAAGTGATTATGATTGATGACTGTGGTGAGATATGTGCATTATAAATTAATTCATATCCTACAATAGTAATCTATTGGCCTATAATTTTACAAATAGTCATTATGCGTATAATGGTTTGTATATATTAACATTTTAGTCTGTGTTAGTTACTTTTCCTTTTCATATTTTAGATGGCAGCTTCTACGTAGTGAGGAAAGAGGGTGAAATAGGTGAGGGATCCCTTACCTCTTCCTCCAATTGATGCACTTGCACCTCCTCCGCCACCATCTCCTCCACAAAGACAAGAACGGCGAGTGGATAAATGATGTTGCTCTAGACAAATAGATAAGTCATTCAGTCATTCATAGGCTTATCATTTTTTTTCATTTCAAGAGAGTTGGAGAGTCAAAATTCACATTTGACAAGATACAACTTAGAAAGCACAAATAAAGTGAACATGCAAGATTGACTTTAAGAAAAAAACTTGATATAACTAGCTAGAAGCTGAAAGGGCCCCTTATGAATTAAATTACATTTGTATTCCTAATAAGTTTATGTTTCTCTTCGTTTTGTTTGCCCCACCAATATATCCTTATGATATTGATTGATGCTTATATTCTTATGCTATTGATGCTTATTACTTTTTGAGCAAAACCTTGTATGTGCCTAGTTCAATTTAACCCACATTCAAACAGAAACTACAAAATCATATGTAAAGACAGGTTATACTGGTGGTCTCATACAATAGTCAAGTTGTATTTTCTTAATTAAGGATATTGTAGCTGATCTTTCAAAAAGAAATTGATATGTTTCTATTTTATTATGAAAGGATAACATGAAGAAAAAGAATGATGAAGCAGATCCAAGAAGCACCTAAGGGTACTTCTTTAAATCAAGTTTTTATCAGATGGTTTCCTCAAATGAACAATTGAGAGCTCAATTGGATTTCCAAAATGAAGATGAAAGTCTGGTATTAAAAGTTAAAGGCTTTTTTGGCTGCAAGTGTCGTAGACTTCTCTATTGTTAGCACCTCAATGTTAATGAAAGTTTGGTATCAAAAGTTAAAGGCTTTTTTGGCTGCAAGTGTCTTAGACTTCTCTTTTGTTAGCACCTCAATGCTGATTAGACTTTCCTTTTGTTAGGACCTCAAGTTGTCTATGTATAAGTGTTGGTGCCCTTCATGACGAATTACTACCACTGAGATAGGTCACCCTGAGTTAGATTGATATTGGGATGTTTATGTTATTTTGTGGGATGTACACTTGATGAATGTATTCGACTTATGTGCTTTAATTGTTGATTAAAGAAAAATGTGAATTAAGTATATTACCTTATAGTTATGAATTGCAATTCTAGATTACGAAACAGGAACAAGTAATTAATTCATCATATATTATTCCTAAATAGGTATTTGATTTAACATATGTGACATAAGTTGTGTCACATGTCAAAAGAATATGTGACGATTTCAATGTCATTCAGTGTTAATCATATCATTCTGGGATCGATAAAATCATCACTTATAAGTTTGATATGAGACGAAAAACATTGGTCACTGACTTTTTTATTTTGTGATGATTATTCCGTCACTTACAAACAGAATATGTGATGAAATCAGCGGTACGTAAAAGAAAAATATGTGGCGACTCTAACGTTCGTCACGTAAACTATCGGTGACGCTGCATAGGTGACGATAATTATGACGCTGGAATTTTGTCACATATTGACGAATTTTCATATTTATGTGACGAATGTCTGTGACACACCCCGACCTGAATCAGGGCATGCTGGCTGTCACGTGAGGGTGACGTAGCCATGTGCACAGTACGAAGGCAATAGAGATATAAGGAATTACGAATAAACAAAAACCAAATCAACTAGAGTACTAGATAAGATAAGGTGCTAGCGCAAGATTAAGTGTGAAATACATAACCAGAGCATATATAGCCTAAGTGCAGTCAAGCAGGACAAGTGCTAATTATACAACACCCAAGGGTGATCCTACATTATGATGTTCTATCAGAACCACCGTCGAAATCCCAGCGATCCACCAAAGCACTTCTACCTAAAACCTGGAAGGGCGCAAAACAGAAGGTGTGAGTGGGCAAAAACAAAGCTTTTCAAAATCATTTCATTTCTCAAAAGTTCTAACCCCTCGCCGTAAAACCTATATAAATTCCCAGAAAATAATAATAATCATAAGCTGTATCAGAAATCATACTCAAGATGAAAATCCAAAGAAGTATACCATGCCAAAGTATCTCGATGCAATGCTATAACTAATCCAGGCAAAATATATCAAAGTCAAATATCGCATCAGCCAGATCCCTCTAACTCAATCTGCACGGCTGAATATATATATATAGCTCATAACCAACCTCAATCATATCAAATCAAATCCTGCACACGAGTCAGAACCACCTAAAGTGGTCTGTACGACAAGACTAGGTGTAAAGTAAATATGCTCTAGTGCTATGATCACGTGAAGGCTGTGCGAATAATCGCGAGTCACCTACGAGTCTGAACCACCTAAAGTGGTATGTACGACAAGCCTATGCACCTAACTTGGATCCAAGGTGAGCATATGGTGCGGGAGGTGAACATCACGTGAAGGACTGTGCCCTAACTCTGGGAGGGAGCACTAACACTGGGGTGCAGGTTTATGAGCTCTCAATACATCACATCATATCTCACATAACTGAAGTAACCTCATATCTTTAATTTATAAACTTACCTGGCACTTACCTGTGCTTCCGCAACACCAATCATAAATATATATGCAACTACTAATGCATAAATAAAATAGACAAATACTTTGCATGGCATTTCAAAACATATAATCATTCAAATTCATTTTCTGGGAAAAACTCAAGCATATAGGTATATATAGAAAACCAAAAGCCCACTCACTGATATGTCGAAGGGTCGTAGCCCCCGAGCCTCGATTGATGGCGCTCGTCCTCAGGATAGGTCTCACCTATATGCGAAATAATTGAATAAACGTTATTTAAAGCATATACACAAAACTAGGAAATAACTTCTCATACAAAGCTCAAATGGGGTATTTGAATATACCACCATGATCTACTCAACCTCAGGAACATCCCCATATTTTTAGAAAAATTTTCTGACCTCCCACAAGCCCTAACGCGCCGGCCAAGGCACGACCAGATGCGCCCCCACGCGCGGCCAAACCCTAACTGAAGCTTAACTGCCATTAGGAATATTCCGTTAAATCTTAATAGAAGTTAACGGCGTTACCTGATGCCGTTAGAATATTCCGTCAGACTTGACGGAATATTCTTCTTCATCTTCCTTGGATCGTCGGAGATCGTCGCCGGCGCTGGTTTCTGGAAAAACAATCAAACCTTCATATCTTCTTCGATTCTCAACCAAAATTCACAAAATTTATACCAATTTGAAGCTTAGGACGAGAGGAACAAAACCTTACCACTTTAAAGCCCTAAAATCCACGTGATTTCGCCGGAGAACCCTCGATAATCCGGCCAAACTTGAAACTCGCCAAACTCAACTTCCCGACGTCCAATTCACTTCGTTTTTCTTCTCTGAGCTTCGTGAAGATGTCCTAAAGCTCACTAGCAGCTTAAAATCTTCTAAAAACTTCGAAATCACGAGTGCATGAATAGTGCTCAAATTGGAGATTATGGTTTCTAGGGTTTTTCGGGATTTTCACATCCAACCATCACTACCAGTCGACTCCTAAGCTTGCAAGGAGTCTAAAAACATCGATCACAACCTCGATCTGTGAAGTTTGAATTGGGTTTTGAGGGTTGTCCCTACAGGTTGTACGAAAATGGCAAGAAATCCGAGGGAGGGAAGAGAGAGAGAAGTCAACGGGAGTGGTGTGTGTGAGTGTGAGTGTGTGGTCCAGTTTTGGGCTACTAACAACCACAAAACCATAATTTTTAAGTTCTAAAAACTTAGGAACTAACTAGATTAGTCTAACACCCAAACCCAAACCACAACACTACACCATATACTCAACATCCAAGGGTATTCTAGTCAATTCACACCATCGCAAAAATATATTTCGAGATGGGCTATCACAGTCTGTCGTCACAAAAACCCTGTTTTCTTGTAGTGATAGAAAGTGTGAGTGGGCAAAAACAAAGCTTTTCAAAACTATTTCATTTATCAAAAGTAGTAACCCCTTGCCGTAAAACCTGTATAATTCCCAAAAAATAGCATATATGATTATATCCCAAAATCATATTCAAAATAGCAAATCCACCTAATATACCATGTCAAATCTTAGAAAGAAATAAGTAAGCCAGGTGAAATAAATCAATATGAATTAGTATGCAAGCTGGAGTCACATAACGTGACCTGTACGGCTGGATCTATAACTCATCAACTAGTTCTCTGCACACAAGTCGGAACCACCTAAAGTGGTCTGTACGACAGACTGGGTGTAAATAAGTACGCTCAAGTGCTACGGTCACGTGAAGGCTGTGCGAAGTATCGCAAGTCCCCTACGAGTCGGAACCACCTAAAGTGGTCTGTACGACAGGCTGGCACATGCCTTAGATCTAAGGTGAGCGTGTGGTGTGGGAGGTGAACGATCACGTGAAGGCTAGGCCTTGTCCTCGGGCGGAGCATTAACACCGGGGTGCAAGATAATAAACTCGAAATATATCTTACCACTAATGTACTCATTACCATCACTACCATCAATATACTCACCTGAAGCTTACCTGAGCAACCACAGCGTCGAGCAACAATATGAATGTAACCATAATAATGCACAATTAAACATAAAGAGCATTTGACATGGCATTTCAAAGTATCAAACCATTTAATTAAGTTTTCTGGGAAAAATACCAAGTATATATATATATATATTTACTGAAAACCGAAAAGTCCACTCATTGATATGTGGAAGGGTCGTAACCCCCGAGCCTTGCTTGACTGCGCTCGTCCTCAGGATAGGTCTCGCCTATATGCGAAACAAATATTTAAACGTTAATTTTTAAGCACATAAACAAAAGTAGCTAATAACTTCTCATACATTGCTCAATTGGGGTATTTGAATATACCACCGCAACATACTCAACCCCACAAACATCCCCATATTTTTAGAAAAAAATTTCGATCACTCACGCGCCGTCACGTGCCGGCCAAGGCATAGCCAGACGCGCATGCACGTGCCTGGCACACTGATGGATTCCCTAACAGCGTTAGGGAATATTCTGTTAAATAAAAGTATATGCCGTTAAAGATACCTGATGTCGTTAGAATATTCCGTCAACTTTGACGGAATATTCGCCTCCTTCTTCCTTGGTTCGCCGGAGTCCGGCGCCAGGGCCGCTGCGATTGCCAGTTTATGAAAAAACTTAGAACTTCAATATCTTCTTCATTTCTCATCCAAAAATCATGAAATTTGTACCAAAATGAAGCTTAGGATGAGAAGAACACATTCTTACCACTTTAAGGTCCTAAAACCAATAGAATTTCACCGGAAAAATCTCGATAGTCTGGCCACCTCTGCCACTCGATGAACTCGAGTGTTCCCACGTCCAAATCACTCCAAAATTCTTCTAAAAGCTTCGTGAAGAAGTTTTAAGACTTCCTAGGGTCCTAATACTTGATGAAACCACCACGATCACGACAGATGAACAGTGCACCTCGTCGGAGCACCTTGATATCTCAAATTTCTGAGGTTCTCACGACCAACCAAAGGTATAGATCGACTCCTGAGCTTGCAAGGAGTCCAAGAACACCAACCACAACCTTGATCCACGACTGGTGAAGCTCGTTGAGAGATTAACCGTACTATTGTACGGAAAAGGAAAGAAAATTCGAGAGGGAAGGAGAGAGAGAGAGAGTCAACGCATGAGTGTGTGTGTGTGGTCCAGATTTGGGCAGCCAACCAAAAACAAGGAAAACCTAAGTTCTAATTGGATCCAATTACTTAGGAAGAGAATAAATTGGTCCAAATCATTAGCCCAATTACACACACCACCACCAAACACTCAAGCGCAAAGTCGTCATTTGATGCGAAAATAAATTAACGCACAAATTTAAACCCTATTTGTGACAGTTGTAGTAATGATGTAAGTAGGGATCGTTCTAGGCCGGGGATTAACTAGGGATGCTAACCAAAGTAAAATTAAATTAAAAACGTAAAAACAAAATTTAAAACACTAAACTAGACTCAAAACACTTAAATAGAATAACTCAAAATAAAACTAACAAATAAACTAAAATAAATCAAAAGACTCAAAACAACTCAAGACTTAAGAAAACACAAACTAAAATGATTTCTAATAAATCTAACACTTTAAAATAAAATGGGGGATTGATTTTGATGAAAAGTAAATTAAACTTAAATAAATTACAAAATTGACAAAAACATAAAATTAAGGTAAAATGATAAATGACGGACTGGCTAGAGGATTATTCTCCACACATGCCACATATGCAACCTAAATTGATTTTCAGTTGTTCTTTCAATAAATTGTAAATTCTCAACGCCCCAAGTTAATTAGGTCCGCTTAAATTAACCTTCAGATTTTCCTACTTTTATTAGGTTGGATGATTGCATACGACAACCCAAAACATTCCCTACAAGTTCCCTACATGAATTGCATAATAGAGATACAAGCAAGAATCATTAAGTTTTATGAAAATCATAAGCATTGACGAGGCACTTGTTACTATGATGAGCATGAAACTTATGCCAAGAATTTACTTAACGCGATCGTTTATTAGCGACCTTCACTACTTGTGAATATAAATTCATAACGATTAGGTGAAATTCACTTATATTCTAGCATCAAATTCATGCATGTAAATTAAGTATGCATCCTTAATCGACATACAAAAATAAGTTATCAATCAAGCAGTTAAGCAAATTAAATCACAACTCAGAAATCACAACTGAAGATAATCAATTCAAATTACAACTATATCCATGGTTTTGAATTAAACTCTAGCCAAAATAAAATTAGTTATACATTATTTAAATTAAAACAGAAATTAAACTTGAGTTTGGGAACGAATTAACCGATAGAAATGTGCAAGGATCTGTGCATTTATTTTCCTCGGTGCTGCCCAAGTCAGCACTGCATCGTGCTGACTCCCCGTGCTGACTTCGTTCCTTCCACGTCCCGTACTGATTTCCCGCGCCTCTCCTGCTGCTTGCTGCTTTCTCTGACCTGTCCTCACGCAGCCTCACACGCTTCCTGCGTGCGCCACCTGACTCGCCAGCTTCCTGCGTTCCCAACGTTGCGCTGCTTCTTTCTGTGTCCTCCACCTTACTGACCTCGCTGTCCCGCGTCACTCCAAGCTGCCAGCTCTCGTGCGCGCTGCCTGCTGCGCGAACTGCTCCTTCTCGTGCACTGACTGCTCGAGAGCTCCTTCCCGCCAGCTGCCAAAGGCAGCTCTCGGCTCGCTGGTTCCGCGCGCAGCTCTGGTTCGCTGGTTCCGCGCGCAGCTCTGGTTCGCTGGTTCCTCGCTGCACCTCGCTGCTCCAATTCTGCGTGCGTTGCTGCCAAGCAGCAAGCCTTCCCGAGGGTTCTCGCGTTCCTTAGCTGCACCAGGCCGACAGTTCTCCACGCTGCTAAGGCAGCTGCCCACGCAACTTCCTCCACGTCCCGAGCTGCCTGTTCTCTGTGCAGCTGCTGCAAGGCAGCAACCTCTCCTCACCTCTATCCTCTGCGAACTTCTTTCCTTCTCCCCCCCTCTTAGCTCTCCTCAGTCCCCCTTCCTTTATTCTTTCTGCACGCTGACATGCAGCCCTCCTTTTCATTCTTTTCTGCCCATTCCTCCAGTGCGTCTCCCACTTGCTTTCCCTATTAAATTCTTTCTACCATCCTGCACGTTCACATATTATATATATATATTTATAATACTATCTTATTTTTATTAACCAAAAATAGTGGGCAAAGCAGTTTTTACGATTTTATTACTAAAAATCACACTTATGCTAATTTTATTTTCTTAGCTAGATAAATACTATAAAACACAAAAACAAGGTAAATAGCTCAAAAATATAAGAAACTGACTAAGAAAAGACGAGAGAATTTGATGTAAAATATGTATAAATATAATCCGATCATCATTCCATGCAATCAAAGACAAAATAGATTATTTTTCGGGACGGGTTGTCACAAAGACTATATTTAATAATATTATTATTATTAATTAAAGAATTTTTTATTTAATATGCAAATATATATGTTTAAATTTTTTTTGTTGTTGGTGTCCACGTGTTGACCAAATGAAAGAATTGCCATGCTTGCAATTTGAAAGGATGAATGAGTAATCATAGGACTACGCGGAGAGAACTCCAGTTTACCTGGAGGTGGCATTATAAGGACTCAAAACTCAAATGAATAAAGATCACTTCTCCACAGTCATAATTGCAAAACTTAAATCAAGAGGACTTTTATTGGATGTAATGAGGCTTAGGGATAGGGTTATTGAAACGAAAGAATAGGAAAAACACAAGTTCCAAGTTTCATTGCAAGCAATTATTTTCTTTAGATTTATAAGAACTCAAGCTCTCCAACGATTCTTCAGACATCTCCAACCACACCCATAAACTGAAACTTTAAAAACTTTTTATTTTCTTTGTATACAATCTTTTTTTTTTTTTTTTTTTCTTTTCCTTTTCTTTTTTTTTTTTTTTTTTTTTTTTTTTTTTTTTTTTTTTTTTCAAACAGAAACAAATATGAAAAACCCCCACACTTATTCTTTTGCCAAACACCTTCAAAGTACTTCACAAACATTTCTCATAAGACAATATCACATTGCTCACTAGCTCGCTTGGAAAGGGTAAGGAAAAATATTTATTTCAGGCATAAGGGTAGACATATCTGGTGATAAGAAATAAAAGGCTCACAATACGGCTCAAATTGGCAATCTAATGATATCATTTTTCTTTGGGAAACAAGGTTATTTGGGCCATGGTGGTAAACCTAATGCCTCTATCATTTTCAAGTTCATGCAATCAAAGACAAATATTTTGAAAGATCGTTATGCAAGTTCTAGAGAAGTATCTCACATAAGTTCATCACACATGAAAAAAATAGGAGTGTATGAAAAATGCACACACTTTCAATAGGCTCAAAAACTCACATAGGATGTATATGGTCACTAAATTCACATATGGAGCTTAAAATCATGCTTTAATTTCACATCAACAAGGCTATGTGCATTTGGTTTTTCAAAGATGATCAAATATGTACAAACTAACACGAGAATAAGGAATTTCACACAACACATGTTAACTAAGTTCTTGATGATCATGGTTCAAACTTATCCAATTATATCATTGGGTCGGGAAACTAACAAAAAGCTAATTCAAAACAATAAGGAAAACAAGGAAATATTTTTGGATTTTTAAAATTTTCCGATTTTTTATTTTTTATTTTTTTATTATTTTTTTATTTTTTTAATAAAAACAACAACTTAATTAAGAAAACACAAAGCAATAACATGGAAACAAATGAAACTAGTTCAAAGTCGAAGGTATAAAAATTTTCAATTTGGTCATTTTTAAACTCTTTACCCCCACACTTAAACTAGACATTGTCCCCAATGTCAGAAAATATAATAAAATGCAAATAAAAATGAAAAAGATAAATATAAAGAAACAAAATAAAGCAATAGGACTGAAAACTTCCCTAATTTGCAGAAAAAAAATCAAGCGATGACCCCCCAAGCTAAAATTCTGCAATCAACTTCAAGGGTGGAAATAACCAAAAGTTCCTGCAAAGAAAAGAAATAAATCAGTTAAGCACGCAAGAAAAAAAACAAACAAACGAAAAATTGAAAATGAAAATAAAAGATAACAATAAAACTAAAAAGTGATCATTGGTCCTGTTTGGTGACTTTCCACAGTTTTGAACTTGAACTGGCCTCGGAACTTCTTAGCAAGGAAAATGAGACTTGATTGGTGGTGTTGTTGAAGCTTCTCGAGCTCTTGGTTTCAACTCAGACTCCTTCTGCCGAGTTGATTGAGTCTGCAGGCTACATTCTTCTCTTTTTGTTCTTCTGCATGGCAGGTAGGCACGAGGAATAGGTGGTGGTCTGCTTCTTTGTTCAATCTGTCCAAGTGCCGACCGATTGCCTTTCTTTCACCTTGCCCCGTAGCCAAGAGCAAGGGTAAAGGAAAAGCATGCCATGAGAAATCTTTGCCTCTGACTCTGATGATATGGGATACTTTTGCTTTTGAAGAAGTATCGTTCCACAGGTGTATGCTTGAACTGGGCTGGGGAACTTCTTAGCAAGGAAAATGAGACTTGATCTTGAAGATGAAGCAGCACCTTGTCTCCACATGCTTCAAGTAACATTTTCACTTGCCTTGGCTGTTCTCCAGGCAGATGTGGCGACTTCTTCGGAAGTACATCAGTGGTTGAAGAAGAGCACTCGAGAGCAATGCTAGGTAAGCAATCAGGAAGGATTTCCAGGCAGTCGGTTCTTAGATTGGAAGATTGACACCGAGTGCTGGCTGATTGCCCGCTTTCTCCTTGCCACAAAGACAAGGACAAGGACAGGGAGAAAGCGTGATATGAGATACTCTTGCTTTCAACCTTCATGATATGAAATACTCTAGCTCTAGATGACTTATTTGCAAAGGTATCCCAGGGAATGAGAAACACAGAGAAACTCGAGAGGGTTTGTTGGAAAGGCATTTTCGGAGATGAAAAATTTCGGAGATGAAGAAGTGTTGAGAGAGTTTGCCTTTGCTGTTGAAGGCGAAGGTAGACGTTTATAGAATTTTTCTTCACAACCGAAACTGTTCTTTTACCCCTGTCGGCAGCCGGTGGATGGATGAACAGTACAGGTCACGCGCTTTCTGAAAAAGCAGCCCGTAATTTGCGCAAAGCTGACAGCGCGTGACGAGTGACGACAAAATTGGAAAAATCAGGGAGTGGCTCGTGGTTTCTGAGCAATCCCGACTTTTGAGAAAGGAATTGCATGTGACACGTCTGGACAAATCAGGGAGCGGCTCGCCTCGTGATTCCTGACTGCTCCGGCTTTTGAGAGAGACGCCCGACTTTTGAGAGAACGGCGTCCGACTTTTGAGAAAGGAACCGACTTTTGAGACGGAGACGCCGCTTTTGAGAAAAGAATCCGGCTTTTTGAGAAAGGAGCCCGGCTCTTCGATTTGCGAGAGGGCGTCTCTTCGACTGCTGAGTGATGCCTCTTGATTTCTTCTTCTTATAAGAACGCTCATTTTTGTTCCACAACACACTTAAGCTCCCCCTGTAAACACTTCCTCCTGCAAACACTCCCTCCTTCACTTCTTTTAATCTTGATCATTCCGACTCTTCATTCTCAACACCTTCAGAAAATGTCTTGCCCTTCTGACCGTCGCCTTAACTTGAATGTTGGGGAAGATAGTGATATATCTTCCCCAACCAACATTTGGCAGCCATCCTTCATATCCCCAAATGGTCCTCTTACAGTTGGGGATTCCATGATGATGAACGAAACAACCGCATCGGTGGTGGCCAGAAATCTGCTCACTCCTAGAGACACTAGGATACTTTCTAGGCGGTCCGACGAACTGGCTGTTCAGGACTCTATGGCCTACAGCGTCCGATGCGCAGGCTCCGTATCAAACATGGGCCAGCGCCTTCTTGCACGAACTCGTCAGGTGGAGTCGTTGATGGCTGAAGTGGCTAGTCTTCGGCAAGAGGTCAGAGTGCTTAGGCATGAGAACAGGGATTTGCACATGCTTGCAACCAATTACTCAACCAGCATGAAGAGGAAGCTGGATCAGATGCAGGAGTCCGAAGTGCGGATTCAGAGTGATCATCAACGGTTTATGGCGTTACTCCCGAGGTTTGTGTTGCCTTCGTCCTCGGGAGCAGCACCAAGTATTGAGGCTCTGAATGATCCAGCTCTGGCGCTTCGTCTTTCAGGGGCTCCGTCGACCTCCGAGGCACCACCAACCAATGACCAATGAACGAAATTAAATTACAAGTTATTGTAAAAAATTTATGCATTTAAGTTTTTTTTTTTTTTTTTTTTTATATTTTTTTTTTTTATATTTTTTATTTATATGAATGTTTATGTTTTTAAGTTTTTTTTTTAATTTTTTTTTTTTTTTTTAATTTTTTTTTTTTTTTTTTAATTTTTTAATTTTTTATGTATTTTTAACAACTTAATTAAGAAAACACAACAATAAGTAAAACAAAGTAAAAAGACTAAGTTCAACTTTCTAAACAAAAATCACAACTAAATAAACAAAACAAAAATCACAACTAAATAACAAAACAAAATGAAAGCAGTAAAGAGAAGGGATTAGGAATGCAAATCTGATTGTGGGTGATTCCTAGGCCTCCCTTCATTATTCAAATGCATGGGCTTATCATTGAACGGACGGTGGTACTTGAAATGATCCGGCAATGGTTTAAATTCAAGAGTGGGTGCCTGAATCATCAAAATCAGAAAAATGTTAGTATAAATTAAAATTAAAAATGGAGAAGATGGCTTACTATCTTTTTCTGACACAAACTCAATGACAAACACCACATTTTTGAACATTTCCGGGACTTTGAACTTAGCCAGGTTTACTATGATGGTTGTGGCTTGTCCCGTGTCCTCAGTTTTAACTCCTTTGGACTTGTTTGTCTCATGCACAGCCTCTTTGATATGTTCAACAAATTCTCCGGCCACCTCATTTTCTGGAATATCTTCCACAACGTCTTTTTCATTCACTTCTTCCTTGAGATTTAAAAACCTGCAAGAAAAAAGGACATTTGGTGGAACGATGTTAGAATGAATTGAATTTTGAACCTCCTCACCTGAGTTGGATGACATAAGGACTTGGGGGGTTTGCGATAAGAATTCTTCTAAACTGCCCAAGTCGTCATCCTCATATTCTTCTTGAATTGACAATTCATCCATGTTCGGGCCATGTTTGGATGGTTCTGGAACAACTTCATCCTCCATATCACTTCCCAAAGTGATGGCTTCATCAATTTCCATTTCTCCCTCTGAATTTGCAAATGTGGAGTTGGAGAGTTCACTTTGATCTTGAATTTGTACCATGAACTCCATAATCTGCCCAATTTGCTTCTCCAACTCATCCACCTTGTTGGCTTTATTTTGCATCTCCATGTTTCGATTTTCTACGTCCTGGGTCAAAGAGGTGAGTAACTTATTCAACATATCATTATCCGAAGACGTACCTGAATTTGATTGGGGAGATTGTTGTGGTGGTTCATATGGCCGTTGATAGAACTCTTCCGATGGCGGCAATTGTTCTTCTTTTTGTGAACCCTGTACCGAAGAAATTAATTCTTCAAGCATTTGATTATAATCCACGGGCATACTTTGATTCGATTGGAATTGTTGTGGGGGATGCGGTGGTGGCTGCATAGGTCTTGAATAGAACTCGTCTTGCTGCCAATATCCACCTTGTTGAAATTGTTGAGGTTCATCCCACATATACTCTGAATTACTTCTCCAATCCGAATTATAAGCGTTGGAAAACATGTTGCCCCTTGATTGGTTATAGCCTTGATATCCCCAAACATCTTCATTTGCAGAAAATTGGGGATATTGATGAGTTTGAAATCCTTGCTCATAGGGCATATCAAATGTAGGGCCACTTGGCGTTGTGGTCCGTTCGGCATTATGAGTTAATTGAGCAGTGAGCTGTGCCAATAGATCTTGAATGCTAGTAGAATCCAGGTCTTGCTCCATTTGTAACTAAAATCAAAGAAAGAAAACTAAATCAAATATCAAAAGTAAAAGACATAACAAACCAAAAATAAAATAACATAAAATAAACACAAATAAAATAAAATAAAATAAAATAAAACACAAACAAAAACATAAACAAAGGATTAGCAAATTTGCTAATCCCCGGCAACGGCGCCAAAAATTTGATGCGAAAATAAATTAACGCACAAATTTAAACCCTATTTGTGACAGTTGTAGTAATGATGTAAGTAGGGATCGTTCTAGGCCGGGGATTAACTAGGGATGCTAACCAAAGTAAAATTAAATTAAAAACGTAAAAACAAAATTTAAAACACTAAACTAGACTCAAAACACTTAAATAGAATAACTCAAAATAAAACTAACAAATAAACTAAAATAAATCAAAAGACTCAAAACA
Source organism: Malus fusca (assembly GCA_035220775.1). Lineage (NCBI taxonomy): Eukaryota > Viridiplantae > Streptophyta > Magnoliopsida > Rosales > Rosaceae > Malus > Malus fusca. The sequence continues at coordinate 6,680,442 of CM069059.1, forward strand.
ACTCAAGACTTAAGAAAACACAAACTAAAATGATTTCTAATAAATCTAACACTTTAAAATAAAATGGGGGATTGATTTTGATGAAAAGTAAATTAAACTTAAATAAATTACAAAATTGACAAAAACATAAAATTAAGGTAAAATGATAAATGACGGACTGGCTAGAGGATTATTCTCCACACATGCCACATATGCAACCTAAATTGATTTTCAGTTGTTCTTTCAATAAATTGTAAATTCTCAACGCCCCAAGTTAATTAGGTCCGCTTAAATTAACCTTCAGATTTTCCTACTTTTATTAGGTTGGATGATTGCATACGACAACCCAAAACATTCCCTACAAGTTCCCTACATGAATTGCATAATAGAGATACAAGCAAGAATCATTAAGTTTTATGAAAATCATAAGCATTGACGAGGCACTTGTTACTATGATGAGCATGAAACTTATGCCAAGAATTTACTTAACGCGATCGTTTATTAGCGACCTTCACTACTTGTGAATATAAATTCATAACGATTAGGTGAAATTCACTTATATTCTAGCATCAAATTCATGCATGTAAATTAAGTATGCATCCTTAATCGACATACAAAAATAAGTTATCAATCAAGCAGTTAAGCAAATTAAATCACAACTCAGAAATCACAACTGAAGATAATCAATTCAAATTACAACTATATCCATGGTTTTGAATTAAACTCTAGCCAAAATAAAATTAGTTATACATTATTTAAATTAAAACAGAAATTAAACTTGAGTTTGGGAACGAATTAACCGATAGAAATGTGCAAGGATCTGTGCATTTATTTTCCTCGGTGCTGCCCAAGTCAGCACTGCATCGTGCTGACTCCCCGTGCTGACTTCGTTCCTTCCACGTCCCGTACTGATTTCCCGCGCCTCTCCTGCTGCTTGCTGCTTTCTCTGACCTGTCCTCACGCAGCCTCACACGCTTCCTGCGTGCGCCACCTGACTCGCCAGCTTCCTGCGTTCCCAACGTTGCGCTGCTTCTTTCTGTGTCCTCCACCTTACTGACCTCGCTGTCCCGCGTCACTCCAAGCTGCCAGCTCTCGTGCGCGCTGCCTGCTGCGCGAACTGCTCCTTCTCGTGCACTGACTGCTCGAGAGCTCCTTCCTGCCAGCTGCCAAAGGCAGCTCTCGGCTCGCTGGTTCCGCGCGCAGCTCTGGTTCGCTGGTTCCGCGCGCAGCTCTGGTTCGCTGGTTCCTCGCTGCACCTCGCTGCTCCAATTCTGCGTGCGTTGCTGCCAAGCAGCAAGCCTTCCCGAGGGTTCTCGCGTTCCTTAGCTGCACCAGGCCGACAGTTCTCCACGCTGCTAAGGCAGCTGCCCACGCAACTTCCTCCACGTCCCGAGCTGCCTGTTCTCTGTGCAGCTGCTGCAAGGCAGCAACCTCTCCTCACCTCTATCCTCTGCGAACTTCTTTCCTTCTCCCCCCCTCTTAGCTCTCCTCAGTCCCCCTTCCTTTATTCTTTCTGCACGCTGACATGCAGCCCTCCTTTTCATTCTTTTCTGCCCATTCCTCCAGTGCGTCTCCCACTTGCTTTCCCTATTAAATTCTTTCTACCATCCTGCACGTTCACATATTATATATATATATTTATAATACTATCTTATTTTTATTAACCAAAAATAGTGGGCAAAGCAGTTTTTACGATTTTATTACTAAAAATCACACTTATGCTAATTTTATTTTCTTAGCTAGATAAATACTATAAAACACAAAAACAAGGTAAATAGCTCAAAAATATAAGAAACTGACTAAGAAAAGACGAGAGAATTTGATGTAAAATATGTATAAATATAATCCGATCATCATTCCATGCAATCAAAGACAAAATAGATTATTTTTCGGGACGGGTTGTCACAAAGACTATATTTAATAATATTATTATTATTAATTAAAGAATTTTTTATTTAATATGCAAATATATATGTTTAAATTTTTTTTGTTGTTGGTGTCCACGTGTTGACCAAATGAAAGAATTGCCATGCTTGCAATTTGAAAGGATGAATGAGTAATCATAGGACTACGCGGAGAGAACTCCAGTTTACCTGGAGGTGGCATTATAAGGACTCAAAACTCAAATGAATATTAGTTTATTAGAAATCTAACCGACTGAAGAGCACTCTGGCTTGGTCTGGTATTGCTTAAGTTTTTTTAAAAGTTGTTTTTGAAAAGAGTTTGGGACATAAATTGTATTTGGTAAATAAAAAGGAACGTGGAATGGAATGGGTGAGATTTAAAAAAAAAAAATTGTAAAATTTAGATTTTGTGAATTTACTTAACTGCTCATAATTATATTTTGTGGTAAAAGATTAAATTGTCTTTTCACTCTCTTTTAGTTGATAACGAGAGTATTATTAATATGTAGTTTAGACTACTATATATCCACACACAAGTGTGTGAAATTTTTTACTTTGATTGTTAAAATTGTAAAAGAGAGGAAGAGAGTGGAAGAGAACGTGAGAATGGGGAGAGAGGGAGAGAGGTGGGAGAGAGGTTTTTTTCTTTCTTTTTTTTTAATTAGAGATGATAAATGTGACAACCCGTCCTGAATGTATATATTATTTTATCCTCAAGAGCGTAGAAGTTACTATTTTGCCCTTGGACGTTGCGTTATGTTGTGTGAAGTCAACTTAGGTTGTGGACCAATTTATTTTCTTCCTTAGCTTTTGGAACCAATTAGAACTTAGGCTTTATTTTTCTTTTGTTTTGTTTGGTAGCCAAATCTGGACCACACACACTCTCACCCTCCCGTTGACTCTCTCTCTCTCTTCCCTCTCGGATTTTTCCCATTTTCCGTATAATCATACGGTCAATCTTTCTACAAGCTTTACCAGCCGCGGATCAAGGCTGTGGAGGTGGTTTTCGTGTTCCTTACAAGCCTAGGAGCTCATCTATAGCCTTAGTTCGACGTGGGCACTTCGAAAACTTGAGAACTAGGGAGCTCCGATGGGGTGCACTGTTCACTTGTTGTGATCGCGGACTTTTCGTCGAGTTTTAGGGTGCTAGGGAGCTTTAGAACTTCTTCACGAAGCTTAAGGAAGAGTTTTGGAGTGTTTTAGACATCGGGAAGCTCGGGTTTGGCAAGTTGCAGAGGTGTCGAATTATCGAGACTTTTTCCGGCAAGTTTCCATGAGTTTTAGGACCTAAAAGTGGTAAGGATGTGTTCCTTTTGTCCTAAGCTTCATTTTTGGTTTAAATTTCATGAATTTTGGTTGAGAATTGGATGAGATATTAAGGTTTGAATATTTCCCAGAATTCGACAATCATAGAGGTCACCGGCGCCGGACTCCGGCGAACCAAGGTTGAAGGAAGGGAATATTCCGTCAAAGTGACGGAATATGCTAACGCTGTTAGGTATATTTAATGGTATATTCTATTATTTAACGGAATATTCCCTAACGACATTAGGGATTCCGTTTGGTGTGCCAGGCACGTGCCTGCGCGTGATGGCCGTGCGTTGGCCGGCGCATGAGTTGTTAGAAAAATTATTCTAAAAATATGGGGATGTTCGTGGGGTTGTGTAGGTCACGTTGGTATATTCAAACACCCCAATTGAGCAACGTATGAGAAGTTATTACCTAGTTTTGGTTATGTGCTTAAAAATAACGTTAATATAGTTGTTTCACATATAGGTGAGACCTATCTTGAGGACGAGCGCAGTCAAGCAAGGCTTGGGGGTTACGACCCTTCCACATATCAGTGAGTGGGCTTTTGGTTTTCAATATATATATATATAGTATTTTCCCAGAAAACTTATTTAAACGGTTTATGTTCTTGAAATGCCATGTCGAATATTTGCTATATTTAGAATATACAATTATTAGTTATAAATGTTTTGGTTGATGCGGCAGATGTTCAGGTAAGTCCAGGTGAGTTTATGTGCTGTGATTGATGGGTTATACTATTGTGATAATGCTTAAATGCATAGAATTATTATCTTGCACCGTGGTGTTAGTGTTCCGCCCGGGGCCAGGGTTTAGCCTTCACGTGATCGTTCACCTCCCGCACCACACGCTCACCTTGGATCTAAGGCAGGTGCCAGCCTGTCATATAGACCACACTAGGTGGTTCCGACTCGTAGGTGACTTGCGATACTTCGCACAGCCTTCACGTGATTGTAGCACTTGAGCGTACTTATTTACACCCAGCCTGTCGTACAGACCACATTAGGTGGTTCCGACTTGTGTGCAGGGAACTAGTAGAGGAGTTATAGACTCAGCCGTATAAGTCACGCTAGGTGACTCCGGCTAGCGTATCATTTCATATTGATTCATTTCACCTGGTTACTTATTTCGCTGCTGCAATATTTGACATGGCATAATATTGATGCATTTTGTTATTGAGCTTGGTTTTGAGATAATTATGTATTCTATTTTCTGGGAATTATACAGGTTTTACATCTAGGGGTTAGAACTTTTGATAAATGAAATGATTTTGAAAAGCTTTGTTTTTGCCCACTCACACTTTCAGTTTTGCACCCCTCCAGGGTTTAGGTAGGAGTGCTCGTTAGTGGCTCACGAGGAATTGACGGTGGTTCTGATAGATCATCACAAATGTAGGACCATCTTTGGTATTGTATAATTAGTATTTGTCCTGCTGGACTGCACTTAGGATACCTAGGCTCTGGTTATGTGTAGTCACACTTATTCTCGTCTTTTCACCTTATCTTATGTAGTGTTTTAGTCAATTTGGTTTTTATTTATTCGCATTTCTTTATATCTTTATTCTTCCGCACTGCGCACATGGTTACGTCACTCTCACGTGACGACCAGCACACCTTGATTTTAGGTTGGGGTGTGTCAATAAACTTACATGTAGGTGAGGTTTAAAAAAAGAAAACTTTGTTTGTAAAATTACGTTATTATCCTTAATTTTTTTGTTGTGATAGTAGACAAAGATATATTTTCATCATTTTTTTGTTGACAAAGAGAGTTTCATTAATGTAGTTTTAGATTAACAACCTAATTAAAATAATAACATATCCACCAACATGTCATTTTTGTCATTTTACACAGTTACAGCAACCTTATCTAAATGTTTACCAAACACTCTGATATTGCTTTTTTTTGCTAAAAGCACTTTCACCACTCTAGTTTACTAAACACTTGTTTGTTTTTTTTTCACAACTGTTTATTCTTATAGCAAAGCAAAAATAGTTAAAAAAAGAACACATTAACTCCAAACTAGCCTTGAAGTTATACATATAGCTTCACGATAGCGGGGAAGGAAATGATTAAGGAATTTGTTCAACCTGCACCTTGCACATAGGGGTAATTATTCAAAATTTCTTTATTCTTCTGATGATTAATTATAGGTTGGTTATTACAGGAAATGGATTTTAGCTAGGGTTCAAAAAAGTAGAAGGCATAAATTGGAGAGAAACCCCATGTGTTTTTCTGTATTGATTCTATACCCCACATATATATATATATGGTAAATTACATAATACCCCCTTAGATTTGAGGTTTATTACAACCCCATACAATATCTTTAAAACATTTCACTTTCATACCCCACATTTGTACTGATGTGGCTGCCACGTGGCAAAAAAAATAATTTTTTATACATTAAAAATATTATAATATTAACCCTACTTAAAAAATAAAAAATAAAAATAAAAAATAAAAACAAGAAAATCCCAAACCCAGAAATCCTTCCCCTCAACCCCACATCCCACCCCCACCCCCTTACCCATCTCTTCCTTACCGTCCGTCCATCCCCTCCACCCCTCCATCCATCCCCTCCACCCGAGTACCCCTCAGCGTGGGTCTCACCTCTCTCTCTCTCTCTCTCTCTCCTATGTAAAATGTGGAATTTGAGATGCGGATGTGGTTTTTGAGGTCTAGTGCCTCACCTACACCGTGGTGGAGGAACACCACAGCCTTCATCTTCGTCGCCATCATCGGCCATCACACAGCCATCACCACCACTACACCATCCTTGAGCCGCTTCACCGCCATGGTGCTCCCGTCGTTCAGCACCGCCTCATACACCGCCCCCAGGCTCTCTTTCCCCGACATCTCCGCCAACGCCCACATCAAGTCCTCCAGCTTAAGTTGCTGCCTCCAGTAAAAAACACTAGCTTGCTTCTGTCGGTCGGAGGCAGTAAAGAAGTGGGAGGCGAAGAGGGTCTATCTGTGTAGCACCAGTAAAACGATGCGAGCATGGAAGCCATATGAAGGTAAACCCTAGAAATTGCAGAGAACGTGGGAAAGATGATTTCTTTCTTCCTGTAGACATTGAAATTTATGTGAAATAAATGTTGGCCATTGCATTAAAATTACATTTGTAGACATTGAAATTTCGGTAAAATAAATGTTGACCATTGCATTAAAATTACAACATCCACTCATTTCACCTACATCATACACTTAATTCACCTACAACCTCCACCCAATTCACCTATAACAATCCACCCAATCCACCTACAACATCCACCAAAACAAAAGGATGGTGGTAATTCATTCTTAAAGCCTATAAATATGCCTCTCCATCAAAGGATCAAGGGAGGAAATTAACATACATTTTCTCTACTCTCAAGCAAATCCTGAAGGATCAAGAAAGCCCTCTTCGTTCTTCGTGAAATCCTCCTTCAAGATCAAGCCCCAACGGCCTTTGAAGAACTTCCACCAATTCAAGATCAAGCCCCGACGACCCTTGAAGAAAGTGTTCATCATTCATCAATCGTTCATCCAGGATTAAGCCCCGACGACCCTTGGATCAACAACAAAATCTGCAAATCTATGTCTTACGAAGATAGAATCAGATGACTAAATTGTAAAGGAGATTGTAACCCCAAAATCAATACAAAAAATATTATTTTGTACATGTGTTCTTGTCTCATTCATCGCAGGAATTTCCGTGTTTACAAATTTGGCACGCCCAGTAGGACTATCTCTACCTCTCATCTCTTTCTCCGTTCAAGGAAAACAAAGCACACCTTCGAAAATCAAATGGCATCAAGAAAGGTTGAAGCGGTTCCCGCAACCAATACAAAAAACCAGAGCGTCCTCGCCGCAAGAGGTATCATTTCAGGCATCATAACCCGAAGCAAGGCAATAGCTCTTTCTGCTGCTTCTTCCACCTCTACATCAACTCTGCCGATAGAGCAAGAGTACCAGAGGCACGAGCCTGTGATCACCCTGGCCTCGCTACGAGCACCAAGGGAGGAAAGTTCGAAGAAGTACTCTAATTCCATGCTTTCCGATGCCGGCTCAAGCGGCAGCATAGCCATGCAAGTCATGACTACCGAAGCAACTTCAATCGAGGAGCAGCTGGCTCAAATGAATGAAGAGATCGCAAAACTCACACAGACTGTGGAGGAAAAAAACTTGCAAATCGCCGCACTCGTCAACAAACTAGATTCGAAGCCCGACGTGAAAGTCGAGCCAGGGGATAATCCAGTAAAGAAGAAAAACGGTGAAGAAGATGAGCCTTCGATGGAGAAAGTCGATGTGAAGCCGGAGCCAGACCAAGCAGCGGCACTCATGGGATCTCTTTCTATCGAGCAGCTGCAGGAGATGATGGCCAACACCATCAAGGCGCAGTACGAAGGAAGCTCACATGACTCCGTACTATACTCAAAGCCTTACTCCAAGAAGATTGACGCTTTGAAGATGCCGAGGGGTTATCAGCCACCAAAATTCATGCAGTTCGATGGAAAGGGAAACCCAAAACAACATGTCGCCCATTTCATTGAAACCTGCAACAATGCCGGGACAGAGGGAGACTACCTCGTCAAACAGTTCGTGCGCTCGCTGAAAGGTAACGCATTTGATTGGTACACTGACCTTGAGTCCGAGTCTATCAACAGTTGGGATCAGTTAGAAAAGGAATTCTTCAACCGCTTCTACAGCACGCGTCGCACCGTAAGCATGCTGGAGCTGACCAGTACGAAACAGTGGAAAGATGAACCTGTCGTCGACTACATCAATAGATGGCGTTCGTTAAGTCTGGATTGCAAAGATCGGCTTTTCGAAACCTTCGCCATTGAGATGTGCGTTCAAGGCATACACTAGGGGTTACATTACATCCTTCAAGGCATAAAACCGAGATCATTTGAAGAGCTAGCAACTCGTTCCCATGACATGGAGTTGAGTATCACCAACCACGGGAAGAGGGAGCCGATCATCGACTTCAAGAAGGATAAGGTGTTTTCCCCAAATGTAGACAAGACTGGGAAGAAGCCCCTCAATGAAGCGTTCACCGTAAACACTACGCCCATCAAGACCTCCTCCATGCCTATCAAGATCTCATCCAAGACCAAAGAAAATGAGATAAAGAGAGGTGAGCCTCATCGCACCCAAGACAGGTACAAAAACACCTTGAGGGAATTTGAGCAGAAGGTGTACCCTTTTCCTGACTCAGACATGGATGCAATGTTAGACGACTTGCTGAAAAAGAAGGTGATCGAGTTACCAGAATGCAAGCGCCCTGAAGAGATGAATTGCGTAAACGATCCTAGGTACTGCAAGTACCATCGTATCATGAGCCATCTTGTTGGCAAGTGCTTCGTCCTCAAAGAACTCATCATGAAGCTAGCGCAACAAGGGCAAATCGAGCTCGACCTTGAAGACACTGCAGCAACACATACTACTACAATTGCATTTGGATCCTTCGATCCCGTGCCTCTCCAAGTGACACCTGACCATTTCCATTAATGCTCAAGCTGCACGGCACCTTCTGCATAACCATCACCGGGGGCAAGCGACCAAAATGCACATACCGATGATGAAGAATGATGGACATTGGTGACCTACAAAAAAACAAGGAAACCAAAATCACAAGCCACAAAGCCAAAGGTGGAACAAGGGAGAAAGCACCGTCGCCGCAACAGTAGGAAGCCCACAAGAAACGTAAAAGCTGCTAAGCCAACGTATGCTGGGGAACTTATGGAGCAAGAGCCACGCATTCATGTCTCCTTGCACGAATACTTCCCAAAGGACTTCTTCCAACAGTGCAATATCGCTGCATGTCACATGGTCGAAGTAGAAATGGAAGAACCCTCAAAAGGCAAAGCCATCGCCATCGAGGGAGAAATTGCCCTCACACCCAAAGAAGGCATGCTGATACACTTTAGCATCGAGGAAGTGCTACGATTGCCAAAGAAGATGCGAAGAGCATTAGCAGCGGTCTTGGCGAGTCCCAATGACCACGAAGAGCAAGAAAGCAAAGACGAAGGCTTGAAACTTCGACCACATGAGTATGCCACTTGTTGTGCTTCCCAGGACGCAATCCACTTCACCGACGAAGACTTGCTACTAGGATCCAAGCCTCACAACCGTCATCTCTTCATCTCTGGGTACATAAGGGAGCACAAAGTCAACCGCATGTTTGTGGATGGTGGATCAGCCATAAACATCATGCCAAAGTCAACAATGACTACAATCGGCATCAAAGCGGATGAACTGTCCCTAAGTCGTCTACTAATCCAAGGTTTTAATCAAGGAGGACAAATAGCGATGGGCATGATCTGAGTGAAGATGACTATTGGTGAACTCAAGTCAAGCACGATATTCCACGTGATTGATGCAAGAACTTCCTACAGCTTGCTCTTAGGAATGCCTTGGATCCATGCGAATGGAGTAGTACCGTCCACCCTTCACCAATGCTTAAAATTCTACCGAGAAGGAGTGAAGGTGATCTATGGCGACACCAAACCATTCACCGAAGCCGAATCACATTTCACAGACGCCAAGTTCTACATGGATGAAGACATGGTGCCCGAAGCTCTTCCAAAAGAGATCAAATCCACGGGCAAAGCAACACCTAAAAAGCAGGAGTGGCAAGCCATGCCCAAGAAGCAAGAAGGAGAAGCTATGCCATCGTCAAGCAAGAACGATAATGAGCTTGCTAAACCTGCAACAACTAAAGGGAGTAGGACGCTCTCAAATGGACCAAACAGACCCGTCTTCCGATACATCTTGATGTCGAGAAGAAAGAATGGTCAATCTCCGTTTGAAACTGGAGCAAGCAAAGCCGATGCACAACGGCACATGGATAATGTAAAGTTGCTCAAGACGAATGCAGTTTTGCCTCTGACACAGCTAGGTGACGCTAAGGTTGCAAGACTATCACAAGGCTTCATAAAAGCTCTACCAAAGGGGGTGGAACCAAGCTTTCTCCCAACCAAGAGGACCGAAGAAGGTTTTGATCCAAACGCCTACAAACTCATGTCGAAAGTTGGGTACGACTTCGCTTCTTCTTCGAATCTTGGAAAGAAGGTTTCAAACACCGTCAACAATAAAGAACGTGACCTCACCGAGACTCAAAAGAAGTTGAAGAAGCATGGTTACGGAGTTGACAACAACAAAGCTGGACTTGGCTTCACACCAAATGCACCCGTGAAGATTTCAAGCAAAGCGAAAAATGCTAGCACTCAACACATCAGCGTGAGCATTGAACAAGATCAAGAAGAGCCTAAATCCGCCCCTCGGACGTCAGTCTTCGATAGGATGAATCGTTCAAGACCTAGAACGTCAGCACTTAATCACATTGGTGGTCAAAAGTGAACCTCCGTTTTCAAGAGGCTTAACATGCCAACATCCCAAAGCTCTGTTTTTGAAAGGTTGTCAGAACCTAAGAAGCAAAGCAACACGGCTAGCTCTCCTCCTCGTCGGTCAGCTTTGGAAAGACTTGAAGACAACAAGAAGTTTTCTAGAAATAGGGAGACAATGTCAAAGGAAGAAAAACTCGACATGCTAGCAGAAAAAGGCGATATTCGAAGCTCAATTCCATCAAGGATGAAGCGCCAAGCAATCTTGGAGGTTGACATAAATGGACCACTAAAAGTAAGAAGGCGCACCATCATCCACACTGGACAATCTTCATGCCAACAAGCTCAAAAGGACGACATTGAAGGGGAGGTCCAAGACATCTTCCCTGTCACGATCCAAAAAGACAAAGGAGATGAAATCCCTAAGGAAGACGTCACTTCTGGCTCTTTCGACTCAAAGTCGTCACCTCGACCGCTGGGGCATGCTCCAAGTCAAGCGAAGTTGAAGGATGGACTCATGTCACTCCAAAGAAATTACACATGAAGCCTACGTTGCATCCACAAATTCACCAGTCGAAAAGGGGGCAAGAAACCATTGTTAATACACTTTCAAGCCTGGATGAAGCTGAGATTGACAACATGATCGAAGCTGATTTAATTCAAAAGGTCATGGACTCGGGACGAAACTTAAATGTTGCCTTAAAAAAATCAGGGGAACTCCGCGCTTATATAGAGTTTCGTAACTACAACACCCGAAATGACGACACTGAAGAGGAAGTCCAAGATGTCTTCCACATCAGGATCCAAGAAGGCAAAGAAGACGAAATCCCCGAATAAGATGTCACTGTTGCGCCACCACAACTTGAGGATGGGGGGCAAGCCATGGTTGATGATCTCAAGAAGCTTAACTTAGGCACAAAAGAGGAGCCGAAGCCTATCTTCGTAAGTACGCTGCTAAGTGCGGACGAGATAGAGGAGTATTACCAGATGCTATTAGAGTACAAAGATGTCTTTGCTTGGACCTACAAAGAAATGCATGGCCTTGACCCTACCATCGATGTGCACCATTGATGCGAAAATTAACTTAACACACAAATTTAACCCTCTTTTGACAATTGTAGTATAATTATAAGTAGGGATCGTTCTGGACCGGGGATTAGGAGGGCTTGCTAATAACCTCTAAACTGACTCAAAAATATAAAATTAAACTTAAAAACACTTAACAAGACTCACAAGACTCAAAGCAAACTTAAAATAATCAAAATAGCTTAAAACAACTGAATAAAATTAAACTTGACACTAGGAATGACTTTGGACGAAAATTGACTGTTACTTGAATCAAAACACTTAAAAACACAAACTAAAACAAATTTGAAACACTTTGAAACAAGAAACTAAAAGGGGGGTTTTGATTTGGATGAAGTTGTAACAAACAAACAAGTATGAAAAACTAGACAGATTGTAAAACAAATGTGAGAAATAAGATGATGGATGAGATAGCTAGAGGCTTTTTCTCCACACATGACATGTATGCAAATAACTTGATTTCCAGTTACTACTTCATTGAATTATGAACGACAATGCTCCAAATTAACCGTGACATCACTAGTTAACTCTCAGATTTTCCTTGTTTTATTGGATTGGATGACATCATTCGACAACCCAAAACATTCTTCTAAAGTTCCTTACATGACATCATAATAGAGATACAATCAAAGATCATTACGTTTAATGAAAATCATAAGCATTGACAAAGCACTTGCAACTATGACATCATGTCACTAATGCTAGGAATTGAACTTAACGCGATCGTTTATAAGCGACCTTCACTACATGTGAATATAAGTTTGTAACGATTATGTGAAACTTCCTTATATTCTAGCAACGGATTTATGCATGCCAATTAAGTGTCGACCCTTAATTAACAAATACAAATAAGTTATCAATCAAATAGTTAAGCCAATTGCATTCACGATTCAAAGTTCATAACTAGAATTTATCAAATTATATTGCACACATAATCATGGCTTTGAAATCACCCCTAGCCAAGAGGGGTTTAGCATTCATATTTACAACAAAACGAAAGGAAATGAATTTAAACATTAGAAACAAAAGAAAGAAAACACCTAAACGCTCCAACGATCCAAGTTGACAGCAAGCACGTCCAAGGACTTTCCTTTCCTTCCTTTGCTATGGCACAAGGTGTTGGTGAGTGTTTGAAGGTTTGTTTATATGGAGGAATGGATGTGAAGATGAATGGATGTGTTTGGATGAAGGTTGTGTTGAAATGGTGGTGAGTGATCTAGCAAAAACTCAACTCAGTTTATGTTACACACACTTCCTTTTATAGAGGAAGTGCATGGCAATGGAGGGGAACATGGAGTGGTGTAGCAATTGAGTGCAATGATTCAATGTAATGATGCATGAATTTGAAATGATGGAGGGAATAAAAATGGGTAGCAATGGAGTGCAATGATTCAATGTAATGATACATGAAATCTGAAATGATGAAGGGGACAAGGAATGGTGTAGCAATTGAGTGCAATGATTCAATGTAATGATGCATGAATTCTGAAATAATGAAGGGGACAAGGGTGATTATTCATGGCATGGGTGGAAAGGTGAGTAAGTGGTGAATCAATGAGTGCAAGGAGGTGAAAGGATATTGTGCACATGGTAGACAAAGGAAAGGAAGTGGAATGATGCAACAAATGAGTCAATGGAGGGAACATGGATGATGATGCACGGCATAGGAATCCAAAGGGAGTGCAATGGTGGTGCACGGCAATGATGGAAAGGTGAATGGTGGAGTGACACCCCTTTGTGGCTGAGCTCTTTGTCCTTTTTACATTAATTCTTCTTTCTCTTTAACACATTCCTAGCCTCTTTAGTCTTCAATTTCGTCCATCCACCTTGCCCCATGCATGTGCTATCCATTCCAAGCCCAAAACTGCTCCAAAATGCACCAAAATGCACCTTATTGCTTTATAAGGCCTATGGATCTACAAACACACGAAAATAGCTTAAAATACATAATTAACTAAGAAATAACAACATAAATGCATGAGAACAAGCTAATTCAGTCGCATAAATATGCTCCTATCAACCATCTTGCAGTCAAGCCCGGAACCCGACCGATAAAGCAAACTCAAAGACGCTATCGATCCTAGCTCATCCCACAAATAAAGGCCGAGATTGACAAGCTAATCGAAGCAGGTTTCATTCGAGAGGTGCAATACCCCAAATGGATCTCCAACATTGTCATTTTCCTTAAGAAATCTGGACAAATACGTGTTTGCGTAGACTTCCGGGACCTCAACGATGCTTGCCCAAAAGACGACTTCCCCTTCCCGATCATCGAAATCATGGTGGACGCAACCACTGGCCACGAGGCACTGTCATTCATGGACGGCTCTTCCGGATACAATCAAATTCGTATGGCTCTCGAAGACGAGGAACTAACAGCATTCCGCACTCCAAAAGGTATCTACTGTTACAAGGTGATGCCTTTTGGTCTAAAGAACGCTGGAGCTACATATCAACGCGCAATGCAGAAAATCTTTAATGACATGCTACACAAAAACGTAGAATGTTATGTGGACGACGTGGTGGTCAAAACAAAGAAAATGTCAGATCACTTGAAGGATTTGTGAGTAATGTTCGAAAGGCTGTGAAAATATAACCTCAAGATGAACCCGTTAAAATGTGCATTTGGCGTCACCGCCGGAAAGTTCCTCGGCTTCATTGTTAAACACCGTGGTATTGAAGTGGACCAATCAAAGATCAAGGCCATTCAAAGCATGCTTGAGCCAAGGAACCTGCACGAGCTGAAAAGTCTACAAGGACAGCTAGCCTTCATTAGACGCTTCATCTCTAACCTTGCAGGGCGTTGTCAACCGTTCAACCGACTCATGAAGAAAGATGTTCCGTTCGTATGGAACGAAGCGTGCCACAATGCTTTTGAAAGCATAAAAAAATATTTATTAAGTCCATCTGTCCTGGGGGCACCGGTGCCTGGGAAACCGCTCATATTGTACATCGCTGCTTAGGAAAGTTCAGTTGGAGCACTATTGGCACAGGAAAATGAATCCCAAAAAGAAGGAGCGCTTTACTACCTCAGTAGAACTTTCACCGGAGCTGAGTTGAACTACTCCCCAATAGAAATGATGTGCCTTGCCTTGGTGTTTGCCATCCATAAGCTCAGACATTACATGCATGCTTACACCATCCACTTGGTTGCAAAAGCTGACCACGTCAAATACGTCATGTCCAAAGTAGTTTTGACAGGGCGACTAGCTAAATGTGCGTTGTTTCTCAATCAATACGAGATCATCTACGTCCCAGCTAAAGTCATCAAGGGACAAGCGCTAGCAGACTTCCTTGTCGATCATCCAATCCCAGCCGATTGGAAAATCTCAGACGACTTGCCTGACGAGGAGGTGTTCTACATCGACATTTTCTCGACATGGACGATGTTCTTCGACGGATCCACACGAGTAGACGGAGTGGGGGCGGGAGTAGTATTCATTTCACCACAAAGGCAAATACTACCTTATTCCTTCCAACTAAGCGAATTATGCTCCAACAACGTCGCTGAGTACCAAGCATTGATCATCGGGCTCCAAATGGCGATCAACATGGAAATCACAACCCTTGAGGTATATGGCGACTCCAAGCTCATAATCAATTAACTCTTAACTGAATATGAGGTGAGGAAAGATGATCTCGTCCCGTACTTCGGACTGGCAACTCAGCTGCTACAAAAGTTCCAGGCCGTGACATTAGAACATGTGCCAAGAAAAGAAAATCAAATAGCAGACGTTCTCACCAACCTAGCCTCGAGTATGACACTAGGAGAAGATGAAGCTCCAGACGTGCCAGTTTGCCAAAGATGGGTGATCCCGCTCATTTCTGAAATGATACTGGATGATACAAACGTCATCTCAGTACTTCCAGTCGATGCAGAAGAGTGGAGACAACCATTGATCGACTACTTGGAGCATGGAAATCTTCTAGACGATCCTAGACATCGCTCTGAAATACTTCGACGCGCACCCCGCTTCCTCTACTACAAAGAAACACTCTACCGACGCTCTTTTGAAGGAGTACTTCTGAGATGCCTAGGCGAGGAAGAAGCCAATCAAGCCATGGAAGAAGCACACTCAGGTGTATGCGGGGCGCATCAGTTTGGACCAAAGCTACATTTCCAGCTCAAAATGATGGGTTACTACTGGCCAAGCATGGTGAAAGATTGCCTGGAACATGCCAAAAGGTGCCAAGCCTGCCAATTCCATGCCAACTTCATACATCAACCGCCTGAACCATTACACCCTACAACTGCTTCATGGCCATTCGATGCATGAGGATTGGATGTTGTAGGACCGATCGCACCAAAGTCATCTGCAGGAGAAGCTTACATCTTAGCTGCAACAGATTACTTCTCCAAGTGGGCTGAAGCCGTACCCCTAAGGGAAGTCAAGAAGGAAACTGTTGTCCATTTCATCAAGGAGCATATCATCCACCGGTATGGTGTGCCTCGCTACATTATCACTGACAATGGAAAACAGTTCTCCAACCGACTCGTGCACGAGCTCTGTGAGAAATACAAGTTCAAGCAGCATAAGTCTTCCATGTATCATGCCCCAGCTAACGGTCTTGCAGAAGCATTCAACAAAACATTGTGCAACCTCCTGAAGAAGGTGATAGGCCGAACAAAGAGAGACGGGCGCAAAAGAATAAGCGAAGCACTTTGGGCATATAGGACGACACATAAGACTCCTACCCAAGCTACACCCTATTCTCTTGTATATGGCATAGAAGCTGTTCTACCACTATAAAGTCAAATCCCCTCACTAAGAATGGCTATAAAAGAAGGCTTGACTGATGAAGAGAATGCAAAGTTGCGCCTTCAAGAGTTGGAAGCACTCGATGAAAGAAGGCTCCAAGCTCAACAATACTTGGAATGCTACCAAGCACGGCTATCCAGGCATTCAACAAGAAGGTTCGCCCAAGGTCTTTCCAAACTGAAGATCTCGTCCTCGCATTGCGTAGGCCTATCATCACAACTCACAAGACAAAAAGCAAGTTCACATCAAAGTGGGATGGACCATACGTAATACAAGAGGTCTACACCAACGACGCCTACTTAATCATGGCAGAAGTTGGCTTGAAGATTGGCCTCATCAATGGTAGATTCTTGAAGCGCTACTACCCTTAAAAGGCGACAACCAACGCTCCTTGCTCGCATGAGCCTAAACTGCACGAACCAGCTCTTGGCCCAGAAGAGCATAAACTGTGTACGGCAAAATCATCATCAAAATCACCATAAAAAAAAATTTCATTGCTCATTTGAACTACGTCATGACTTGATCCCTCCTCAACCGAGGGTACGTACGCAACTTGAAACTTCAAAACTTCAAGTACAGTCACATCACCAACAAAAACACAAACACTTTGAAGAATAAAAAGCAAATTCAAAATATGAATACTTTATTTCTTTAAAGGAATGATTTGGTTACAAAGCCGTATTACAAAGGTGAGCATTACGCCAACGTCACCACCGAGGAAAGTTGTGACCAAAAGGCACTACATAGCATAAACTCGATGCAGTCTTTTGCACAACCCCACAAGGTAAAACTGATGTGCTGGAACAAGCTCCAAGCAGCAGCGGCAAATAGCCCAAGGTAAGCAGCAAGGTGAATGTGCACGGCAACGTCCCCACCGAGGAAAGTTGTGACCAAAAGGCACTACACAACATAAACTCGCTGCAGTCTTTTGCACAACCCCACACGACAAAGGTGACGCACTGGAACAGGCTCCAAGCAACAGCGGCAAAGATGGCAGCTACAGGATGATCCTTCAAGGCACGCTACAGTGGTAAAGGAAACCAAAATGCTACGTAATCGCACTACGCAAACCCGCAGCGATTACGCAAGTAGTTTCTTGCACCGCACGTCGACGTCACCACCAAGAAAAAATTGTGACCAAAAGGCATTACACAGCGAAGCCCTGCTGCAGTCTTTTGCACAGCACCACACGGCAGCGCACCGCCGATGGAAAACTGTGATCAAAAGGCACTACACAGCGAAACCTCGTTGCAGTCTCTTGCACAAGTACACCCACGTCCTACTACCACGTCTCTAAAAGCCTCGTGAGGGTCCCGACAGCATGCTCTGCCTTCTTAAAATTAGAGATTCCTAGCATCACAGCAAAGAAATCCATCAGTGGGGGCACACACATTGTGCATAGAAAAAAAATAAACACATTATATATGTAAAATATATATATATACATATATATATGTGTACACGGCATTGGGCAGTGGTATATAATATATATCTATATGCACGGTGATAGGACAGCCACTTTCCATATATATATATATATATATATATATATGCACGGTGATGGGATATACATATAAACATGACTCACAAAGTAAAAGCTGCATGAACGAATCTTGCCAGCCGACTGCCTTCTTCTTCCCGTCTGCAACAATGGTTATCTCTCCTCTACAAGTAATTCACTTGTGACGACTCGTGCCTCGTTTCCACTGCAACTGAACTCCCACAAATAGCACAGAGAATTGCAGAGGTTGAAGAGGTGGAGGGCAACTCGCCTTTGCCGTTCAAACCTGCACTCACAGCCACCTTTTTGTCCAGTACCGAGCTCAGCGGGCAGCAGACAAAAAAATGCAGTGCAACAAGGATTGCAGGACAGGGCAGTCGGGATGCAAGATAGCAAGCAAGTGCAGCAGCTGTGTAGTGAATATGCAGTGCCCTATGTGTGTATGTGTGTGCGTATGCCTATATATATACATGTAATGGTCTCAACAGTCACAAATGAAACTAGTTTGCATGTAGTGCAGTGACTGTGCAGTCCTATATATGCATAATGATCTCCCAAGTGAAACTGATCCGCATATGCAACAGTAGTGCGGTGACTGTGTAAATAATAGTCTCTAGAGAACCAAGTGAAAACAGTCTGCAAGCGGGGAAGGATGCAGTACAGTAGCTGTGCAAACAATGATCTGCGTGCAGAGAAGAACGCAGAGAAGAATGGTGCGGTGACTGTGCAAATAAAAATGGTACAGAGAAGAATACGATGCAACAAGGAAGACCCATGCTCTCCACTTCGCTTCCCCTTTGAATACTCATGTTCCTGGTTTCTTAAATATATATATATATATATATATAATATAAAAATAAAATAAAAAATAAAAAAAAGAAAAAGAAATATATATATATATATAATATAAAAATAAAAATAAAAAATAAAAAAATTGATGAAAGGTGTTTGGTGCGTTAGGCAACATCCATCAAAACATATATATATATATATATATATATATATATATATATATATATATATATATATATAGTGAAATCTTGGTGCATGGCACTATTTTGAAGAAAAAGAAAAAAAAATAAAAAGAAAAGAAAGGTGGTGGCGACAAAATCATTGAAAGATAGAAAAAATGGGGAGGATGGTGCATCAGGCACCATCTAAAAGAAAGGTTATGGGATGGTGCACGACATCATTTTGAAAAAGATAAATAAATAAAAACGAAAAAAAAAAAAGGGGGAAGTAACACATCTTAGTGAGTTATATGTTTTATTTGTACTTAGCACAATGCACTGAATAAAATAAAGCATGTCCATTGATATCTCTAAGAAATTACAAGTGCGTATAAAAAATAAAAAAAGGGAAAAGAAAAGCAAAAGAGAAAAGACGGAAACTTCACAAAGGTTACTCACGTGAAGCCTCAACACTTGGCAGAACCCTAGAAGAAGAAGGCACTAAAGATTGATCATGTGGCGCCTCAATACTTGGTCAAACGCTAGAAAGCGAAGGCAAAAGGTGCTTGGAAGAAAGCCATAAACTTCTGATGGTCGCTTTGAATTCGACCTTCAGATTCTTGCAGATGATCAAACTTTCTCTTCATGCTCGTCGAATAATCATTGCAAGCATGCGCAACTCTCGATTCTCGTGCTTGAGACGTTTGATCTCTCTTCCAAGGCTTTCCACCTCGGCCGTCAATGATTCAACTTGGCGAGTTTGAGCCAGTAGGCATTGGCCCATGTTGGACACAGAGCCCGCACACTGAACACTGAGAGCCCGGGAGTTTTGAACAGCCAACTCATCGGACCGCCTTGAAAGTAGCCTATTATCTCTAGGAGTGAGAAGGTTCCTAGCTACAACCGTAGCCGTTGTTGCATCCCTCATCACAGAGTCTTCAACTGTAAGAGGGCCATTAGAAGAAAAGAAGGACAGGCGCCATATTTTACCCTAATGCGGCGCACTTGTATCACTCCCGAGACTCAAATCTAAGCAAATGTTAGATGGGTATGCCATTTTCAAAAATGGTAAAAGAAAAGGATTGGAGGGAGTAAAATCTCAGAAATACAGCAAAGACAATTTTCAAGGACGGGCAATCTTCAAAGTGTGCATGTTGAATACGATTGACACCGCTTTAAAAGGAAAGGCAACACAACCACTTGTTCAAAAATCGAAGAGACACCACTCTTCGAATTTCAAAAGTCAGATTTTCCTGCGTAAAGTCTGTCAACACTTTTCAGACGCAATCTCAGCTTTTCGGCTATCATGTGCAACTTTGTCAAAGATCACTGATAGAGTTGAAAACATGCGAAGTTCACTATTCCAACCACCACACTTCTGCCGACAAGCATGGGTGACAAGGCCACATCCGCACCACTACCTGCTGTTGGAAAACCCCTATATAGGTCGACATTCACCCTCCATAGCAAGGCACACATCCAAAATGCCTAACTCTTCTTCCTGGCCAAGAATGCATCTGCAACCAAACCTCTCACCATACTCAACTTTCTTCCTCCCTGAAAACACATCTTCAACCAGGTCACACCAGAGCATAAGTATCTCATATCATTAGGGTCGAAAGCAAGAGTATCTCATAGCAAGCTTTCTCCCTATCCTTTTCTTTGTCATCCTTCTTCCCTGCAGGACAAGGAGAAATAGAGCAATCAGCGAGCACTTGGAATCAACATTCCGAGTTGGAACCGACTGCTTGGAAACCCCTTCCCTGATTGCTTACCTAGCGTTGCTCTCAAGTACTCATCTCTAACTATTGATGTACTTCCAAGGAAGACACCACATCTGCTTGAAGAACAGATGAGGCAGGTGAAATTGATACATTGAAGCATGTGGAGACAAGTGCAACCAATATATGTGTTGGTTCATCCGCTACTTCTTCAAAAGCAAACGTATCTCATATCATCGGGGTCGAAAGCAAAGGTATCTCATATCATGCTTTTCCCCTATCTTTCCCTTTGCCCTTGCTCTTGCCTTCTGGACAAAGAGAAAGAAAGCAATCAGTCGGAACCTGAAATCAAACTTCCGATCTGGAGTTGATTGCCCGGAACCCTTGCCTGGTTGCTTACCTAGCATCGCTTTCGAGTGCTCATCATCAACTGTTGTTAGGCTTCCAGTTTCCTTAGCAAATACTTCAGAATAGTTGATATGATATTGGCTCTTTACACTGAAGCTGCCAAGCATGGATGAGTCGCTGAGAGCTAATGCTCTGAAATACCATTTAAAGGCAAAAGGTTGCGCACCACTTCTGCTACGCAAAAGAAACAAGCAGAGAAGAATGCAGAACGATGAGCTGGAACAAATCACTGTAGCATGACGCCCTTCCCTGCATAATCGCATAATCCAGGTGGAGGAGTTTAAGTCAAATCCGAGCCCGGCGCCGTTGCTCTAATCAAAGAGCTCGAGAATCTTCAACAGCCTTTCGCTGGCACCGTCACCGAAGAGCAAAGCCTCGCCGCGCGACGCAGTCAAATCGCCAGGACTTCTTCAAAAGCAAAAGTGTTGGAAATGTGCCATAAAGCCAATCGTATGATGATACTTTACGGACATTTCATATGTTAAACTAATCTAGTTTAATATCAAGGGCAAAGATTATTGTTTAAGCCGTCTCATATAAATGTTATATGCTTAAACGATAAGTCCAAGGAATATGTGATTGAGAGAATACGATCTAAAAAAGTTAGATTCATGAGACCATTCTTTCGTAGACACATCCTAAACGTTCCTGATCATAGGATTGCCAATTGGGCATTGACAGTCCGTTAAGATCAGTACGTGCTGTGTCTTTTCTCAGGGAGAGTGACTAGTCTCGAGTCATTGGTGTGTGTGACATCAAGACAAGTACGTAGGTGCTCAATAGAGAATGAGTTCACTGAACACGATCAACGAAGAGTTCTCATATTCATGTCACATGAGAACTCATGGTTGGGATAATGCAAAGTAGTCCTTTGACCTGAGGCATCATAGTTGTCTTGTGGTTAGGTCCTTGATCTTTGATTATGTCAAACGTCACCCATACACGGGTGTCCACGGCATCGTTGGGGTTAAGCCACTTAGCTATGGAGGCAATTAAATGCGCAACAAGGGATCTCTAACCTTCAAACCTTTTGAGGGAGAATACTCTATGATATGATTAAGAATCTCTGGCCAGAGTATGAATGAGATTTAGGAAGGCGTTCCAAATCACATTCAAGGTAATCATATAAGCACACGAATCACATTGGATAGTAGACATGAATAAACTATCAAACCAAACAATGTGGTCAAGAGTATTGTATTAGAGAAAGACCGTATTGCATTTGTAATCCTAAACTGAATAGGTTCTCTACCTCTTCTGATTAGCTTGGGTAACCATGATATGCTGCTAGGTGTCACTCATGGTTTATGGAAGCCCTAAACGTGTATAATCACTAAAGGGAGAATAGAAAGTAAGTTTCAATTCACAATCGATTAGAAAGAGTTTTAATCGCCCACTGCCTCGCTAAAAGGAACCTAATGGATCGTACACCGTGTAAGGTAAAGATTGAAGAAACAACGGAGATGAGTAAGAATAATTAAATGGTTTAATTATTTATGGCAAGGATTAATTAATATGATTAATTAATCAAACGAATATAGTTCGTTAAAAGACCACGGGTTAGTTTTGGGCCTCAAGGCCCAATGGGCTTCGAACGTCAAGCCCATTGACTTAAGTTGTATGACAACTTAATGACTAAAATTCACAAAGGCCTAAAAGGCCCAATGAAACCCTATGGCCGGCCATTTAGTTAAAGGAGTGGGTTTTGGACTTATTTACAAGTTTGCCACTCTAATGAATTAAGGTATAAATATGACTTTATAGCCAAAATTCATTTAGGGTTTCTTTTAGGAAATTGGAGAGAACACAAAGCTCTCATTTCTCTCTAAAGAGGCCGGCCACCCTAGAGGAAATTATCTAGCAATCTTGCTTCCTCTAGGTCACTCATTTCTTCATCAATCCATCCTTGGTGTGGAGACTTAGAGGTTCTCAATTTTGGGAACTTGGAGAATCATTTCATCCATCCAAATCCATGGATCTAAGAAGCAAGGAATGAAGGCCCTCTCTTTGGGTGATTAGCCTTTGCTTTTGCAAAGAGGAATCTACAAAGGTATATATTTCTCAACTCACTTTGATTTGAGTTGAGTCTTGGTTCACCAATCTACTAGGCTTTGAATTTCATGGTTAATGTTTTGTTTTTAAGTGCATGCAAGCATGATTCCGCCTTTAATTGTTAATAGCATGCTATTGATGTTGCTTAAATGAACATGTTTTTCACAAATCTTCCTTCAAAAAGTATCTCATATCATCAAGGTCGAAAGCGAGAGTATCTCATATTATGCTTTCTCCATGTCATTTTCTTTGTCCTTGTTCTTACTCGCAGGACAATAAGAAAGAGAGCAATCAGTTGGTACTTGGAGTCAACCTTCCGATCTGGAACCGACTGCCTGGAACCTCTTCCCTGATTGCTTACCTAGCATTGCTCTCAAGTAGTCGTCTTCAACGGTTGATACACTTCCAGAGAAGATGCCACATCTGCCTGGAGAACAGATAAGACGAGTGACAACTGCAAGTGCTGATTCATCCCTTAACCCTCTTCAATATGAATTGGAAAGATTGAACAAAGAAACAGGCCATCACCTCCGCCTCATGCCTGCCTGCCATGTGTCCAAACCGGAAACCGCTCGTAGTTCTATTTAAATTCAAGATCAAGCCCAACGACCCTTGAAGAAATCACAAGTCCGATTCAAAATCAAGTGTCCACCACCCTTGAATCAAAATCAAATCCAGATAAAAGAAGTAAGTTCGAACCTCTGGAGGAAGCCAGAACACCCTCCATCCCAGTTCAAGATTAAGCCTATGAAAAATTAACGATTGGAGGAAACCAGAAAACCCTCCAACCTAGTTCAAGATCAAAGTTGTGGAAAGTCAACAAGCGCAACAAAATACGTGCTGATTCATCCATTACCAAAGCCAAAGATCATCTACCACATGAAGCTCCTTGTGGTCCAAATTTCATCCAAGATTAAGCCTCAACGGCCCTTGAAGAAATTTCAAACAAAATTCAAGAACAAGCCTCAACGGCACTTGAAGAAACTCCCAGCCCAATTCAAGATTAAGCCTCAACGGCCCTAGGATCGACATCTACATTAAGGGATCTTCAAAATGCATCTTCTACACGTGACAAGCACATGTATACAACGCGCCTTGAAGTGGGGGCATTTGTAGACATTGAAATTTCGATGAAATAAATGTTGGCCATTGCATTAAAATTACATTTGTAGACATTGAAATTTCGGTAAAATAAATGTTGACCATTGCATTAAAATTACAACATCCACTCATTTCACCTACATCATACACTTAATTCACCTACAACCTCCACCCAATTCACCTACAACAATCCACCCAATCCACCTACAACATCCACAAAAACAAAAGGATGGTGGTAATTCATTCTTAAAGCCTATAAATAGGCCTATCCATCAAAGGATCAAGGGAGGAAATTAACATACATTTTCTCTACTCTCAAGCAAATCCCGAAGGATCAAGAAAGCCCTCTTCGTTCATTGTGAAATCCTCCTTCAAGATCAAGCCCCAACGGCCCTTGAAGAACTTCCACCAATTCAAGATCAAGCCCCAACGATCCTTGAAGAAAGTGTTCATCATT
The DNA here is from genome assembly GCA_035220775.1 of Malus fusca. Classification (NCBI taxonomy): domain Eukaryota; kingdom Viridiplantae; phylum Streptophyta; class Magnoliopsida; order Rosales; family Rosaceae; genus Malus; species Malus fusca. The sequence continues at coordinate 6,705,000 of CM069059.1, forward strand.
CATCAATGGTTCTTCCAGGATCAAGCCCCGACGGCCCTTGGATCAACAACACAATCTGCAAATCTATGTCTTACGAAGATAGAATCAGAGGACTAAATTGTAAAAGAGATTGTAACCCCGAAATCAATACAAAAAATATTATTTTGTACACGTGTTCTTGTCTCATTCATCGCAGGAATTTCCGTGTTTACACTTCTGTTTTCAAAATTGAGAAAATATTGAATCTTTGCTGTAGTGGAATCAAAGTTGGGCAACCCAGATGAAGCCAATTCAAATCTCAAAAATTCAGAACATCGATTGGGATTGGAAGTCGTGGTGGGGGATCCCTAAAATTGGGGGTCTGCTGTGGCCCTCAACCTCGAGGTTGAGAGCGAAGAGGCAAAGCTGTTTTGGGTTTGGGTTTTTCTTGTTGTTTATTTTTATTTTAAATAGGGTTAATATTATAATATTTTTAATGAATAAAAAATATATTTTTTGCCACGTGTCAGCCACATCAGCACAAATGTGGCAGCCATATCAGCATTTAACAGGCCAATGGATGGAGAATCTAACGGAGGTATTATTTTGAAATAAAATAGTACGTGAGGTATGAAAGTGAAATGTTTTAAAGATGTTGTTTGGGGTTGTAATAGACCTCAAACCTGAGGGGGTATTATGTAATTTACCCATATATATATATATATATATATATATATATAAATTAATTCCCATAGGAAAGATGGTCATAACTACATCCATATAGGATTAGTGCAGATTGCTGCTAAACCCTTAACCCGTAGAGGCCTTAATACCTCTATTCTGTTGTGTCTCCGAGATGCTAGATTCACTGACTTCAGTGATAGTATTCTTGGTATGGTGGAATCCAGCCTTTGCAATGGACCTATCCATTTTGACTGTTTTCCAGATCTCACTATAAGTCTATCCGATCCACATATGTTGAAGGCACTTACTTTAAACATTAAAACTTCGGGATATAAAGTCTTTGAAGGAACACAGCCTTTGGCTTTAATTTATCATATTTATTATAAAGTCACTGGCACCAACATGAACTTTCAGGCTCTAACCAAGAGTCTGAAGGATCACACTCTCTTGATTCAAACCAATCAAGAGAACGCAAATATTAAGGTACCAAAAACCATTAGGTGGTCAGACATCCGTCTCCCTTCAGATTGGTGTTTGATAAATGAAAGTCGGCCAGTAGCCATCCAAAATAGTTTAGTAAACTTAGACAACATAGAGCAATATTTTGATGGGACTGTCAAAATTAATTTTGATCGCCCTGCCAGAAGATCTTGTGAGTCTGTTCACTCGCAACGGTCATTTGCTTCTAGTAGAAATTCTTTTTCTGGATCCATGCCAACCGATATGATGGGTCAGGATCAAGAATTGATAAATTCCCTTGCCAATAGGAAATTAAAATCAGTAGACACAGGCTCATCAGTTACACAACAAGAGTTAATAAACGACCTTTTGAATTTTAAACTCCAGTCACTTGAGACAAACGCTCAAGTTGTCCATCCAGTGTATCAACCTCCTCCTATTCCTACTAAGGAAGAACAAACGTCTCCATCTGCTTCTGACATTGATGCAGAGCAGGTTCATCATCATCAGTTGTTGGTTTTAACCAGAAAAGAACCTTTTAAATACGATCGTAAAAAACTTAATAGAGACATAGAAGCCCCAGAAAATATCCCTAGACGAAACATCTTCAGAAATAAGTATACTACTGAAGAAAAACTTGAGATCCACCATGCTTGGAAGGATTTCATTCAAACCCACTGACTTGAAATATTTTTCTTCGACTTCGTAGAAAAATATTATGAGCCTGAAAAACAATTAAAGGTAATCACCAAAGAAAACTGGACTAAAGAAGACAAGACAATTGTCTCCTCCAGTCATCCTCCTCAAGAGACCATTCTCATTACTAAGGGTACTACCCAAATTCCTGCAACTCCTTTTAAGATTCCCAAGGAAGATTTAGGAGTAGCTAAACCCATCATTGAACAAAACAACTTTACCAATCAGAGCCTTCACACTATTGGTAAACAATTAGATAAAATTGAAACAAAAATTGACAACTTGTCAATTAAACCTCTTAATAAAGAAACACCCCTTCTTAGTTTCAAAGAATCACCTTCTTTGAAAACCTCAACGTCTATTAAGATAGAACAAATGCTTAATAAGCTAGAAAAAGATAAATCAGTTCGCGTGATCAATAATCCACACGGATCTGATTATAATTCACAAACACAAGATTCAGAAGATGAAAGTATTTCCTCTATCCAAAAGATGGAAGAAGCCTTTCAGAGTCTTGAGTTAAAGCGTCTTAACGTAAAAAGAACAAACCCTACTTCCTTAACAAAGAACTGGTATCCCAGACCTACTCCTCCAGATCTTCAATTTGAAGAAAGGAATTTCCAATCCCAATTCACTGTATCTTCTGATAAACTCTATGAATGGAATATAGATGGTCTATCAGAACAGGAGTTACTAAACAAACTCCAACACATCTCTATGGTAGCTAATAGCTACATGACAAACCATAATATGAGTCAGCCCCAGATTGTTGACCTTTTGGTCACAGGGTTCACAGGAATGCTTCATTCCTGGTGGGAGAAGCATCTCACTGCTGAATCCAGAAATCTAATAAGAAATGCTGTAAAGCAAGATGAAGAAGGATTACCCATATTTGACGAACATCTAGGATGTGGTGTCCCAGATGCAGTCAATACTTTGCTTTACACAATCATACAACACTTTATAGGAATCCCTTCAAACATCACCTCCAGAATCCACGACCAACTAAGTAATTTAAGGTGCCCAACCTTAAGTGACTTTAGATGGTATAAAGATGTTTTCATGTCTAGAGTTATGCTCAGAGATGATAGCAACCAATCATTCTGGAAAGAAAAATTTATAAATGGATTACCAAACCTTTTTGCCCACAAAATAAGGAATACCTTAATAAACGAAGATGGCATCATACCATATGATGACCTCACTTACGGATATATTATTAGTACCATCCAGAAGGAAGGTTTAAAAATGTGCATAGATATGAAAATATCTAAGCAAGTGCAGTCAGATAAGGCAATAGCCAAATACGAATTAGGAACTTTCTGTGAGCAATACGGTCTACCACCCATTGCTCCCTCCAACTTAAAGAAAAGATCACATAATTTTAAATCAAAAGTTTATAAACCACAGAAAGGATTTTCCAAGTATCATAAAAGAAAGTTTGTTAAACCAAACCCATTTTATGAAAACCCCAGGCCCAAACATTGGAAAGGAAAGAGGAAATCCTCTGGAAAATTCCATTCTAAAGACAATAGTCATAAAGGAAAATGCTACAAATGTGGCAAAGAAGGCCATTACGCTAATAAGTGTAAGGTCAAGAAAACCATAAGTCAGTTGAAGATTTCTGAGGAAGAAAAACTTCAACTTATCCAGGTCTTAGAACTCCAGAATACCGACAGTAGTCATTCATCCGAAGATGATCTTGGTTCTACCTCATCATCTTCCTTCCACTCTGCCTCTAGTAAACAATCAGCCCCTAACATTAAATTAGGATGTACTGACACCTGTTGTAAGAAAATATCGGTCTTAACCAAACAAGAAGAACAGGAAGAATTACTTCTAGAACTAATAAGTAAGGTAGAGGACCCTGAGCTTAAGAAGTTTTACCTCAAAAAGCTTAGAAATTTGGTTTCCCAGCAAGATATAGGCACTAGCCAACCCCAAATCCAGAAACCACAAGTCTCTCTTAGTACTACTTTGGCTAAGTTTAGCAAACCTAAGAAAGATATTACAGTCAGTGACCTACATAAAGAAATTAATAAAATCAAAGAAGAAATTAAGTTTCTAAAGTCCGAAAATCTAGATGTCCGTACCCAACTCAATAGAGTTAATACCCATCTAAACCCAGACTTAGGACTTAACACCTCCTCCTCTTCTAGCCATTCTTCTGAGTCAGAATCTGACAAATCTTCAGAACATTTAGTTTTGAATCTTCTCCATAAGATTAGGATCCAGAAATGGTATTCTAAAGTAACGATAATAATCGAAGATTTTCGTTTAGACACAATAGCATTAATAGATTCAGGTGCAGACTTGAATTGTATTCAAGAATGACTAATCCCTACTAAGTATTTCCACAAGTCAAAGGAAATCCTTAGTGCTGCTAATGAATCTCCAATGGAAATCAAATACGAACTTCCTAAGGCACATGTCTGCCAAGATGAAGTTTGTTTTAAAACTCCGTTTGTTTTAATAAAAAATTTAACCGACGCAGTCATATTAGGATTACCTTTCATTGCACTCTTATATCCTTTTAAGGTTCACCACAATAGGATTACCTCAAAAGTCTTAGGACAGAAAGTCACATTTGAGTTCTATCGAGAAACAGATCTAAAAAAACTAAGACATCTTCAGAAAGATTGCACTTCGCATTCTTTAAATTTAATCTCTAATAAGACTAAACAGCTTCAATTCCTAAAAGATGACCTTCATCATGAAAGAATTGAAGAACAACTTAAACAAGAGATTGTATCTCAAAGAATCTTTAAATTTGAAGAACAACTTATTAAAGAAGTTTGTTCTGATATTCCCAATGCCTTTTGACATCGTAAACAACATATTGTTAAACTTCCTTATGTTAAGGAGTTTAATGAATCCAAAATCCCTACTAAGGCTAGACCCATCCAGATGAGTCAAGAAGTAATGGATTTCTGTAAGACAGAAATTCAGGATCTTCTTAATAAAGGAATTATCCGAAAATCCAAGTCACCTTGGTCATGTCCTGCATTTTATGTTCAGAAAAGTGCAGAATTAGAAAGAGGGTCTCCCCGATTAGTTATTAACTATAAACCTTTGAATGAAGTTTTGGAATGGATTCGGTATCCAATCCCCAACAAAAGAGATTTAATAAAAAGGCTTAATAAAGCAACTATTTTTTCAAAGTTTGATATGAAATCAGGTTTTTGGCAAATTCAAATTCATGAATCTGATAAGTATAAAACTGCTTTTGTTACGCCTTTTGGGCATTATGAATGGAATGTTATGCTTTTTGGTTTGAAAAATGCACCATCTGAATTTCAGAATATCATGAATGAGATTTTTAATCAGTACAGCCATTTTACAATTGTTTATATTGATGATGTTCTTGTCTATTCAAATTCTATAGATGAACATTGGAAACATTTGCATTTGTTTGCTAGGATCATTAGATCAAATGGATTGGTTGTGTCAGCCACTAAGATTAAATTGTTTCAGATTAAGGTTAGATTCCTAGGATACAATATCCATAGGTCTACTATCCAGCCAATTGACCGTGTCATTCAATTTGCAGATAAGTTCCCAGATCAGATTACTGAAAAAACCCAACTTCAAAGATTTTTAGGTTCTTTGAATTATGTCTCTGAATTTTATCCTCATTTGCGTCAACAATGTAAACCCTTGTTTGATCGCCTTAAGGAGAATCCTCCAGCATGGTCTTCTGTCCATACTTCTATTGTCAAACAGATAAAAAATCATGTTCAGACATTGCCCTGTCTTGGCATTCCAACTCCCAACTCTTTTAAGATTGTTGAAACTGATGCATCTGATATCGGTTATGGAGGTATCCTCAAACAGCAAATTTCTTCCGGATCACCTGAACAAATTGTTCGTTTTCATTCAGGTGTATGGAATCCTGCACAATCTAATTATAGTACTATTAAGAAAGAGATTTTATCTATAGTATTATGCATTAGTAAATTTCAAGATGATTTATTAAATCAAAAATTTTTAGTACGAGTTGATTGCAAATCTGCAAAACATGTTTTACAAAAAGATGTTCAAAACATTGCATCAAAACAGATTTTTGCACGATGGCAAGCCATATTAAGCATTTTTTATTTTGATATTGAATACATTAAAGGCAGCCATAACTGCATTCCAGATTTTTTAACCAGAGAATTTTTGCAGGGAAAGAATGTCTAATAAGAACAAAGCACAAATTCCAATTGGCAGTAGCCAACAAAGACGGCTTCCAGCCACCTTACCACCACCAAAACAGGAATCTATTCCCGATTCCTCGGCCATAGCCATTACCAACAGATATACTCCCTTAGGATCAACTATAGGAAATTTCCGACCAAACTATCAAACTGCGTTAGTAAACCAGTATGATCCTTTCTCTTCCACTTACCGGCAATCGCCATCCCCTTCTGCAAGTTATGCTAAAAAATCCCCATATGTTATTAAACCAAACAAAGAGTATCTCTTTAGCATTCCTCGGAGTCTCCAACACCTTTAAACACCTGAGGTCATAACCAAAAAGATCTTCCCTCCGAACTCCCATTTTTATCCAAGTGAATTCCACAAAACCCTCAAATACTATTCTACCATTCTCACTGAGACTTATTCAGTCAGCATAAAACCTATCTTTGATAAAGCCCCTGGCAAACAAAACAGAATCCTTTATCATTCCCTCACCATAAACAAATTCTTGTTAGAATCAGAATGGGGAATCCCCCTCTTTCAGCCTAAATCCTTTCGGAGTGATCAGTTCCCTAGCAACCTAAACCACTACACTTATTTTGATTACATACATGCTTGGTCTAACATTTTCTTACATCAAGCAGAGGACTTCGGCCACTCATGGTTTATAACCTTTGACAAAAGCTTCAAACTCAGCTTTCCTGCATGGTTTCCAAGATAGTGGACAGAACATGGCCTGCTCGCCACCATTTTACCAGAAGATTTTATGCAAGTCTTGTCAGACACCTTTAAGAAGAAATTCGATAGAACCAGATTTGCAGATGACATTCCATTGATCGCGTTATTCATGGCAAAGTACAGGATTCCATGGATACTCAGATGGAACTTCGAGATTGAATCCAAGCAAGTCTATCGACAAAGGATGATCAAATGGTGGGACAAGTTCAACTACCAGAAGATCATTGAAGTTGTGCTCAAGGATTTTCCCGTGACTCCGAATCCAGTACCTGCAGTCGCAGCTCAACCAGGAAAGGCATTGCCTGAACCATCCACAGAAGAAATCGCTTCCCTATCAGACATTAGTCCCTCATCATCACTCAAAGGCAAGGACAAATCATCCAAGTCTTCGAGCAGTTCCAAGAAGAAGAAATCATCTAAGCTGAAGGCCTTAGCCAAAATCCTCATGAATGAGCTTCAAGAAGAAGAAGAAAGTTCAGAGTCTGACGACTCTTCAGATGCTTCATCAACCGCAGTAGCGACCCAAGGAAATATTTTCCCGCCAGATTCTCAAGACCCGTATGATTTTTAAATTATTTAGGGTTTAAAATGTATTTCTTTTAAATTACTCTCATGTAATTTAGACTGGTATACATACCATTAGGAATACCTAGTTTGTATTAGTTTATCATCGCCAGCTGTTCGGGTAAATCAGCAGTAGCAGACAAGTTACCCTCCAGCATCATTGCGAGCAAATCAGCAGTAGCAGACAAGTCACTATTCATGAATAGTAAAATCATTTTTACTATTCATTTACCACTCCAGACAACATCATCGTGAATCCACAGTGAAAGCCTCATCATTTCTCAGGCTTTACAGCCTTTGGCACATGCAGCAGACAGACGAACGGGATTCCCGGATCTGAATTGGCTCTCCTCCCTCTACAAGAGAAAGGCTCGAGCTCAGAAAGAAAAGAACTTGAATCAAGAACTGAAACGCTCTGCGAATTCGAAAGAACAGAATTTCAGCTCTAGCTGTATCCAATAGAAATATCAAACACTTGTAATTCAATTTTCTGTTTTAATCAAGGATGCCTGCGAGCTCCAAAGTTTTTTCAGACAATCGTCAGTAGACGAAATTGTAAGTCGGTTTCCGATTTGAAATAAAATTATTTTGCAAATACTTATATGCATCATTAATTTTAATTCATTATTTTACCATGAATATCACACCTACTTTCAATCTTGTTTTAATTATTTATGTTCTTATGATTGATTCAATCAATTTTAGATTTCCTATAAATCATAATTTCATTTTGATTAAATATATTGAGTTTCTCATATCCATATACATATTCTGTTTCCGCCCCCATTTGGTATCAGATATATATATATATATATATATATATATGGGTTACAAGATATGACTTGTATACACATGAGGGTGAGAAAGAGGTTGTATTACGTATGTAATATTTTCCTCGACTTTAATATTCATGTTATTGTAAAATGTGAGCCCATATTGGGAAAAATGAATGTAAAGATATTGCAAAAATTAGGAGTCCTTTATTAGGTAGGATATTGTTTTATATCCTTTATTGTTTCCTTATGGAACAAGGATTGTTTATGTATATATTTCAATGATGTAATACAATGAAAATTAAGCCGTAAAATTCTATTTGGCATCCGAGCCAGGTTTGCCGTAACTCCAGAAACTGTAAAACAAGTTTTTTTTTTCCATTGCTGTGTTGCACTCGGCCTACCTATTCCTGCTCTTCTTCTTCCATAAATAAGTCAGGTCGTGCTCTTGTGGAATTGCAGCAATGTGGTCTCTCTGCTGTCGTGCGGGTTGCTGTGCCAAGTACTGTGGTGCTGTGCAATTTGTTATTATAAGTCGGAATGACTAGTGTGGGAGACAACTCGACACTAAAATTGGAGGGTGGTTCCAGTACTCCAACTAACAATCCAATGTTGAATCCTGTTGCTATCCAGAATGATGCGTCTTCAGTACCAAACACTGTGAAACTCAATGGATCAAATTATCTCCTTTGGTCCAAGGTATTGGAGATGCACATCACTGGACGTGGTAGGAAAGGCTTCATGACAGGGAGTATCAAGGAACATGCTGAGGATAGTGCTAAGTATGAAACGTTGGAGACCGGGAATGCAATAGTGAAAGGGTGGCTGATCAATTCTATGGAACCTGCTATTATGGGATTTTTTATTCACCTGTGTACATCTAAAGAAGTTTGGGAAAAGGTGGCTTGAACTTATTATGATGGTTCAGATATTTCTCAAATTATGAATTAAAAGTAAAATCGTTCCAACTTCGTCAAGAGGGCCAGCCGGTTGGTGTGTATTACACTGACCTCAAGTCCATTTGGCAAGAGTTAGATCAATGGAGACCTATCAATATGGAGTGTGCTACTGATCTCAAGACACTTCGTGAAGAAATCCAAATAGATCGTGTTTATGCATTCTTGGCCGGTTTGGATGATATCTTTGATAAAGTACGTAGTGATATTTTATGAACTCAACCCTTACCATTTGTCGATGAGGTGTTTTCTGTTGTTAGACGTGAAGCACAACGACATGCCACTATGATGGGTGGAAGTAACGAAAATAGCCAAGGGACATTGTCGGTGGCTATGGTGTCTAGACCACCTGCATCCTTCTATCAAGCTAATTCTTCTAATCCATCTTTGAAGTGTACTTTTTGCGGTCAAACCTGTCATACTGAAGATACATGTTTTACCAAGCATAGGGTGCCTGAGTGGTTTTCAGAATTGAAGAAATGATTGCGTGCAAAAGAACGTGGGGCTGCAGGAACAACTGGAGGCCGTGCCTCCCATGCTGTTGCCACACTAACATCCAAGGAGGCCGAGCCTAGCTCTGGTGATCCGAGTCAAACTTTGTTGACTCGTACTACTCATGGTGACTCCTCCTCCAACACAAGTACAATGGGGCATATTCTTTTAGCCTCTCATATTGAGCGTCATACAGGTTGGATTCTTGACTCTGGTGCAACGGATCATATGACATATGATAAAAATGTGTTTCGATAAATGACAACATGTCATAAGAAAAGTATAGCAACTGCCAACAGCATCCTTGCACCCATGGTTGGCGCTGGCACCATGCATCTCATGCCATCTCTCTCTTTACATCGTTGCTTACTTGTTCCATCTGTATCACATCATTTGTTATTAATACCACAAGTTATTGAACAATTGGATTGTGTTGTTCTAATGTATATGTCATTTTGTCTACTTCAGGATATTCAGACCAATGAGATAATTGGGCATGGCACTAAGAGAGAAGGGTTGTACTATGTGGATGACATCGTTCCTGGCAGAGCTAATGCGGTTCAAGCGTCTTATACTGGTAATTTACAAAAAGTATGGTTATTGCATCGTCGGTTAGGGCATGCATCTTTTGGGTATTTACGGCATAAGTTGCCTAGCTTATTTAGTGGAATAAATGAATCAAACTTACATTGTGAAGTGAAGTATGTATTCTTGTTTAAAGTCATCGTGCTTCATTTCCTCCTAGTATGAATAAAAGATCTATGTCGTTTGAACTTGTGCATTCTGATGTTTGGGGGCCTTCTCCGGTTGTTACCTCTTCTAGAATTAAATGGTTTGTTACATTTGTTGACGACTGCACTCATATGAGCGTGCACTCTTGGTTAGGCCCACGGACGAGAATACATTTACGGTTGGGACCACTCTCCGATAATCAATATGAGCAACCTGAAGGAAATTTTGTGAAAAACATGTTCATTTGAATAACATCATATAGCATGCAATTAACAATTAAAGGCGGAATCATGCTTTCATGCATTCAAAAACAAAACATCTACCATGAAATTCAAAGCCTAGTAGATTGGTGAACCTTGACTCAACTTAAAAACAACAATTTGTTAGTTGAGAAATATTTACCTTTGTAGATTCCTCTTTGCATATGCAAAGGATAATCACCCAAGAGATAGGGCCTTCATTCCTTGCTTCTTAGCTCCATGGATTTGGTTAGAAGAATAGGTTCTCCAAGTTCCCAAAATTGAGAACCTCTAAAGATTCTACACCAAGGTTGGATTGGAGAGGAAATGAGTGACCTTGAGGAAATAGAATTGCTAGACAATATCCCCCAAGGTGGTTGGCCTCTTAGAGAGAAATGGAAGCTTTGTGTTCTCACCAATTTTCTCTAAAATCAACAACTTTTGAATTTTAGGTTATAAAGTTCTTTATATAGTCACTTCTTTAAATGACCTAAAGAACCAAAAAACCCTAATTCAACACTAAATGGATATGGGCTTTTGGGCCTTTGTGAATCTTTATTCATTAAGTTGTCATACAACTTAAGTCAATGGGCTTTGACGTTCGAAGCCCATTGGGCCTTAAGGTCCAAAACTATCCCGAGGTCTTTAACGAACTTATTCGTTTGATTAATTAACATATTAATTAATCCTTGCCATAAATAATTAAACCATTTAATTCATCTCCTTTGTTTCTTCAATCTCCACCTTATTTGGTGTACGATACATTAGGTTCCTTTTAGCGAGGCAGTGGGCGATTAAAACCATTTTACATCGATTGTGAATTGAAACTTACTTTCAATTCTCCCTTTAGTGATTACACACGTTTAGGGCTTCCACAAACCATGAGTGACCCCTAGCAGCATATCATGGCTACCCAAGCTAATCAGAAGAGGTAGAGAACCTATTCAGTTTAGGATTACAAATGCAATACGGTCTTTCTCTAATCTAATACTCTTGACCACATTGTTTGGTTTGATAGTTTATTTATTCATGTCTACTATCCAATGTGATTCATTTGCATTTTATGATTACCTTGAATGTGATTTGGAACGCATTCCCCAATCTCATTCATACTCTGGCCAGAGATTTTAATCATATCATAGAGTATTCTCCCTCAAGCCAATTGAAGGTTAGAGATCCCTTGTTGCGCATTCACTTGTCTCCATGACTAAGTGGCTTAACCCCAATGATGTCGTGGACACCCCGATGGGGTGACTTTGGCATAATCAAAGATCAAGGACTTAACCACAAGACAACAACTGTGATGCCTCAGGTCAAAGGACTAATTTGCATTATCCCAAACATGAGTTCTCATGTGACATGAGTATGAGAACTCCTCGTTGATCGTGTTCAGTGAACTCATTCTCTATTGAGCACCTACGTACTTGTCTTGATGTCACACACACCAATGACTCGAGACTAGTCACTCTCCCTGAGAGAAGACATAGCACGTACTGATCTTATCGGACTGTCAATGCCCAATTGGCAATCCTATGATCAGGAACGTTTAGGATGTGTCTACGAAAGAATGGTCTCATTAATCTAACTACATTAGATTGCATTCTTCCAATCACATATTCCTTGGACTTTATCGTTTAAGCATATAACATTTATATGAGACGCCTCAAACAATAATGTTTGCCTTTTATATGTAAACTAGATTAGTTTAACATGTGAAATATCCGTAAAGTATCATCATATGAATGGCTTTAGGGCACATTTCCAACAATCTCCCACTTGCACTAGAGCCAATCAGCTTGGTCATCTGTTATGATTCCTCTTCTGTAGTCATTTCCTAAATGGCTGAATAGTAGGCCTAGGAAATGGATATCTATATGTTATCCATAGAAGCAACCTTGAGAATATCGACGTCACCATTATACATGATTCCTAATCATGTGGTTCAGTCTCTCATATGAGTTCGGATCTTGATGAAACCTTGATTCCCAGGCTTGAGCTATCGCCCCATTAGTGTCGTAGTGTCAGTACACTAGATACACTTTCTGGTTGGAACCGAATAGAGAGTTCATAAATGAACTTTCCCATCCAAACAACATTGTTGTAAACTTCTATATGGCAATATATTTTGCATTCATAATGGAACACACTAAAGTCATTACTTTAATGTTTCCATCCAAATATCTCTTTAGTCATAATAAAGAGATATCTGTTTATCTCTTCATTCATAATGAAGAAACATCCAATGATAGATTAGATTCACAATCTAATACATTTACGCTTCCATTACGTTACTCTAATTCTTCCTCATTCTTCGAGGAACCTATCCTTTAGTATTTCTTAAATACTTAAGGATTTACTTGACAGTTGCCATGGTTCTGATCCTGGGCTTACACTGATATCGCCTTGTACTTTTCTAGGTACAACTCATATCAATGTTTTTCATACAATATGAAATACATAAATCACCTTTCTGCGTATGCATAAAGGATTCGATTTACACATTATTTCTTTGGGAGTCAAAGGGTATGTTCCCTTTGAGAAGAGCTACCTCCTAGTCTCACTAGAGTTGTTCTTCTTATTAAAGTTTATCATCATATGAGAAACTTCCTAGCAACCTTTTGTCTATTATTAGGGCATGATATAATCCAATTATATCCTAAAATCTATCATTATAGATTTCCATCCCATGTATATAGACTATGTCTCCCATATACATTCTATCGTTATAGAAAGTTTTAAAGTCATAACTTTAACAATGAAGTATTCTTTTCATTTCCAAAATTAATATATCATACATATATTCAAATTTAGGAATATGATTAACTCCCACTAATCTTTTGTAAACCTAGTAAACAAAAGATTCATTTATATCTTTATGAGAAATCAAACGTTTTGATCTTTCTCTCATAAGACGCTTATGGCTCCCACTAGCTTGCTTAGATCCATGATGGTTGGATCTCTACAACTTACATGTTTTGTGATTCATAGTTTTAGACATATATTATTAGGACTATCTTAATAATGGTTTCGGAAACCTATATTATGTCCAAACATTGAATCAACATTTAGTTGTAGCTAGCTATCTTCGAATTAATTGAAACTAAGACTACGTCAAAAATGGTTCCTTCAAAGTCAACCATTCTCTTTGATTGTAGCCACCTTAAGCTACCAATTAGCTATGAAGGTTTCATTATTTCGGGTCAAATGGTACTTTACCATTTCCTTGAGTATATATTGTATATACACTCAATGTAGTCATAAAGTTCAAACCATTCAACTGAGACGGTTTAAAATTCTTTTTGACTACCTTGGAGCTTGTGGTATAGGAACTAGGTTGTTATATTTGTTGATTATCATCTTGTCTCTCAAAGAACCCATTCTTTTGAGTTCTATTCCTAGTTCATTTGTTGGTTGGTTTATAGAAGTGATATCCAAAGGTTAATTTAAGGATATCCTCAAGATAATTTTTAAACAAATATTGCTTATTAGCACACAACCCCAAATCTTAACATGATTAAGATTTGTCTTTCTTTCCAACTACATCCTATGGAGTTATGAAAATTTTGGAAGATCTTCTAATTGACAATCATATTGTCTTAGAAGCATATATATCCTATATATGGGTAATTGATATTATCCAACGAACTAAATCTTATTCAAGTTCGTTCTTCTCCTAATGGACAAAATCATTTATCTTATGATGCTAATTTCCTTGATATCTTTCAAGGAAACTCATCTAAAGTGTTACCTTTCCTTGGATCAAATCTAAGGAGGTAAGTACTTTAGACGTCTTACTCATCAACTTACATTTCTTGAATTCTTTGAAACCTTTTGCAAAGTATTCGGACTTGTGTTTATTCATAATAAACTATAGTCCAACCGAGAGTGATCTTCGGTGAATGTCATACAACATGAGTAGTATTATGTTGTGGACAATTGCCACTATCTTGCAAACTTTTGGGTTTTAAGCATCATTATATTCTAAACAGTTAACGCTACCATATCATCTCTACTATAGAGACAATCAATTAGATTACTATAATCCAATCATTGATTAATAAAGAACAATGTTTTGTCAAACAAAACATTCATCCATCTCTATTATAGTGACGGAATTAAGTTCCTTAAAATTGGAATGTAAAGACAATCTTTGGTTTTTCCAATTTCTTTGGTAGTTCATATGAGGAAGTTAGTACCATCTGCTTTCGCAGAGATCTATATTTTATTCACGTTCCGAATGTGAAGTACTTTCTCTTCTCTCATTAATCTTCTACTTCTTATTAGCCACACTTTTACAACGATTGTAAAACATAGTTACTAATACGGAATCATGCATTCAAGTAGAAGAACCAACTGTTTTGAACTATTCAAGAACAATTTAAAACACCTTCGAAAGGTGTGTTCTTGACACTTGCAAGACATTTCTTGCAAATACCCCTTCCAATGTCCATCCTTTCATAAAGAAAGTTTGTTCCCTTGGAGTTAATTTTATCTTCTTCATTTGACTTCTCCTTTGACTACAATAGTCATGGTCCCTAAACTCCCACTATCTCTCTTGAAACCTTTTTCAATTGTGTTATACACATCAAACATTTTGGAGAGTGTGTGGTTATTGTTCACTACATAGTTTACAATAAACTTAGTGAACCATTAGGATAGGGACATAAAGGTGAAGTCCTAGCTTAGTTTCCGTCTCGTTAAGTGGTTTATCACTTCAACACTCAATGATTCAAAATCATCATAAGTCCATGTTGATGGACTATTTTTGTCAACCAACCATTATGTTCTAAACATAATTACAAACTTTCAAGAGTTGTTCAAGGCAACTCTTATTTCTTCATACAACAATTTGTAAGTGAAGAATCATGGCACTAAAAGTGTCCTTGTCTTTATGCTAATCTTCGTAAGTTCCTTTGTTCATATAACGAAGGAATAAGCATTGGTTGTTTGTGTTGTCCTCTTCATGATAGACATTTCTAACATGTTCTTCCAATGATACATTATCAATAGGAAGATTGTGAGGATGAGACTTCTTAGGTACATGCACAATCCATTTAAGACAATCTTTGGGATTGTGTTACCAAGTCCGGAAACTAAAACATTCGGCTTTTCTTTGTCAAGTTTTGGATAGCGTTTGCAAATATATATTGGTAAACAAATACATAACGAATATAAATTGATTGATTTTAAGCCATTTGATTCGGGTCTTTAAATCAAATAGCACCACCCACTATTTTTGGCAAATTCCATATCCCTCATTGGAATTCGAGAGTTTTGGAGGAAACTCTTAGTAGGTTATGGGAGACTCACTATTACCAAGCCCACCTCACAATGATATGATATTGGCTAGCATTAATAATAATGAGAGAGTACACTTACTCATTTGCAACTAATGCAAGTACCCATCAATTTGGCCTGTAGAGAATGTTGCCTCACAATGATATGATATTGGCTCCATTGCACTTAGTTAAGTCATTCCCACCATGCTTAGTTCGTGAAGGGGTTCAAGAATAGCCTCACGATAATACGATATTGGCCATCCTCGTTGCCTACACTCACCTCATCAAGTATGTATATAGACTCCTCCTGAGTATAAGCATGCACTTTGTACTCCCCCATGATAGGGTGAAGCCGGTGTACAAGTCATAAACGATTGGAGCTACCACGGTGGAAGGCCACGGAAGAGTGTTCTAAGCACTCTCACGCTTTTCAACTTAATAATGGTTTGGTTGAGGGTTTTAGGTCTCATCACATAAACATATTCATTTTAATCTTTATTAAAACAATTTTGGTCCTATTACAACTATTGGTCCATTTGATTCAATTTAGTTGTATATAATACTCCCACTATACTTATAAAACGGTTTTTAAAGCAAGAGTATATGATACTACTAACATAAGGTTTGCATTCATTTGATGGACTATATAGTTGCCTTAGGGCCTTAGGATGACTATGAACCTTTGTTTAGATTCAACACGAGCCTAGTGTTGAATCTCGGACTAGGGATGGAGATTGATTTTAGTTACGCGTTTAATCACATTAAGGCGTGTTGTTCCTAGGGGCGTTGGACCCAACTACTTCATTTTCATGCATATCATATAAAGCAAGAAAGAAGTACTTCAAAGTAAAAGAGAGCTTATGCTCTTTACAACATTTGCATAAAACAAATTACTTTAAAGTAAAGAAGAGCTTATGCTCTTTTACAACATTTGATCAAATCAAATTACAACCAAAATTAATCTACTCATTCCCATGGTTCAAACAAATTTGAAACGGCATTTCACATAGCTCAATTATCGTAGGCTTAGGTTCATAATCACCCTTTAATTAATTAACATTTTAACTAATTAAATTGAATGCAACATTTTCATTTGGTTTTTGTATCCATAAAATTGATTTAAATGGAGCTAAATGAAATGAAAATCCAATTCTCATTTAAAGAGACAAAACAATTTTTGTTCCCTACTTAATTTGGGCCATCATGCAATAACCACAACTTTTTGGGCTATATTGCGAAACACAAACTTTTGGGGTCACTTTGTAAAAACACAAAAGTCCACTACTTCATGTAATTACAACTAGAACCCAAAAATTTCAACAAATACAAAAAAACTTCATTAAAGGAGCAAAACAATTTGTCCTTTAACGTTTTTGGGCCTTAACGTAAAAACGTAAACTTTTGGGCCAAAGTGCAAATACACAAAAGTATCAAAACTTTATGTAATTGAATAAAAGACCCACAAATACCCTATTCTATTAGGGTGGCCGGCCATGATAGAAAAAATATGATTTTTACAAAGTTTTTGTAAGTGGGTTTTGTTAGGTGAGGTAAAGATGAAATATTTTGAATTTATGTTAAACTTTTTAAAAAAAAGTTTGTCTACCATTATAGCCATTAATTGAATTTATGTCAAACTTTTTAAAAAAGTTTGTCTACCATTAAAACCATTAATAATACTTTACAAATAATCATCACCCACTAAAATCACCCACTAAAATTAAACCAAAACTTTATGTAAAAACATAAAATATTTTGAATCAAAACTTCAAAACTTTTTTTGTTCTTGGCAAGAACTTCAAGAACATTGAAGAACACTCATGAAAACTCATAATAGCTCCATGAATGTTTTCACTCACCAAAACTCAAATTTTCATCACTCAAAAGAGGGTTAACATCCTAGGGTACTTAGGGGTTCCAAAAGTCACTTTAAAACCATTTTAACAAGACAAACATGAACCCAAAAAATCACCCTTTGGATTTGGCCGAATTTCCCAAAAAACATGGCACCAAATTTTAGCTCCAAAATTCATGCTCATATGAACTACATCTACAACATTTGAGATGGCAAATTTTGTAACAAAATTTACATTCAAAGAAACAAGAATAAAGCTTGTAACATATTACAACTTTTAAATCAAAAACTATGAACTACAAAACCCAAAATGATTCACCAACTACTAGACCTAGGCTCTGATACCACTTGAAAGGAAATTTTGTGAAAAACATGTTCATTTGAATAACATCATATAGCATGCAATTAACAATTAAAGGCGGAATCATGCTTTCATGCATTCAAAAACAAAACATCTACCATGAAATTCAAAGCCTAGTAGATTGGTGAACCTTGACTCAACTTAAAAACAACAATTTGTTAGTTGAGAAATATTTACCTTTGTAGATTCCTCTTTGCATATGCAAAGGATAATCACCCAAGAGATAGGGCCTTCATTCCTTGCTTCTTAGCTCCATGGATTTGGTTAGAAGAATAGGTTCTCCAAGTTCCCAAAATTGAGAACCTCTAAAGATTCTACACCAAGGTTGGATTGGAGAGGAAATGAGTGACCTTGAGGAAATAGAATTGCTAGACAATATCCCCCAAGGTGGTTGGCCTCTTAGAGAGAAATGGAAGCTTTGTGTTCTCACCAATTTTCTCTAAAATCAACAACTTTTGAATTTTAGGTTATAAAGTTCTTTATATAGTCACTTCTTTAAATGACCTAAAGAACCAAAAAACCCTAATTCAACACTAAATGGATATGGGCTTTTGGGCCGTTGTGAATCTTTATTCATTAAGTTGTCATACAACTTAAGTCAATGGGCTTTGACGTTCGAAGCCCATTGGGCCTTAAGGTCCAAAACTATCCCGAGGTCTTTAACGAACTTATTCGTTTGATTAATTAACATATTAATTAATCCTTGCCATAAATAATTAAACCATTTAATTCATCTCCTTTGTTTCTTCAATCTCCACCTTATTTGGTGTACGATACATTAGGTTCCTTTTAGCGAGGCAGTGGGCGATTAAAACCATTTTACATCGATTGTGAATTGAAACTTACTTTCAATTCTCCCTTTAGTGATTACACACGTTTAGGGCTTCCACAAACCATGAGTGACCCCTAGCAGCATATCATGGCTACCCAAGCTAATCAGAAGAGGTAGAGAACCTATTCAGTTTAGGATTACAAATGCAATACGGTCTTTCTCTAATCTAATACTCTTGACCACATTGTTTGGTTTGATAGTTTATTTATTCATGTCTACTATCCAATGTGATTCATTTGCATTTTATGATTACCTTGAATGTGATTTGGAACGCATTCCCCAATCTCATTCATACTCTGGCCAGAGATTTTAATCATATCATAGAGTATTCTCCCTCAAGCCAATTGAAGGTTAGAGATCCCTTGTTGCGCATTCACTTGTCTCCATGACTAAGTGGCTTAACCCCAATGATGTCGTGGACACCCCGATGGGGTGACTCTGGCATAATCAAAGATCAAGGACTTAACCACAAGACAACAACTGTGATGCCTCAGGTCAAAGGACTAATTTGCATTATCCCAAACATGAGTTCTCATGTGACATGAGTATGAGAACTCCTCGTTGATCGTGTTCAGTGAACTCATTCTCTATTGAGCACCTACGTACTTGTCTTGATGTCACACACACCAATGACTCGAGACTAGTCACTCTCCCTGAGAGAAGACATAGCACGTACTGATCTTATCGGACTGTCAATGCCCAATTGGCAATCCTATGATCAGGAACGTTTAGGATGTGTCTACGAAAGAATGGTCTCATTAATCTAACTACATTAGATTGCATTCTTCCAATCACATATTCCTTGGACTTTATCGTTTAAGCATATAACATTTATATGAGACGCCTCAAACAATAATGTTTGCCTTTTATATGTAAACTAGATTAGTTTAACATGTGAAATATCCGTAAAGTATCATCATATGAATGGCTTTAGGGCACATTTCCAACACAACCTTCCAGGCAAAGTGTTCATTCACGGTTAGGCCCGCAAGGAGCATCCTTCACCTCACATTGGAGTGGGCAGCACGACGGACGGAGAGAAGCAGTCACACAATCCTGGTCAAGTTCAACCGACAGCCTACAAGTAATTCACTCACCTACTAGGAACGTACCACATGCATCGCAGTCGCGACAGAGACGAGCCGAACACATGGAAGAGTAGCCTAGACTAGTAGGTCATGAGCGGCGGCAGCCGAGAAGTGAGACCCTGAATTTTAAAGTACTTAGAGAGTGTTGTTATGAATTTTGAAGTGTCTTCAAATTTTACAATTTATGATTCATTTTAAGTGGGTGATAATTTTACTTGAGTTCAATGATAAGATAAAAGTGGATGAGATTATGAGTTCGTAGCATTTTTCGAAGCTCAAATGAACTTACAATGAGACTTTAAATCTAACGGATTGGGAAATGCCACATGGCAGCCAAAGAGTGGCTAGCCTTGACACATGGCAACAACCATCAGTTCTAGCAAAGGGGAAGCCGGTTGTCATCTAATTACACCATTTTATTACATAGGAAGTTGGGATTGGACCCAAAGAAAAAGGAATAAAAAAATAGAAGAAAGCTCAAATCTTCCTTCTTAATTTGACACTTGGCGAGTTGCCATTGGACCCTCACTAAAGGAAGTGGTGCATTTGCACCTATACATATCAAAAGAAGGTTTCTTCTTCTGAATGCAACCTGAAGCACAATGAGCAGAGAAGAAAATTTTCCCTTCAATCTTTAGAAATTCATAACTTTCAATTCGGGAATCCGATTGAAGGTAAAGATTTACACATGATTAGATTGCTGGGATTTTATACAAGTTTCATATGAATGAGATATAGAGAAATATGATGATTGATTTGAAATATTTCAAATTTGGACTTTAAAGGACGTTTGTATGGAACAAATGAGTTGTACTATTGATGGATTGTGTTTTGGCTTAGAATATATGTTGAAATTCTGGGAAAGAAAAAGACCTCAAAGCCACTGGTTTTCATACCAGGGACTGAACTGCGAAAACAGTTTTGGTATTGGGGCAATTGTGTACTTTTCAAAAAGTTTAGGGGCTAAAGTACAATTATCAAAAGTTTGGGGACCTATTTGAAATAATAAAAGTTCAAATACATAATTTTTATTCTGGTTAAGTGAAGGTCCCTATTGGTTACAGATGTTGTTATGGGAATAAAGTTGAGTCATTATATATGGACATATAGTGATATATTGTAATTGTTGAATTAGGGACTCTAATTACTCGCGGTGCTTGCATTTAATCGAGGTATTGGTGAGGAATATTGCTTGCTTAGCTTGGAGACCAGGTAGGGGGATCCACACTTACCCTAGTTATGAAATTTTGTGAATCTACATATATGTAAATATACGAATGCCTGTCAAAGCTGCATATAATTTGTTGTGATAGAACCATGAAGAAAAATGGTTTTGTTTTATATCATGATATGCATGTTGTTTTATGCTACAAATTAAAGTAATGACTTGAGAGTGAAGGGGGCATAACGACCGCCTTGGATTTCGATCCCTTAAACCTTCGGAGGGGCTACTACGAAAGGATTAGTACCGCTACCTTTCTAGGAGAGGTACTAGGATATCTAAGGGTAAAACATTAAAGGACACTCTTGCTACACCTTACCATAAGTATATTCGTTAAGAGTTGGTCCAGGTAAGGGGGTAGTTGGTCATTAGACCGGTCATCAGGCATGTAGCGATTTATTGGGATCCCTATTTTCGTTTTAAAAGGAAATTGTGTGAGCATACAATTTATTTTCAAAACTAAACAAAGCTTTTGTTGTGCATCGTTTCCTATAGTATATACAGTATCATATACTATTTTCAAACCTAGCTGGGGTGGATTCCCTGAGGGGGAGCGATGAACGTTTGTAATGCTCACCCATACTTTATTACAGGACCGGTGCACCTACAAGTAAACTATCTGGACTAAAGTCAGGACAAACATTGTTTGTTACTTGTCAACTTCTTAGTCGCTCATTGACTTTCCACAAGTTTTTGTTTGTACATATGCTTGATTCCCTCCGTCTTGAAGGAATCTTTTGTAGCTAAACTTAGCGCTTTGTACTTTCCAAATTGTACTTAAGAGTTGGTTTAGTATGTTTACTTACTTTAAACTCTTTGGTTTTGTTGTAAGTTGTAAACTTTTTCTTTGATGTAAAAAATTTATCCAAAATTCTGTTGCCCTTTTATTCTTCGTTTTACAAAAATGACTTCCGCTTATGTACTGCTTAAAAATAAATTATTTTACTTCCCCTCAAATAGCCTTATGTTCTATTGGGAATGTAGTGCTATAGTGTTGGATTTTGACACTATAATATTGCATTGCTAATGGAGTGTGGCATTGTTACGTGCCCCTTTTTGGGGCGTGACACGAGAGCTCCACTACCTCAACAAAGGCAAATTCAGGAAGAAGTAGAGAGGCTCCTGACCGAGCGATTGCACGATTTCCAATGCAACAAGGTCATTGATGAGGCACTATGATGGGACATGGCCAACATAACCAGGTCACCTTCATGGACGAGATCGAGCAAGTAGAGCCTCCACATAAGTTCAGCATGCAACATTTCACATCCTTTAAAGGAGATGGAGACCCAGAAAGACACCAAAAGCACTACCAAAGTGCAATGATCCTCTATCGAAACAACGACAATCTCATTGCAAGATATTCACCACCACTTTACAAGGTGAGGCACAAGATTGGTTATACACCCTGCCGCCACAATCCATTCTGAGTTTCGACGAACTTTCTTTGGTTTTCACCAAAGAATATTCATCCTATCACTCGATCAAGAAGAAGTCCAACCACTTATTCAACGTCAAGAAGAACCCAAAAGAGTCACTTTGCGACTATGTGAAGAGGTTCAAAGCGAGGAGGCAAAGATAGTCAGATGCAACGACTCGATAACTAAACCAACATTAAAAAAGGACTTCCAGTAGACCACCAACTGTTCGGAAAATTGATCATGAAAGAAGATTTAACTTTGGTAGACACTTTTGCTCTGGTAGAGAAGCATGCACTTTGTGACGAGAGCAGCCCAACAACGCCTCGGAGGCAGCCGAGCACACCTTAGCGGTGCCTTCTCCACCCGATGGAGACTTCTGGCATTTGCATGTCGACGGCGCATCCAACTACAAAGATTCAGGAACAAGCGTGGTCCTTGTCACCCCAGACAATCAATGCTCGAGTAGGCAATCACTCTAGGTTTCAAAGCATCCACCAACGAAGCAGAGTATGAGGCCCTACTAGCAAGCCTCCGAATGGCAAGAGACTTGGCGGTGAAGAAGCTCGAAATTCATTCTGATTCCCAACTAATCACCAGCTAGACTACTGGGGAGTACATGGCAAAACACCCAAGGATGGCACAATACCTAAAGAAGGTACGCAAACTTGAGGCATTTCAGGCTTACACTCTCACCTAAGTTCCGCGTGCAGACAACGCCCACACGAACGAGTTAGCTGGCCTAGGCTCCACCCTCAACCACCAACTCAAAAGCTCTATTCCGGTGGAGTATCTAGACAAGCCAAGCATAGAGGCAGAGCCGGCAGCCGAAATGTCACAAGTTACTACAACTCCCAACTAGCAAAGTTATATTATAAACTACTTGGTCAATGGCACATTCCCCACATAATGGTTGGAGTCTAGAAAGCTCCAAATAAAGGCAGCACACTACTAAGGTGTCTGTGGAACGACATCCTTGTCCGAAGATCCTACATTTGACCATATTTCCGCTGCCTAGCGCCTCCTGACGACCTGAAGGTTCTAAGTTCAATCTACGAAGGTGTCTGTGGAAATCACTCTGGGGGTCGATCCTTAGAATAGAAGGCTCTTAACGCATGCTACTACTGCCAACACTACAAGCTAGTACCAGCACTGCCTACCAGCGAACTACATGTTGGAAGTATGCCCACAAAGCCACCCATTTGATGTAATAGCTTTTTGGAATACTTAATATGTTAAACTTTTATATGTTTAACGGAAGGGCAATACTTATTGTTAATCACTATTTATTGAATCATGTGTTTAATCAATAAGAGAATCCAAGGGATGTATTTGACATAAGAGATAAGTGATCTAATGAGTTAGATTAAGGAGACATTTCTCTTATGTTCATTCCTAAAACGTTCCTATCCATAGGATTGCCAATTGGGCATTGACAATCCGCTAAGGTTAGTATGTGTTATGTTGACTCAAACGTGAGTATGAACTAGTCTCAAGTCATTTGGTGTTGGACACTAAGACAAACACATAGGTGCTCGAAAGAGTAATCGAGTACACTGAACTGCGATTAATGAGAGTTCAAACATACATGTCATGTACGAACTCTAAGGTTACAATATGCAAAGTAGTCCTTAGACCTGAGGCATCATAGATGTCTAATGGTTAGGTCATTGATCTTTGATCATGACAAAGGCATTCCCTCGGATTGTCCACGGCATTGTTGGGGTCATGTGATCTAGTCATGTAGGCATATGAATGCACAACAAGGGATCTCTAACCTTCCATGGTGGAAGGAGTATACTCTAAAATATGATTCTAAAGTCTTTGGCCAAATCAAATGAATATGACTAAGGAAGATGTTCCAAATCATATTCAAGGGAATCATATAAGAAAGTATCACATTGGATAGTAGACATGAAACAAACTATCACTTAAAACAATGTGGTTAAGAGTATTGTATTAGAGAAGGACCGTATTGCATTGTAATTGTAACTGGATAGGTTCTCCAACCAATTCTACTTAGCTTGGGTAACCATGACATACTGCTAGGTGTCACTCATGGTTTGTGGAAGCCCTATTGATTAGCAAACACTAATCATCAAAAAGGGAGAATTGAAATGTGGTTTCAATTCACAATCGATAGTTAAGAGTAACATCGCCCACTGCCTCGCTAATTGGAACCTAATGGATCGCACACCAAATAAGGATATATGTGAAGCAATTAAATGAAATGGATAAGCAATTAAATGGTTTAATTGAAGAATGGTCAAGATTAATTAATTAGTTAATTAATTATACGAAATGTTCGTATTGGGCTTTTAAGTTGGTTTTAGGGCTTCGGGGCCCAAAAGTGTTTTGGTCCACAAGGCCCATTATGTTTAAGTTGTATGACAACTAAAACAAAATGGGCAATAAGCCCAATAACCATATAGGCCAACCATTTAGGGTGAGGGTATGCAAGTTTGCTTAATTGCAAGTTTGCCACTCACCTAAGAAATGAAGTATAAATTCATCTTTATAGCTTTGTTTTCAATTAGGGTTTTCTAAGCTACTTGGGGATAGTTATCTAGCAAATTTACTTCCCTAAGTGATCCATTTTCATTCTCACAAATTACATCCTTGGTGAAGAGACATAGAGACATCAAACTTTTGGTGTTTTGGAGAACTAATCCTCAAATCCTCAAAGAAGCAAAGGAGCACTAAAAGGAGGGAAATCACAAGGAAGATCCAAGGAGCAAGGAGGTGACTTGAAGGCCCTCCACTTGGGTGAATCCCTTGTGTAATCAAGGATGAGCTTCAAGGGTAAAGAATCTCTAAATTCTTCATATTCTTTAATGTTGTTAAAGAGTCTTTTGATTCACCATATACTAGGCTTTGAAAGTCATGGGTTTCATGAATTGTTTTTGGATGCATGCCTACTTTAAAGAGTTAATTGTTAGCATATGTATTCAAATGTTCATACATGTTCTTAGCTAGGACAAAATTTTTCCTTCAAGTGGTATCAAGAGCCTAGGTCTAGTGTATGGTGGATCCTTTTGGGTTTTGTGATTTTCATGTTTTATGATTTAAGTGTTGTAAATGTTACAAGCTTTGTTCTTGCTTTGAATATAAATTTTGCTAGAAAATTTTGCATCTCAAATGTTGTAGATGTATTTCATTTAAGCATGAATATTGGAACTAAAATTTGGTGCCATGTATTTTGAGTTTTCATAAGTGTTCTTCAATGTTCTTGGAGTTCTTGCCAAGAACAAAAAGTTTTGAAGTTTTGATTCAAAAAGTTTTATGTTTTTACATAAAGTTTTGATTTAATTTTAGTGGGTGATGGTTAATGATTAAGTAATTTTAATGGGAGACAAACTTTGTTTTAAAGAATGACATAAATCATTTCATACAAAATTTTATTTCATCTTTACCTCACCTAACATAACCCACTTACAAAACTTTGTATAAAATTTGAATTTTACCAATAAAAACCACTTATGGCAGGCCACCCTATTAAATAGGGTATTTTTGGGTGTTTTGTGCACTTACATAAAGTTTTGATACTTTTGTGTATTTGCATTTTGGCCCAAAAGTTTACGTTTTTACGTTAAGGTCCAAAAACTTTAAAGGACAAATTGTTTTGCTCCTTTAATGATGTTTTTGACATTATTAAAAATGTTTGGGTTCTAAGTTGTAATTACATGAAGTTGTGGACTCTTGTGTTTTTACAAAGTGACCCCAAAAGTTTTTGTTTTTAGAAAATGGCCCAAATTAGATGAGAACAAAATGGTTTGTCTCTTTAAATGAGAATTGGATTTTCATTTTATTTAGTTTCATTTAAATCAATTCTATGGATCCGAAAACCAATTGTTTTAAAGTTGTTTTCTTAATTAAATGTGTTTGATTAAGAGAAGGGTGATTATGAACCAAATGCCTCGATAATTGAGCTATGTGATTGGCCGCTTTACATTATGAATGTTTGGGCTTGGTAGTGTAGATTTGAATGTAATTTGATTAGTTCAAGATTGTTGTAAATGGACATAAGTCCATCATTTATGTTGTAAAAGGGCATAAGCCCTTATTATTATTTCATGTATTCCTTTTGTTTAAATGTATGCAAAATGGAATAGTTGGGTCCAACGCCCAATAGGAAATAACGGTTTAATTGGATTAAACGCGTAACTAAAATCAACAACTACATACCTTAGACCCAAGGTCCAACACAAGGCTCGTGTTGGATCAAATCAAACGGTTCATAATCATCCTAAAACCTAATATGACTATATAGTCCATATGAGGATGCAAAGCATTCGTTAGTAGTTCCATATAGTCTCGCTTGTTTCAACGAAACAGTGGGAGTATTATATACTACTAATTTATATAAACTTGGACCAATGGTTGTGATAGGCCCAAGTTCTTTTAATGTGATTAAAATGTTTTGATGTAGCCCAACGCTATTCCCTCAAACAAATATTTAAGTTGATAAGCGAGAGATGTTTAGAATATCTCTTCGTAGGCCTTCCACCGTGGTGGGTTCCAAGCGTTTGTGACTCATGCACCGGCTTCACCCTATCATGGGGGAGTACAAAGCATGTGCTTATATCCAGGAGGAATCCATATACATATGATGAGGTGAGTGTAGGCAACGAGGATAGCCAACATCGTATCATCGTGAGGCTATTCTTGAACCCCTTCACGAACTAAGCATGGTGGGAATAACTTAAACTAAGTGCAATGGTGCCAACATCGTATCATCGTGAGGCAACATTCTCTAGAGGCCAAATGAGATGGGTAATTACAAAAGGTTGTAAATGAATAATGCGTTATTCTCTCATCATTATTTTTGCTAGCCAACATCGTATCATCGTGAGGTGGGCTTGGTAATGGTGAGTCTCCCATAACCCACTAAGAGTTCAATATAACTCTCGAATTCTATTGAGGGATGTGGAATTTGCCAAAAATGGTGGGTGATACTATTTGATTAAAAGACCCAATCAAAATAGTTTTAAACAACAATGCTAATTCGATTTCTGTTATGTTATGTAGTGAACGACATGCCTAAAATTATACCCACCATTATACTTGACAAAAAGGGCCTAAAGGGCCAACGTTTCCTTGCTTGGTATCGCCACATTGAGAATGTCTCAAAGGTGAAAGATATATTGTATGTACTTAAGCAATCCCCTCCTCATGTACCTCATACGAAACTAGCTTCAAAGGAGGAGTGTCAAAATTATATTAGACACTATGAGGATGACTTACAAGCCAAATGCTTAATCCTCACTTCACTTAGTGATGAGCTTATGAAGCTACATAAGCACATGGACACTTCTTGTGCCATGGTTGAAAGTTTGCATAAGATGCATGACATTGAGACTAGTAATGTACGATTCTCAAATATTTGTAGTCTAATGAATGCCAAAATGGCAAAGGGGACATCGGTCCATAAACATGGACAAAAGATGGAAAGGATCTTTCAAGATCTTCAAAGTTTAGGAACTTCCATCGATGGGAAAAAGGCCCAAGACTTTTTCCTTGCATCTCTCTCGGATGATTTCACTAAGTTTATCGTAAACTATAAAGTGAATAGATTCGATCATTCTTTGAAAGAGATGATTGACATGTGCTGTAAATTTGAAAAAGGTTTCAAAAAGGACAGTGGGAGTGAGAATGCAATGATAAGGAAAAGGTTGCGTAAGAAGAAGGCAAAGAAATCCAAAGGAACATGCTTTCATTGTGGAAAGGATGAACGTTGGAAGAAGAAATACAGGGTGCGCATTGCGAGCCTTATGACAAGAACTTTTGAAGATACTATTTCTGTCATAGAGAGTGCTTTTACAGTGAGCTCCAATTCCTGGATATTTGATTCAGGTGCTAGTCAACATATCTGTAATACGTTGCAGGGACTAACAGGGAGCAGATCACTGCGCAATGAGGAGATGGTTGTGCAAGTTGGGAACGGCACTAAAATCTCTGCAAAAGCAATAGGCACCTATATGCTTAACCTACCCTCTGGGGAAGTCCTGGAACTTAAAAATTGTTTATATTTTCCTTCATGTATAAAGAATTTGATTCCCATCTCTAAGCTTTTACGAGATGGGCACTCAGTGTTGTTTGACAAAATGAGTTGCACTTTATACTTGAACGGTCGTATTATCTCTCATGGTAATATGATAGAGGGACTTTTTCACCTAGAGACGAATAGTGGGATGCACTGTATTGAAAGCGGGAATACCTCAAAACCCAAAAGGGCTAGAGAAGAAGTTAACCAAGAAAAGATGTGGCATCTTAAACTTGGACATGTGAACCTTGATAAGATTCGCAAGATGTCGAAAGACGGATATTTCCACCCATTAGGTAATGACCGGATGGGTACTTGTGAATGTTGCTTGAAAGGGAAGATGACCAAATCTCCATTTACTGGAAAAGGAGAGCATGCCACTGAAATTCTAGGGTTAATCCACACTGACGTATGTGGACCTATGTCTACTACGTCGAGAGAAGGCTTCTCATACTATATCACATTCACCGACGATCACTCTCGGTTTGGCTATGTATATCTTATGAAGTACAAGTCAGAATCCTTTGAAAGGTTCAAAGAATTCAAGAATGAAGTTGAGAAGCAAACTGGGAAACAGATAAAAATCCTAAGATCGGATCGAGGGGGTGAATATCTGAGTAATGAGTTCCTAGATTATCTCAAAGAGTGGAATAATATCACAGTGGACTCCACCGGGAACTCCACAACTTAATGGAGTTTCTGAAAGGAGAAATCGAACCTTGATGAACATGGTTCGTTCTATGATGAGTTCCGCTGATCTACCAGTAACATTCTGGGGATACGCTCTATATACAGCAGCTTACTTGCTTAATAGAGTACCTTCCAAATCAGTTTCACAAACACCCTATGAGATATGGCATGGAAGAAAGCCAAGTCTTAATCATATTAAGATTTGGGGTTGTGAAGCATATGTCAAGAAGCTTGAGGCTACTAAGCTTGAAGCGAGATCAGTAAGATGCTATTTTGTGGGATATCCTAAAGAAACTATGGGATATGAGTTCTACCATCCTGACGACCAGAAAGTCTTTGTCGCCAGAACTGCTAAGTTTCTAGAGGACGAATTTGTTCTCAAATGAACTATAAGCAAACAGATGGAAATTAATGAGATTAATAATGAACCACAAACAAGCACTCGACATATTGACAACCCTGTTCCTGAACCCCTAGCTCCACGTAGATCTGAACGGGTTAGTAAGCCACCTATGAGGTTTGGCTTAAATAATGACTTTGATGAATTGTACCTTTTAGGTGACAATGAAACAAAGGAGGACCATAGGGACTACACTGAAGCAATGTCCGACATTGATTCAAAGAGATGGCAAATGGACGTGAAGACGGCATTTCTGAACGGCTACCTACAGGAAGAGCTCTATATGACTCAACCCGAAGGTTTCGTGTCCGAGTCTGAAGAGACTAAGGTATGCAAGCTTCAAAGGTCCATTTATGGACTTAAGCAAGCCTCCAGGAGCTGGAACATTCGTTTCGATACTGAAATCAAAACATTTGGTTTTACTCAAAACGAAGACGACAATTGTGTTTATCAAAAAGTCGTTGGGGATACAGTAGTATTCCTAGTGTTATATGTAGATGACATATTACTATTCGGGAATGACACTGCAGTACTTTCTTCTGTAAAAGTGTGGTTGTCTAAAACCTTCCACATGAAAGATTTAGGAGATGCATCTTATGTACTTGGGATAAAACTCTATCGTGATAGATCCAGAAAATTAATTGGATTATCCCAATCGATGTACATTGATAAGGTGCTAAGTAGGTTCCAGATGGAACAATCTAAGAAAGGTTTTCTTCCTGTGAGACATGGAATTCACATTTCTAAGTCCATGGGACCTAAGACTCCTGAAGAGATACGGCTAAATGAATGAAATTCCTTATGCTTCCGCCATAGGGAGTCTCATGTATGCCATGATATGCACAAGGCCTGATATCGCATATGCTGTGAGCATTACTAGTCGATATCAATCTAACCCAGGATCAGAACACTGGGCAGCTGTCAAGACGGTCCTTAAGTACTTAAGAAGAACAAAGGACATGTTCCTCATTTATGAAGGAGCGGCAGAGTTGCGAGTGGAAGCTTATACAGACGCAGATTTCCAATCTGACGTCGATGATAGAAGTTCCAACTCCGGATATGTATTCACTCTGAATGGTGGGGCTGTCAGTTGGAAAAGCAAGAAACAAAGTGTAATTGCTGATTCCACGACAGAGGCTGAATATGTCGCTACAGCTGAAGCCGGCAAAGAAGCGTTCTGGATGAAAAAGTTCATTACTGAACTTGGAGTGGTTCCAACCATCACATCACCAGTAACTTTGTACTGTGATAATAGTGGGGCGATAGCTCAAGCCAAGGAACCCAGGGCTCATCAAAAGAACAAGCATTTTGATAGGCGCTTTAATATCATAAGATGATATGCTGCCGAGAGGAAAGTCAACATCCTCAAAGTTGCTTCAGCCGATAATGTAGCAGATCCACTGACAAAGCCAATGACTCAAATCCAGCTTGATCGTCATATGGATAAGATGAGTATTAGATACATGGGAGGATGGCTTTGAGTGCAAGTGGGAGATTGTTGGAAGTATGCCCACAAAGCCACCCATTTGATGTAATAGCTTTTTGGAATACTTAATATGTTAAACTTTTATATGTTTAACGGAAGGGCAATACTTATTGTTAATCACTATTTATTGAATCATGTGTTTAATCAATAAGAGAATCCAAGGGATGTATTTGACATAAGAGATAAGTGATCTAATGAGTTAGATTAAGGAGACCTTTCTCTTATGTTCATTCCTAAAACGTTCCTATCCATAGGATTGCCAATTGGGCATTGACAATCCGCTAAGGTTAGTATGTGTTATGTTGACTCAAACGTGAGTATGAACTAGTCTCAAGTCATTTGGTGTTGGACACTAAGACAAACACATAGGTGCTCGAAAGAGTAATCGAGTACACTGAACTGCGATTAATGAGAGTTCAAACATACATGTCATGTACGAACTCTAAGGTTACAATATGCAAAGTAGTCCTTAGACCTGAGGCATCATAGATGTCTAATGGTTAGGTCCTTGATCTTTGATCATGACAAAGGCATTCCATCGGATTGTCCACGGCATTGTTGGGGTCATGTGATCTAGTCATGTAGGCATATGAATGCACAACAAGGGATCTCTAACCTTCCATGGTGGAAGGAGTATACTCTAAAATATGATTCTAAAGTCTTTGGCCAAAGCAAATGAATATGACTAAGGAAGATGTTCCAAATCATATTCAAGGGAATCATATAAGAAAGTATCACATTGGATAGTAGACATGAAACAAACTATCACTTAAAACAATGTGGTTAAGAGTATTGTATTAGAGAAGGACCGTATTGCATTGTAATTGTAACTGGATAGGTTCTCCAACCAATTCTACTTAGCTTGGGTAACCATGACATACTGCTAGGTGTCACTCATGGTTTGTGGAAGCCCTATTGATTAGCAAACACTAATCATCAAAAAGGGAGAATTGAAATGTGGTTTCAATTCACAATCGATAGTTAAGAGTAACATCGCCCACTGCCTCGCTAATTGGAACCTAATGGATCGCACACCAAATAAGGATATATGTGAAGCAATTAAATGAAATGGATAAGCAATTAAATGGTTTAATTGAAGAATGGTCAAGATTAATTAATTAGTTAATTAATTATACGAAATGTTCGTATTGGGCTTTTAAGTTGGTTTTAGGGCTTCGGGGCCCAAAAGTGTTTTGGTCCACAAGGCCCATTATGTTTAAGTTGTATGACAACTAAAACAAAATGGGCAATAAGCCCAATAACCATATAGGCCAACCATTTAGGGTGAGGGTATGCAAGTTTGCTTAATTGCAAGTTTGCCACTCACCTAAGAAATGAAGTATAAATTCATCTTTATAGCTTTGTTTTCAATTAGGGTTTTCTAAGCTACTTGGGGATAGTTATCTAGCAAATTTACTTCCCTAAGTGATCCATTTTCATTCTCACAAATTACATCCTTGGTGAAGAGACATAGAGACATCAAACTTTTGGTGTTTTGGAGAACTAATCCTCAAATCCTCAAAGAAGCAAAGGAGCACTAAAAGGAGGGAAATCACAAGGAAGATCCAAGGAGCAAGGAGGTGACTTGAAGGCCCTCCACTTGGGTGAATCCCTTGTGTAATCAAAGATGAGCTTCAAGGGTAAAGAATCTCTAAATTCTTCATATTCTTTAATGTTGTTAAAGAGTCTTTTGATTCACCATATACTAGGCTTTGAAAGTCATGGGTTTCATGAATTGTTTTTGGATGCATGCCTACTTTAAAGAGTTAATTGTTAGCATATGTATTCAAATGTTCATACATGTTCTTAGCTAGGACAAAATTTTTCCTTCACTACACCAGTAGACGAGTCATTGGGCATTCATGCAGTGGGCAATCAACTTGGTAGGGCCAATGCCGCCCGCTACGGGGGGCAAAGGCATGATGAACGTGGCAACCGATTACTTCACCAAATAGGTAAAAGTAGAGCCCACGACAATCACGAGTCAGACGGACATAGAGCACTTCATATAAAGGAACATCATTTGCCAATTTGGCATCCCTCAATCCATCATCACATATAACGGCCCGCAATTCATAGGCAAATATTTGGCGACATTTTTCCAAAAGTATGGCATCAAGTATTAGATGTCCACGCTGAGAAATTCTTATTGGAAATGTGCCCTAAAACCAATCATATGATGATACTTTACAAACATTTCACATGTTAAATTAATCTAGTTTAATATAAAGGGCAAAGATTATTGTTCTAAGCCGTCTCATATAAATGTTATATGATAAGTCCAAAGAATATGTAATTAGGAGAATGTGATCTAAAGAAGTTAGATTTATGAGACCATTCTCTTTCATATACATATCATAAACGTTTATGATCATAGGATTTCCAATTGGGCATTGACGGTCCGTTAAGATCAGTACGTGCTATGTCTTCTCTTAAGGAGAGTGACTGGTCTCGAGTCATTGGTGTGACTGACACCAAGGCAAGCATGTAGGTGCTCAATAGAGAACCAGTCCATTGAAACCAATCAATAAGGAGTTCTCATATTCATGTCACATGAGAACTCATGGTTGGGATAATGCAAAGTACTCATTTGACCTGAGGCATCATAGTTGTCTTGTGGTTAGGTTTTTGATCTTTAACTATGTCAAAGTCACTCCATCAGAGGGTGTCCACGGCATAGTTGGGTTAAGCCACTTAGCCATGGAGGCAAGTGAATGCGCAACAAGGGATCTCTAACATTCAAACCGTTTGAGGGAGAATACTCTATGATATGATTAAGAATCTCTGGCCAGAGTATGAATGAGATTTAGGAAGTCGTTCCAAATCACATTCAAGGTATTCATACAAGTAAGATAATCACATTGGATAGTAGACATGAATAAACTATCAAACCAAACAATTGTGGTCAAGAGTATTGTATTAGAGAAAGACCATATTGCATTGTAATCCTAAATTGAATAGGTTCTCCACCTTTTCTGATTAGCTTGGGTAGCCATGACATACTACTAGGTGTCACTCATGGTTTGTGGAAGCCCTAAAGATGAGTACTCACTAAAGGGAGAATTGAAAGTATGTTTCAATTCACAATCGATATGAATAGTTCTAATTGCCCACTGCCTCGCTAAAAGGAACCTAATGGATCATACACCATGTAAGGTAGAGATTGAAGAAACAATGGAGACGAGTAAGGATAATTAAATGGTTTGATTATCTATGGCTAGGATTAATTAATATGTTAATTAATCAAACGAATAAGTTCGTTATAGACCTTGGGTTAGTTTTGGGTCGCAAGGCCCAATGGGACTTGAATGTCAAGCCCATTAACATAAGTTGTATGACAACTTATTGACTTAAGACCCAAAAGGGCCCAAACAGCCCATAGCTCTAAGAAGGCCAGCCATATAGAGAAAGAAAGGGGTTTTGGTT
This sequence comes from Malus fusca, assembly GCA_035220775.1. Taxonomy (NCBI): domain Eukaryota; kingdom Viridiplantae; phylum Streptophyta; class Magnoliopsida; order Rosales; family Rosaceae; genus Malus; species Malus fusca. Next base: position 6,739,573 of record CM069059.1, read on the forward strand.
CTTTTAGTCACTTAATTGCAGGGACTATATAAAGGACTTTATAACCATTTCATCATTAGGGTTTCTTTTGGAGAAAAGATGAGAACACAATGCTCTCTTTTCTCTCTAAGAGGCCGGCCACCCTAAAGGAAAATAGCTAGCAATCTTATCCTCTAGGTCACTCATCTCTGAAGGAAAATTTGTGAAAAACATGTTCATTTGAATAACATCATATAGCATGCAATTAACAATTAAAGGCGGAATCATGCTTTCATGCACTAAAAAACAAAACATTAACCAAGAAATTCAAAGCCTAGTAGATTGGTGAACCAAGACTCAACTCAAATCAAAGTGAGTTGAGAAATTTATACCTTTGTAGATTCCTCTTTTTATAAGCAAAGGCTAATCACCCAAAGAGAGGGCCTTCATTCCTTGCATCTAAAATATAAGGATTTGGATGGATGAAATGGTTCTCCAAGTTCCCAAAATAGAGAACCTCTAAATCTCCACACCAAGGTTAGATTGGAGAAGAAATGAGTGACCTTGGAGTAGTGGGATTGCTAGATGCACCCTCCAAGGGGGCCAGCCACTTTAGAGAGAAAATGAGAGCTAGTGTTCTCTCCAATTTCCTAAAAGAAACCCTAAATGAATTTTGGCTATAAAGTCATATTTATACCTTAATTCATTGGAGTGGCAAACTTGTAAATAAGTCCAAAACCCACTCCTTTAACTAAATGGCCGGCCATAGGGTTTCATTGGGCTTTTTAGGCCTTTGTGAATTCTAGTCACTAAGTTGTCATACAACTTAAGTCAATGGGCTTGACGTTCGAAGCCCATTGGGCCTTGAGGCCCAAAACTAACCCGTGGTCTTTTAACAAACTATATTCGTTTGATTAATTAATCATATTAATTAATCCTTGCCATAAATAATTAAACCATTTAATTATTCTTACTCATCTCCGTTGTTTCTTCAATCTTTACCTTACACGGTGTACGATCCATTAGGTTTCTTTTAGCGAGGCAGTGGGCGATTAAAACCATTTCACATCGATTGTGAATTGCAACTTACTTTCAATTCTCCCTTTAGTGATTATACACGTTTAGGGCTTCCACAAACCATGAGTGACACCTAGCAGCATATCATGGTTACCCAAGCTAATCAGAAGAGGTGGAGTACCTATTCAGTTTAGGATTACAAATGCAATACGGTCTTTCTCTAATACAATACTCTTGACCACATTGTTTGGTTTGATAGTTTATTCATGTCTACTATCCAATGTGATTCGTGTGCTTATATGATTACCTTGAATGTGATTTGGAACGCCTTCCTAAATCTCATTCATACTCTGATCAGAGATTTTTAATCATATCATAGAGTATTCTCCCTCAAAAGGTTTGAAGGTTAGAGATCCCTTGTTGCGCATTTAATTGCCTCCATAGCTAAGTGGCTTAACCCCAACGATGTCGTGGACACCCCGAATGGAGTGACGTTTGACATAATCAAAGATCAAGGACCTAACCACAAGACAACTATGATGCCTCAGGTCAAAGGACTACTTTGCATTATCCCAACCATGAGTTCTCATGTGACATGAGTATGAGAACTCCTCGTTGATTGTGTTCAGTGGACTCATTCGCTATTGAGCACCTACATGCTTGTCTTGATGTCACACACACCAATGACTCGAGACTAGTCACTCTCACTAAGAGAAGACATAGCATGTACTGATCTTAACGGACTGTCAATGCCCAATTGGCAATCCTATGATCAGGAACGTTTAGGATGTGTCTACGAAAGAATGGTCTCATGAATCTAACTTCTTTAGATTGCATTCTCCCAATCACATATTCATTGGACTTTATCGTTTAAGCATATAACATTTATATGAGACGGCTTAAACAATAATCTTTGCCCTTGATATTAAACTAGATTAGTTTAACATATGAAATGTCCGTAAAGTATCATCATATGATTGGCTTTAGGGCACATTTCCAACAATCTCCCACTTGCACTAGAGCCAATCAGCTTAGTCATCAGTGATGATACCTCTTCTGTAGTCATTTCATAAATAGATGAGTAGTAGGCCTAGGCAATGGATATCTATATGTTATCCATAGAAGCAACCTTGAGAATATCGACGTCACCATTATACATGATTCTCAATCATGTGGTTCAGTCTCTCATATGAGTTCGGATCTTGATGAGACCTTGATTCCCCGGCTTGAGCTATTGCCCCATTAGTGTCGTAGTGTCGGTACACTAGAGACACTTTCTGGTTGGAACCGAATAGAGAGTTCATAAATGAACTTTCCCATCCAAACAACATTGTTGTAAGCTTCTATATGGCAATATATTTTGCATTCATAATGGAACACACTAAAGTCATTACTTTAATGTTTCCATTCAAATATCTCTTTAGTCATAATAAAGAGATATCTGTTTATCTCTTCATTCATAATGAAGAAACATCCAATGATGGATTAGATTCATAATCTAATACATTTACGCTTCCTTTACGTTACTCTAATTCTTCCTCGATCTTTGAGGAATTTATCCTTTAGTATTTCTTAAATACTTAAGGACTCACTTGACAGTTGCCATGGTTTTGATCCTGGGCTTGCACTGATATCGTCTTGTACAGTTCTAGGTACAATTCATATCAATGTTTTTCATACAATATGAAATACATAAATCACCTTTCTGCGTATGCATAATGGATTCTATTTATGCATTATTTCTTTGGGAGTCAAAGAGTACGTTCTCTTTGAGAAGAGCAACTTCTTAGTCCCACTAGAGTTGTTCTTTTGATTTGAAGTTCATCATCATATGAGAAACTTCCTATCATCTTTTGTCTATATTTAGGGCTTGATATAATCCAATTATATCCCAAAATCTATCAATATAGATTTCTATCCCATGTATATAGACTATGTCTCCCATATACATTCTATCTTCATATAATGTTTTAAAGTCATAACTTTAACAAAGAAGTATTCTTTTCATTTCCAAAATTAATATATCATATATACTTAAATTTTAGGAACATGATTAACTCCCACTAATCTTTTGTAAACCTAGTAAACAAAAGATTCATTTACATCTTTATGAGAAATCAAACGATTTGATCTTTCTCTCATAAGACGCTTATGGCTCCCACTAGCTTGCTAAGATTCATGATGGATGGATCTCTACAACTTACATGTCTTGTGATTTATAGTTTTAGACATATATTATCAAGACTATCTTAATAATGGTTTCGGAAACCCATATTATGTCCAAACATTGAATCACCATTTAGTTATAGCTAGCAATCTTCGAATTAATTGAAACTAAGACTACGTCAAAAAATGGTTCCTTCAAAGTCAACCATTCTCTTTGATTGTAGTCACCTTAAGCTACCAATTAGCTATGAAGGTTTCATTATTTCAAGTCAAATGGTACTTTACCATTTCCTTAAGTATATTTCATATATACACTCAATGTAGTCATAAGGATTTTCATTCTTATTTCTTTCGAATTAAGAGGTGCAACTCTATGACATAGTCATAAAGTTCAAACCATTCAACTGAGACGGTTTATAAATCCTTCTTGACTACCTAGGAGCTTGTGGTATAGGAATTAGGTTGTTATATTTGTTGATTATCATCTTGTCTCTCAAAGAACCCATTCTTTGAGTTCTATTCCTAGTTCATTTGCTCTAAGGCAAATCATATTGTAGGATTACAATGAACTACTCAACAAACAACATTTGTTGGTTGGTTTATAGAAGTGATATCCAAATGTTAATTTAAGGATACCCACAAGATAATTTTTAAACAAATATTGCTTATTAGCACACAACCCCAAATCTTAACATGATTAAGATTTGTCTTTCTTTCCAACTACATCCTATGGAGTCATGAAAACTTTGGAAGATCTTCTAATTGACAATCATATTGTTTTAGAAGTATTTATCCTATATATGGGTAATTGATAATATCCAACGAACTAAATCTTATTCAAGTTCGTTCTTCTCCTTATGGAGAAATCCATTATCATATGATGCTTCTTTCCTTGATATCTTTCAAGAAAACTATTCTAAAGTGTTACCATTCCTTGGATCAAATCTAAAGATGTAAATACTTTAGACGTCTTACTCATCAACTTTCATTTCTTGAATTCTTTGAAACCTTTTGCAAAGTATTCGGACTTGTGTTTATTTAAAATAAACTATAGTCCAACCGAGGGTGATCTTCGGTGAATGTCATACAACATGAGTAGTATTATGTTGTGGACAAGTGCCACTAACATCTAAGTGAATTAACCTCAACAACTTTGTGATTCTTTATTCTTTCCAAAAGAATAAAGATTCAAACATTTTGCCTTTATACAATTTTAACAAGAAGACATTGGATCCGGATCTAACGATCCAAAGTATCCATCTATGACTAACTCGTAATTTATGTTTTAGAGGTATCACAACTTTAGTTGGGATTAGTCACTTTCTTGCAACCTTTTGGGTTTTAAGCATCATTTTATTCTAAACAGTTAACACTACCATATCATCTCTACTATAGAGACAATCAATTAGATTACTATAATCCAATTATTGATTAATAAAGAACAATGTTTTGTCAAACAAAACATTCATCCATCTCTACTATAGTGACGGAATTAAGTTCCTTAAAATTGGAATGTAAAGACAATCTTTGGTTTTTCCAATTTCTTTGGTAGTTCATACGAGGAAGTAAGTACCATCTGCTTTCGCAGAGATCTACATTTGATTCACTTTCCGAATGTGAAGTACTTTCTCTTCTCTCATTAATCTTCTACTTCTTATTAGCCACACTTTTACAACGATTGTAAAACATAGTTACTAATACGGAATCAAGCATTCAAGTAGAAGAACCAACTGTTTTGAACTATTCAAGAACAATTTACAACACCTTCGAAAGGTGTGTTCTTGACACTTGCAAGACATTTCTTGCAAATACCCCTTCCAATGTCCATCCTTTCATAAAGAAAGTTTGTTCCCATGGAGTTAATTTTATCTTCTTCATTTGACTTCTCCTTTGACTACAATAGTCATGGTCCCTAAACTCCCACTATCTCTCTTGAAACTTAATTCAATTGTGTTATACACATCAAACAATTTGGAGAGCATGTGTTTATTGTTCACTACATAGTTTACAATAAACTTAGTTAACCATTAGGTTAGGGACATAAAGGTGAAGTCCTAGCCTAGTTTCCGTCTCGTTAAGTGGTTTATCACTTCAACACTCAATGATTCAAAATCATCATAAGTCCATGTTTATAGACTATTTTTGTCAACCAACCATTATGTTCTAAACATAATTACAAACTTTCAAGAGTTGTTCAAGGCAACTCTCATTTCTTCATACAACAATTTGTAAGTGAAGAATCATGGCACATAAAGTGTCCATGCCATTGTGCTTTCTTCTTAAGTTCTTTGTTCATTTGACAAAGAAACAAGCACTAGTGTTTGCATTGACTAAGGGTTGTTCAAAGCAACTCATTATTTCTTCATACAACGATTTGTAAGTGAAGAACTAATAACACTAAAAGTGTCCTTTTCTTTATGCTAATCTTCGTAAGTTCCTTTGTTCATTTAACAAAGGATTAAGCATTGGTTGTTTGTGTTGTCCTCTTCATGATAGACTTTTCTAACATGTTCTTCCAATGATACATTATCATTAGGAAGATTGTGAGGATGAGACTACTTAGGTACATATACAATCCATTTAAGACATTCTTTGGGATTGTGGTACCAAGTCCGGAAACTAAAACATTCGGTTTTTATTTGTCAAGTGTTGGATAGCGTTTGCAAATATATTGGTAAACAAATACATAACGAATATAAATTGATTGATTTTAAGCCATTTGATTCGGGTCTTTAAATCAAATAGAACCACCCACTATTTTTGGCAAATTCCATATCCCTCATTGGAATTCGAGAGTTTTGGATGAAACTCTTAGTAGGGTATGGGAGACTCACTACTACCAAGCCCACCTCAGAATGATATGATGTTGGCTAGCATTAATAATAATGAGAGAGTACACTTACTCATTTGCATCTCTTGCAAGTACCCATCAATTTGGCCTCTAGAAAATGTCACCTCACAATGATATGATGTCGGCTCCATTTCTCTTAGTTAAGTCATTCCCACCATGCTTAGTTCGTGAAGGGGTTCAAGAATAGCCTCACGATGATACGATGTCGGCCATCCTCGTTGCCTACACCAACCTCATCATATGTTTATGGATTCCTCCTGAGTATAAGCATGCACTTTGTACTCCCCCATGATAGGGTGAAGCCGGTGTACAAGTCATAAACGATTGGAGCCCACCACGTGTTGGAAGTATGCCCACAAAGCCACTCATCTGATGTAATAGCTTTTTGGAATACATAATGTATTAAACTTTTATATGTTTAATGAAGGGCAAAGCTTATTGTCAGACACTATTTATTGTATCATGTGTTTATGCAATAAGGGAATCCAAGGGATGTATTTGATCTAAGAGACAAGTGATCTAAGTGAGTTAGATTATTGAGACCATTCTCTTATGTTCGTTCCTAAAACGTTCCTAGCCATAGGATTGCCAATTGGGTATTGACAATCCGCTAAGGTTAGTATGTGTTATGTCAACTCAAGCTTGAGTATGACTAGTCTCAAGTCATTTGGTGTTGGACTCTAAGACAAACACATAGGTGCTCGAAAGAGTAATCGAGTACACTGAACAACGATCAAAAGAGAGTTCGAACATACATGTCATGTAAGAACTCTAAAGTTGCAATATGCAAAGTAGTCCTTTGACCTGAGGCATCATAGATGTCTAATGGTTAGGTCCTTGATCTTTGATCATGTCAAACGGCATTCCATCGGAGTGTCCACGACATTGTTGGGGTCAAGCTATCTAGTCATGTAGGCATATGAATGCACAACAAGGGATCTCTAACCTTCCATGGTGGAAGGAGAATACTCTAAGATAGGATTCTAAAGTCTTTGGCCAAAGCATATGAATATGACTTAGGAAGTTTGTTCCAAATCATATTCAAAGGAATCATATAGATAAGTATCACATTGGATAGTAGACATGAAACAAACTATCACTTAAACAATGTGATTATGAGTATTGTATTAGAGAAGGACCGTATTGCATTGTAGTTGTAACTGGATAGGTTCTCCAACCACTTCTACTTAGCTTGGGTAACCATGATATGCTGCTAGGTGTCACTCATGGTTTGTGGAAGCCTTGAAGATTAGCAAAAACTAATCAAAGGGAGAATTGAAATGTGGTTTCAATTCACAATCGATCGTTAAGAGTAACAATCGCCCACTGCCTCGCTAATTGGAACCTAATGGATCGTACACCGAGTAAGGGCGATAGTGAAGAAATTAAATGAAATGGATATGCAATTAAATTGTTTAATTGAAGAATGGTCAAGATTAATTAAATGGTTAATTAATTTTACGAAAGGTTCGTATTGGGCTTTTAAGTTGGTTTTGGGTTTCGGGGCCCAAAAGTGTTTTGGTCCACAAGGCCCATTATGTTTAAGTTGTATGACAACTAAAACAAAATGGGCAATAAGCCCAATCACAACATATAGGCCGGCCATGGTGAGGAGATGGTGAAAGTTTGCTTAATTGCAAGTTTGCCACTCACCTAAGAAAAATGTTATAAAAGCAACTTTATAGCAATTTTTCATTTAGGGTTTTTCTTGGTGAAATGAGGTGAAACACTTTCTCTCATTTTACACAAAGGAGGCCGGCCACTTAGAGAAATTAATCTAGCAATCTTTTCTTCTCTAAGTCATCCATTTCATCTTCACACTTAACCCTTGGTGTGGAGACTTAGAGACACTAAATATTTGGTGTTTTTGGAGATCCTTTCCTTACATCCTCAAGGATCAAAGGAGCACAAAAGGAGAAGGAATTCACAAGCAATATCCAAGGAGCTTGAAGGTGACTTGAAGGCCCTCCACTTGGGTGAATCCCTTGTGTAAACAAGGATGAGCTTCAAGGGTAAAGAAAATCTAAATCTTTACTTCTCTTTAATGTTGTTAAAGAGTTTATTGGTTCACCATATACTAGGCTTTGAAAGTCATGGGTTTTATGAATTGTTTTTTAATGCATGCCTACTTTAAAGTGTTAATAGCTTGCATGTGTATTCAAATGTTCATACTTGTTCTTAGCTAGGACAAAATTTTTCCTTCCAGTGGTATCAGAGCCTAGGCCTAGTTTATGGTGAATCCTTTTGGGTTTTGTGACTTTCATATTTTGTGATTTAAATGTTGTAAATGTTACAAGCTTTGTTCTTGCTTTTGAATATATAAATTTTACTAGAAAATTTAGCATCTCAAATGTTATAGATGTATTTCATTTAAGCATGAATATTGGAACTAAAATTTGGTGCCATGTGTTTTGGGAAATTCGGCCAAATCCAAAGGGTGATTTTTTGGGTTCATGTTTGTCTTGTTAAAATGGTTTTAAGGTGACTTTTGGAACCCCTAAGTACCCTAGGATATTAGGCCTCTTTTGAGTGGTGAAAAATTGAGTTTTGGTGATTGAAAACATTCATGGAGCTATTATGAGTTTTCATGGTGTTCTTCAATGTTCTTGAAGTTCTTGCCAAGAACATAAAGTTTTGAAGTTTTGATTTAAAAGTTTTATGTATTTCATAAAGTTTTGGTTTATTAATTTTGTATTATAACTTAAGGGTGAAGAAAGGAAAATGTCATTATTGTTTACAAAACATTTTCTTACATTTTCTTACAAGTCTTTAAAGTTTGCAAAGACTTTCTTCACCAACCAATCCACTTGCTAAAGTGCTTTAATCAACTTGCAAAAACTTTTTAAAAAATTTCAAAATTTTCACTTGTTCACTCCCTTTGGCCGGCCACCCTAACAAGTAGGGTATTTTTGGGTCTTTTGTGCAATTACATAAAGTTTTGATAATTTTGTGTTTTTGTATTTTGGCCCAAAAGTTTACGTTTTGACGTTTAGGCTTAAAAACTCTAAAGGACAAATTGTTTTGATCCTTTAATGATGTTTTTACATTAATAAAATTTTGGGATCTAGTTGTAATTACATGAAGTTGTGGACTATTGTATTTTTACAAAGTGACCCCAAAAGTTTTTGTGTTTGCATTATGGCCCAAATGTTGTGGTCATAGTTTCCTTTTGGCCCAAAAGGATGAGAACAAAATTGTTTTGTCTCTTAAATGAGAATTGGATTTTTATTTAATTTAGTTCCATTTAAATCAATTCTATGGATCCAAAAACCAATTGTTTAAAGTTGTTTTCTTAGTTAATGTGATTGATTAAGAAAAGGGTGATTATGAACCAAAGGCCTCGATAATTGAGCTATGTGATTGGCCGCTTTACATTATGAATATTTGGGTTTAGTAGTGTAGATTTGAATATAATTTGATTAATTCAATTTGTTGTAAATGGACATAAGTCCATCATTTGTGTTGTAAAAGGGCATAAGCCCTTATTATTATTTCATGTATTCCTTTTTGTTTATATGTATGCAAAATGGAATAGTTGGGTCCAACGCCCAATAGGAAATAACGGTTTAATTAGATTAAACGCGTAACTAAAATCAACAACTATCTACCTTAAACCCAAGGTCCAACACAAGGCTCGTGTTGGATCAAATCAAACGGTTCATAATCATCCTAAGACCTAATATGACTATATAGTTCATATGAGGATGCAATGCATTCGTTAGTAGTTCCATATAGTCTCGCTTGTTTCAACGAAACAGTGGGAGTATTATATGCTACTAATACATATTAACTTGGACCAATAGTTGTGATAGGCCCAAGTTCTTTTAATAAGATTAAAAATGTTTTGATGTAGCCCAAAACTACTCCCTCAAAACAAATATTAAGTTGATAAGCGAGAGATGTTTTGAACATCTCTTCGTAGGCCTTCCACCGTGGTGGGTCCCAAGCGTTTGTGACTCATGCACCGGCTTCACCCTATCATGGGGAAGTACAAAGCATGTGCTTACATCCAGGAGGAATCCATATACATATGATGAGGTGCGTGTAGGCAACGAGGATAGCCGATATCATATCATTGTGAGGCTATTCTTGAACCCCTTCACAAACTAAGCATGGTGGGAATAACTTAACTAAGTGCAATGGAGCCGATATCGTATCATCGTGAGGCAACATTCTCTAGAGGCCAAACGGATGGGTAATTACAAGAGTTGTAAATGAATAAAGCGTTATTCTCTCATCAATATTTTTGCTAACCAATATCGTATCATCGTGAAGTGGGCTTGGTAAAGGTGAGTCTCCCATACCTCGCTAAGAGTTCAATATAACTCTCGAATTCTATTGAGGGATGTGGAATTTGCCAAAAATAGTGGGTGGTGCTATTTGATTCAAAGACCCAATCAAATAGTTTTAAAACAAACAATCTAATACGATTTCTGTTATGTTATGTAGTTAACGACATGCCTAAAATTATACCCACCATTATAATTGACAAAAAGGGCCTTAGGGGCCAACGTTTCCTTGCTTGGTATCGCCACATTGAGAATGTCTCAAAGGTGAAAGACATATTGTATGTGCTTAAGCAATCCCCTCCTCATGTACCTCCTACGAAACTAGCTTCAAATGAGGAGTGTGAAAATTATGTTAGACACTATGAGGATGATTTACAAGCCAAATGCTTAATCCTTACTTCACTTAGTGAGGAGCTTATGAAGCTACATAAGCACATGGACACTTCTTGTGCCATGGTTGAAAGTTTGCATAAGATGCATGACATTGAGACTAGTAATGTACGATTCTCAAATGTTTGTAGTCTAATGAATGCCAAAATGGCAAAGGGGACATCGGTCCATAAACATGGACAAAAGATGGAAAAGATCTTTCAAGATCTTCAAAGTTTAGGAACTTCCATCGATGGGAAAATGGCCCAAGACTTTTTCCTTGCATCTCTCTCGGATGATTTCACTAAGTTTATTGTAAACTATAAAGTGAATAGATTAGATCATTCTTTGAACGAGATGATTGACATGTGCTGTAAATTTGAAAAAGGTTTCAAAATGGACAGTGGGAGTGAGAATGCAAACACAAGGAAAAGGTTGCATAAGAAGAAGGCAAAGAAATCCAAAGGAACATGCTTTCATTGTGGAAAGGATGAACGTTGGAAGAAGAAATACAGGGTGCGCATTGCGAACCTTATGACACGAACTTTTGAAGAGACTATTTCTGTCATAGAGAGTTCTTTTATAGTGAGCTCCAGTTCCTGGATATTTGATTCAGGCGCTAGTCAACATATCTGTAATACGATACAGGGACTAGTGGGGAGCAAGCCACTGAGCAATGGGGAGATGGTTATGCGAGTTGGGAACGGCACTAAAATCTCTGCAAAAGCAACAGGCACCTACATGCTTAACCTACCCTCTGGGGAAGTCCTGGAACTTAAAAATTGTTTATATTTTCCTTCATGTATAAAGAATTTGATTTCCATCTCTAAGCTTTTACGAGATGGGCACTCAGTATTGTTTGACAAAATGAGTTGCACTTTATACTTGAACGGTCGTATTATCTCTCATGGTAATATGATAGAGGGACTTTTTCACCTAGAGACGAATAGTGGGATGCACTGTATTGCAAGCGGGAATACCTCAAAACCCAAAAGGGCTAGAGAAGAAGTTAACCAAGAAAAGATGTGGCATCTTAAACTTGGACATGTGAACCTTGATAAGATTCACAAGATGTCGAAAGACGGATATATCCGCCCATTAGGTAATGACCAGATGGGTACTTGTGAATGTTGCTTGAAAGGGAAGATGACCAAATCTCCTTTTACTGGAAAATGAGAGCATGCCACTGAAATTCTAGGGTTAATCCACACTGACGTATGTGGACCTATGTCTACTACGTCGAGAGGAGTCTTCTCCTACTATATCATATTCACCGACGATCACTCTCGGTTTGGCTATGTGTATCTTATGAAGTACAAGTCAGAATCCTTTGAAAGGTTCAAAGAATTCAAGAATGAAGTTGAGAAGCAAACTGGGAAACAGATAAAGATCCTAAGATCGGATCGAGGGGGTGAATATCTGAGTAATGAGTTCCTAGATTATCTCAAAGAGTGTGGAATAATATCACAGTGGACTCCACCGGGAACTCCACAACTTAATGGAGTTTCTGAAAGGAGAAATCGAACCTTGATGAACATGGTTCGTTCTATGATGAGTTCCGCTGATCTACCAGTAACATTCTGGGGATACGCTCTATATACAGCAGCTTACTTGCTTAATAGAGTACCTTCCAAATCAGTTTCACAAACGCCCTATGAGATATGGCATGGAAGAAAGCCAAGTCTTAAACACATTAAGATTTGGGGTTGTGAAGCATATGTCAAGAAGCTTGAAGCTACTAAGCTTGAAGCAAGATCAGTAAGATGCTATTTTGTGGGATATCCTAGAGAAACTATGGGATATGAGTTCTACCATCCTGACGACCAGAAAGTCTTTGTCGCCAGAACTGCTATGTTTCTAGAGGAACAATTGGTTCTCAAAGGAACTGTAAGCAAAGAGATGGAAATTAATGAGATTAATGATGAACCACAAACAAGCACTCGACAAGTTGACAACCCTGTTCCTGAACCCCTAGCTCCACGTAGATCTGAATGGGTTAGTAAGCCACCTAAGAGGTATGGCTTAGACAATGACTTTGCGGAATTGCACCTTCTAGGTGACAATGACACAAATGAGGACCCTAGGGACTACATTGAAGCAATGTCCGACATTGATTCAAAGAGATGGCGAGAGGCCATGAAATCCAATATGGATTCCATGTATCAAAATCAGGTCTGGACTCTTGTAGACCCTCCAGAAGGTATTGTACCTGTTGGAAACAAATGGGTCTTCAAGAGGAAGATAGGCGTTGATGGGAACGTGGAGACTTATAAGGCTAGACTAGTAGCCAAGGGTTACAGGCAAAGAGAAGGGATTGACTATGAAGAAACTTTCTCTCCTGTAGCCATGATTAAGTCCATTCGGATTTTGCTTGCTATAACTGCGTACCATGATTATGAAATCTGGCAAATGGACGTGAAGACGGCCTTTCTGAACGGCTACCTAGAAGAAGAGCTCTATATGACTCAACCCGAAGGTTTCGTGTCCAAGTCTGAAAAGACTAAGGTATGCAAGCTTCAAAAGTCCATTTATGGACTTAAGCAAGCCTCCAGAAGCTGTAACATTCGTTTCGACACTGAAATCAAAACGTTTGGTTTTACTCAAAACGAAGACGACAATTGTGTTTATCAAAAGGTCGTTGGGGAAGCAGTAGTATTCCTAGTGTTATATGTAGATGACATATTACTATTCGGGAATGACACTGCAATACTTTCTTCTGTAAAAGTGTGGTTGTTCAAAACCTTCCACATGAAAGATTTAGGAGATGCATCTTATGTACTTGGGATAAAGCTCTATCGTGATAGATCCAGAAGACTAATTGGATTATCCCAATCTATGTACATTGATAAGGTGCTAAGTAGGTTCCAGATGGAACAATCTAAGAAAGGTCTTCTTCTTGTGAGACATGGAATTCACCTTTCTAAGTCCATGGAACCTAAGACTCCTGAAGAGATACGGCAAATGAATATTATTCCTTATGCTTCTGCCATAGGGAGTCTCATGTATGCCATGATATGCACAAGGCCTGATATCGCATATGCTATGAGCATTACTAGTCGATATCAATCGAACCCAGGATCAAAACACTGGGCAGCTGTCAAGACGGTTCTTAAGTACTTAAGAAGAACTAAGGACATGTTCCTTGTATATGGAGGAGCGGCAGAGTTGCGAGTGGAAGCCTATACAGACGCAGATTTCCAATCTGACGTCGATGATAGAAGTTCAAACTCCGGATATGTATTCACTCTGAATGGTGGGGCTGTCAGTTGGAAGAGCAAGAAACAAAGTGTAATTGCTGATTCCACAACAGAGGCTGAATATGTCGCTGCAGCTGAAGCCGGCAAAGAAGCGTTCTGGTTGAAGAAGTTCATCACTGAACTTGGAGTGGTTCCAACCATTACATCACCAGTAACTTTGTACTGTGATAATAGTGGGGCGATAGCTCAAGCCAAGGAACCAAGGGCACATCAAAAGAACAAGCATTTTGACAGGCGCTTTAATATCATTAGAAGATATGCTGCCGAGGGGAAAGTCAACATCCTCAAAGTTGCTTCAGCCGATAACGTAGCAGATCCACTGACAAAGCCAATGTCTCAAATCCAGCTTGACCGTCATATGGAAAAGATGGGTATTAGATACATGGGAGGATGGCTTTGAGTGCAAGTGGGAGATTGTTGGAAGTATGCCCACAAAGCCACTCATTTGATGTAATAGCTTTTTGGAATACATAATGTATTAAACTTTTATATGTTTAATGAAGGGCAAAGCTTATTGTCAGACACTATTTATTGTATCATGTGTTTATGCAATAAGGGAATCCAAGGGATGTATTTGATCTAAGAGACAAGTGATCTAAGTGAGTTAGATTATTGAGACCATTCTCTTTTGTTCGTTCCTAAAACGTTCCTAGCCATAGGATTGCCAATTGGGTATTGACAATCCGCTAAGGTTAGTATGTGTTATGTCAACTCAAGCTTGAGTATGACTAGTCTCAAGATATTTGGTGTTGGACACTGAGACAAACACATAGGTGCTCGAAAGAGTAATCGAGTACACTGAACAACGATCAAAAGAGAGTTCGAACATACATGTCATGTAAGAACTCTAAAGTTGCAATATGCAAAGTAGTCCTTTGACCTGAGGCATCATAGATGTCTAATGGTTAGGTCCTTGATCTTTGATCATGTCAAACGGCATTCCATCGGAGTGTCCACGACATTGTTGGGGTCAAGCTATCTAGTCATGTAGGCATATGAATGCACAACAAGGGATCTCTAACCTTCCATGGTGGAAGGAGAATACTCTAAGATATGATTCTAAAGTCTTTGGCCAAAGCATATGAATATGACTTAGGAAGTTTGTTCCAAATCATATTCAAGGGAATCATATAGATAAGTATCACATTGGATAGTAGACATGAAACAAACTATCACTTAAACAATGTGATTAAGAGTATTGTATTAGAGAATGACCGTATTGCATTGTAGTTGTAACTGGATAGGTTCTCCAACCACTTCTACTTAGCTTGGGTAACCATGATATGCTGCTAGGTGTCACTCATGGTTTGTGGAAGCCTTGAAGATTAGCAAAAACTAATCAAAGGGAGAATTGAAATGTGGTTTCAATTCACAATCGATCGTTAAGAGTAACAATCGCCCACTGCCTCGCTAATTGGAACCTAATGGATCGTACACCGAGTAAGGGCGATAGTGAAGAAATTAAATGAAATGGATATGCAATTAAATTGTTTAATTGAAGAATGGTCAAGATTAATTAAATGGTTAATTAATTTTACGAAAGGTTCGTATTGGGCTTTTAAGTTGGTTTTGGGTTTCGGGGCCCAAAAGTGTTTTGGTCCACAAGGCCCATTATGTTTAAGTTGTATGACAACTAAAACAAAATGGGCAATAAGCCCAATCACAATACTAGGCTTTGAAAGTCATGGGTTTTATGAATTGTTTTTTAATGCATGCCTACTTTAAAGTGTTAATAGCTTGCATGTGTATTCAAATGTTCATACTTGTTCTTAGCTAGGACAAAATTTTTCCTTCACCACGGTGGAAGGCCTACGAAAGAGTGTTCCAAGCACTCTCACGCTTATCAACTTAATAATGGTTTGGTTGAGGGTTTTTAGGTCTCATCACATATAAATATTCATTTTAATCTTTATTAAAACAATTTTGGTCCTATTACAACTATTGGTCCATTGGATTGAATTTAGTTGTATATAATACTCCCACTATGCTTATAAAACGGTTTTTAAAGCAAGAGTATATGATACTACTAACATAAACTTTGCATTCATTTGATGGACTATATAGTTGCCTTAGGGCCTTAGGATGACTATGAACCTTTGTTTAGATTCAACACGAGCCTAGTGTTGAATCTCGGACTAGGGATGGTGATTGATTTTAGTTACGCGTTTAATCACATTAAGGCGTGTTGTTCCTAGGGGCGTTGGACCCTCTACTCCATTTTCATGCATATCAAATAAAACAAGAAAATGAGTACTTTAAAGTAAAGATGAGCTTATGCTCTTTACAACAATTGATCAAAATAAATTACTTTAAAGTAAAGAAGAGCTTATGCTCTTTTACAACATTTGATCAAATCAAATTACAACCAAAATTAATCTACACATTCCCATGGTTCAAACAAATTTGAAACGGCCTTTCACATAGCTCAATTATCGTAGGCTTAGGTTCATAATCACCTTTTAATTAATTAACACTTTAACTAATTAAATTGAATGCAACATTTTTATTTGGTTTTTGTATCCATAAAATTGATTTAAATGGAGCTAAATGAAATGAAAATCCAATTCTCATTTAAAGAGACAAAACAATTTTGTTCTCAACCTAATTTGGGCCATCAAGCAATTAACCTCAACTTTTGGGCTATATTGCAAAACTTTTGGGGTCACTTTGTAAAGACACAAAAGTCCACTACTTCATGTAATTACACTAGAACCCAAAATTTAATCAATGCAAAAACTTCATTAAAGGATCAAAACAATTTGTCCTTTAGCGTTTTTGGACCTAAACGTAAAAATGTAAACTTTTGGGTCAAAATACAAATACACAAAAGTATCAAAACTTTATGTAATTGCACAAAAGCCCCAAAAATACCCTATTTTAATAGGGTGGCCAGTTTTAGGGAGAAAATAGGAGTGGAGATAAGTCCACAAAAATTTGGAAATTTTTTCAACAATTTCATAAAGCCTTGCAAGTGGAATTTGTGACATAAATTCATGCAAGTGGAATTTGTGACATAAATTCATGCAAGTGGTTTGTGACTTAAAGTCATGCAAGTGGTTTGTGACTTAAGAGAAGTACTTCTTACACACCTATCACAATTTCCATCACCTATCACAATTTCTATCACATTAAAACATTTGATACAGCACAAAACAAAGACTTTATGAAATAAATCAAAACTTTGAATCAAAACACCAACCTTTTTGTTCTTGGCAAAAATGTCAAGAACAATGAAGAACACTCATGAAAAACTCAAAAAATTTCCATGAACATTTTTCATCCAAAAACATCCCAAAAACATTTTAACTTAAGGGAAATAACATATAACCAAACTAGGGTACATAGGGGTTCCAAAAGTCACTTGAAAAACATTTTAACAAGTCAAACAAGAACCCAAAAATCCACCCTTTGGATTTGGCCGAAAATTCCCAAAAACATGGCACCAAATTTTAGCTCCAATATTCATGCTCATATGAACTACATCTACAACATTTGAGATGTCAAATTTTCTAACAAAATTTACATTCAAAGACACAAGAATAAAGCTTGTAACATATAACAACTTTTAAATCAAAACTATGAACTACAAAACCCAAAAGGATTCACCAACTACTAGACCTGGCTCTGATACCACTTGAAGGAAAATTTGTGAAAAACATGTTCATTTGAATAACATCATATAGCATGCAATTAACAATTAAAGGCGGAATCATGCTTTCATGCACTCAAAAACAAAACATTAACCAAGAAATTCAAAGCTTAGTAGATTGGTGAACCAAGACTCAACTCAAATCAAAGTGAGTTGAGAAATTTATACCTTTGTAGATTCCTCTTTGCATAAGCAAAGGCTAATCACCCAAAGAGAGGGCCTTCATTCCTTGCATCTAAAATATAAGGATTTGGATGGATGAAATGGTTCTCCAAGTTCCCAAAATAGAGAACCTCTAAGTCTCCACACCAAGGTTAGATTGGAGAAGAAATGAGTGACCTTGGAGTAGTGGGATTGCTAGATGCACCCTCCAAGGGGGCCGGCCACTTTAGAGAGAAAAGGAGAGCTAGTGTTCTCTCCAATTTCCTAAAAGAAACCCTAAATGAATTTTGGCTATAAAGTCATATTTATACCTTAATTCATTGGAGTGGCAAACTTGTAAATAAGTCCAAAACTCACTCCTTTAACTAAATGGCCGGCCATAGGGTTTCATTGGGCTTTTTATGCCTTTGTGAATTTTAGTCATTAAGTTGTCATACAACTTAAGTCAATGGGCTTGACGTTCGAAGCCCATTGGGCCTTGAGGCCCAAAACTAACCCGTGGTCATTTAACGAACTATATTCGTTTGATTAATTACTCATCTCCGTTGTTTCTTCAATCTTTACCTTACACGGTGTACGATCCATTAGGTTCCTTTTAGCGAGGCAGTGGGCGATTAAAACCATTTCACATCGATTGTGAATTGAAACTTACTTTCAATTCTCCCTTTAGTGATTATACACGTTTAGGGCTTCCATAAACCATGAGTGACACCTAGCAGCATATCATGGTTACCCAAGCTAATCAGAAGAGGTGGAGAACCTATTCAGTTTAGGATTACAAATGCAATACGGTCTTTCTCTAATACAATACTCTTGACCACATTGTTTGGTTTGATAGTTTATTCATGTCTACTATCCAATGTGATTCGTGTGCTTATATGATTACCTTGAATGTGATTTGGAACGCCTTCCTAAATCTCATTCATACTCTGATCAGAGATTTTTAATCATATCATAGAGTATTCTCCCTCAAAAGGTTTGAAGGTTAGAGATCCCTTGTTGCGCATTTAATTGGCTCCATAGCTAAGTGGCTTAACCCCAACGATGACGTGGACACCCCGAATGGAGTGACGTTTGACATAATCAAAGATCAAGGACCTAACCACAAGACAACTATGATGCCTCAGGTCAAAGGACTACTTTGCATTATCCCAACCATGAGTTCTCATGTGACATGAGTATGAGAACTCCTCGTTGATCGTGTTCAGTGGACTCATTCGCTATTGAGCACCTACATGCTTGTCTTGATGTCACACACACCAATGACTCGAGACTAGTCACTCTCACTAAGAGAAGACATAGCATGTACTGATCTTAACGGACTGTCAATGCCCAATTGGCAATCCTATGATCAGGAACGTTTAGGATGTGTCTACGAAAGAATGGTCTCATGAATCTAACTTCTTTAGATTGCATTCTCCCAATCACATATTCCTTGGACTTTATCGTTTAAGCATATAACATTTATATGAGACGGCTTAAACAATAATCTTTGCCCTTGATATTAAACTAGATTAGTTTAACATATGAAATGTCCGTAAAGTATCATCATATGATTGGCTTTAGGGCACATTTCCAACAATCTCTTCATCAATGCTCTCCTTGGTGTCGAGACTTAGAGGTTCCCTTTCTTGGGAACTTGGAGAATCCATTCCACCATCCTCCTCCAACAAATCTATGGAGCAAAGAAGTAAAGAATGAAGGCCCTATCTCTTGGGTGATTAGCCTTTGCTTATGCAAAGAGGAATCAACAAAGGTATAAGATTTCTGAACTCACTTTGTTCTTGAGTTGAGCCTTGATTCACCACACTCACTAGGCCTTGAATTTCATGGGTAAAGTTTTGTTTGAGTGCATACAAGCATGATTCCGCCTTTTAATTGTTAATTGAATGCATAGATGTTGCTCAAATGAACTAGTTTTCATAAATATTTCCTTCAAGTGGTATCAGAGCCTAGGTCTAGTAGTTGGTGAATCCTTTAGGGTTTTGTAGTTCATAGTCTTTCATTTGAATGTTGTAATTGTTACAAGTTTTATTCTTGCTTCTTTGAATGTAAATTTTGGTAGAAAATTTGCCATCTCAAATGTTGTAGATGTAGTTCATATGAGCATGAATTTTGGAGCTGAAATTTGGTGCCATGTTTTTGGGGAAATTCGGCCAAATCCAAAGGGTGGATTTTTGGGTTCATGTTTCTCTTGTTAAAAGTGTTTTAAAGTGACTTTTGGAACCCCTAAGTACCCTACTATGGTAATATGTTATTTCCCTTATGTTTGAGAGTTTTTGGGGTGTCTTTGGGTGAAAAATGTTCATGGAGCTCTTATGGGTTCTCATGGATGTTCTTCATTGTTCTTGTTATGTTCTTGGCAAGAACTAAAAGGTTGGTGTTTTTTATTCAATGTGTTTGTTGTTTTTCATAAAGTTTTGGTTTGTTATTGATTGGTGATAGATGATTTGTGTTTTATTATTTGATAAATGCTACACCTTACCTATATCTTACAGCCCATTCCAATCAAACTTTTCAACCATACCAATCAACTTTTCAACTCATACCTTTCACTTATTCAACACTCTTTAAGATTTTGAATTTTTCAACAAAAACCAACCCCCACTCTCACCTACCAAAACCCGAAAGTTTACGTTTTTACGTAAAGGCCCAAAAAATCACTAAAGGACAAATTGTTTTGCTCCTTTAATGAAGTTTTTGTATTTGTTGAAATTTTTGGGTTCTAGTTGTAATTACATGAAGTAGTGAACTTTTGTGCTTTTACAAAGTGACCTCAAAAGTTTATGTTTTGCAATATAGCCCAAAAAGTTGAGGTTATTGCATTTGGCCAGTTGAGAACAAAATAGTTTTGTATCTCTAAATGAGAATTGGATTTTCATTTCATTTAGCTCCATCTAAATCAATTCTACGGATACAAAAACCAATGACAATGTTGCATTCAAGTTTAATTAGTTAAAGAGTTAATTAATTAAAAGGTGATTATGAACCTAAGCCTATGATAATTGAGCTATGTGAAATGTCGTCTCTCAAATTTGTTTGAACCATGGGAATGTGTAGATTAGATTTTGGTTGTAATTTGATATGATCAAATGTTGTAAAAGCGCATAAGCTCTTCTTTACTTTAAAGTAATTTGTTTTGATCAAATGTTGTAAAAGAGCATAAGCTCTTCTTTACTTTGAACTCTTCTTTACTTTAAAGTAATTTGTTTTGATCAAATGATGTAAAAGAGCATAAGGTCTTCTTTACTTTGAAGTGCTCTTTTCTTGTTTTATTTGATATGCATGAATTTGGAGTAGTAGGGTCCAACACCCAATAAGAAAACACGCCTTAATATGATTAAACGCGTAACTAAAATCAATCACCATCCCTAGACAGAGTGTTGGAAATGTGCCCTAAAACCAATCATATGATGATACTTTACGGACATTTCACATGTTAAACTAATATAGTTTAATATAAAGGGCAAAGATTATTGTTTGAAGCCGTCTCATATAAATGTTATACCCTTAAACGATAAGTCCAAAGAATATGTAATTGGGAGAATACGATCTAAATAAGTTAGATTCATGAGACCATTCTCTTTCGTATACATATCCTAAACGTTCCTGATCATAGGATTGCCAATTGGGCATTGACAGTTATTATCCCAACCATGAGTTCTCATGTGACATGAGTATAAGAACTTCTTGTTGATCGCGTTCAGTGAACTCATTCTCTATTGAGCACCTACGTACTTGTCTTGGTGTCAGTCTCACCAATGACTCGAGACCAGTCACTCTCCCTAAGAGAAGACATAGCACATATTGATCTTAACGGACTGTCAATGCCCAATTGGCAATCCTATGATCATGAACGTTTAGGATATGTATTCGAAAGAGAATGGTCTCATGAATCTAACTTCATTAGATCGCATTCTCCCAATTACATATTCCTTGGACTTATCGTTTAAGCGTATAACATTTATATGAGACGGCTTCAAACAATAATCTTTGCCCTTTATATTAAACTATATTACTTTAACATGTGAAATGTCCGTAAAGTATCATCATATGATTGGTTTTAGGGCACATTTCCAACAATCTCCCACTTGCATTAGAGCCAATCAGCTTGGTCATCAATGATGATACCTCTTCTGTAGTCATTTCAAAAATGGCTGAGTAGTAGGCCTAGACAATGGATATCTATATGTTATCCATAGAAGCAACCTCGAGAATAACGATGTCACCATTATACATGATTCTCAATCATATGGTTTAGTCTCTCATTTGAGTTCGGATCTTGATGAGACCTTGATTCCCTGGCTTGAGCTATTGCCCCATTAGTGTCATAGTGTCGGTACACTGGAGACACTTTCTGGTTGGAACTGAATAGAGAGTTCATAAATGAACTTTCCCATCCAAACAACATTATTGTAAGCTTCTATATGGCAATATATTTTTCATTCACAATGGAACACACTAAAGTCATTACTTTTAATGTTTCCATCCAAATATCTCTTTAGTCATAATAAAGAGATATCTGATTATCTCTTCATTCATAATGAAGAAACATCCAATGATGGATTAGATTCATAATCTAATACATTTATGCTTCCATTATGTTACTCTAATTCTTCCTCATTCTTGAGGAATCCATCCTTTATTATTTCTCTAATACTTAAGCATTCACTTGACAGTTGCCATGGTTCTGATCCTGGGCTTGCAATGATATCGTCTTGCACCGATCTTGGTACAACTCATATCAACGTTTTCATACAATATGAAATACATAAATCACCTTTCTGCGTATACATAAAGGATTCTAATTACGCATTATTTCTTTGGGAGTCAAAGGGTACGTTTCCTTTGAGAATAGCTACCTCCTAGTCTCACTAGAGTTGTTCTTCTGATTGAAGTTTATCATCATATGAGAAACTTCCTAGCATCTTTTGTCTATCATTAGGGCTTGATATAATCCAATTATATCCTGAAATCTATCATTATAGATTTCCATCCCATGTTTATAGACTATGTCTCCCATCGTTATAGAATGTTTAAAGTCATAACTTTAACGAAGAAGTATTCTTTTCATTTCCAAAATTAATCTATCATATATGTATATATAAATATATATATTCAAATTTAGGAACATGATTAACTCCCACTATTCTTTTGTAAACCTAGTAAACAAAAGATTCATTTACATCTTTATGAGAAATCAAACGATTTGATCCTTTTCTCATAAGACGCTTATAGCTCCCACTAGCTTGCTAAGATTCATGATGGATGGATCTCTACAACTTACATGTCTTGTGATTCATAGTTTTAGACATATATTACCAAGACTGTCTTAATAATGGTTTCGGAAACCCATATTATGTCCAAACATTGAATCACCATTTAGTTGTAGCTAGCAATCTTTGAATTAATTGAAACCAAGACTACGTCAAAGATGGTTTCTTCCAAGTCAACCAATCTCTTTGATTGTAGTCACCTTAAGCTACCAATTAGCTATTAAAGGTTTCACTATTTCAGGTCAAATGGTACTTTACCATTTCCTCGTATGTACACTCAATGTAGTCATAAGGATTTTCATTCTTATTTCTTTCGAATTAAGAGGTGTAAATCTATGACATAGTCATAAAGTTCAAACCATTCAACTGAGACGGTTTATAAATCCTTCTCGACTACCATGGAGCTTGTGGTGTAGGAACTAGGTTGTTATATTTGTTGATTACCATCTTGTCTCTCAAAGAACCCATTCTTTGAGTTCTATCTCTCGCTCATTTGCTCTATCTTAGGAAAATCCTATGGTTAATTTAAGGATATCCCACAATCAATATTTGTTAGTTGGTTTATAGAAGTGATATCCAAAAGTTAATTTAAGGATATCCCACAAGATTGTTCTAAAACAAATATTGCCTATTAGCACACAACCCCAAATCTTGACACGATTAAGACTTATCTTTCTTTCCAACTACATCCTATGGAGTCATGAAAATTTTGGAAGATCTTCTAATTGACAATCATATTGTCTTAGAAGTATATATCCTATATATGGGTAAATTGATAACATCCAATGAACTAAATCTTATTCAAGTTCGTTCTTCTCCTAATGGAGAAATCCATTATCTTATGATGCTTCTTTCTTTGATATCTTTCAAGGAAACTGTTCTAAAGTGTTACCTTTCCTTGGATCAAATCTAAGGAGGTAAATACTTTAGACGTCTTACTCATCAAATTACATTCTTGAATCTTTTGAAACCTTTTGCAAAGTATTCGGACTTGTGTTTATTCAAAATAAACGATAGTCCAACCGAGAGCGATCTTCGGTGAATGTCATACAACATGAGTAGTATTCTGTTGTGGACAAGTGCCACTAACATCTAAGTGAATTAACCTCAACAACTTTGTGATTCTTTCTTCCTTTCCAAAAGAATAAAGATTCAAACATTTTGCCTCTATACAATTTTAACAAGAAGGCATTGGATCCGGATCTAACGATCCAAAGCATCCAGGTATGACCAACTCGTAATTTATGTTTTAGAGGTATCACAACTCAGTTGGGATTAGTCACTACCTTGTAACCTTTTGGGTTTTAAGCATCATTATATTCTAAACAGTTAACACTACCATATCCTCTCTACTATAGAGATAATCAATTAGATTACAATAATCTAATCATTCATTAATAAAGAACAATGTTTTGTCAAACAAAACATTCATCCATTTCTCATACGGAATTAAGTTCCTTTATTCAAATTGGAATGTAAAGACAATCTTTGTTTTTCCATTTTCTTTGGTAGTTCATATGAGGAAGTAAGTACTACCTGTTTTCGCAGAGATCTACGTTTGATTAACGTTCCGAATGTGAAGTACTTTATCTTCTCTCATTAATCTTCTACTTCTTATTAGCCACACTTTTACAACGATTGTAAAACATAGTTACTAATACGGAATCAAGCATTCAAGTAGAAGAACCAACTGTTTTGAACTATTCAAGAACAATGTACAACACCTTCGAAAGGTGTGTTCTTGACACTTGCAAGACATTTCTTGCAAATACCCCTTCCACTGTCCATCCTTTCATAAAGAAAGTTTGTTCCCTTGGAGTTATTTCGCCTTCTTCAGTTGACTTCTCCTTAGTCATGGTCCCTAAACTCCCACCATCTCTCTTGAAACTTATTTCAATTGTGTTATACACATCAAACAATTTGGAGAGCGTGTGGTTATTGTTCACTATATAGTTTACAATAAACTTAGTGAACCATTTGTATAGGGACACAAAAGTGAAGTCCTTGCCTAGTTTCCGTCTCGTGAAGTGGTTTAACACTTCAACACTCAATGATTCAAAATCATCATAAGTCCATGTTGATGGACTATTTTTGTCCACCACCCATTATATTCTAAACATAATTACAAACTTTCAAGAGTTGTTCAAGGCAACTCTCATTTCTTCATACAACAATTTGTAAGTGAAGAATCATGGCACATAAAGTGTATATGCGCTTGTGCTTACTTCACAAGTTCCTTGTTCATGTAACAAAGAAACAAGCACTAATGTTTGCGTTAACTAAGAGTTGTTCAAAGCAACTCTTATTTCTGAAGGAAATTTTGTGAAAAACATGTTCATTTGAGCAACATCTATAGCATGCAATTAACAAATTAAAGGCGGAATCATGCTTGTATGCACTCAAAACAAAACATTACCCATGAAATTCAAAGCCTAGTAGTTAGGTGAACCAAGACTCAACTCAAAACAAAGTGAGTTGAGAAATTTATACCTTTGTTGATTCCTCTTTGCATAAGCAAAGGATAATCACCCAAGAGATAGGGCCTTCATTCCTTGCTTCTTAGCTCCATGGATTTGGATGGAAGAATTGGTTTATCCAAGTTCTCAAAGTTGAGAACCTCTAAGTCTCCACACCAAGGAAAGATTGATGAAGAAATGAGTGACCTAGAGGAAGTAAGATTGCTAGCTAAAATCCTCTAGGGTGGCCGGCCTCTTAGAGAGAAAAGAGAGCTTGTGTTCTCAACTTTTCTCCAAAAGAAACCCTAATCAAGAAATAGCTATAAAGTCATATTTATATCTACCTTCATTGGAGTGGCAAACTTGTAATAAGTCCAAAAACCCACTCCACTCTCATTATGGCCGGCCATAGGGTTTTATTGGGCTTTTTGGGCCTTTGTGAATTATTAGTCATTAAGTTGTCATACAACTTAAGTCAATGGGCTTGACGTTCGAAGCCCATTGGGCCTTGATGCCCAACACTAACCCGTGGTCTTTTAACGAACTTTATTCGTTTGATTAATTAACATATTAATTAATCCTTGCCATAAATAATTAAACCATTTAATTATCCTTACTCATCTCCGTTGTTTCTTCAATCTCTGCCTTACACGGTGTACGATCCATTAGGTTCCTTTTAGCGAGGCAGTGGGCGATTAGAACTCTTTCAAATCGATTGTGAATTGAAACTTACTTTCAATTCTCCCTTTAGTGATTATACACGTTTAGGGCTTCCACAAACCATGAGTGACACCTAGCAGTATGTCATGGTTACCCAAGCTAATCAGAAGAGGTGGATAACCTATTCAGTTTAGGATTACAATGCAATACGGTCTTTCTCTAATACAATACTCTTGACCACATTGTTTGGTTTGATAGTTTAATCATGTCTACTATCCAATGTGATTCATTTACTTATATGATTTCCTTGAATGTGATTTGGAATGACTTCCTAAATCTCATTCATACTCTGGCCAGAGATTCTTAATCATATCATAGAGTATTCTCCCTCAAACGGTTTGAAGGTTAAAGATCCCTTGTTGCGCATTTACTTGCCTCCATGACTAAGTGGCTTAACCCCAACTATGCCGTGGACACCCTCTGACGGAGTGACTTTGACATAGTCAAAGATCAAGGACCTAACCACAAGACAACTATGATGCCTCAAGTCAAAGGACTACTTTGGATTATCCCAACCATGAGTTCTCATGTGACATGAGTATGAGAACTTCTGGTTGATCGTGTTCAGTGGACTCATTCGCTATTGAGCACCTACATGCTTGTCTTGGTGTCAATCACACCAATGACTCGAGACCAGTCACTCTCCCTGAGAGAAGACACATCACATACTGATCTTAATGGACTGTCAATGCCCAATTGGCAATCCTATGATCAGGAACGTTTAGGATATGTATACGAAAGAGAATGGTCTCATAAATCTAACTTGTTTAAATTACATTCTCCTAATTACATATTCCTTGGACTTATCGTTTAAGCATATAACATTTATATGAGACGGCTTAAAACAATAACCTTTGCCCTTGACATTAAACTAGATTAGTTTAACATGTGAAATGTCCGTAAAGTATCATCATATGATTGGTTTTAGGGCACATTTCCAACAATTTCTTCATACAACAATTTGTAATTGAAGAATTATGACATTAAAAGTGTTGTCCTCTTTATGATAGACTTATCTAACAAGTTCTTCCAATGATACATTATCAATAGGAAGATTGTGAGGATGAGACTACTTAGGTATATATACAAGCCATTAAAGACAATCTATGGGATTGTAGTACCAAGTCCGGAAACTGAAGCTTTCGGCTTTTTCTTGGTCAAGTTTTGGATAGCGTTTGCAAATATATTGGTAAATAAATACATAACGAATATAAATTGATTGATTTTAAGTCATTTGATCCGGGTCTTTAAATCAAATAGCACCACCCACTATTTTTGGCAAATTCCATATCCCTCATCGGAATTCGAGAGTTTTGGAGGAAACTCTTAGTAGGGTATGGGAGACTCATCATTACCAAGCCCACCTCACAATGATATGATGTTGGCTAGCATCAATAATAATGAGAGAGTACGCTTACTCATTTGCATCTCTTGCAAGTACCCATCTTATTTGGCCTCTAGAGAATGAAGCCTCACAATGATATGATGTTGGCTCTATTGCACTTAGTTAAGTCATTCCCACCATGCAAGTTCGAGTAGGGGTTCCAGAACAACCTCACAATGATATGATGTTCATCATTCTCATTGCCTACACAACATCATGTATGCATATAGAACTCCTCTTGAGTGTAAGCACGCACTTTGTACTCCCCCATGATAGGGTGAAGTCGGTGTACGAGTCACAAACGATCGGAGCCTACCACGGTGGAAGGCCACGAAAGAGTGTTCAAAGAACTCTCACACTTATCAACTTAATAATGGTTTGGTTGAGGGTTTTAGGTCTCATCACATATAAGCATGCATTTTAATCTTATTAAAACAATTCGGTCCTATTACAACTATTGGTCCATTTGATTGATTTAGTTGTATATGATACTCCCACTATGCTTGTAAAACGGTTTTTAAAGCAAGAGTATATGGTACAACTAACATAAGGTTTGCATTCATTGATGGACTATATAGTTGCCTTAGGGCCTTAGGATGACTATGAACCTTTGATTCAATCAAACACGAGCCTAGTGTTGAATCTCGGTCTAGGGATGTTGATTGATTTTAGTTACACGATTAATCACATTAAGGCGTGTTTTCTTATTGGGCGTTGGACCCTCTACTTCATTTTCATGCACATCAAATAAAGCAAGAAAGACGTACTTCAAAGTAAAGAAGAGCTTATGCTTTTTTACAACATTTGATCAAAAACAAATTACTTTAAAGTAAAGTAGAGCTTATGCTCTTTTACAATACTTGATCATATCAAATTACAACCAAAATCTAATCTACACAATCTCATGGTTCAAACAAATTTGAGACGGCCTTTCACATAGCTCAATTATCGTAGGCTTAGGTTCATAATCACCCTTTCTTTAATTAATTAACGCTTTAACTAATTAAACTTGAATGCAACATTTTCATTTGGTTTTTGTATCCATAGAATTGATTTAAATGGAGATAAATGAAATGAAAATCCAATTCTCATTTAAAGATACAAAACTATTTTGTTCTCAACTAATTTGGGCCGAAAAACAATAACCTCAACTATTGGGCTATATTGCAAAACACAAACTTTTGAGGTTTGTAAAAACACAAAAGTCCACTACTTCATGTAATTACAACTAGAACCCAAAAATTTCATCAAAATACAAAAACTTCATTAAAGGAGCAAAACATTTTGTCCTTTAGTGATTTTGGGCCTTTACGTAAAAATGTAAACTTTCGGGTCAAAGTACAAATACACAAATGTATCAAAACTTTATGTAATTGCATAAAAGCCCCAAAAGTACCCTCTTTAATAGGGTGGCCAGTTTTGGATGAGAGAAGGTGTCATAACACTTTTGAATTTTTCAACAAAAGTGAAAGGTCATGGGTAGGTTTGAAAAAGTGATTTCCATAAAACTGTTGGAAATGTGCCCTAAAGCCAATCATATGATGATACTTTACGGACATTTCATATGTTAAACTAATCTAGTTTAATATCAAGGGCAAAGATTATTGTTTAAGCCGTCTCATATAAATGTTATATGCTTAAACGATAAGTCCAAGGAATATGTGATTGAGAGAATACGATCTAAAGAAGTTAGATTCATGAGACCATTCTTTCGTAGACACATCCTAAACGTTCCTGATCATAGGATTGCCAATTGGGCATTGACAGTCCGTTAAGATCAGTACGTGTTGTGTCTTCTCTCAGGGAGAGTGACTAGTCTCGAGTCATTGGTGTGTGTGACATCAAGACAAGTACGTAGGTGCTCAATAGAGAATGAGTTCACTGAACACGATCAACGAAGAGTTCTCATATTCATGTCACATGAGAACTCATGCTTGGGATAATGCAAAGTAGTCCTTTGACCTGAGGCATCATAGTTGTCTTATGGTTAGGTCCTTGATCTTTGATTATGTCAAACGTCACCCATACACGGGTGTCCACGGCATCGTTGGGGTTAAGCCACTTAGCTATGGAGCCAATTAAATGCGCAACAAGGGATCCCTAACC
Organism: Malus fusca; assembly: GCA_035220775.1. NCBI lineage: Eukaryota > Viridiplantae > Streptophyta > Magnoliopsida > Rosales > Rosaceae > Malus > Malus fusca. The sequence continues at coordinate 6,769,233 of CM069059.1, forward strand.
TTCAAACCTTTTGAGGGAGAATACTCTATGATATGATTAAGAATCTCTGGCCAGAGTATGAATGAGATTTAGGAAGTCGTTCCAAATCACATTCAAGGTAATCATATAAGCACACGAATCACATTGGATAGTAGACATGAATAAACTATCAAACCAAACAATGTGGTCAAGAGTATTGTATTAGAGAAAGACCGTATTGCATTTGTAATCCTAAACTGAATAGGTTCTCGACCTCTTCTGATTAGCTTGGGTAACCATGATATGCTGCTAGGTGTCACTCATGGTTTGTGGAAGCCCTAAACGTGTATAATCACTAAAGGGAGAATTGAAAGTAAGTTTCAATTCACAATCGATTTGAAAGAGTTCTAATCGCCCACTGCCTCGCTAAAAGGAACCTAATGGATCGTACACCGTGTAAGGTAGAGATTGAAGAAACAACGGAGATGAGTAAGAATAATTAAATGGTTTAATTATTTATGGCAAGGATTAATTAATATGTTAATTAATCAAACGAATAAGTTCGTTAAAGACCACGGGTTTAGTTATTGGCCTCAAGGTCCAATGGGCTTCGAACGTCAAGCCCATTGACTTAAGTTGTATGACAACTTAATGACTAATAATTCACAAAGGCCTTAAAAGCCCAATGAAACCCTTAAGGCCGGCCATTTAGAGATGGAGTGGGTTTTGGACTTATTTACAAGTTTGCCACTCCAATAAATTAAGGTATAAATATGACTTTATAGCCAAAATTCATTAAGGGTTCTTTTGGAGAAAATTGGAGAGAACATGTCTCTCCTTTTCTCTCTAGGAGGCCGGCCCCCTTGGAGGGTATATCTAGCAATCCTACTACTCCAAGGTCACTTATTTCTTCTCCAATCTAACCTTGGTGAAGATACTTAGAGGTTCTCAATTTTGGGAACTTAGAGAAACCTATTCTTCCATCCAAATCCATAGATTTTAGATGCAAGGAATGAAGGCCCTCTCTTTGGGTGATTAGCCTTTGCTTTTGCAAAGAGGAATCTACAAAGGTATATATTTCTCAACTCACTTTGATTTGAGTTGAGTCTTGGTTCACCAATCTACTAGGCTTTGAATTTCATGGATAATGTTTTGTTTTTAAGTGCATGCAAGCATGAGTCCGCCTTTAATTTTTAATTGCATGCTAATAGATGGATTGAAGAGTGTAAGATTTTTTTACGAATCAAGAGAGTCTCCAATATCTGTTTATTCAGAGGTATCTTAACCTTAGGCAACGAAGGTGGATTGAGTTGCTTAGTGATTATGATTGCACGGCAGGGTGATCGTGCAAATGTTGTGGACAATACTCTTAGTAGGAAGACCCTATTGAGAATTAATGCTTGGTACGATTGCCATGTTCATCTTCTTGTGGAATTGAGATCTACTGGAGTAAAGTTGGGAATGGAAGATCGAAAAGAAAACGTACTTGCTAATTTTCAAGTTAGGCCAAAGTTTAGTGGGTCTTGTGCTTGAAACTCAGATGGAAGATGAAGAGACCCGAGAATTAATTGATCCTCAGGTTAGAGAATCAGATGGCATGCTTATGCAAGAGAACAAGATGTATGTACTTATTGATATGGAATTAAAGAAAGTAATTTTGGACGAAGCATACTGTTCAGCTTATGCAATGCATCTTGGAGGTACTAAGATGTATCGTATCATTCGAACATTGTACTATTGACCGAGTATAAAAGAGAAATGGTGGAGTATGTAAGTAGGCGTATCATCCGTCAGCAGGTTAAAGCGGAAAGAAATAAGTCATTTGGATTGATGTAGTTACATCCCGTTCCACAGCGGAAATGAGAAAATATTAATATAGATTATGTGTGCAAGTTTCCTCGTTCACGAGATGGTTATGATGAAATTGAGGTGATAACTGATTGGCTTACTAAATCAGCGCAATATTCTTCAATGAAAGAGCAGTAACCTTTCCAGAAGTGCAACAGTTAATTATCTGTCTTATGGAAAAGAGATTTGGGCTTACGGATCTGTTGAACTTCTTAGGTATGTTGGTCATTTCAGTTTGTTCCCTAGAACAACGCCATAAGGCCGTGGAAAGCTGTATCTTGTGTTTCGAAATTGTTAGAATTATGGACGGATGGTATTCAAGGCCCTGAGTTAGTGGAGGAGACTACTCGGAATGTTCAAGTAATTAAGTCTAACCTGAAAGTGGGCCAGGGTTGATAGAAAAGCTTTGCCGATAGACATGCCACTGATCGAGTGTATAATGTAGGTGATTGAGTATTTCTGAAGCTTTAACCTTGGAAAGGTGGGGTTCAGTTCGAGAAGAAAGGTAAGTTAAGTCCTAGGTACATCAGACCATATGTGACCATCGAGAGAGTCGGTGAAGTTGCTTACAGGCTTAAGTTGCCTCCAGAGTTGCCGAAAGTGCATAATGTGTTCCAGGTTTCCATGCTTCGATATTATGTTTCAGATCCTTCACATATGATTCCTTCTTAATTTTTGGAAGTTAATCCAGATTTGATTTATGATGAGGAACCAGTGACTATCCGGGATTTGGAAGGACAAGGTTCTAAACTTCTAAGGAATAAAACAATGAGTTTGGTGAAAGTTTATGGAGGAATCTTTCGGTGGAAGAAGCTACTTGGAAGTCAGAGAATCGACTGAGAGAGATCTATCCCAGATTATTTTATGGATATTGATGGATTGTAAGGATAGTGTAAATTTCGAGGACGAAATTTTTTTAAGGTGGGTAGATTGTGACAGCCCGTCCCTAATTTTAAGAGTTTTTAAAGTTTTAATAAAGGATTTTACAAAAATGCCCTTTGAGGCACGCACATTATTCAAGGTTAATCGTTGTGTCGTGCCATCTAAGATTTGTTTTCTTAACATATCCTCGTAGTACTCGTCGCTACGGACGTGTGGGCGCTGACGGTTCATGATTTGGAGTTATATCGAAGAAGTTATTAACGTTTGAAATTTGGGCATTTTAAGGAATTATAATTTTAATAAAATCTGGAATTTTCTTTTATGAAAATAGATGGCCCAAATTAAAGGAAATTTGAAATGGACGGCTAGGATGTAAGAGAAAGAAAATAAAAATAAAAAGATGTGAAGAAGTTTTGTGTGTGTGTATGCGGGAGAGGAAGAAAAACAGAGGAAGGAGATTGGGCAAGGCTGCCCAATCAGAGAAGAAGAAGGAGAGGCGAATGGAGAGAAGGGAGAGAGAGGAAACTGACCAATCGGAACAGGGAAAGGAGGAAGGGAGAGAGGGTGAGAAGCGGAGGAAAAGAGGGGAAACGGGTTGGGAGAACCCGCAACCCGTGTTCAACCCGGTCGGCACCCATGTGTAATTTCGACTATTTCCACCCGTTTTTCCAGGGAATTGCTTCAAGAAACTTTATGGGAAACACTCTAGGAGCCTTCCTCTATCCATTCCATCTCAAATTTGGAGAGATTTGGTCTTGAAAATAGAGAAAACCACAAGAAAAGGGTGCGGCGGGTTTGGCTTCGAAACACCCAATCCCGAAGTAATTTCTTTCAATTGCCACCATCCATAGCTTCCCCTTGAGGCCTTGAAAAAAGCCCCAGCATTAGTTGGAGCATCGGAGTTGATTTGAGGACGAATTGAAGATCACCAAATTCTAGGGTCCGCACGGATTTTGGTGAAATTGAAGTTTTTCCAAGCCGAATTGGCCTTGGCCACAGGTATGAAAGTTGCTCTACTCATTGAGATCTTCAATTCTGTATTTTTTGAGAATTTTTGGAAATAGTTGGATTTTCCGGCTAGCCGGGGCGGCCAACCGCCACCCGCGGCGGCCCGTGCGGCGGCGCATGGCCAGTGGCCCGCCAATGTCATTCTTAGCATGTGTATAATGTTCTAGGTTCAGTTTTGATAATTGATGGACGTAAATTGAGTAATTGAACCTAAGTTCGTTACGAATCGTGGTTAGGCGAAAATGTGAATTGACGATCCGACCGTTGGATTGTCACCAAACTTTGATACGTTGTAATACGTAATATTTGAAGATTATAGGATCTTACGGATTGGGAATCTGATTTACAGATCTTCCGGAATTGGAGTTGTAAGTTCATAAATAGAATGTTAGCCGTCACTCGGTTTTGGAAATTGGCGGAGATCCGACCGTTGGATGATAATGAAATTTTAGGATGTTGTTCTAGAGTTATATTGTGGACCTCTGGAAGTTATGGATTGGAAATCTGAGTTGCAGATCTTCCGGATCGAACTGCGTAGTGACGTGTTTTATATAAGTTATATATTCTATGGATATGATTTCTGAGGTTGGATTTGATTATTGTTCTAGGCGCCGATCGTCATGACGCCTTGATGTGTTGTGCTAGGGAGTTGTTGGGCGAACTCCAGGTGAGTGGGCAGTATTTCTGTTTATACCTATATACTATCGATATTTTTCCCAGAAATTGAGTTTGAATGAAAATAAGTTTTCAAATGCCATGCATACATGATATGAATGATATGAGTTATATGAATTGATAATTGATGCATATATATATGTGAATTGGTGTTGTGGACGCACAGGTAAGTATCAGGTGAGTTTTATGTTATTCATGTGCATTGTTGATGATGTGTATTATGTTGATAGCTCATAACCTGCAATCATGGTGTTAGTGCTTATATTATTCACCTCGCACCGCACGCTCACCTTGGATCAAAGTAGGTGCATGTGGTACAAACCATGTGAGGGTTCCGACATGTCGAACAGACCATGAGAGGGTTCCGACTAATAGGTGACCTTAGATTGTGTACACAAATGATTGTTGAGAGAAGCACTAGAGCGTATTATTACACCATTCATGTCGTACAGACTACTTCAGGTAGTTCCGACATATCTGCAGTGTAGTGCCGTACAGGTCACCGAGGTGACTCCGGATGGATTGGATATTGAGCTATAGAATTAACCGTACAGGACCAACTGCAGGGTCTCCGGTTAATTCATCATTTCACCTGTTACATTGATGCATCATTCATTCTGTTTTTGAAAGTTTTTAACATGGCATACTTTCTGGTTTTTAAGAAAGATTGATGATTTTGAGATTTATGAAAAGTATTATGCTATTATGCTATTTTCTGGGAAAGTATACAGGTTTTATAGCAAGGGGTTAGAAATGTTTTAAATGAAAAGTTTTCGAAAAACTTTGTTTTACTGACCCACTCAATTTTGTTTTGCGCCCCTCCAGGTTCTAGATAGCAGAGCTTTGGTGGCCACGAGGAATCCAACGGTGTTCTGACAGAATTCACAAAAGTAGGACTCACCCTCGGGTGTTTCATCTTAGTAATTGTATTTTTAAAGCTTCCGAACTGTGTAAATGGTTACGTCACTCTCACGTGACGGCCAGCATGCTTGAGAGAGTTTTGGAAGTTTATTTTCGAGATGTTTTCTTTCCATGTTTTTAATAATATTTTGTTTTATGAATGTTCGTAACTAGTTCAAGCCATGAGCCTTAGCATGAATATGTAATTTTATTAATTTTCTTATGAATGGATGCATGCTTGCTTTGAATTATTAATCACCGCGATTAAACAATCTAAGTGTCGTAGTGATTCGCGACCATTAGGGTTTTTAGACAAGTAATTTGATGCAATTTTTGTTGCAACATCACCATGAAATTGAGGAGGGCTTCTTGTGATTAGTAATTGTAAGTTCATTTAAGGCGAACATCACGCTCTTAAGGGTTGCATGGTTTTTCAAAGGATTTTCACAAAGCTTAATGAGTCTTGCATGTTTATATTTGATTTAAACATCACAGACAGGTTGCATGTTAGATATACATTTTCGCTTGAACATCACGAGGAAAATATGCATTAGGAAAACGTAACCTTCAAAGCATGTATGTGGAAATTCATAAGTAATTAGTAGAATTGCATAGGGTTGTAACGGTGACAGTTGAACCCAAGGGCTTTTACAAATTGATTTTCTTTAAATTGTTCTCTAATTAATTTATTTAATTGTTTTTAATTTAAATTCATTTTTATTATTTTAAATTCCAAAATCATCCTTTCGAAACTTTGTTCAAAATAGTTAGTTAAAAATTAGTTTACATACAAATTATTTATTAAATCCCTGTCGACTTGAGCTGCTATACTACGACAACCTTGTGCTCTGACAAGTATTTTTAAGTGTTTTTATCCCTACTTTTGTAGGTGGTAAAAATCCTATCAAGAAATTGGCGCCATCTCTATGGATTGTTTCAAATAATTTGTGTTTATCATATTCTTAGTTAATTATTTTTGTAAATATGTTTTTACTTGTTGATTTTATTTTTATTTTCGTAGGTTATGTTTCGTTGGTTTTGAGCACATTTAAACGATGGGCTGGAATCTACAACCAACAGGAGGGTTGCCTTCATGGAATTATATCAATACGAGGAACTCTAAAAGGCCTAGGTGCAATCCCTACTCAAAATTTTACAATCCAAGGTGGATAGAGCAACCTAGTTTTATGTGGATGGGTAATCAAGAGCCCTTTGAACAGCCAAGTGTGCCACAAAGATCTTCTCTAGATGACAAACTTACTTAATTGGCAGTGTGTGTCAAGCAATTTGTTGATAGCATGTCGAATACCAAGCCATCAATAAAGATAATGGAAGAGCAAGATGGACAGCTTGCGTATCCATTCACAAAAAACGAGAACGATCCATATTCAAACTCTTACAATCGGTGGACAGAGCATCCTACTATGTGGGGAAGCAATCAACAGGCTTTTTAGTAGCCCTGTGTGCCACAAAAACTTTCTTTGGATGACCAAATTGCTAAGTTGGAGGAGTCCACTAGGTTGTTTACGGAGAGTACCCCAAAGTTGCAGCAAATAAATTCAATCGACAATCTGGCACAGCAAATTGGGCAGCTCACGTATCAATAGGAAGAACAAGAGAACAATTTCTGTTCAATTTTTCCTACTCAACCAATTGCTAACCAGCAGGGTTCAAGGGAGTGCTTGGCAGATCAAACATTGAGATGGGGAAAAACCAACGACACTTGGATGGAAGAATCTGAAATTGAAGAGCCACCAGCCAGTGACACATGCCCAATAGGGGAAACAGCGCTTTCTGAGCTCGAACCTGTTATTACCCAAATTATTGTGCCACCTATGCCTTTTTTCCAAAGGTTGCAGCAAACCATGATGGATCAACACACTCAAGATTCCATACAGACACAAGCAAAAGTGCACATTACTCTGCCGCAACGGGATGCGCCTGAGAAAGCTCCAAAGCAATCAGTAAATTTCAATTTACTTGAGGCTCCAAGGCAACCCGCTAAGCAGCAAGAATGCATGAATACTCTGACAAATCTGAATACAGGACATCTGCTTACTAATCAGAAAATTTTAGCGGGGGTAACGGACAGTGCACCTGCACAGCCCATCAAATTCAAAGAAATGCCAGATGAGTCCTGCAAACAGGCAAAGATCTATATGGAAAAGAGGAAGCTTATTGACAGCCAAGTTCCTCGTAGAAAATTTCAGCCAGTGCGGAAACTATGGGTGTTAAATACACGATTTAAGTCAGCTCGATGGAGAAATAAACATAGTTGGAAAGGAACCTATTTCTTTACAAAGATTCATTCAAAAAGAAAGGCGTATAAGAAGAATTCAACCATTAAATTTGGAAGCACAGTGCTCTATGACGTTATTAAAGAATGGTTAACTTTGAAAGAACAAGTGACGTGATCAACAATTCTTTCCACTACGTCTAGCTATAGACTTTAACTAAAACGCATTTTGGGAACCAACCCAATTTTTCTAACTCTTTTTTTTTATTTCGTTTAATTTATTTTCCTGTTTTTATTCCTGTTTTTATTTCATTTAATTTATTTTCCTGTTTTTAATTCTTGTTATTTTTCTTTACTTATCTAATTAGGTTTTTGATTGCAAGTTGCATTCGGAACTGATTCGGCCTAATCCCAACTAAGGGCGTGCAATCAACATTCATTCCCCCAGCACCTTCATCTTCAATTCCTCTACATTCATGAGATTAGGCAGTGCGGAGTGCTCATCTACATTCATGAGATTAGGCAGTGCGGAGTGCAGAAACAAAGTTGAGGGATCTAAGTAGCACAGAGGACACGATTCATCAAGGAAGGATACAGTTTCTGTTATCCACAATTTTGATCTCAAATATACATATAAGCTCCAGACATCTACCGTTGTTTTCTATGTCGGATTAGAATTATGCAGCTCCTGCCGCAGAAGCACACATGCATTAGATAATTTTCATCCATTTTTTCCCAAATCTATGCATCTGAAAAAAGAAAAAAAATCGAAGAGAGATGTGGATAAAAATTACCCATGAATGTGTCGGAATCAGAGAGGGATGTGATATACGGTGTCATATTTGCGACTGTTGATATTACTGTTTGAGGGTGCTCGATTTCTGAGGTTCGAAGGCAGAGAGATTATGAAGGAGGACATCGTAGAAGAGTGGTAGATGCGCCTGGATGGTCCTGGTTCAGAGATTAAGTTTGTGGGTGTAGAGCAGCTCTGGGGTATGCGTTTGGTTTTTTAGATAGAAATGGCTCTGGGCTCGAGGATGAGAAAAGAAGAATCTAGATAGAGAAGCTCTCTGAAACAGCTAGAGAGATAAATGAGAAATGGGAGCACGGCGCTAGGGTAATTCTATATAGATAAATGAGCATCCGAGTAAGCTTAAACAAGATAGTTGAGACGTTTTGGGTTTGGGCTTGGTAATCAAATGGGTTGTTTCATCTTTTGCAAGAATGAGCCACATAATGGCTAGGGATAGACAACGGTTATGACGGGCGGGTAACCGCGGTTATTTACCCATAACCGTTTAAGCTTTTATCCGCATAACCGTTTACCCGTTGGGTATTTACATAAACGGGTATACCCATACCCATAACCGTTTATAAACAACCATACCCATAACCTCATACCCATGTACCCATAACCGCATACCCATTTAACCATAACCACATACCAATTTTTAACCTATTTACTCTCTTTTTTTCACCCGTCTACCTATTTTTTTAACAACTTGAAAATTAAAAAAAAATATTTGTTATAATTTTCTTTTTCTAACAATTAAATACCATTGTAAATACATTTAACATGAATTTTTGTATTAACGGCAATATTATTTATGAATATATGCGATGTCTCCCAATTATTTGACGGTCAATCTATTACAAGAATCATACATGGTTGTAGGTTAATTAATATTCTTGTATACATACATACATACATACATATATATATATATATATATATATGTATGTAAGTATGCATCGGTCTGCTAATAAACTAATTTGATAAATATTTAGATTTTTATTTAGAAACATATGTTCATCGATCCAAGCCATTTAATTGATTTCTAATTTTTGGGTCAAATACTTATTGAAAACTCGAGGCCAATTAAATATATATACATATATATATATATATATATATATATATATATATATATATATATATACGCATCAGCCGACAATAACATTTTTCTAAAAGCTCAAGGTAATCATTATCTTGAATTGGCCAAAGCTCCCAAAGACTCCAAAACAAAATTGTCAAACACTCTAATGTTTTAGCACATTCAATCACATATATTAAAATTTGGCCCATTGACACACCCCAACCCGGAATGTCCATTAGGACTCCGAATCGAGCTACGCTGGCCGACACCTGGAAAGTGACGAAGCCATACAGTGTGATGATGTGGAAAAAATGTGAATAATTTTAAACCTAAGAGTAAATACCAGAGTGTGTTGGTGAGCAGGAATGAACCCACTTCACACGTGACATTAGAGCATAAGTAAGTACAGTAGAGTGAATTAAGAATCGTACCCTCGAAAAAATATCCAATACTAAGAATCGCCACGAAGCTTCGACGATAAGAAAGCTCAGCTAATAAAACCTGGAGGGTGAAAACAAGACAAGGGTGAGTGGCCCTAGAAATAACATTTTAATAGAAACCATATAAAACATTATAACCCCTGATTGCAACACCTGTATAGTTTCCAGAAAAATCATACCACGTATCAATGTGAAATCAAAAGTATACCAACAGTAAATCCATAAATATACCACAACACCGCATCTTATCAGCAATATCAATAATCATGTGATTAATAATTCATACTAGCACGCAAATCGGAGTCACCTATGGTGACCTGTACAACTGCACCCATATCTCATCAATCAACGCTAGCACATAAGTCGGAGTCACCTATAATACCTGTATGACTTATCTATATCTCAACAATCAATGCTAGCTCATAAGTCGGAGTCACCTATAGTGACCTGTACGACTTATCCACATCTCATCAATCAATGCTAGCTCATAAGTCGGAGTCACCTATAGTGACCTGTACGACTTATCCATATCTCATCAATCAATGCTAGCTCATAAGTCGGAGTCACCTATAGTGACCTGTACGACTTATCCATAGCTCATCATATATCACTGTACACGAGTCGGAACCACCTATAGTGGTTTGTATGACAGGACTGGGTGTAAATAAGTACGCTCAAGTGCTACGATCACGTGAAGACTGTGCGAATAAATGTGGGTCACCTACGAGTCGGAACCACCTATAGTGGTCTGTATGACAGGACTGTGCACCTACCTTGGATCCAAGGTGAGCATAAGGTGCGGAAGGTGAACATCACGTGAAGGACTGTGCTCTGGCCGCGGGCGGGAGCACTAACACCGGGGTGCAAGTTTATGAGCTTTAATTGGATCTATTATAATATGTACGACTCATGGGCAACCTGTACGACAGTGTCGGAGTTGCTTATCATTGCAACATGTATGACAAGGTCAGAGTTGCCTAAAACATACACGTAGTCATGCCATAACTCCATCATTTCCACTAATACAATAAACTTACCTGAACTTACCTAGGTGTCCTATGTTCACCTTTGCACTTCAAAACGTTCATAATAATTACAAGCAATTAATATACATATGGATATACCATGATGCAATCTAATACTCAATCATGTCATAGCATTTACAGTTACATACATATATATATATGTATAATATGGCATAAAATGCATAAGCTGTAACGCCCTACTCCCGAACTATTTATTTTCGGAAATAATTATCAGTGACAAGCTCAACTAAACATTAATTTAACTAACTATCAATACTTACGATTCTTTACTTCAATTTCTCGATCCTTCACACAATGATTTATAACCAACATCCCATCACTAAATCATAAGGTTAAATCTCACATTTTCCACCAATGTCCCTCACATTGCACAATTTCCCAAACAAGGCTATTGTCTCAATTAATTAGTCTCATTTATAGTATGGCTGCATCTAACGTCTCATTAGATTGCCTACGTACCCTAACAGGGATCAAGCCATTCGTAGTTCGCGTACTTCAAAGCATTCACAATAGTTATATGCAATAATCAATTTATAAACGTTTGTGGAATTGTCGATCATATATATATATATATATATATATATATATATAATATACGATAGAAAGGAAAAGACCCACTCACTTGAGGTCCGTGCTACGACTCCCTAGCACGCATATCGAGACATCACGAACTATCGTCGCCTATGACCAATTATCAAATCACATCTCAAAGTTCTGACCGATAGAATACATAATATACATAAAACACATCACTACGTAATTCATTTTGGAAGATCTGCATCACGAATTTCCGATCCGTTACTTCCAAAGATCCACATTATACTTCTAGAACAACATCCTAAGGTTTCATTACGATCCAACGGTCGGATCTCCGCCAACTGCCAAAACCAAATGGCGATCAACATTTTATTTTATGAACTTATAAATCCAATTCAGGAAGATCCATACGTCAGATTCCCGATCTGTAAGTTTCTATGGTCCTCAAATATTACGTACTAATATGTATCAAAGTTTGGTGACGATTGAACGGACGAATCATCGATTCATATAAAGGTCAAGTGATGTATCGTAATGAACTAAGTTCAAACAATCAAACCATATCATATGGATATCAATTATGACATCAGAACATCTAATTGAACTTAAAAGGACATCGTTGGCCCACTGGCCAGGCCGCCGCCGCACGTATCGCCCAGGTGGTGGCTAGCAGCCACAGTTCGCCGGAAAATTCTACTATTTCTAAAAATTCTCAAATTTTACAGACATGAAGATTACAAAGAGATGAACAACTTTTATACCTGCCACGAAGTCCAAAAGTGGATGGAAGATGGTCAATTTTTCCTACAAAGTCGGCGGTGCCTAAAACTTCCCGGCATCGATTCGTCGTCTACGGTAGACCAACGGGGTCAAGGTTGGTTGGGATTTTCTCCTGGGATGATGGGTTACAAAGCCCAAGTGGTGGCATCGGCCATCGCTTTGCCGATTTGCCGAAAATTTGAAAAGAGTGGCCGGACACGGTTTTGACGGGTCAGATTTCGTGGCTTCACTCCCGCCACATGTGGTGGTTTCTAAAGGTGGTTCTTGGGTGGGTTTTGTAGAGGGGAATGAGAGCTTCAAGATGGTGGTGGTGGCGTCGAAAAACTCCACCGGAGTTGGCTGGAATTGGCCTTGGAAGAGGGTGGTCGCAATGGGTGTGGGTGAGGGTGCACGGAAAGTTGGGAGCTTTCCTTTTTTTTTTCTTCTTTTCTTGATTTTCTGATTAGGCTGTTGCCCTCTCCCTCTCTTCTGATTGGTTCATTGTCCCTTTAATTTAATTGGTCCACTATTCCCACCTGGTGGGAGTTCAAAATTAAACTAACAAGTAACCAATTTCAAATATTCGTAACTATACCGTTATAATCCGGACTCGCAAACGGCTTTCACCTATGCGTTTGTACCGTTGAGTACTACGCAAATACGCCAAAATAATAAGTCATACGTTCTTCTAGACGATGGTCAACAGAAATCAAAATCCTTGCCTCTAGACATTTTTGTCAATTCCCTCGATTAAAATAAATAAATAAAAAAATTTAGGGACGGGTTGTCACACCCGTTCTATCAACTGAATTTTTGCAAGGATGATCTATGAATCAAGACTAACAAAATAGATGGTTTGGATCGTTTAAATTCGAAGTGGAGTGGGCCCCACACCTAATTCCCATTTTTTTCAAAAAATGGGGATCCCTTCCCTTAAGCAATTTGTATTAGGGCTGGGTTCGGTTTAAAACGGTTCAATTTTTTGCCAAAACCGAAATCGAACCGAAATTTCGGTTCTTTTTTTTTCGGTTTTTTTTCGATTCGGTTTTTTTCGGTTTCGGTTTTTTCCGGTTCGGGTTTCGATTTTTTCGGTTTTTTTTTTTTTTTTTCAAAAAATGATGTAAATGGAAGGAGCTTACCTATCAACCTCCCAGTTCTCATATATCAGAGAATTGAGAGCCTCAAAATCCTGAATATATTCAAGCATTTCAACTACTTATCATCAAGCAGATCGAATTCAAATTTTCAAAACTTAAGCAAATACAGAAACATATATACTTCAAGGAAATGTACAGGATTCGAAATTCTAAAACTTTAAAATTTGCAAAATCATGAAATAATTCAACAAATTAACTAATGCAGATCAAAACAAAAAAAAAAGCAAATGGGTTCGTCTAAATGCCATAATCGGACTCCAATATCGCATGCCCAGTGCCCACATTCAAATTCATAGTCAAGTCCACAATAGATCTAGAAAATTCCAAAACATATTCAGAGAAAAATACAAACTTTTCCACCTTAAATTACATAAATTTCAAATGGGTAACCATAAAATTAAAAACCCATAAACTGAAAAATAAATAAAAACCACAACCTTTGTTGCAGCGATATCGCAGTGATCGTCGCAAGCTCTTACAATTCCTCTTTTCGTCGGGTCTCGAAAGGGGCGAGGGAAAATCATTGTTTGGAAGAAAGAATCCGCGAGGAGGACAAGAGAAGACTGGAGAGAGAGTGATTTGGAGGAAGAGAGGAAGGAGAGGGAGAGAGAGAAAGAGACTGAGGAAGCAAGGCAGAGAGGAAGCAGCGGCGGGGAGAGAGAGCGAGTGTTTGAGTCTCAAACTTTGAGATCTGAAAATGAAATGGGAGTGGGACACTGAAATGGCTAGGGTTTTAAGCTTAAGAAATTTTATAAAGCATTCAATATAAGAAACCTATAAATAACATACTCGTACAATTATAACAACACAAAGTCTACAGTCAAGTTGGTTTGCAGCACTTAAACCCAACCTGCAGGTCAGGGGTTCAAACCCTGACGCTAACATGTTTTTTAGTATTTATATATATATTTTTTTTTTCGGTTCGGTTTCCGGACCTCAAAAACCGAAACCGAACCAGCCAGATTCAGTTCGGTTCGGTTTGGCAGTTTCGGTTCGGTTTTTTTTCGGTTCGATTTTTTTCGGCCTCGGTTCGGTTTGGTTTTCGGTTTTTTTTTTATGTTTTCGGTTATTTGAACCCACCCCTAATTTGTATATATATATATATATATATATATATATATATATATATATATTATGGCCCTTTATAACCAAATATGTCTCGGGATACTAAACTTAGCTAGAAACTAATTTTTTTTTTTTTTAGTTTTACATATATTAAAATAAATGGTTAAATGGGTACCCGTTAATAACCGCGGGTAATACCCATAACCGCCCATTTAAATTTCACGGGTAAATGGTTATACCCATAACCGTTTATTTATCTAAACGGTTACCCATAACTGTAACCGTCAAATTCAAATGGGTGGATAACCACGGTTACCCATAACCATGGGTATTTGCCCATCCCTAATTCTCATACTTGGTTATTCGCCATCGAACTCAATTCACTCTTCATCGCCTCTGTCCACTTGTTAGCATTTGGTCCTGCAACTGCTTCTTTGTAACTCAGTGGATCATTAAACTCTAAAAGGTCAGTGTTAACCTGTCAAATATACGAAATCACTTAGGGTTGTAGGTTTTCGAACCCTAGATGACCTTCTCACATTTGCTGCATTTGTATCCATGGAACTGTCTTCTTGTGCATGTTGTGGTTGATGATTTTCTCTCATAGCATCCTCAATAACATCTTGTAGAACTGCATTATTAGGCAGTTCAGTGTTATGTCCAATCTGAGGTTCATTGCATGGTTCATCAAAAGCGATGCTTCCCATATTCTCAATTGCTATAGTTATCGGTGCCATCATCTTTGTGTTACAATCAACTTCCTCAACTGCAGCTTCTTTGTCATTAGTTTCTTCTTCAAAAACAAAATCATCAACCCTTGTCCCAAAATCAATGCTTGCATCAGACTCCATGAAGACTGCTTTTCCAGTTTCGACAATTCTAGTAGTTTGATTAGGGCAATAGAATCTAAAACCATTTGTTCTTTCAGCATATCTAATTAAATAACAACTGACAGTCTTGGGATCGAGTTTCTTGTAGCCTGGATTATAGATCTTTGCCTCTGCTCAACAGCCCCATACATGTAAGCGGTTCAAACTCGGTTTTCTGCTTGTCCAAAGTTCAAAAGGTGTCCCTTCCATAGATTTTGAAGTTACCTTATTTAATATATAATTTGCAGTCTTCACTGCTTCACCCCACAAACAACTAGGCAAGTTAGTTCTACAAATCATGCTCCTCACCATGTCCATGAGATTTCTATTCCTCCTCTCGGCCACTCCGTTTTGCTTCGAAGTACTTGGTGTGGTATATTGGGCTACTATTCCACATTCTTGCAGAAATAATGCAAATGGTCCAGGATTTCTACCAATTTCAGTATATCTACCATAGTACCCCCCTCCCCTATCACACCTTACAACCTTAATGCTCATTTCCAATTGATTTTCGACTTCACTTTTATAAATTTTAAAGGTCTCAAGTGCTTTAGACTTTTCTGAAATCAAATAAATGAAGAAAAATCTTGAGAAATCATCAATGTAAGTTATGAAATATTTGTTTCCTTCCAAGGTTTGGGTGGGAAAAGCACCACAAATGTCCTTGTGAATGATCTCTAAAGGTTGTTTACTCCTAGTTGATCCTTCTTTTCTAGTGTTTGCCATTTTTCCTTTAATGCAATCCACACAAAAATCGAAATCGTTGAAGATTAATGGAGGTAAAATTTCATTTTTGATAAGCAGCTCCATTCTTTGTTTAGAAATATGACCGAGTCTCTTGTGCCATAATATTGAAGATTGTTGAGTTTTAGTTTTTTCATCTTGTACATTGAAAACACATTCATTTTGATTCAGTTTAAGTTGAAAAATGCCATTACTCATGAAAGCATTGCCTACTTGAGAAGACTCATAAAAAACGTTGAAGCCACTTTTATTGATAGTAAAATAAAAACCTAATAACACTAGCTTTGAAATAGAAATCAACTTCCTTTTTCATGGAAGGAACATAAACAACGTTGTCTAACTCTAAATAAAAACCAAATTCTAACTTTAGCCTAGCACTTCCTAATGCTTTGACTTCAACTCTTCTTCCATTACCTACTGAAACCTTGACTTCCTCCTTATTTGGTGTTCTCCTTGTTGTGAAGTTCTGCAATGAATTTGTAACATGTATAGAGTCAAGCCACCATTCAGTTCTAGGTATATTGATTAAATTGGATTCAAAACAAGCAAAACATTTTTACCTTTCTTTGCTTCTTGTTTGGCAAGCCAAGCCTTATATTTGGGACAGTTTTTCTTCATATGGCCTGCCTTTTGCAAAAATAGCACTTGAAAACTGAAGGTTTATTAAGTTTGAAGTTTCTTTAGGAGAGGGAGCAGACTTGGTAGAATCCTTTTTGGCAGCATCGGGGACATGAGGTTTAGTAGCCCTAGTGGCACTTTGGACAAAGTTCATAGGCTCATATCTCTCTTTCTCAAACTTTTCTTTCTTCATTCTTTCTTCTTCACTCACACAAATAGCTATCAATTCATTCACATCCCATTTCTCACGCAGACCATTATAATAGACTTTGAGTTGTGTATAATTCTCATGCAAAGAATTCATAATGACATGTACCAAAAAAGTATCAGAAATTGGTACCTCGAGTGCATTGATTTTTCCAGCCACATCCATCATTTTCAATATGTATTCACGCACACATGCAAACTTTGAACCCCATCATATCTCATGGTAGTGAGAGCATTCATGAGATTACCTGTCTCATTTTTTGGTGACTCCCTATACTTTGCCTCAATGGACTTCAGAAAATCTTTTGCATTTGTTGCATCAGGAAAGCCACCTCTCACCACATTTGTCATGCTCATTTTGATGATCAACAAGGCGATTCTATTGGATTTGTGCCATTTTTCATACTTGAATTTCTGACCGGATGTGCTGTCATCAGTAGGTGTTGGAGGCTCTTCAGTTCTCAGTGGCAGATCCCAGTCTATGACCCCAAAAACAATTTCGAGATCCTGTTTCCACTTTCTGTAATTGACACAAGTAAGAGGCTCAACTGTGTTGAGGTTCATCGAGCTGGGATTCATTGTGGAAACATTCATGATGTAAAGAGTATCAATCTTTAACCCCAAACTATAAATCACATTTTCAACATCTTTAGACTGATGAACATGTGAAACCTTTCTTTTTTCACATCACTTTTATAGTCAATATTCAAATTTCTGTAATTAAGATTACAAGCCTTTGTGGTTTGATAATATTAATTTGATTCAAATATTTATATAAAATAACATGCTGCTTAAATTTGAACCATGAAAGAAAAATCATCTTTAGATGGTCAGTGATCAAGTCTTGACTTTTAAGCACCGTCACTGGTACATGTATCGATTGAAAAATATAATATCCTTATGATCAAGGACAACTTTAGTCATCCTTGAACGTGTTTTATATTTTTTTTCCTTGATGATACAATTCTGTTGGAAGTATGCCCACAAAGCCACTCATTTGATGTAATAGCTTTTGGAATACTTATTGTATTAAACTATTATATGTTTAATGAAGGGCAAAGCTTATTGTTAATCACTAATTATTGTATCATGTGTTTAAGCAATAAGGGAATCCAAGGAATGTATTTGATCTAAGAGAGAAGTAATTTAAGTAAGTTAGATTAACGAGACCTTTCTCTTATGTTCATTCCTAAAACGTTCCTAGCCATAGGATTGCCAATTGGGCATTGACAATCCGCTAAGGTTAGTATGTGTTATGTCAACTCAAGCTTGAGTATGACTAGTCTCAAGTCATTTAGTGTTTGACGCTAAGACAAACACATAGGTGCTTGAAAGAGTAATCGAGTACACTGAACAACGATCAAAAGAGAGTTCGAACATACATGTCATGTAAGAACTCGATAGTTGCAATATGCAAATTAGTCCTTTGACCTGAGGCATCATAGATGTCTAATGGTTAGGTCATTGATCTTTGATCATGTCAAAGGCATTCCATTGAGAGTGTCCACGGCATTGTTGGGGTCAAGCTATCTAGTCATGTAGGCATATGAATGTACAACAAGGGATCTCTAACCTTCCATGGTGGAAGGAGAATACTCTAAGATATGATTCGGGAGTCTTTGGCCAAAGCATATGAATATGACTTAGGAAATTTGTTCCAAATCATATTCAATTGAATCATATAGAGAAGTATCACATTGGATAGTAGACATGAAACATACTATCACTCAAACAAAGTGATTAAGAGTATTGTATTAGAGAAGGACCGTATTACGTTGTAGTTGTAACTGGATAGGTTCTCCAACCACTTCTATTTAGCTTGGGTAACCATGATATGCTGCTAGGTGTCACTCATGGTTTGTGGAAGCCTTGAAGATTAGCAAACACTAATCTTCATCAAAGGGAGAATTGAAATGTTGTTTCAATTCACAATCGATCGTTAAGAGTAACGATCGCCCACTGCCTCGCTAATTGGAACCTAATGGATCGTACACCGAGTAAGGATGAAAGTGAAGAAATACAAATGAAATGGATATGCAATTAAATGGTTTAATTGAAAAATGGTCAAGATTAATTAATTAGTTAATTAATTTTACGAAATGTTCGTATTGGGCTTTTAAGTTGGTTTTGGGTTTCGGGGCCCAAAAGTGTTTTGGTCCACAAGGCCCATTATGTTTAAGTTGTATGACAACTAAAACAAAATGGGCAATAAGCCCAATCACAACAAAGAGGCCGGCCATAGTGAGGAGAGGGTGAATGTTTGCTTAATTGCAAGTTTGCCACTCACCTAAGAAAAGAGTTATAAAAGCAACTTTATAGCTATTTTTCTCATTGGGGTTTTTCTTGGAGAAAAGAGGTGAAACCTATTCTCTCTTTTTCAACAAGGAGGCCGGCCACTTAGAGGAGATTTAGCTAGCAATATTTTCTTCTCTAAGTCATCCATTTCATCTTCACACCTCATCCTTGGTGTGGAGACTTAGAGACACCAAACCTTTGGTGTTTTTGGAGATCCTTTCCTCACATCCTCAAGGAGCATCAAAAGGAAGGAAATCACAAGGAAGATCCAAGGAGCAAGGAGGTGACTTGAAGGCCCTCCACTTGGGTGAATCCCTTGTATAAACAAGGATGAGCTTCAAGGGTAATGAATCTCTAAATCCTTCCTTCTCTTTAATGTTGTTAAAGAGTCTTATGGTTCACCATTCACTAGGCTTTGAAAGTCATGGGTTTTATGAATACGTTTTTGAATGCATGCCTACTTTAATGTGTTAATAGTTTACATATGTGTTCAAATATTCTTGTATGTTCTTAGCTAGGACAAAATTTTTCCTTCAAGTGGTATCAGAGCCTAGGCCTAGTTTATGGTGAATCCTTTTGGGTTTTGTGATTTCTCATGATTTGTGATTTAAATGTTGTAAATGTTACAAGCTTTGTTCTTGCTTTGAATATAAATTTTGCTTGAAAATTTAGCATCTCAAATGTTGTAGATGTATTTCATTTAGGCATGAATATTGGAACTAAAATTTGGTGCCATGTATGTTGGGAAATTCGGCCAAATCCAAAGGGTGAATTTTTGGGTTCATGTTTGTCTTGTTAAAATGGTTTTAAAGTGACTTTTGGAACCCCTAAGTACCCTAGGATATTAACCCTCTTTTGTGTTGTGAAAAATTGAGTTTTAATGAGTGAAAACATTCATGGAGCTCTTATGAGTTTTCATGTGTGTTCTTCAATGTTCTTGAGTTTCTTACCAAGAACAAAAAGGTTTGGAATTTTGATTCAAAGTGTTTGGTGTTTTTCATAAAGTTTTGGTTTATATTTGATGGGTGATGGATTATTGGTGAGGATGATAAATGCTATTAATGTTTCACAAAACATTTTTCTTACAACCCATCCCATTCACCTTTATCCTCACCCACCTATTCCACTTGCATATTCCACTTGCATGCACCACATGCATAAAACCCTTTCACACTTCTTTTTCACTCTAAAAACCGGCCAACCCCAAGTGGGGGTGATTTTGGGCCTTTTATGCAATTACATAAAGTTTTGATACTTTTGTGTTTTTGTATTTTGGCCCAAAAGTTTACGTTTTTACGTTAAGGCCCAAAAACTTTAAAGGACAAATTGTTTTGCTCCTTTAATGATGTTTTTACATTGTTAAAATTTTGGGTTCTAGTTGTAATTACATGAAGTTGTGGACTCTTGTGTTTTTACAAAGTGACCCCAAAAGTTTTTGTTTATTAAATAATTGCCCAATTGTTGAGGTCATTGTTTTTGGCCCAAATAAGATGAGAACAAAATGGTTTTGTCTCTTTAATGAGAATTGGATTTTCATTTCAAATAGTTCCATTTAAATCAATTCTATGAATCCGAAAAGCAATTGTTTAAGTTGCTTTCTTAGTTAATGTGATTGATTAAGAAAAGGGTGATTATGAACCAAAGGCCTTGATAATTGAGCTATGTGATTGGCCGCTTTACATTATGAATGTTTGGGTTAAGTAGTTTAGATTTGAATGTAATTTGATTAGTTCAATTTGTTGTAAATGGACATAAGTCCATCAAATGTGTTGTAAAAGGGCATAAGCCATTCTCTTTATTTCAAGTATTCTTTTTTGTTTAAATGTATGCAAATTGGAATAGTTGGGTCCAACGCCCAATAGGAAATAACGGTTTAATTAGATTAAACGCGTAACTAAAATCAACAACTATCTACCTTAAACCCAAGGTCCAACACAAGGCTCGTGTTGGATCAAATCAAACGGTTCATAATCATCCTAAGACCTAATATGACTCTATAGTCCATATGAGGATGCAATGCGTTCGTTAGTAGTTCCATATAGTCTCGCTTGTTTCAACGAAACAGTGGGAGTATTATATACTACTAATTCATATTAACTTGGACCAATAGTTGTGATAGGCCTAAGTTCTTTTAATAAGATTAAAATGATTTTGATGTAGCCCAACACTACTCCCTCAACAAAACGAATATTAAGTTGATAAGCGAGAGATGTTTTGAACATCTCTTTGTAGGCCTTCCACCGTGGTGGGCTCCAATCGTTTGTGACTCCTACACCGGCTTCACCCTATCATGGGGAAGTTCAAAGTATGTGCTTACATCCAGGAGGAGTCCATAAACATATGATGAAGTGAGTGTAGGCAACGAGGATGGCCAACATCGTATCATCGTGAGGCTATTCTTGAACCCCTACACGAACTAAGCATGGTGGGAATAACTTAACTAAGTGCAATGGTGCCGACATCGTATCATCGTGAGGCAACATTCTCTAGAGGCCAAACTAGATGGGTAATTACAAAAGTGTAAATGAATAAAGCGTTATTTTCTCAACATTATTTTTGCTAACCAACATCGTATCATCGTGAGGTGGGCTTGGTAATGGTGAGTCTCCCATACCCCGCTTAGAGTTCAAAATAACTCTCGAATTCCATTGAGGGATGTGGAATTTGTCAAAAATAGTGGGTGGTACTATTTGATTTAAAAGACCCAATCAAGTAGTTTTAAAAAAACAATCTAATACGATTTCTGTTATGTTATGTAGTTAACGACATGCCTAAAATTATACCCACCATTATACTTGACAAAAGGGGCCTTAGGGGCCAACATTTCCTTGCTTGGTATCGCCACATTGAGAATGTCTCAAAGGTGAAAGACATATTGTATGTGCTTAAGCAATCCCCTCCTCATGTACCTCATACGAAACTAGCTTTAAAGGAGGAGTGTCAAGATTATGCTAGACACTATGAGGATGACTTACAAACCAAATGCTTAATCCTCACTTCACTTAGTGAGGAGCTTATGAAGCTACATAAGCACATGGACACTTCTTGTGCCATGGTTGAAAGTTTGCATAAGATGCATAAAATTGAGACTAGTAATGTACGATTCTCAAATGTTTGTAGTCCAATGAATGCCAAAATGGCAAAAGGGACATCGGTCCATAAACATGGACAAAAGATGGAAAAGATCTTTCAAGATCTTCAAAGTTTAGGAACTTCCATCGATGGGAAAATGGCCCAAGACTTTTTCCTTGCATCTCTCTCGGATGATTTCACTAAGTTTATTGTAAACTATAAAGTAAATAGATTCGATCATACTTTTACCGAGATGATTGACATGTGCTGTAATTTTGAACAAGGTTTCAAAAGGGACAGTGGGAGTGAGAATGCAATAACAAGGAAAAGGTTGCATAAGAAGAAGGCAATAAAATCCAAAGGAACATGCTTTCATTGTGGAAAGGATGAACGTTGGAAGAAGAAATACAGGGTGCGCATTGCGAGCCTTATGACACGAACTTTTGAAGAGACTATTTCCGTCATAGAGAGTGCTTTTACAGTGAGCTCCAATTCCTGGATATTTGATTCAGGCGCTAGTCAACATATCTGTAATACGATGCAGGGACTAGCAGGGAACAGGTCACTGCGCAATGGGGAGATGGTTGTGCGAGTTGGGAACGGCACTAAAATCTCTGCAAAAGCAATAGGCACCTACATGCTTAAACTACCCTCTGGGGAAGTCCTAGAACTTAAAAATTGTTTATATTTTCCTTCATGTATAAAGAATTTGATTTCTATCTCTAAGCTTTTACGAGATGGGCACTCAGTATTGTTTGACAAAATGAGTTGCACTTTATACTTGAACGGTCGTATTATCTCTCATGGTAATATGATAGAGGGACTTTTTCACCTAGAGACGAATAGTGGGATGCACTGTATTTAAAGCGGGAATACCTCAAAACCCAAAAGGGCTAGAGAAGAAGTTAACCAAGAAAGGATGTGGCATCTTAAACTTGGACATGTGAACCTTGATAAAATTCGCAAGATGTCGAAAGATGGATATTTCCGCCCATTAGGTAATGACCAGATGGGTACTTGTGAATGTTGCTTGAAAGGGAAGATGACCAAATCTCCATTTACTGGAAAATGAGAGCGTACCACTGAAATTCTAGGGTTAATCCACACTGACGTATGTGGACCTATGTCTACTACGTCGAGAGGAGGCTTCTCCTACTATATCACATTCACCGACGATCACTCTCGGTTTGGCTATGTGTATCTTATGAAGTACAAGTCAGAATCCTTTGAAAGGTTCAAGGAATTCAAGAATGAAGTTGAGAAGCAAACTGGGAAACAGATAAAGACCCAAAGATCGGATCGAGGGGGTGAATATCTGAGTAACGAGTTCCTAGATTATCTCAAAGACCCAAAGATCGGATCGAGGGGGTGAATAGTATGACAGTGGACTCCACCAGGAACTTCTCAACTTAATGGAGTTTCTGAAAGGAGAAATCGAACCTTGATGAACATGGTTCGTTCTATGATGAGTTCCGCAAATCTACCAGTAACATTCTGGGGATACGCTCTATATACAGTAGCTTACTTGCTTAATAGAGTACCTTCCAAGTCAGTTTCACAAACGCCCTATGAGATATGGCATGGAAGAAAGCCAAGTCTTAATCACATTAAGATTTGGGGTTGTGAAGCATATATCAAGAAGCTTGAAGCTACTAAGCTTGAAGCGAGATCAGTAAGATGCTATTTTGTGGGATATCCTAGAGAAACTATGGGATATGAGTTCTACCATCCAGACGACCAAAAGGTTTTTGTCGCCAGAACTGCTAAGTTTCTAGAGGACGAATTTGTTCTCAAAGGAACTATAAGTAGAACGATGGAAATTAATGAGATTAACGAAGAACCACAAACAAGCACTCGACAAGTTGACAACCCTATTCCTGAACCCCTAGCTCCACGTAGATCTGAACGGGTTAGTAAGCCACCTAAGAGGTATGGCTTAGATAATGACTTTGGGGAATTGCACCTTCTAGGTGATAATGACACAAAGGAGGACCCTAGAGACTACACTGAAGCAATGTCCGACATTGATTCAAAGAGATGGCAAGAGGCCATTAAATCCGAGATGGATTCCATGTATCAAAATCAGGTCTGGACTCTTGTAGACCCTCCAGAAGGTATAGTACCTGTTGGAAACAAATGGGTCTTCAAGAGGAAGATATGCGTTGATGGGAACGTGGAGACTTATAAGGCTAGACTAGTAGCCAAGGGTTATAGGCAACGAGAAGGGATTGACTATGAATAAACCTTCTCTCCTGTAGCCATGATTAAGTCCATTCAGATTTTGCTTGCTATAGCTGCGTACCATGATTATGAGATATGGCAAATGGACGTGAAGACGGCATTTCTGAACGGCTACCTAGAGGAAGAGCTCTATATGACTCAACCCGAAGGTTTCGTGTCCAAGTCTGAAAAGACTAAGGTATGCAAGCTTCAAAGGTCCATTTATGGACTTAAGCAAGCCTCCAGGAGCTGGAACATTCGTTTCGATACTGAAATCAAAACGTTTGGTTTTACTCAAAACGAAGACGACAATTGTGTTTATCAAAAGGTCGTTGGGGATGCAGTTGTATTCCTAGTGTTATATGTAGATGACATTTTACTATTCGGGAATGACACTACAGTACTTTCTTCTGTAAAAGTGTGGTTGTCCAAAACCTTCCACATGAAAGATTTGGGAAATGCATCTTATGTACTTGGGATAAAGCTCTATCTTGATAGATCCAGAAAATTAATTGGATTATCTCAATCTATGTACATAGATAAGGTGCTAAGTAGGTTCCAGATGGAACAGTCTAAGAAAGGTCTTCTTCCTGTGAGACATGGAATTCACCTTTCTAAGTCCATGAGACCTAAGACTCCTGAAGAGATACGGCAGATGAATGTTATTCCTTATGCTTCAGCCATAGGAAGTCTCATGTATGCCATGATATGCACAAGGCCTGATATTGCATATGTTGTGAGCATAACTAGTCGATATCAATCTAACCCAGGATCAGAACACTGGAAAGCTATCAAGACGGTCCTTAAGTACTTAAGAAGAACTAAGGACATGTTCCTTGTTTATGGAGGAGCGACAGAGTTGCGAGTGGAAGCCTATACAGACGCAGATTTCCAATCTGACGTCGATGATAGAAGTTCCAACTCCGGATATGTATTCACTCTTAATGGTAGGGCTGTTAGCTGGAAAAGCAAGAAACAAAGTGTAATTGCTGATTCCACGACAGAGGCAGAATATGTCGCTGCAGCTGAAGCCGGCAAAGAAGCGTTCTGGATGAAGAAGTTCATTACTGAACTTGGAGTGGTTCCAACCATTACATCACCAGTAACTTTGTACTGTGATAATAGTGGGGCGATAGCTCAAGCCAAGGAACCCAGGGCTCATCAAAAGAACAAGCATTTTGACAGGCGCTTTAATATCATTAGAAGATATGCTGCCGAGGGGAAAGTCAACATCCTCAAAGTTGCCTCAGCAGATAACGTAGCGGATCCACTGACAAAGCCAATGTCTCAAATCCAACTTGACCGTCATATGGAAAGGATGGGTATTAGATACATGGGAAGGTGGCTTTGAGTGCAAGTGGGAGATTGTTGGAAGTATGCCCACAAAGCCACTCATTTGATGTAATAGCTTTTGGAATACTTATTGTATTAAACTATTATATGTTTAATGAAGGGCAAAGCTTATTGTTAATCACTAATTATTGTATCATGTGTTTAAGCAATAAGGGAATCCAAGGAATGTATTTGATCTAAGAGAGAAGTAATTTAAGTAAGTTAGATTAACGAGACCTTTCTCTTATGTTCATTCCTAAAACGTTCCTAGCCATAGGATTGCCAATTGGGCATTGACAATCCGCTAAGGTTAGTATGTTTTATGTCAACTCAAGTTTGAGTATGACTAGTCTCAAGTCATTTAGTGTTTGACGCTAAGACAAACACATAGGTGCTTGAAAGAGTAATCGAGTACACTGAACAACAATCAAAAGAGAGTTCGAACATACATGTCATGTAAGAACTCGATAGTTGCAATATGCAAATTAGTCCTTTGACCTGAGGCATCATAGATGTCTAATGGTTAGGTCCTTGATCTTTGATCATGTCAAAGGTATTCCATTGAGAGTGTCCACGGCATTGTTGGGGTCAAGCTATCTAGTCATGTAGGCATATGAATGTACAACAAGGGATCTCTAACCTTCCATGGTGGAAGGAGAATACTCTAAGATATGATTCGGGAGTCTTTGGCCAAAGCATATGAATATGACTTAGGAAATTTGTTCCAAATCATATTCAATTGAATCATATAGAGAAGTATCACATTGGATAGTAGACATGAAACATACTATCACTCAAACAAAGTGATTAAGAGTATTGTATTAGAGAAGGACCGTATTGCGTTGTAGTTGTAACTGGATAGGTTCTCCAACCACTTCTATTTAGCTTGGGTAACCATGATATGCTGCTAGGTGTCACTCATGGTTTGTGGAAGCCTTGAAGATTAGCAAACACTAATCAAAAGGAGAATTGAAATGTAGTTTCAATTCACAATCGATCGTTAAGAGTAACGATCGCCCACTGCCTCGCTAATTGGAACCTAATGGATCGTACACCGAGTAAGGATGAAAGTGAAGAAATACAAATGAAATGGATATGCAATTAAATGGTTTAATTGAAAAATGGTCAAGATTAATTAATTAGTTAATTAATTTTACGAAATGTTCGTATTGGGCTTTTAAGTTGGTTTTGGGTTTCGGGGCCCAAAAGTGTTTTGGTCCACAAGGCCCATTATGTTTAAGTTGTATGACAACTAAAACAAAATGGGCAATAAGCCCAATCACAACAAAGAGGCCGGCCATAGTGAGGAGAGGGTGAATGTTTTCTTAATTGCAAGTTTGCCACTCACCTAAGAAAAGAATTATAAAAGCAACTTTATAGCTATTTTTCTCGTTAGGGTTTTTCTTGGAGAAAAGAGGTGAAACCTATTCTCTCTTTTTCAACAAGGAGGCCGACCACTTAGAGGAGATTTAGCTAGCAATCTTTTCTTCTCTAAGTCGTCCATTTCATCTTCACACCTCATCCTTGGTGTGGAGACTTAGAGACACCAAACCTTTGGTGTTTTTGGAGATCCTTTCCTCACATCCTCAAGGAGCAAATGAGCATCAAAAGGAAGGAAATCACAAGGAAGATCCAAGGAGCAAGGAGGTGACTTGAAGGCCCTCCACTTGGGTGAATCCCTTGTATAAACAAGGATGAGCTTCAAGGGTAATGAATCTCTAAATCCTTCCTTCTCTTTAATGTTGTTAAAGAGTCTTATGGTTCACCATTCACTAGGTTTTGAAAGTCATGGGTTTTATGAATAAGTTTTTGAATGCATGCCTACTTTAATGTGTTAATAGTTTGCATATGTGTTCAAATATTCTCATATGTTCTTAGCTAGGACAAAATTTTTCCTTCAAATTCTAGTTCCATAACCTGCGAGACAAAATGAAATTTCTTGATGCCTTTCACATATGGTCAGATGATATGTGAGGGCTCTGATACCAAATGTAAGTTATTATCTTAAGTTATATATTAGGATTGACTCAATATCAAACTAACCACTAACCTATGGAAGACATCGTCTCACGAGCTAGGGCAAGAAATTGAAGTTCTTCTGCAACTCTACACTAACCAAAAGCAAGGCTCACTCAATGAGGCTAGAGTATTTATGTAAACTTGCGAGTTTAATGAGAGTAGGGACCTCAGTTATATACCGTATACGATGGTGTTTGATTAAGAGTCCTCCCATCAAGAAAACCTTATCAAAGATAAACCTTATCACTGAAAATCACTTATGCATAAATCAGCTAGAAGAGTTCTAGTTCATCTAAGAACGTTTCTGACTTGAATACCAAAGTAATACAACTCCAAAAAGTCTACCACATGTGCTAATCCTAATCTCCTTGTCATCCCGAAAGTCCTTGTAGAAATCACAAAGTGTTTGAACTCAAATAGAACTTACAGATTACACATGCAATCCATCCATTCAATTCCTCTGGCTGCCTAGAATCTGCTGTGCTTTGAAAAAAAGAAAATGTTTATGCTGTGCTGTGAGAATAAGCATATGTGAAATAAAGCAGCAGAGTGTTTAGTAAATTTTTTTGTAAAAGTGCTTTTGGAAAAAAAAGCAGTATTATAGTGTTTGGTAAACTTTTATGTAAAACAACTATGACTGTGTAAAATGACCAAAAAGGGTATAATACTAGATGTGCCATTAATTTAATTTTCTTAACAAATAATGGTGAATTACTAAATACACTTTATTTTTAAAAGAAAAATATTTATAAACTTTATCTTAAATATTAATTAGTATGACAAACTACTTCAATTGAAATATTTTAGACTGAATATATAAGATTCATTAGTACAATATTGTTAATGTACTTGAAAGTAGTCTAATTAGATGCATTTATCAAACTTGCCGCTATTCTATTTCTTAATGCTTCTATCTCATGTGATCCTTCAACTTGATAATTTGGTATTCTTCATCATTATCATCACTACTATCGCTCTCTTCACAAAAGTTCCTTGGGTCATCAAAATGACGATCACGTTCAGAATACCTCCTTATGTAGTTATGAAGAGCCACTGTAGCAATGGCAATCTTCACTTGCTTATTGAACGGGTAATGAGGAATATCCCTTAAAATTGCCCATATTTTCTTCCATACCCCAAAAGTTCGTTCAATGATGCTCCGAAGAGAAGAATGCATGTGGTTTAATACCTCTTTATGACCCGTTGGTTCGGCACCCCTACGACAGTGGCGAAGCTAGAATTTCTCGGAGGGAGGGGCGAACTTAAAAGAGTGCAAGGTTAAAGAAAAATGGTAACAGCTAAATCTTTTTATATAGTAATGTCTTTCATAATTAATCAATACAAACAAATTACAATTGTTGCTGGCGAGGTTTCATGTCATGAAAACGTCGCATAATAGGCTCATTATCAATAAAAGCAAATACATCTCTCTCAATGTAAACAAGCATGCTATCACTCAACCATTGATCTCCCATTTTGTTATGCAATGGTGTTTTCACAATCTTCATAGCAGAAAAAGCTCTTTTCATAGCACAAAATAGCAACACCCTCAATTCCCTTTGCAACGGTTACAAGAGCTAGTTGAAGTTGGTGTGCAAAACAATGAACATAAAATGCTTAAGGATACTTGACGGTTACAAGAGCTAGTTGAAGTTGGTGTGCAAAACAATGAACATAAAATGCTTAAGGATAATTGTTCAAAATATTTGTTTTAAGGCCATTTAGCTCACCTTTCATATTATTAGCTCCATCATAGCCTTGTCCCTGTAACTTGGACATACTAGCTCCACGTTTGATAAGATTATTTTCGTTTGGCTAGCCTAACCTAAGAATAATTTACGGAAGTTGGAGATCTTTTGCAGAAAGCTAAAACTTCGATGTTGTCCAAAAATTTGACTCATCCAAAGCAAGATTAAAAAGCCACTTAGACTTAGTACCACGGTCTAAGTGAGATGCCTTAAGTTTGATGAGAGTAAAACAATTATAAAAAAAAGGTCAAATCCAAGAGAAAATCTAATCACTGAATAGTATGATAAATATGTTTGCTAGTGACAATTGTTGCACTAAATTTTCCAACTCAATCCTTGTATATTCACAGAGTTGAAGTACATTTGTTCTTCTGATTTGATAACCAAAACTTGTTAGCCTTACATCAGTCCCGGAGTAAAAGAAGTTGATGATTTCGAATAACGTTCAAGGAGTGACAATGGCGACCATCCTCATGGATGTTCGTGCTAGTTAGACCAGCAAGATTTAATCTAGCTGCTGATCCATACACATCAACCATTTCCTTCGACATGAAACCTTTTCGAGGAGACTCAATGCATCTTCTTGTAGAGAATCTGTTCCCCAAGACAAGATCTCCAACATCGGCTTTATGGCATCAGCCTCATGCAAGACGCTGGCTCCTCTTTGAGGAGAGGCTTTGACAACCAATGTCGAAAGAGTTTGAATTGCTTCGATGGCAGTTTCATACACTTCTCCCGATAACAGCCTCACCAAGTCAGGCAAAGCTTTTGCTTCCAAAAGACAAAATATGGAAGTCACACTGCAGATACCACCGTGCGCTGAGCATAGTGGAGCGTTCGATGGCTTGAAACAGGACCATCAGCCGGTGGGTTTGGAAACAGTGGTGAGCTTTGGAGACAGTGGTCCCCTCTATATATATTTTTTTTCTTTTCCCCACTTATACGAAACGGCACCGTTTCGTTCCACTTTTTTCAAATTTTTTAACTAGTTTCTTTTCCCCACTTATACGAAACGGCACCGTTTCTTTTCCCCATTTATACGAAACGACACTTGGGTGTTTTGAAAAAAAATTCAACAGAGCAGAACTGCAGCACCGGCGCTGCACCAGAGGAGACGAAGAGCGGCAGCAGCAGGAGGGGAGGGGCTGGCCAGCGCTCCAGCCTTGTTTTTCCGGCGAGGGGAGTGGCGGCCGCCACTCCTGGCCCTCACGTGGCTTCGCCACTGCCTACGAAAATCCAAGAGATGATATCTTTCACCCTTTATATGATCTACCAAGTAATATTTTCCTGAAAATTGAAAATTTTGTTTTGTATTGTAATAATTATACAAAGCAAGTATGTAAAATGTTATAAAAGTATGAAGATTACCATTTATGGCACCAATACAATCCTAAAAATAATGAGGATTTACGGTTGTTAACTATTGCGTATGTGCAGAGTTTGCAATTAGTTGCTTCTGCATACGAGTCATAATGGACGTTTAGTAATCAGCAGAAAACAACTGAAAATGTTAAGTAAAAGCTAGAATCAACTGCCAAATGTTCTACACCCTTAAATTGTGAAATGCAACCAGAGTTCAGAGTGATGAAAACTGTACACAAAAGTGCTTTTTCTCTGTTTTGGCGGAAATGCAACAAAAGGCTATGGTTTAACGAGCTATGACCAGGCGCTTCTTTGATTGACAGAATTACGTGGAACAAACTGTGATCTCCCACCGGCTTGTGATGATTCGTTAGCAGAAAAAGGTGTGTAACGTTTCCAATATTCATGTTGGCCTCTGCCGCGACTACCCTGCTGTTGGCCTCTGCCGCAGCCATGACTATGATTTAATTGTGAACAAGAATGGTTTGTGTTATGTCCGAAACTATTTCTAGATGGCCAAAAACCGTTGTTCGCTGGTTGTCCTCTTGCATTTGGCCTTCAAGCTTGGCTTGGCTCCAACATCTTCAAATCCTTAAAGCCTTGTGCTCGATCTCCGGAAACATAACCAACTCCCCTCCACTTATCATTAGAGACTGATCTCCCATGAAAAGAGACTCTTTTGTAGTCTGTGGAACCCATGGCTGAATATGAGCTAGATGACATTACTCTTTCGCCAGGTATTCCTCGAGGAGCATAAAACCGTTCTCCAGAATTAGGATTAGCAACTTCTTTCCCTCTACCACAACCCCATCCAGAACCTGCAAATTTGTGTATTAAATCCGTAGAGAAGTGCATCTAGCATTGTTCTGGAAGCCTCCATTTCCCTTGTTATCTTGTCTCCGAAACCTCTCCTGGAGCCTGGTGCTGCATTGCATTTAGTTCTCTACCGAATAAGTTAAAGAGAACAGGCAGTACACATAAATAAGAGAAACAAATGGAGAAGACCGGAAGCAGTAAACCGATTGACCTGGAAGTGGTGGTAGGTGCGCTTTTCTGATATTCATGCCATAATTTTGCCTCCATAAGATCATCCTCGGTGATTGTCTGAAAAAGAATATGAACAGAAAATTATCATTTCATTGAAACGACTACCGAAACTATCTAAAGCTTGTTTCACGCTAATTAAGTTGCATAATATATAACATAACATATTGATGAAGAAAAGTGATGCCACTTAAGTTTTGAACTAAAAGATGCATCTGGAAACGTATAAATAAAAGTTCCAAAAAAAACCATAGGATCAGAGGTGGAAAAACAGTTCGATTTAATACCTTACTGGGATGCTTTACGCCATCAAGTAAACGAGGCATATGTGGATCACTATCGGGAAGCTTGTATAGCACGCAACTGCAACAGGATTAAATTAAAGAGACGATAATATATGACAGTAACGTATTGAGCAGAACGAAAGATACAAGTCATTTGCGTTTTTGACTTGCATGACATGGTCTTCTTGAAGCTTGTAATCTCCTCCTTCACCCATGGCAGTATCAAGACGACGTATGGTGCCACTAGCTCCAAAACTGGAAAAGCGTACAACATGAAAAGTTAACATTTGGAAGGATGAAAAAAACTGTTCGGGCAGGAAATCTGGCTGGTGGGCGTTCCTGGCCCGAGCACACAGTTCCCCGAGGAGTTGGCATTTTGGTTGATTGTCGGGCTCCTGCTTGCCACAACACTGCAAGAGGAGAATAAAGTTAGTTCTGAAAGGTGCCTTTATAGGGCCTTAGGTGTAGGCTTTGAGGCTCGCAATCAAAACCAACTAAATTCTTAGGCGTGCCACTGCCATCTCTGTATGGCAGATGTAGAACAAGTGTGTTCTAAGCCGATTACTTGCGCCCCAAGTTATTTCTGACTTCTTGTTTATCAAAGGATTGTCATAGATGAGTTAAGTCTACATTAAGTTATTTTCTATGCCTTGAGATCAAGGACTTTTAGTTATCTTGTATGCTCGAGGGGTGAAGGTCCATATCTGATCAAGTCATCAGTTTAATTCATCACAATCTTGATAAAACCACTAAGTGAACCAGATCTGGGAACTGATGGGGCTTTGAATCATAAAAAGACTAGAAACAACTTGAATATAAATAGGGAATACATTATAGCTCCAGATCTATTAATTGGAAGACAAAACAAAGAGAGTCGGGCAAGATTTCACCTTGTCGGGCAAGGTTAAACGTCTTGCGGTCGTTTGTTTGATTGGTTGAGTGTCCTTATCTCTGGGCCCTCTTCCCCCTTTTATAGATGAGTTAACTTGATTTGTGTTGTTCCAGTTCTTGCCCAAAAGTAATTTTTAGGGTAGGGAACCATTGGTATTTACATGCTATGCCATCCATAAAGTTCTTTTGGGCCTAGAGTTGGTGAATTCTCATCGGTTGTCACTTCTTGTAAGCAACTAGCCTTAGCGTTAATATGGGGTGCCAACTGGCTTTTGGGACGGATGATCTGGGCTCAAGTGATGGGCTTCGGGCGAAATCTCCTTCTTAAGCTCCTCTTTGGGCTTCTCTTCCTGAAAGCCCAAAGTTCAAATATTAACCCAAACATAATCCAGGAATAAAACATGGGAATAATTGTACTACCTCGAACCAGTGTCAATCTTGATAGACCAACTTTTCTTGCTGTGACATAATTTGTGGCACCAAATTGTGTGTCCTTCGCACAAATCTAAAAATGAAACAGAAGCTTGTAGTTAACTTCTAGGAAATCCCTTAGATATAACATTATTGATATTACAGAATAGGACTTACCAGTAGGATAAAAGTCAATAATGCTAGAACTTTCTTCAGCCATTAGTTTCTGATAATCTTTAGGAAGCGCATGAGCGCTACAAAAAGGAGAACATTTGTCTTATCTTTTATAGAACTTAGGAAGACCAAACTTGCAAACCAAGGGAACAATAAGGAAAATAGTAGAATTACCTTCTTGGAGGTAACACAGCCATGAGAGTATCAATAGGCTTAAAAGGGAAACCTTTTTTAAACTTCGCTTTCACCTGACCGAGGCCCTTGAGGTCTCAAGCAAATGGCCCGTAATGGAAAGGATAAAACCTGAAAGGATGTTCCAGAGAAATAATTTAGTATCATTAGTTTTCATATCAGTATCTAGTAGCTATGTGAAGTTCATATTACGTAAATGTCTTACCATGTCCATGATGGGGGCTTCGAAAAATAGTACAATAAAACCCAGAGCAATCCTTCAGTGTAGCATTTAACCTATGAATATATCAGCAATTGGAATTTTCAAGTAAGGGAAAGCTTTAAAAAAGAACAAAGGTCTCTGAAATACACAGGGACAAAATAAACTTCAATGGAAGTAAACCCGGTATAATAACGCTAAATCTCATCAAAAGTTTTTGTAGCTTTTACAAAAACTTCATGGAATGAAAGCAGCAATTTTTTGAAAGGGGAAAAAAGAACCATGGACCATCTGCACCATCTGCAGAAAATTTGTATTTGTAATATCTTTCCTTATAGCCTCCCACAACGAATCGGACCTGTAGGAGTGTTGAGCAAGCATGTAAAACTCAATTTTTTCCCGACACCCATACACTCATCCCTATGCTCTTCCCACCCCTCTTTCACTCTCAATCTCCCATCCCCAAATTTAAAAATCCAAACAAATAAATAACAAAATTTTAGACAAGAGAAGCTTACCAGAGGAAGGATGCCGAGCTGGAGAACACGACCTGGAGAACGAGGGAGATCGCTAGGATTGAAGTTTTCTGGTTCTGCAAGAAGGCATGTTGAAAGTTTTCTGGTTCTGCAAGAGGCATGCTGAAAGTCTGAGGAAGGCAGGAGAAAGGAGGGCAATGTTGGCAAATTGAAAAATTCATTAAAGATTTTATTGTTCATCTGTGTTTTTCAATAAGCTGATTTTTTGAAGCTGCTTTTTGCAACTTTAGGTTTTGGGCTTATTTTCATCCAAAACTTTGAAATAAAGCTGATTTTGAGTGTTTACCAAACACCAAAAACTCTCCCAACTTTTGTTGATACCCATTTTTTTTAAATCACCTCAGTACCAAACCAGGGCTAAATAAGGTTGTTTCTAGTTGAGATTTGGACAAGAAAGTGGTGATTGTGAGTGGTGGTTCTCAGTGAGTAAAGAGAGAGTTGCAGAGTTAAAGAGGGTTTAGAGAGAGAAAGTATGGAAGAAATGAGTGAGAAAGAGAGCCGGAGTGGTTAAGTCTCACTTAACAATTTCCAAATTGAAATGACCATTTTACCTTCAACCAATTTAATTCGTAACTCAACTCTCCTAACTCTAATTTAACAAAATTTATCGTTTGACAAAAAAAAAATGTATGATTCCTCTTTCTCCCACGCACTCGTTAATACGAAAACTAATTTAATAAAATAGAAAAATATGAGAAATTGAAATTTAACTCAAAGCTACATATTTATTCAAGACACGTAACAAAGGGCATTTTGGTTATTTCACATCTTTCATAAACAAAATACTTTATTTTAAAATACGAGTTGTGACAAGTTTCATTTTGGACATTTCACTTCATTTTGGTCATTGTAAAGTTCTGGTTGAGAGATCAAAAAACTAAGAAGGGGATGCATTGGATTGCCTGGAACAAAATGGCACATGGTAAGGCTATGGATGGTCTCGGTTTCAAAGAGATTTTATCTTTTAATTTGGCTATGCTTGCTAAGATTGGATGGAGAATCATGTCGGACACGGAATTGCTTCTTGCTAAAATTATCAAGGCTAAATATTTTCTCCAAACCTCGTTCATGGAGGCACCGACGGGACGTAGTACATCATGGGGTTGGAAGGGGATTTTACAAGGGAGAAAGGTATTAAAGGCACATCTCCGTTGGGGCATGGTTGCCTACTCCCCGGACATTAGACCTTCATCACGCCATGAGGAACTTCGGGAGATGGTGGTGGATTTAATTCTCAACGGCGTGGAGTATGGAATAGTCAATAGTGAGGTTGTTGGTAGATGTTTTGGAAGTGAAGATGCTCATATTATTTTGGGTATACCTCTTAGTAAGTTTGGTTATCCGGATAAATCGATTTGCCACTATACAAAGAATGGGGTGTATTCGGTTCAAGTCTGGATATTGGGTTGCACAACAACTCAGTCGGAATGGTGATCTTGGAAGGAAGGGCGTTGGGAAAGCAAGTATTGGGCAACAGAAAGACAAACTACGGACATCTATTTGGCGTTTGGAGGTACGCAAAAACTTAAGCATTTCATCTGGCGGTGTTGTAAAAATATTTTAGCGGTTCGGTTAATTTGCATTGTCGGCGGATTCGGCTGGATACCGTTTGTCTTCATTGAGGTGATGCTGAGGAAACGGAAGAATCAATATGCAAGGGTATTTTGGTTTGGGAGTCCCATACAATTGGATTCTTCTCTGATACCCGGTGACAATTTCACTGAAAAATGGAAATGGTTAGTCAACAAATACCAAGAAGAGCAAGATCAGGACAAATTAATGAGATGGGTAGTTTGTGGATTATGGAGGCTACGAAAGTGTAGGAATAGCCTAGCCTTTGAAAACAAAATTGTGGGGCCTATTGATGCTGTTAGGATGCTTCAACAACAATGGAAGGAGTTGGAAGATATACCGAGAATTGATGGTTCACGGACGGTTGGAGTGCGGCGGTGTGAAAGGGTGGAAGTGGAATTGCCGTCTACTTGGGTTGTCCTCCTTTTCGCAAGATTAAGATTAATTGTGATGGTGTTTGGATAAAAGAAACGGGACGGGGAGGATTCGGTTGGGTGGTAAGGGATTGTGCGGGGATTTTTAGAGCGGCTGGGGTTGTAGGAAATGTTGCATGTGTCTAGTTTGATGGCGGAAGCAGAGGCATTCCGTGCAATCTTACTTGGTTATGTGGAGAGAGGCTTTGATGTTATCCAGGTGGAAACAGATTCAAAGGTTCTTGTGGATATGCTCCAAGGTAAAAATCAATCGTATGCTGTTATTGAAGGTCTTCTTTATGATATAAATGTTTGCAAATGCAATTGAGGTCAGTAGAGTTTATTTTTGCTCCCCGAAGTTGTAATAGGGCATCACATCTACTGGCTTTGTTTGTATCTTGTATCGGGGGCTCCCATAGCTGGGATTCTCTCGAGCCAAAGTTGCTGTTTAACACTTTAGCATTGGATGTTAACGTTTCTATTCGAATTTTATAATATCTACCTTTCGACAAAAAAAAAAAAAAAAAGT
Source organism: Malus fusca (assembly GCA_035220775.1). NCBI lineage: Eukaryota > Viridiplantae > Streptophyta > Magnoliopsida > Rosales > Rosaceae > Malus > Malus fusca. The sequence goes on from CM069059.1 coordinate 6,806,352, forward strand.
ACGAATTCTAACAACTAAACTCTATTATGAAAATTCTGAGCTAATTCCAATTCTGAATGATCCAAATTTTTTTAATCTGGTATTATGATGCATTGTCTCTCTATGACAAGCAAATATGATGTCTCTTTTTTTTCTTATTTTGGTTAAAACCAAAATATACACATAATGTCAGCTTGGCATTTCCTAGGGTTTGGGGACATTGTGTCTTGTGGTGTGACACACCCCGACCGGAGTCGAGGCATGCTGGCCGCCACCCGAAAGTGAAGTAACCAAAAAGAAAAGTGATGCATAAAAAAGATATGGATAAATTTAAAACCAAAGCTAACATTTATTTAATCTAAAGTAGAGAGTGTGCAGTAGTGGGAAAAACCCATAAAACACAACTATTCAGAGCATAGATGACAATACGACATAAGTAGTGCAGTCAGAACTAATTAAAGTACTTAATACACAAAGTCCCCTACATTTATTTATGGATATGTCAGAACCGCCAAAGATTCCTCGTATGCCACAGAGAATTCAGCTATCTAAGTCCTGGACTGGCGAAAAACAAAAGGGTGAGTGGGCAAAAACAAAGGTTTAATAACACATTTATTTTCTAAACATACTAACCCCTCGCTGTAAAATATGTATAGTTTCCAGAAAATTATACTATGTATAAGTATGATATCAAATGCAAATCAACAGTAAATCCAGAAATACGCCAAATCACTATATCTCAACAATAGAATAATAAAATGAGGTGCTCATCAATCTATGCTAACACATGAGCTCATGTAGATAAGTTCTACCATGAACAGGACTGGGTGTAATCATAATATACGCTCTAGTACTACAATCATGTGAAGACTGGAGCTAGGCGTATCACATACGAGTTGGAGTTGCCTATTGCAACCTGTACGACAGGACTGACACCTACAATGGTTCCAAGGTGAGCATGCGGTGCGATGTGAACATACACGTGAAGCCTGGGCGAGTACTACACCGGTGCAAGCATGCATGATGAGCAAGTATAATGTATATGAACATGCCATGACAATATATAAAAATCTCAATAATAATATGGCATTTTTTAAATTAAATAGAACATGGCATGATAGCGTAAAATCAATCCAAAAGCACATGTGGAAACTATAAAATTTATATATAATATATAAAAACAAATGCCCACTCATTGATACGTCGATGGATCGTAGCCTCCTAGCCTTGTTTGTCCTCGTAACTCCTCGGGGTAAGTCTCACCTATATGTGAAATAACTTTACTAATTAATTAATTAGGACATACACTAAAAGGCTAGGAAAATCCCCCATAGTTTGCTCAAACGGAGGGTTTAAATACACGAAAACATTCTACTCGATGTCACGGACCCGTACACGTCAAGCACACGCCGCCAAGTCGCCGCCACATGAGCTCCCACGTGCAGGCCACGCGCCTGACACGTTGACAGATGACAGAGGAATATTCCGTTACTATTAATGGTGTTACCTAACGGCGTCAGAATATTCCGTTAACTTTAACGAAATATTCTCCTTCTTCTCCGGTTGTCCTCTGCGGTCCGCCGCCGTCTGGTTAGCTGGAAACTGGAGAATTTTCACCGGATTCTGGAAAAATTTTAAAACTTCATATCTTCTTCAATTCTCAACCATTTTTTACGTACTTTATATGGAAATGAAGCTTACGAATAGTAGAACAAGTCTATACCTTTTAAAAGTCCAAAAGTGGACGAAAATGGCCTGAAAAAGCCTCGAAAGTCTCGGACCTATTTTCAACTCCTTGAAACTGCATGTTTCAATGTTGGCTCCTCTCCCAACTTAGGTTAGTGGTCACAGGAAGTTGTGTAGTGGCCTCCAAATCTCCCAAACCTTGCAACACGAGCTGGAAAGCGACAGGGAACCTCCACCTCAGTCGAAGCTCCAAGTTGGAAGCTCAAAACTTGTCCATTTTAAGATCGGTTTGTACGAATAGACTCGTGAGGATGAGATGAGTTTAATGGTGGTGGTTTAAGGTTCGATTTGTGAAGTTTTTTGATGGTGTAAGGTTGTTGCAGGGAAGAGACAGTAACGGATAAGGGAGATAAGAAGAAGAGAGAGGAGAGAGAGAGATATAGAAAGATAGAGAGAGAGAGAGAGAGAAAGAGAGAAAAGCTTTTGATTGGACAAAAAGAACAAGAGAGAGGGTAGCTGTCTGATTGGGTGAGGGAAGTGAGGAGAGTGACTGATTGGTTGGTGAGGGAGAAAGGGCACGAGACAGGTTTTTAAAGAGAAAAATGATAAGGTTTTGTACAATTTGAAATCAGACGAAATATAACGCGCCTTATCAAAAACAGTAGTTTCCTACACTGAATAATTAGCACGCAAATGTACAAATCTACCCGTTGTTAACACACTACTAAACGTAACTTTTTCGTTACAACTCTGATTCGAGTCTAACCCATCACGCATTCGTAACAACGAGTGCTAATTAATTACAATATAGAGAAAAATAATTTAAAAGCGAAATAACTACGTCCACGTCAGGTTCCACTTTTACCAAAAAGGGCATAAACGTCATATTACACCCTCGGGGAGAAAATTACATGGAGAATTAGGGACGGGTTGTGACAACCCGTCCCAAATTTTATTATTTTATAAATTTTAAAATGTGAAATTACGAATATGCCCTAAAGGCGAGGATTTTGACTTCTGTTGGCCATCGTCTAGAGGAACGTATGACTTATTCTTTCGGCGTAATTGTGTAATATTCGTTAGTACGAACACATAGGCGAAAACCGTTTGCAAGTCCGAATTATAACGGTATAAATACGGACGTTTGAAGTTGTGAACTATAGATTGTGAGAATTATTTAATTCCCACGTATGGGTTAAAGGTTAAGTTAGTTTATTAAAAAGAGGGCCAATTAGATTTTTAAGGGGGGAAAAAGCAACCAATTAAGAAGAGGAGGAAAAGAAAAGAAAAGGAAGAAACAAACCTCCCCTCCCGTCCGTACACCCGCGCACCCACACGAGCAAATTCCGGCGAGTTTCACCCACCACCACCCTTAATCAACTCCCCCTGGACCTAAGAACAAGACCCAATAAGTTGTAGGGTCGTTGGAACATTGAGGAAGTCGAATCGAAGAACACCCATCTTAGGGTTCCGGCGGGTTTGAGTGAAATTGGAGCTCTTCCCGACCTATTTAGCCTTGGTCACAGGTATAAATCGATTCCTCATGTTGTGTAGATGAATTTTCATGTTTGGATCGTGTGATTGGTGGAGAAATGAGAAAGTTATAACGATTTAAAGTTTGCCCAGTTTCCGGCGACCTCCGCCACTTTCGAGGCGTTTTCTGGCCAAATCACGGCGAAATAGCCATCGTGTAAGATACCAATTTCTTCATCTCATCAAGAACTATGATTTTATTTTGTGAATCACTTATTTTCGTTGAGTATTGACAAAGTTATGGACGTTGAAAGGTTGCCCAGAAATTCCGGCGAGTTACCAGTTTTCTCGCGGACAGCCGTCTTTCAAACCATTTTCCGACAACCTCCGGCCACCATTTGGACTCCAAACTGGTATAATTTTGTTCTACATTTCTCTAGCTTCGATTTGGTATATTATAGGTTGCATTTTGTTGAAAAACAAGTGAGATATGGAGTTCCAAAGATCGCTCAGGAAATCTGCAAAATCTGCAGATTTCAGGCAAAGTCCCATTAAGGTCCACCATTTGATTAGAATAGTAATCGACTATCCGACCGTTGGATCGTCACCAAACTTTAATATATTATAGTACGTAATATTTGAGGACCATAAAAACTTACAGATCAGGAATCCGACGTACGGATCTTCCTGAATTGGATGTGTAAGTTTATAAAATAAATGTTAACTGCCACTTGGTTTTGGGCAATTGGCGGAGATCCGACTGTTGGATCGCAATGAAATTTTAGTATGTTATTCTAGAAGAATAATGTGGATCTTTGGAAGTTGCGGATTGAAAATCTAAGATGCAGATCTTTCGGATCGAGTTATACAGGGTTGTAGACCCTACCGTCGATCTTTGATCGACGATTGACTTATGGTCAATGGGTCTCAAACTATTTTAGAATGTCCTTGAGGATGTGTTTTATGTGAATTACGTATTCTATTGATGAGGATTCTGAGATGTGGTTAATAATTGGCCGCAGGCGCCGATCGCCCGGGACTCCCCTATCTAGGAAGTTGTAGTACATACTCTAGGTGAGTGGATCTTTCCTTGCTCATCATATGTTTCATGATTGATAATTCTATAATGTTTTTAAATAAAACTAAGAAATTTATGTCATGACATATATATATTTATATGTTATAAAATACTATGAAATGGTTGAGTTAGATTTCATCGTGATCTATCCATATGCGTATCACTATAAATGATTTTTAAGAACTACGAATGGCTTGATCCCTGTTTAGGGTACGTAGGCAGTCTAACGAGATGTTAGATGCAGCTATATAAGAAATGAGATTAAATAATCGAGACGATAGCCTTGTTTAAGGAATTGAGCAATGTGTGTGGGCTTTTGGTTTTCAGTATATATTTATATACTTGATATTTTCCCAGAAATATGTTTAAATGAGATTATGCCTTGAATGTCATGCATATAAGTTTATAATTCGTATATGAATTGGTATATGATGCATTATATATAATTGTGTTGCTGTGAGCGCTCTGAAGTGCAAAGGTGAACATAGGACATTCAGGTAAGTTCAGGTAAGTTTAAGTAAATTCAAGCAAGTATACGGTATTAGCCATGATTGATGAGATATATGATGAGATATGAATATGTCGTATAGGTCACTAGAGGTGACTCCGACTTATATGCTAGCCATGATTGATGAGATATGTGATGAGATATGATTATGTCGTATAGGTCACTAGAGGTGACTCCGACTTATATGCTAGCCATGATTGATGAGATATGTGATGAGATATGATTATGTCGTATAGGTCACTAGAGGTGACTCCGACTTATATGCTAGTCATGATTGATGAGATATGTGATGAGATATGAATATGTCGTATAGGTCACTAGAGGTGACTCCGACTTATATGCTAGCCATGATCAATGAGATATGTGATGAGATATGATTATGTCGTATAGGTCACTAGAGGTGACTCCGACTTGCGTACTATTATGAGTTATTAATCGCATGATTATTTGATATTATTGATGAGATGTTGTGTTGTGGTACATTATGATTTCTCTGGAAATTATACAGGTGTTGTAACGAGGGATTACATGTGTTATATGTTTTCTATTAGTATTTTACTTACATGGCCACTCACCCTTGTCTTGTCTTCACCCTCCAGGTATTATTAGCTGAGTTTTATTATCACCAAAGACTCGCGGCGATTCTTAGTATCGGAGACTATTTCGAGGGTAAGATTCTTATATCATTTTTCTGTACTTGCTTATGCTCTAACATCACGTGTGAAGTGGGTTCATTCCCGCTCACCAGTGCACTCTGGTATTTAGGCACTCTTAGGTTTAAAATTATTAACAATTTTGCACACCATCACACTTTATGGCTTCGTCACCTTCCAGGTGTCGGCCAGCACAACTTGATTCGGAGTCCTAGTAGACATTCCGGGTCGGGGTGTGTCACGGGTCGTCACATGGTGATAACAATTTTTATTGCTACATAACTTGTAGGGTAAATTATATTTTACCACCTCAGGTTTGGGTGCAGTTGCAACCTTATACAACATCTTTAAAACATTTCAATTTCATACCTTTAGTTGTTATTTATTTCAATTTCATACAACCATTAGTTAATCCGCTAAATTTTCTGTTAAGTAATGATGTGGCAAGCTTGGAGGCCCCATTTTGCTGACTTGGACCAAATTTATGACACGTGGATAAATAAATTATTAATAATCTATATATTAGAAGATTATTTCAATTTTTTAAAATATTTTATATAAAAATAAAACAAAAACAAAAACAATAAAAAGAAAAACTATCTGCATTTCTTCCTTTCCACCAACCAATGCCGGTGTCGATCCTCCTCCTTGCGATATCCCCTAAGCTCCTTCTCGGCCTGCCATACTTTCCCAATGCTGGTTGTTGGGTTGACTTGTCGTTGCGGTGGTGGTTGTTCAGTAGAGGCTAGATGGGTGGCGGCTGGCAATTGGGGGGTGGTGGTCGGGGTGGATTAGCAAGAGGTGTGGTCATGTTGCTGCGGCTGGGTGGTGAAGGGGGATGACAGACGGGAAATTAGGGTAACGATGGAATGGGTTAGTGGTAGGGTGGGCCCCATTAAGTTTTTCAAAAAGAAAATTAGCATTTAAAGATTTTTTCTTAAATTAACATTTTTAAAAGAATTATATTTTTATTTTTTTCATGAGTGACATATATGAGACAGCCATATCAGCAAAATGATGCCTCCAAGCTTGCCACATCATCACTTAACATAAATTTTAACGGATTAACTAACAGTTGTATGAAATTGAAATAAATAACAACTAAAGATATGAGATTGAAATGTTTTAAAGATATTGTATGAGGTTGCAACTGCACCCAAATCTGAGATTGTAAAATGTAATTTACCCTAAATTGTACTTTAGTTAAAAGAAAGAAACAACAAAGGAGACATGGGACTATTAGGGATGGGCAACGGTTATGGCGGGCGGGTAACTGCGGTTATTTACCCATAACTGTTTATGCTCATATCCGCATAACCGTTTACCCGTTGGGTAATTGCCTAAACGGTTATACCCATACCCATAACCGTTTATAAACGATTAATCATACCCATAACCACATACTCATTTAACCGTAACCGTTTAATACCCATTTACTCTTTTTAACCCGTTTATCTTTTTTTTTCACCATTACCTCTTTTTCACCCATCTACATGTTTTTTAACAACTTGAAAATTAAAAAAAAATTGTCATAATTTTTTTTTAACAATTGAACACCGTTGTAGGTACATTCATCATACATTTCCGTATTTTAATTTTTTTAAGTCCTTGTACCATTCCAATAATTGAAATAATAATTTACGAACGATCTTTTTAATTGATATAGAATGAAAAAGCAAGAAAATTAGTTTTAAAGAACAAAATTGGAATATAGGATATATAAATTACAGTAACAATGCTAACAAAAGAGAGGGATTAGCTGAAATGGCAAGTCGCAACATGTTTGAGGAACAGGTCTTGGGTTGAATTAAGTGAGCGGGGCTGAGGGGAATTGTTATTTATTTTCCTAATCTTTTGGGAAAACTTGTACTACTAATCCATGTCACAGCCCGTCCCGAATTATTTTATCGACAGTATGAAAGGTCTATTTTGCCCTTGGACTTTGAGATGTGTTGTGTGTGACATGTTTTTGGAAGTGGACCAATATGTTAAGTTCCTAAGTTTTTGGACTCAATTAGAAGTTAGACTTTTGTTGGTTTTGGTTGGTGACAAGCTGAACCACACCCTCACACACACACACCACTCCTGTTGACCTCTCTCTCCTCCCTCTCTTGGATTTTCTTGCCATTTCCGTACAACCTGTACGGACAACCCTCAAAACCCTTACAAATAACACGGATCGAGCTTGTGATTAGTGTTTTTGGACTCATTGCAAGCTTAGGAGTCGAATGGTGGTGATGGTTGGACGTGAATCCTTCGAAAACCCAAGAACCCAGAAATCCCATATTTGAGCACTGTTCATGCAGTCGTGATCGTGGACTTTTCAAGGAGTTTTAAGGTTCTAGGAAGCTTTAGGACGTCTCCACGAAGCTCGGGGAAGAAAGTTCGAGTGTTTTGGACGTCGGGAAGCTTAGTTTGACTAGTTTCAATTTTGGCCGGATTATCGAGGTTTCTTCGGTGAGATTCCGTGGATTTTAGGGCTTACAATTGATAAGGTTTTGTTCTACCCGTTGTAAGCTTCATTTTGGTACAAATTTCATGAATTTTGGTTGAGAAATGAAGAAGATATTGAAGTTATAAGATTTGTCCAGTTTCCGGCGATCGCAGCGGCACTGGCGTCGACTTTGACGGAAAATGCTAACGGCGTCAGGTATAATTAACGGTATATGCTTATATTTAACGGAATATTCCCTAACGCCGTTAGGGAATCCATTTGGTGTGCCAGGCACGTGCCTGCGCGTGAGCCGCGCATCTGGCTATGCCTTGGCCGGCGCGTGAGGGCGCGTGGGTGCTCGGAAATTTTTTCTAAAAATATGGGGATGTTCCTGAGGTTTAGTAGGTCATGGTGGTATATTCAAATACCCCATTTGAGCAATGTATGAGAAGTTATTTCCTAGTTTTGTGTATGTACTTTAAATAACGTTTATTTAGTTATTTCGGATATAGGTGAGACCTATCTGGAGGACGAGCACCATCAATCGAAGCTCGGGGGCTACGACCCTTCGACATATCAGTGAGTGGGCTTTTGGTTTTCCGTATATACCTATTTACTTGAGATTTTTTCCAGAAAATGAATTTGAATGATTATACGTTTTGAAATGCCATGCAAAGTATCTGCCTATTTTATTTATGCATTAGTAGTTGCATATATTTATGATTGGTCTTGCGGACGCACAGGTAAGTGCCAGGTAAGTTCATAAATTAAAGATATGAGACTGCTTCAATTATGCGGGATGTGATGTGATGTATTGAGAGCTCATAAACCTGCACCCCGGTGTTTCTGGCTCACGGGGATTTTGACGGTGATTCTGACAGAACATCACAAATGTAGGATCACCCTTGGGTGTTGTATATTAGTACTTGTCCAGTCGAACTGCACTTAGGCTTTATGCTTTGATTGTGTATTTCATACTAAATCTCTCACTTGCACCTTATCTTAGCTAGTACTTTTAGTAGTTTGGTTTTTATTCACTCGTATTTCTCCATATCATTATTGCTTCCGCACTGTGCACATGGCTACGTCACCCTCATGTGACAGTCAGCATGCCTCGATTCAGGTCGGGGTGTGTCAATCCATGTTACCAATGAAGGTAATATAATATTTGTTAAGTATTTTTGGTTTTGAAAACTGTTTAGAAGACAATATTCTTGAGTTATTTAACCTATAATGTAAAGTATTAACATAATATATATAATTAGCTATATAAACCATGCACTATAGTCAATAGCATTGATCTAAGTTTTATTCGATATAGAACATGGTTTGTGTTAAATTTTACATATATAAAATAAATGGGTAAATGTCACATCCTGGCCCGGGCCCCCACCACATTTTGGGCTTGACGCCGCCGTAACACGATATTGTTTGTTTTGGGCCCCGACCACGCCCTCAGTGTTTTGTTTCTGGGAACTCACATGAGAACTTCCTAGTGGGTCACCCATCCTGGGAATGCTCTCACCCGAACTCGCTTAACTTCGGAGTTTTGATGGAACCCGAAGCCAGTGAGTTCCCAAAAGGCCTCGTGCTACGTAGAGATGTGAATATACATATAAGGCTTACAGGATCCACTCCCCTGGGCGATGTGGGATGTTACAATCCACCCCTTTAAGGGCCCGACATCCTTGTCGGCACACTTATGGCCAGGGATTGGCTCTGATACCAAATTGTCACATCCTGGCCCGGGCCCCCACCACATCCAGGGCTCGACTCCGTCGTAGCACGATATTGTCCGCTTTGGGCCCCGACCACGCCCTCACGGTTTTGTTTCTGGGAACTCACGTGAGAACTTCCCAGTGGGTCACCCATCCTGGGAATGCTCTCACCCGAACTCGCTTAACTTCAGAGTTCTGATGGAACCCGAAGCTAGTGAGCTCCCAAAAAGCCTCGTGCTAGGTAGAGATGTGAATATACATATAAGCCTTACAGGATCCACTCCCCTGGACAATGTGGGATGTTACAATGTTGTGACAGCCCGTCCCGAAATATTTATTTTTCGACGGTGTGGAATTACTTATATACCCTTGGATGTTGAGTTTTATTGTGGAGTGTGAGTTAGACTTAAGCTTGAGGACCAATTAGTTCTATTCCTAATTAATTGGACCCAATTAGAAGTAAGATTTTGTTGGTTTTGGTTGGTGGCCCACGTGGACACACACACTCTCCCTTTCTCTCTCCCGTTGACACTCTCTCTATCTCCTTCCTCTCGGGTTTCTTTCCATTTTCCGTACAACCTACGGACCAGTTGAAAAACCCTTGATCACTCACGGATTGAAGCTAAAGTTAGTGTCTTTGAGTTCTTGGCAAGCTAAGGATCACAACCATACCTTTCTTTAGACGTTAAACCCTCATTTTCCCGAGAACCCAGATTCGAGGTAATGTTCATGCACATGTAAATGCGAAGTTTTTAGAAGATTTTAAGCCTCTAGGATGCTTCAGAACGTCTTCACGAAGCTCGGAGAAGAAAAACGAGGTGTTTTGGACGTCAGGAAGTCGAGTTTGGCGAGTTTGAATTTGGTCGGAATTATCATGCTTTCTCCGGCAAGATCCCGTGATTTTTGGAGCTTGAAATTGGTAAGATTGTGTTCTTCTAGTCCTAAGCTTTATTTTGGTTAAGATTTCATGAAATTTGGTTGAGAAATGGAAGAGAAATGAAGGTTTAAACATTTTCCAGTTTCCGGCGACGACGGCGACCTACGAGGTTCACCGGAGAAGAAAGAAGAATATTCCGTCAGAGTTGACAGAATATTCCTAACGGTAGCTAACGGCATCAGGTTAGTTTTAATGGAATATTCTAATTTTTAGCGGAATATTCCTTAACGGCGGTTAAGGATTCCGTCAGGGTTGGCTGCGCGTGGGGGCGCGTCTAGCCGTGCCTTAGCCGGCGCGTGGGACGCCGGAAAATTTTTATAAAAATATGGGGATGTTCGTGAGGTTGTGTAGATCACGTTGGTATATTTAAACACCCTATTTGAGCAATGTATGAGAAGTTATTAGCTAGTATTGGTTATGTGCTTTAAATTAACGTTTTTATGGTTGTTTCGCATATAGTGAAGACTTATCCCGAGGACGAGCACAGTCAAGGGCGACTCGAGGGCTACGACCCTTCGACATACCAGTGAGTGGGCTTTTGGTTTTCAATATATATTTATATACTTGATATTTTCCCAGAAAATGTGTTTAAATGAAAGTATGCTTTGAAATGCCATGCATCTAAATTTATATTCAACATATGAATTAGTATATGATGCATAATATGAATTGGTGCTGTGGACGCTCAGGTAAGTACCAGGTGAGTTATGTTTTGTTATTTGAGATATTGATAATGTGAGACGTGGTACAGACATGATTGAGAGCTCATAAACCTGCACCCTGGGTGATTGTGATTTAGCCGGAGATATGGTACATGTATGTTGATGATGTCACCTCCCGCACCATATGCTCACATTGGATCCAATTTTGGTGCACAATCTTGTCGTATAGACCACTATAGGTGGTTCCGACTCGTAGGTGACTAGTGTTTTATCGCACAGCTATAATATGAACTTAGCAATGAGCATAATTATATTACACCCAATCTTGTCATATAGACCATTACAGTGGTTCCGACTCGTGTGCAGTGTAGTGCCGTATAGGTCACTTACGGTGACTCTGGTTAGATTGATTAATGAGCTATGAATTCAGCCGTACAGACCCCTGCAGGGGTTCCAACTAATATGGTATTTCCCATGAACTTATTTTCACTTGAGTTACTTATTCTGTTTTATATTTGGCATGGCATACTTATGATTATGGATATGTGAAGTATGAATTGATATATATATATATATATATTCTATTTCTGGGAAAGTTATACATGTTTTACGGCGAGGGGTTAGAGCATTTGATAAATGAAATGGTTTTGAAAAACTTTGTTTTTGCCCACTCACACTTTATGTTTTGCGCCCCTCAAGGTTTTAGATAAGTTTGTTCATTGGTGGCTCACGAGGATTGATTGGAGGTTCGGACAGACTATCACAAATGTAGGGCATCTTTTGGTGTCGTTTAATTAGTATTTGTCTTCTGGACTGAACTTAGGCTACTTACACTCTGATTGTGTATTCACACATATTCTAGCACTTGTCTTAACTAGTACTCTTATGAGTTGGTTTTCATTTATTCATATTCTCTATTATCATTATTGCTTTTGCACTATGCACATGGCTACGTCACCCTCATGTGACGACCAGCATGCCTCGATCTCGGTCAGGGTGTGTCAATTTGGTTTCAGAGACTAGGTTTAGCAGTCCTGTATATCTCGTGAATATTCTAATCATTGTGATGTCTTCTGTCAGAACTATGCCGCCTCGTAGAGAGCCACGTCATTCAGTTGAGCCTAGTTTCCCTAATATTGCTCAGTTAGGGGAAGCTATAGCTAATGCCATTCAGTCTTCGCTTCGTCCTCCTCAAATAACACATCTTGAGACTGTGTATAATCTGAAGCTGAATCATTTCATGGATAATGAAGGACATGAGGGAGCGGAGAAGTGGCTTAATCATGTCGAGAATACTTTTCTTGTGATGCAGAGTCAGGGGAGCCTTCATCTTGATAGATGGGTTGAGACGACTACCTGGTTTTTAGGAGAGCAGCCTGCATCCTGGTGGAGACATGAGTCTTATCAGATGCCACCAGAGGTAGCAGCTGATTGGGAAGTGTTTAATCAGTTGTTTCAGAAAAGATTTGTTCCTCCAGAGTATATAGATCGCAAGAAACAAGAGTTTACGCATCTAAAACAAGGAAAGATGACGGCGAATGAATATTACAGGAGATTTACTGATTTGTCTCGTTATGATCTAGAGGTTGCTGCGAATCCGGTTGAGATGCTTTGTCGTTTCAGGTTGGGCACTAAAAAAAAGTGACGTTCTATCACGACATCAACTCCCTGTGCCACTTACCATGAGTTTTATGAGGTTTTACTGCGGATTGAGGATTCAGAAAATATGCCCAGTGAGAGGGAGGAGGAAGAAGAAAAAGATGGAAATCAAAGAAAGTATGATAAAAGTAAAGGTCAATCTTCTCAGGGGCCTCGTAAGACCCAGAGTTTTAAGAGAAGTGGTGCCAGTTCCAGCTCTTCTAGTGGATGTTTGAGCTCTAATGTATAGAGGAGAGGTGGTAGATTTTCTAGAGGCCCTAGATTTCTGAGACAGAGGGATTTTGGTGGTTCAGGTGCTCCTTTATGCCGCAGATGTAATAATAGGCATTTTGGGGAGTGTAGGAGAGGCAGCAGTGGATGCTATACTTGTGGACAGATGGGGCATAGGGTTGTACATTGCCCTAAGAATCAGCAGAGGCCCCAACAGCCTTCCTTACCACCACCTGCGCCGACCCAGCAAGTTTCAGGACCTAGTGGTTATGCCCAAACTGGTCGTGGATGTGCTTATCATTATCAGGGCGACGCAGCTCCTTACACTTCAGGGCAGTATCAGTATTTTTAGGACCCTCATTATCAGGGTGGTTACCCACAGTATCAGGGAGGTTCTATGCCATACCAGCCACATTCAGCAGGTGGATCCCAGTGGTACCAGGGGGACAACCCCAGCAAGTAGAGATTGCTGCTAGCAGTGCAGGATCTTCGAGACAATCGGGTTAGCCAAGACAAGGACGAGGTATTCATGCTAATAGAGGTCGTGGTGGACGACAGCAAAACCCGAGACGTATCCACAACATGACACTACAGGATGCTCAGAACAATCCTGATTTAATCATGGGTACGTTGAACATTCTTGGTCATTTTGCTAAATTATTAATTGATTGTGGTGCTATGTATTCTGTTGTTTCTCATACATTTGCTCAAGTGATGCAACCTCATCCTACACCTCTAGGATACGATTTAAAGTTTTCTATGCCTAGAGGGGAGAGATGTTATGTTGATCGGGTATATCCAGGATGTCCAGTGATGGTGGAGGATGTCGTTATGCCAGCTAACCTTATTCCGTTAGACATTGTTGATTTTGATGTGATTTTGGGCACTGATTGGTTACACTACAATCGTGCCAAGATAGATTGCTATGGAAAGGCATTCACTTTTCATCGTCCTGGATTACCTGAGGTTACTTTTGTGGGCGAGCGTAGCGGGGTGAGGCATGGTGTTATTTCTGCCATGAAAGCCAAAAGATTGTTGTCGAAGGGTTGTCAGGGATATTTGGCTCATGTGTTGTTGAATGATAATGTTCCTAGTAGTGTGGAGGATGTACGTGTGGTCGGGTATTTTTCGGATGTGTTCCCTGATGATTTGCCTGGATTGCCGCTAGATAGAGATGTAGAGTTCACTATTGATTTACTTCCAGGTAAAGATCCTATATCTTTGACTTCTTATCGAATGACTCCTGCTGAGTTAAGGGAATTAAAGATTCAGTTGCAGGAATTGGTTGATAAGGGATTTATTCAACCTAGTACTTCACCTTGGGGAGCTCCAGTTTTATTTGTGAGGAAGAAAGACGGAACTTTGAGGCTATGCATTGATTACAGGCAATTGAATCGGGTAACAATTAAGAACTGTTATCCGTTGCCACATACAGATGATTTGTTTAATCAGCTCTGAGGTGCCTGTGTGTTCTCTAAGATTGACTTGAGGTCTGGTTACTACCAGTTGAAGATTAAAACTGAAGATGTCCTTAAAACAGCTTTCAGGACCCGTTATGGTCATTATGAGTTTCTGGTGATGCCTTTTGGGTTAACCAACGTACCTGCAGCATTTATGGGCTTGATGAATGAAGTGTTTCAACCGTACTTAGACAGATTCGTCATTGTCTTCGTTGACGATATTTTGGTATATTCTAAGTCTAAGTCAGAGCACGTTCGACATCTTACTTTGGTATTGAAAAGCTGAGGGAACACCAATTGTATGCTAAGTTCAGCAAATGTCAATTTTGGTTGGATCAAGTGGCATTCTTGGGACACATTATTTCAGCTCATGGTATATTTGTGGATCCTCAAAAAGTTGAAGCGATTGAGAATTGGGAACAACCACGAACCGTCACTGAGGTACAGAGTTTTCTTGGCTTAGTAGGTTATTACAGACAGTTTGTTAAAGACTTTTCAGTTATTGCATTACCATTGATGAGGTTAACCAGGAAGGATGTTAAGTTTGAGTGGGATAATAATTGTGAGCAAAGTTTTCAGCAGTTAAAGTATTGTCTCACTCATGCACCTGTTTTGACGCTTCCTGACGATAGTGGTGATTTTGAAGTCTACAGTGACACTTCCTTGAATGGGTTGGGATGCGCGTTGATGCAGCATGGTAGGGTGATTGCTTATGCGTCACGCCAATTGAAGCCTCATGAGATGAATTATCCTACTCATGATCTTGAATTAGCGGTGATTATCTTGGCTCTGAAGATTTGGAGACATTATCTTTATGGTGAGAAATGTAAGATCTTCATAGATCATAAGAGTCTTCAGTATCTTTTTACTCAGAGGGATCTTAATCTTCGTCAGCGAATATGGATAGAATTACTAAGTGATTATGATTGCACGACTGAGTATCACCTTGGTCGTGCGAATGTGGTAGCAGATGCACTTAGTAGGAAGACTCCAGTTAGGCTTAATGCAATTTATGCTTGTCATGTTCCTCTTCTGGCAGATTTAAGGTCCACTGGAGTGAGGTTAGGATTGGAAGATAAAGATGAAGCTTTATTAGCTAATTTCCAAGTCAGACCAGTATTAATTGATCGAGTACTTGAGGCTCAAATGGTTGATGAAGAAACACAAGAATTAATTCAAGAAAGAAATCGAGGCAAGAAGAAAGATTTTAGAATTTGAGAAACCGATGGCATGCTTATGCAAGAGAACAGAATGTATGTGCCGAATAATACAGAGTTAAAGAAAGAAATCCTTGATGAAGCGCATATTTTGGCATATGCAATGCATCCAGGAGGTACCAAGATGTATCATACCATTCGACCATTTTATTATTGGTCGGGTATGAAAAGAGAAATTGATGAGTATGTGAGTAGGTGTGCCATTTGTCAGCAGGTTAAAGCTGAAAGGAAGAAGTTGTTTGGGTTGATGAGCCACTTCCCATTCCACAGTGGAAATGGGAAAATATTACCATGGATTTTGTGTATAAACTTCCTCGTACACAAAATGGATATGATGGAATTTGGGTGATAGTTGATCGGCTTACTAAGTCAGCACACTTTATTCCAGTGAGGGAAAAATACTGATTAAGCCGATTAGCTAAGTTATTCATATCGAAGATTGTGAAGTACCATGGTGTTCCAGTTGATATTATCTCAGATCGGGATCCTAGATTCACTTCTAAGTTCTGGGTAGCGTTCCAGGAAGCTCTTAGTACGAGATTACTTTATAGTACGACATATCATCATGAGACAGATGGGCAATCTGAGAGGACTATTCAGACATTAGAGGATATGCTAAGATCTTCAGTGCTGCAGTTTGGCGATGGTTGGCATGATTGTTTGGATTTGATGGAGTTTGCCTACAACAACAGTTACCATTCGAGTATTGGTATGGCACCATTTGAGGCACTATATGGCAAGTCTTGTCGAACGCCATTATGCTGGTCAGAAGTTGGTGAAAGAGTTTTGGTGGGCCCTAAGATTGTGGATGAAACTACTCAGATTATTCAGGTAATTAAATCTAACTTGAAAGCGGCCTAGGATCGTCAGAAGAGTCTAGCAGCTAAGCATGCTACTGATAGAGTGTATAAAGTTGACGATTGGGTATTTTTGAAGTTGTCACTGTGGAGAGGTGTGGTACGGTTTGGGAAAAAGGGTAAGCTAAGCCCTAGGTACATCAGACCGTATCGGATCACCGAGCGAGTCGGTGAAGTTGCTTACAGGCTTGAATTACCTCCAGAATTGTCTAAGGTGCACGATGTGTTTCATGTTTCTATGCTTCGTCATTATGTCTCAGATCCTTCTCATGTGATACCTCCTCAACCGCTAGAAATTAATTCGGATTTGACTTATGATGAGTAGCCAATGACTATTTTGGATTGGAAGGATAAGGTTATGAGAAATAAGACAGTGTGCCTAGTGAAAGTTTTGTGGAGGAATCACTCAGTGGAAGAAGCTACTTGGGAGACAGAGGGCCGGATGAGAGATATGTATCCAAGATTATTTTATGATTATTAGTGGATTGTATTTATTGTTCGAATTTCGAGGACGAAATTTTCTTAAGGGGGGGTAGGTTGTGATAGCCCGTCTCGAAATATTTATTTTTCGACGGCGTGAAATTACTTATATACCCTTGGATGTTGAGTTTTATTGTGGAGTGTGAGTTAGACTTAAGCTTGAGGACCAATTAGTTTTATTCCTAATTAATTGGACCCAATTAGAAGTAAGATTTTGTTGGTTTTGGTTGGTGAACCACATGGACACACACACTCTCTCTTTCTCTCTCCCGTTGACACACTCTCTCTCTCCTTCCTCTCGGGTTTCTTTCCATTTTTCGTACAACGTACGTACCAGTTTCAAAACCCCTTGATCACTCACAGATCGAAGCTAAAGTTAGTGTCTTTGAGTTCTTGGCAAGCTAAGGATCACAACCATACCTTTCTTTAGACGTGAAACCTCGTTTTCCTGAGCAGATTCGAGGTATTGTTCATGCACACGTAAATGTGAAGTTTTTAGAAGATTTTAAGCCTCTAGGAAGCTTTAGAACGTCTTCACGAAGCTCGAAGAAGAAAACCGAGGTGTTTTGGACGTCGGGAGGTCGAGTTTGGCGAGTTTGAAATTTTGCCGGAATTATCGTGCTTTCTCCGGCGAGATCCTGTTGGAAGTATGCCCACAAAGCCACTCATTTGATGTAATAGCTTTTGGAATACTTAATATGTTAAACTTTTATATGTTTAACGGAAGGGCAATACTTATTATTAATCACTATTTATTGTATCATGTGTTTAAGCAATAAGAGAATCCAAGGGATGTATTTGACATAAGAGTGAAGTGATCTAATGAGTTAGATTAAGGAGACCTTTCTCTTATGCTCATTCCTAAAACGTTCCTAACCATAGGATTGCCAATTGGGCATTGACAATCCGCTAAGGTTAGTATGTGTTATGTTGACTCAAAAGTGAGTATGAACTAGTCTCAAGTCATTTGGTGTTGGACACTAAGACAAACACATAGGTGCTCGAAAGAGTAATCGAGTACACTGAACTGCGATTAATGAGAGTTCAAACATACATGTCATGTACGAACTCTAAGGTTACAATATGCAAAGTAGTCCTTAGACCTGAGGCATCATAGATGTCTAATGGTTAGGTCCTTGATCTTTGATCATGACAAAGGCATTCCCTCGGATTGTCCACGGCATTGTTGGGGTCATGTGATCTAGTCATGTAGGCATATGAATGCACAACAAGGGATCTCTAACCTTCCATGGTGGAAGGAGTATACTCTAAAATATGATTCTAAAGTCTTTGGCCAAAGCAAATGAATATGACTAAGGAAGATGTTCCAAATCATATTCAAGGGAATCATATAAGAAAGTATCACATTGGATAGTAGACATGAAACAAACTATCACTTAAAACAATGTGGTTAAGAGTATTGTATTAGAGAAGGACCGTATTGCATTGTAATTGTAACTGGATAGGTTCTCCAACCAATTCTACTTAGCTTGGGTAACCATGACATATTGCTAGGTGTCACTCATGGTTTGTGGAAGCCCTATTGATTAGCAAACACTAATCATCAAAAAGGGAGAATTGAAATGTGGTTTCAATTCACAATCGATAGTTAAGAGTAACATCGCCCACTGCCTCGCTAATTGGAACCTAATGGATCGCACACCAAATAAGGATATATGTGAAGCAATTAAATGAAATGGATAAGCAATTAAATGGTTTAATTGAAGAATGGTCAAGATTAATTAATTAGTTAATTAATTATACGAAATGTTCGTATTGGGCTTTTAAGTTGGTTTTAGGGCTTCGGGGCCCAAAAGTGTTTTGGTCCACAAGGCCCATTATGTTTAAGTTGTATGACAACTAAAACAAAATGGGCAATAAGCCCAATAACCATATAGGCCAACCATTTTGGGTGAGGGTATGCAAGTTTGCTTAATTGCAAGTTTGCCACTCACCTAAGAAATGAAGTATAAATTCATCTTTATAGCTTTTTTTCAATTAGGGTTTTCTAAGCTACTTGGGGGTAATTATCTAGCAAATTTACTTCCCTAAGTGATCCATTTTCATCCTCACAAATTACATCCTTGGTGAAGAGACATAGAGACATCAAACTTTTGGTGTTTTGGAGAACTAATCCTCAAATCCTCAAAGAAGCAAAGGAGCACTAAAAGGAGGAAAATCACAAGGAAGATCCAAGGAGCAAGGAGGTGACTTGAAGGCCCTCCACTTGGGTGAATCCCTTGTGTAATCAAGGATGAGCTTCAAGGGTAAAGAATCTCTAAATTCTTAATTATCTTTAATGTTGTTAAAGAGTCTTTTTGGTTCACCATATACTAGGCTTTGAAAGTCATGGGTTTCATGAATTGTTTTTGGATGCATGCCTACTTTAAAGAGTTAATTGTTAGCATATGTATTCAAATGTTCATACATGTTCTTAGCTAGGACAAATTTTTTCCTTCAAGTGGTATCAGAGCCTAGGTCTAGTGTATGGTGGATCCTTTTGGGTTTTGTGATTTTCATGTTTTATGATTTAAATGTTGTAAATGTTACAAGCTTTGTTCTTGCTTTGAATATAAATTTTGCTAGAAAATTTAGCATCTCAAATGTTGTAGATGTATTTCATTTAAGCATGAATATTGGAACTAAAAATTTGGTGCCATGTATTTTGAGTTTTCATAAGTGTTCTTCAATGTTCTTGGAGTTCTTGCCAAGAACAAAAAGTTTTGAAGTTTTGATTCAAAAAGTTTTATGTTTTTACATAAAGTTTTGATTTAATTTTAGTGGGTGATGGTTAATGATTAAGTAATTTTAATGGGAGACAAACTTTGTTTTAAAGAATGACATAAATCATTTCTTACAAAATTTAATTTCATCTTTACCTCACCTAACATAACCCACTTACAAAACTTTGTATAAAATTTGAATTTTCATCAATAAAACACTATATGGCAGGCCACCCTTTTAAAATAGGGTATTTTTGGGTGTTTTGTGCACTTACATAAAGTTTTGATACTTTTGTGTATTTGCATTATGGCCCAAAAGTTTACGTTTTTACGTTAAGGTCCAAAAAACTTTAAAGGACAAATTGTTTTGCTCCTTTAATGATGTTTTGACATTATTAAAAATGTTTGGGTTCTAAGTTGTGATTACATGAAGTTGTGGACTCTTGTGTTTTTACAAAGTGACCCCAAAAGTTTTTGTTTTTAGAAAATGGCCCAAAAGTTGTGGTCATTGTTTTTGGCCCAAATTAGATGAGAACAAAATGGTTTGTCTCTTTAAATGAGAATTGGATTTTCATTTTAT
The DNA here is from genome assembly GCA_035220775.1 of Malus fusca. Classification (NCBI taxonomy): domain Eukaryota; kingdom Viridiplantae; phylum Streptophyta; class Magnoliopsida; order Rosales; family Rosaceae; genus Malus; species Malus fusca. Next base: position 6,826,666 of record CM069059.1, read on the forward strand.
TTAGTTCCATTTAAATCAATTCTATGGATCCGAAAACCAATTGTTTAAAGTTGTTTTCTTAATTAAATGTGTTTGATTAAGAGAAGGGTGATTATGAACCAAATGCCTCGATAATTGAGCTATGTGATTGGCCACTTTACATTACGAATGTTTGGGATTGGTAGTGTAGATTTGAATGTAATTTGATTAATTCAATTTGTTGTAAATGGACATAAGTCCATCATTTGTGTTGTAAAAGGGCATAAGCCCTTATTATTATTTCATGTATTCCTTTTGTTTAAATGTATGCAAAATGGAATAGTTGGGTCCAACGCCCAATAGGAAATAACGGTTTAATTGGATTAAACGCGTAACTAAAATCAACAACTACATACCTTAGGCCCAAGGTCCAACACAAGGCTCGTGTTGGATCAAATCAAACGGTTCATAATCATCCTAAAACCTAATATGACTATATAGTCCATATGAGGATGCAAGGCATTCGTTAGTAGTTCCATATAGTCTCGCTTGTTTCAACGAAACAGTGGGAGTATTATATACTACTAATTCATATAAACTTGGACCAATGGTTGTGATAGGCCCAAGTTCTTTTAATGTGATTAAAATGTTTTGATGTAGCCCAACGCTATTCCCTCAAACAAATATTTAAGTTGATAAGCGAGAGATGTTTAGAATATCTCTTCGTAGGCCTTCCACCGTGGTGGGTTCCAAGCGTTTGTGACTCATGCACCGGCTTCACCTTATCATGGGGGAGTACAAAGCATGTGCTTATATCCAGGAGGAATCCATATACATATGATGAGGTGAGTGTAGGCAACGAGGATAGCCAACATCGTATCATCGTGAGGCTATTCTTGAACCCCTTCACGAACTAAGCATGGTGGGAATAACTTAAACTAAGTGCAATGGTGCCAACATCGTATCATCGTGAGGCAACATTCTCTAGAGGCCAAACGAGATGGGTAATTACAAAAGGTTGTAAATGAATAATGCGTTATTCTCTCATCATTATTTTTGCTAGCCAACATCGTATCATCGTGAGGTGGGCTTGGTAATGGTGAGTCTCCCATAACCCACTAAGAGTTCAATATAACTCTCGAATTCTATTGAGGGATGTGGAATTTGCCAAAAAATGGTGGGTGATACTATTTGATTAAAAGACCCAATCAAAATAGTTTTAAACAACAATGCTAATTCGATTTCTGTTATGTTATGTAGTGAACGACATGCCTAAAATTATACCCACCATTATACTTGACAAAAAGGGCCTAAAGGGCCAACGTTTCCTTGCTTGGTATCGCCACATTGAGAATGTCTCAAAGGTGAAAGACATATTGTATGTACTTAAGCAATCCCCTCCTCATGTACCTCCTACGAAACTAGCTTCAAAAGAGGAGTGTCAAAATTATGTTAGACACTATGAGGATGACTTACAAGCCAAATGCTTAATCCTCACTTCACTTAGTGAGGAGCTTATGAAGCTACATAAGCACATGGACACTTCTTGTGCCATGGTTGAAAGTTTGCATAAGATGCATGACATTGAGACTAGTAATGTACGATTCTCAAATATTTGTAGTCTAATGAATGCCAAAATGGCAAAGGGGACATCGGTCCATAAACATGGACAAAAGATGGAAAGGATCTTTCAAGATCTTCAAAGTTTAGGAACTTCCATCGATGGGAAAATGGCCCAAGACTTTTTCCTTGCATCTCTCTCGGATGATTTCACTAAGTTTATCGTAAACTATAAAGTGAATAGATTCGATCATTCTTTGAAAGAGATGATTGACATGTGCTGTAAATTTGAAAAAGGTTTCAAAAGGGACAGTGGGAGTGAGAATGCAATAATAAGGAAAAGGTTACATAAGAAGAAGGCAAAGAATTCCAAGGGAACATGCTTTCATTGTGGAAAGGATGAACGTTGGAAGAAGAAATACAGGGTGCGCATTGCGAGCCTTATGACACGGACTTTTGAAGAGACTATTTCTGTCATAGAGAGTGCTTTTACAGTGAGCTCCAATTCCTGGATATTTGATTCAGGCGCTAGTCAACATATCTGTAATACGTTGCAGGGACTAACAGGGAGCAGATCACTGCGCAATGAGGAGATGGTTGTGCGAGTTGGGAACGGCACTAAAATCTCTGCAAAAGCAATAGGCACCTATATGCTTAACCTACCCTCTGGGGAAGTCCTGGAACTTAAAAATTGTTTATATTTTCCTTCATGTATAAAGAATTTGATTTCCATCTCTAAGCTTTTACGAGATGGGCACTCAGTGTTGTTTGACAAAATGAGTTGCACTTTATACTTGAACGGTCGTATTATCTCTCATGGTAATATGATAGAGGGACTTTTTCACCTAGAGACGAATAGTGGGATGCACTGTATTGAAAGCGGGAATACCTCAAAACCCAAAAGGGCTAGAGAAGAAGTTAACCAAGAAAAGATATGGCATCTTAAACTTGGACATGTGAACCTTGATAAGATTCGCAAGATGTCGAAAGACGGATATTTCCACCCATTAGGTAATGACCGGATGGGTACTTGTGAATGTTGCTTGAAAGGGAAGATGACCAAATCTCCATTTACTGGAAAAGGAGAGCGTGCCACTGAAATTCTAAGGTTAATCCACACTGACGTATGTGGACCTATGTCTACTACGTCGAGAGAAGGCTTCTCATACTATATCACATTCACCGACGATCACTCTCGGTTTGGCTATGTATATCTTATGAAGTACAAGTCAGAATCCTTTGAAAGGTTCAAAGAATTCAAGAATGAAGTTGAGAAGCAAACTGGGAAACAGATAAAAATCCTAAGATCAGATCGAGGGGGTGAATATCTGAGTAATGAGTTCCTAGATTATCTCAAAGAGTGTGGAATAATATCACAGTGGACTCCACCGGGAACTCCACAACTTAATGGAGTTTCTGAAAGGAGAAATCGAACCTTGATGAACATGGTTCGTGCTATGATGAGTTCCGCTGATCTACCAGTAACATTATGGGGATACGCTCTATATACAGCAGCTTACATGCTTAATAGAGTACCTTCCAAATCAGTTTCACAAACACCCTATGAGATATGGCATGGAAGAAAGCCAAGTCTTAATCATATTAAGATTTGGGGTTGTGAAGCATATGTCAAGAAGCTTGAGGCTACTAAGCTTGAAGCGAGATCAGTAAGATGCTATTTTGTGGGATATCCTAAAGAAACTATGGGATATGAGTTCTACCATCCTGACGACCAGAAAGTCTTTGTCGCCAGAACTGCTAAGTTTCTAGAGGACGAATTTGTTCTCAAAGGAACTATAAGCAAACAGATGGAAATTAATGAGATTAATAATGAACCACAAACAAGCACTCGACATATTGACAACCCTGTTCCTGAACCCCTAGCTCCACGTAGATCTGAACGGGTTAGTAAGCCACCTATGAGGTTTGGCTTAAATAATGACTTTGATGAATTGTACCTTCTAGGTGACAATGAAACAAAGGAGGACCCTAGAGACTACACTGAAGCAATGTCCGACATTGATTCAAAGAGATGGCAAGAGGCCATGAAATCCGAGATGGATTCCATGTATCAAAATCAGGTCTGGACTCTTGTAGACCATCCAGAAGGTATTGTACCTGTTGGAAACAAATGGGTCTTCAAGAGGAAGATAGGCGTTGATGGGAACGTGGAGACTTATAAGGCTAGACTAGTAGCCAAGGGATACAGGCAAATAGAAGGGATTGACTATGAAGAAACCTTCTCTCCTGTAGCCATGATTAAGTCCATTCGAATTTTGCTTGCTATAGCTGCGTACCATGATTATGAAATCTGGCAAATGGACGTGAAGACAGCCTTTCTGAACGGCTACCTACAGGAAGAGCTCTATATGACTCAACCCGAAGGTTTCGTGTCCGAGTCTGAAGAGACTAAGGTATGCAAGCTTCAAAGGTCCATTTATGGACTTAAGCAAGCCTCCAGGAGCTGGAACATTCGTTTCGACACTGAAATCAAAACGTTTGGTTTTACTCAAAACGAAGACGACAATTGTGTTTATCAAAAAGTCGTTGGGGATGCAGTAGTATTCCTAGTGTTATATGTAGATGACATATTACTATTCGGGAATGACACTGCAGTACTTTCTTCTGTAAAAGTGTGGTTGTCTAAAACCTTCCACATGAAAGATTTAGGAGATGCATCTTATGTACTTGGGATAAAGCTCTATCGTGATAGATCCAGAAAATTAATTGGATTATCCCAATCGATGTACATTGATAAGGTGCTAAGTAGGTTCCAGATGGAACAATCTAAGAAAGGTTTTCTTCCTATGAGACATGGAATTCACCTTTCTAAGTCCATGGGACCTAAGACTCCTGAAGAGATACGGCTAATGAATGAAATTCTTTATGCTTCCGCCATAGGGAGTCTCATGTATGCCATGATATGCACAAGGCCTGATATCGCGTATGCTGTGAGCATTACTAGTCGATATCAATCTAACCCAGGATCAGAACACTGGGCAGCTGTCAAGATGGTCCTTAAGTACTTAAGAAGAACTAAGGACATGTTCCTCGTTTATGGAGGAGCATTAGAGTTGCGAGCGGAAGCTTATACAGACGCAGATTTCCAATCTGACGTCGATGATAGAAGTTCCAACTCCGGATATGTATTCACTCTGAATGGTGGGGCTGTCAGTTGGAAAAGCAAGAAACAAAGTGTAATTGCTGATTCCACGACAGAGGCTGAATATGTCGCTACAGCTGAAGCCGGCAAAGAAGCGTTCTGGATGAAAAAGTTCATTACTGAACTTGGAGTGGTTCCAACCATCACATCACCAGTAACTTTGTACTGTGATAATAGTGGGGCGATAGCTCAAGCCAAGGAACCCAGGGCTCATCAAAAGAACAAGCATTTTGATAGGCGCTTTAATATCATAAGATGATATGCTGCCGAGGGGAAAGTCAACATCCTCAAAGTTGCTTCAGCCGATAATGTAGCAGATCCACTGACAAAGCCAATGACTCAAATCCAGCTTGATCGTCATATGGATAAGATGAGTATTAGATACATGGAAGGATGGCTTTGAGTGCAAGTGGGAGATTGTTGGAAGTATGCCCACAAAGCCACTCATTTGATGTAATAGCTTTTGGAATACTTAATATGTTAAACTTTTATATGTTTAACGGAAGAGCAATACTTATTATTAATCACTATTTATTGTATCATGTGTTTAAGCAATAAGAGAATCCAAGGGATGTATTTGACATAAGAGTGAAGTGATCTAATGAGTTAGATTAAGGAGACCTTTCTCTTATGCTCATTCCTAAAACGTTCCTAACCATAGGATTGCCAATTGGGCATTGACAATCCGCTAAGGTTAGTATGTGTTATGTTGACTCAAAAGTGAGTATGAACTAGTCTCAAGTCATTTGGTGTTGGACACTAAGACAAACACATAGGTGCTCGAAAGAGTAATCGAGTACACTGAACTGCGATTAATGAGAGTTCAAACATACATGTCACGTACGAACTCTAAGGTTACAATATGCAAAGTAGTCCTTAGACCTGAGGCATCATAGATGTCTAATGGTTAGGTCCTTGATCTTTGATCATGACAAAGGCATTCCCTCGGATTGTCCATGGCATTGTTGGGGTCATGTGATCTAGTCATGTAGGCATATGAATGCACAACAAGGGATCTCTAACCTTCCATGGTGGAATGAGTATACTCTAAAATATGATTCTAAAGTCTTTGGCCAAAGCAAATGAATATGACTAAGGAAGATGTTCCAAATCATATTCAAGGGAATCATATAAGAAAGTATCACATTGGATAGTAGACATGAAACAAACTATCACTTAAAACAATGTGGTTAAGAGTATTGTATTAGAGAAGGACCGTATTGCATTGTAATTGTAACTGGATAGGTTCTCCAACCAATTCTACTTAGCTTGGGTAACCATGACATACTGCTAGGTGTCACTCATGGTTTGTGGAAGCCCTATTGATTAGCAAACACTAATCATCAAAAAGGGAGAATTGAAATGTGGTTTCAATTCACAATCGATAGTTAAGAGTAACATCGCCCACTGCCTCGCTAATTGGAACCTAATGGATCGCACACCAAATAAGGATATATGTGAAGCAATTAAATGAAATGGATAAGCAATTAAATGGTTTAATTGAAGAATGGTCAAGATTAATTAATTAGTTAATTAATTATACGAAATGTTCGTATTGGGCTTTTAAGTTGGTTTTAGGGCTTTGGGGCCCAAAAGTGTTTTGGTCCACAAGGCCCATTATGTTTAAGTTGTATGACAACTAAAACAAAATGGGCAATAAGCCCAATAACCATATAGGCCAACCATTTTGGGTGAGGGTATGCAAGTTTGCTTAATTGCAAGTTTGCCACTCACCTAAGAAATGAAGTATAAATTCATCTTTATAACTTTGTTTTCAATTAGGGTTTTCTAAGCTACTTGGGGATAATTATCTAGCAAATTTACTTCCCTAAGTGATCCATTTTCATCCTCACAAATTACATCCTTGGTGAAGAGACATAGAGACATCAAACTTTTGGTGTTTTGGAGAACTAATCCTCAAATCCTCAAAGAAGCAAAGGAGCACTAAAAGGAGGAAAATCACAAGGAAGATCCAAGGAGCAAGGAGGTGACTTGAAGGCCCTCCACTTGGGTGAATCCCTTGTGTAATCAAGGATGAGCTTCAAGGGTAAAGAATCTCTAAATTCTTAATTATCTTTAATGTTGTTAAAGAGTCTTTTTGGTTCACCATATACTAGGCTTTGAAAGTCATGGGTTTCATGAATTGTTTTTGGATGCATGCCTACTTTAAAGAGTTAATTGTTAGCATATGTATTCAAATGTTCATACATGTTCTTAGCTAGGACAAAATTTTTCCTTCAGATCCCGTGATTTTTGGACCTTGAAATTGGTAAGATTGTGTTCTTCTAGTCCTAAGATTCATTTTGGTTAAGATTTCATGAAATTTGGTTGAGAAATGGAAGAGAAATGAAGTTTTAAGCATTTTCCAGTTTCCGGCAACGACGGCGACCTGCGTGGTTCACCGGAGAAGAAAGAAGAATATTCCGTCAGAGTTGACGGAATATTCCTAACGGTAGCTAACAGCGTCAGGTTAGTTTTAACGGAATATTGTAATTTTTAGCGGAATATTCCCAAACGGCGGTTAAGGATTCCGTCAGGGTTGGCCGTGAGTGGGGGCACGTCTGGCCGTGCCTTGGCCAGCGCGAGGGACGTCGAAATGTTTTTCTAAAAATATGGGGATGTTCGTGAGGTTGTGTATATCACGTTGGTATATTTAAACACCCCATTTGAGCAATGTATGAGAAGCTATTAGCTAGTATTGGTTATGTGCTTTAAATTAACGTTTTTATAGTTGTTTCGCTTATAGTGAAGACTTATCCCAAGGACGAGCGCAGTCATGGGCGACTCGGGGGCTACGACCCTTCGACATACCAATGAGTGGGCTTTTGGTTTTCAGTATATATTTATATACTTGATATTTTCCCAGAAAATGTGTTTAAATGAAAGTATGCTTTGAAATGCCATGCATCTAAATTTATATTCAGCATATGAATTAGTATATGATGCATAATATGAATTGGTGTTGTGGACGCTCAGGTAAGTACCAGGTGAGTTATGTTTTGTTATATGAGATATTGATAATGTGAGACGTGGTACATACGTGATTGAGAGCTCATAAACCTGCACCCTGGGTGATTGTGATTTAGCCGGAGATATGGTACATGCCTGTTTATGATGTCACCTCCCGCACCATATGCTCACATTGGATCCAATTTAGGTGCACAGTCTTGTCATACAAACGACTATAGGTGGTTCCGACTCGTAGGTGACTAACGTTTTATCGCACAGCTATATTGAGAACGTAGCAATGAGCATAATTATATTACACCCAATCCTGTCGTATAGACCATTACAGTGGTTTCGACTCGTGTGCAGTGTAGTGTCGTATAGGTCACTTATGGTGACTCCGGTTAGATTGATTAATGAGCTATGAATTCAACCGTACAGACCCATGTAGGGGTTCCAGCTAATATGTTATTTCCCATGAACTTATTTTCACCTGAGTTACTTATTCTGTTTTATATTTGGCATGGCATACTTATGATTATGGATATGTGAAGCATGAATTGATATATATATATATATTCTATTTCTGGGAAAGTTATACATGTTTTACGGCGAGGGGTTAGAGCATTTGATAAATGAAATGGTTTTGAAAAACTTTGTTTTTGCTTGTTCGTTGGTGGCTCACGAGGATTGATTGGAGGTTCTGACAGACTATCACAAATGTAGGGCATCTTTGGGTGTCGTTTAATTAGTATTTGTCTTCTGGACTGAATTTAGGCTACTTACGCTCTGATTGTGTATTCACACATCTTCTAGCACTTGTCTTAACTAGTACTCTTATGAGTTGGTTTTCATTTATTCGTATTCTCTATTATCATTATTTGCTTCTGCACTATGCACATGGCTACGTCACCCTCACGTGACGGCTGGCATGCCTCGATCTCGGTCGGGGTGTGTCAGTAAACGGTTACCCGTTTATAATCGCGGTTAATACCCATAACCACCCATTTAAATTTCACGGGTAAACGGTTATACCCATAACAGTTTATTTATCTAAACGATTACCCATAACTGTAACCGTGAAATTTAAATGGACGGGTAACCGCAGTTATTCATATCCGCGAGTATTTTGCCAATCCCTAGGGACTAGTTGGAGTTTCTAATTTTTTGGAATCTTTTTAATTTTTTTAATCTGAAAAAAAATAAATGGGATGCGGCAAATCGAGTGTTCAAAATTCAAAGAGAGAACTTTCCATAAATTAATTCGTGGATCCAGCAGAGCCATGACGATCATTCCCATGCGTCATGCGAGGCGGCCGAGCTCCCAAGTCCTACCCAAACATTATTCAATAGTCTTCTTTATTTCCCATGCGTCATGCGTCATGCGTCATGCGAGGACAATAAAAGGGAAAAAATTTTGGAAATAAAAATAAAATGAAACAAATTAAGAATGTCCAAAGTAGGTGACGGAAGCAATGACAAAATCATCATCAAGCTGAAAGTCAGCAGTTAAACACGTGTCACTTTCATTTTTTTTAATTACAATGATATACTTTACACCAAAAGAGGAAGAGGCTTAACACATTATGAGCAGTCTAATCTGGTATCAAATTTGTTATTTATGAAATTCGAAATTAAGATATCTCACTTACAAGTGTAATATTAAATAGAATATCACATCATGAAGAGAAATAACATAAATTGTAATATTAAGTGGCGTATCACTTTCAAGTTAGACTGTCAACTGGTGCAACTCAACCCAACTGGCTGCGGTCAGCCCAGCTCTCTCTATCTCTCTCTCTCTCTCTCTATAGGACTATGACTGAGTGGCACTCTCTCGCCCCACGTGTCAGAATTGAAAAATGTGAAAACGTGGTGTGCCCTTTGTGTGCGTGCGGGTGGGTATATATATCGCCTCTTGGGTCCTTTGTGCTCCAATATTCTCGCTGGAAATCTCAGAAGAAGCATATTAGGCAGAGCAAGAGGCAGAGGAAAGAGAAGAAGAAAGAAAAAGGGAAAGAATAAAAGTAAATCAGTAAAAAATAATTATGAGCGGAGGAGGTGACGAGCGGAAGCAGCAGCAGCAGCTGGAGTTACCTCCGGGGTTCAGATTTCACCCGACGGATGAGGAGCTGGTGAACCATTATTTGTGCAGGAAATGCGCTTCCCAGCCTCTCGCTGTTCCAATCATCACAGAAATTGATCTTTACAAATTTGATCCATGGCACCTCCCTCGTATGTTAATTTATCCCTATTTTTTTTTTTTTTTTTTTTTTTTTTTTGAAAATTTTGGTCTGGGTCGATCTCAATTTTCTCTAAATTCTTGGATTTTTTTTGTGGTATGCAGACCTGGCACTTTACGGAGAGAAAGAATGGTATTTCTTTTCGCCAAGGGACAGAAAATATCCAAACGGTTCAAGGCCGAACCGGGCAGCTGGAACTGGGTACTGGAAGGCGACTGGGGCAGACAAGCACATTGGAAAGCCCAAGGCACTCGGGATCAAAAAGGCACTCGTCTTCTACGCCGGTAAACCCCCAAAAGGACTCAAAACCAATTGGATCATGCACGAGTACCGCCTCGCCAATGTCGACCGCTCCGCCGCCGCTGCCAAGAAACATAAAAACCTCAGGGTACGTCCGTCTTTCTACACCTTTTCTCTTTTACCATTATACCCTTGGACTTTCACAAACGTAACTTGTGGTTGGAAGAATTTTCCAACTTTACAATTAGTATTAACCACATTCACAATCCCCTTATGCAGTTTTAGATTAAATTAAAATATCGCCTTGGGGAAATAAATGAATCCGAGTCCTAAGCACGCTTATATATTTTTATTTTAGTTTGTTCAACCAATTAAAGTGCTTATCTTTTTTATTTGATGTTTATGTAATGCAGCTTGATGATTGGGTACTATGCCGCATATACAATAAGAAGGGCAGCATAGAGAAACAAAATCTTACTACCAAGTACCCAGAAATATTGGACGAGCAAAAACCTGAAATGACCATAATGCCCCCACCACCACAAACAGCATCACACACTCATCACATGATGGATGTGTCGATGGATTCAGTACCCAGGTTGCAGCAGACGGCGGACTACTCGAGCTGCTCGGAGCATGTGCTGTCGCCGGAGGTTACGCCGGAGAAGGAGGTCCAAAGTGAACTGAAATGGAGCAATGAAGTGGAGAATACCTTTAATACTGTTGATAATCAGTTCCTGAATTACATGGATGGCTTCTCGGATATTATGGACCCCTTTGGGGGCCGAATGCAAATGGAGCAGCAGCAACCCTACCAGTTGCAGGACAGGTTCTCCTACCCCCACGACCAATTTTAAGCCAACTTAAAATGGCAAGACAGAGAACAACAAAGAAGAAAAAAAGATCCCCGTAATTATATGATTTAGAAGTAGCTGGTATTATTCTTTTGAATTTGGTTACGTGACCAATTTAATTTAATTTTGGATGTCTGCAAAAAAAAAAAAAAAAGGGACGTTTGGTGACTAGTGTAGTGAGCAAGACAAAAAGCACCAAAGCTCTGTAACATGGGCTGTTGGTTCAGTTTTTCCATAATGTTAAATATGTAATAAGATTTCTGTACAAATTTTTCCTAATTTGTTCAAAGTTATGTAGCACAGAGAATTGTTTTATTTTTTCTTTTAGTATGTACGATATAGATGAGATAAATTTTTTAAGTTCAACATAAGTCACCACTAATATTCATCAATATTTTGTTTAATTTTATCACCTATTTATTATGTCACAGCTCGTCCCGAGATCTTTTACCGAAGTTATGAAAATACGGAATTGTCCCTAAAGATTTCTAAGGTGTGTTTGTGACTTATACATTTGATTAATATTGTCCTTCCTAAGTTTGTGGAAAATTTAATTGGAACTTAGGTTATGTTTTCATTTGTGTGGTTAGGGATTAATGTGGACCACACACACACAAACCTGCCTTTTCTCTCTATCCCGTGGACTTTCTCTCCCTTCTCTCTCTCGGTTTTTCTGCACCTTTGTCACTGTGCACGTACGGACAAGCTTATTCTACACCATTTCTTCACAGATCGAAGGTTCTAAGGTAAGAATCGAACTCATCTTGAGTCCCTGAGTTCAAACATAGTAATTTTGGAACTTAAGACCTTCGAAATCATCGTGAAACCCTAACCCCGAAAACGTGCACTGTTCATGCACACGTAAAACATTGTGTTTCAGGGAATTTCAAGCTCACAGTGAGCTTAAGGAGGTTCTCACGAGCTTCGGGGTACTTCGTTGGTAGAATTTGGACGTCGGAGGACTGAGAACGAAGCTTTCCAAATTTGGCCGGATTATCGAGCTTCCTCAGGTAAGATCTAGTGGATTTTAGACCTCGAAACTGTTGGAAGTATGCCCACAAAGCCACTCATTTGATGTAATAGCTTTTTGGAATACTTAATATGTTAAACTTTTATATGTTTAACGGAAGGGCAATACTTATTGTTAATCACTATTTATTGAATCATGTGTTTAATCAATAAGAGAATCCAAGGGATGTATTTGACATAAGAGATAAGTGATCTAATGAGTTAGATTAAGGAGACCTTTCTCTTATGTTCATTCCTAAAACGTTCCTAGCCATAGGATTGCCAATTGGGCATTGACAATCCGCTAAGGTTAGTATGTGTTATGTTGACTCAAACGTGAGTATGAACTAGTCTCAAGTCATTTGGTGTTGGACACTAAGACAAACACATAGGTGCTCGAAAGAGTAATCGAGTACACTGAACTGCGATTAATGAGAGTTCAAACATACATGTCATGTACGAACTCTAAGGTTACAATATGCAAAGTAGTCCTTAGACCTGAGGCATCATAGATGTCTAATGGTTAGGTCCTTGATCTTTGATCATGACAAAGGCATTCCCTCGGATTGTCCACGGCATTGTTGGGGTCATGTGATCTAGTCATGTAGGCATATGAATGCACAACAAGGGATCTCTAACCTTCCATGGTGGAAGGAGTATACTCTAAAATATGATTCTAAAGTCTTTGGCCAAAGCAAATGAATATGACTAAGGAAGATGTTCCAAATCATATTCAAGGGAATCATATAAGAAAGTATCACATTGGATAGTAGACATGAAACAAACTATCACTTAAAACAATGTGGTTAAGAGTATTGTATTAGAGAAGGACCGTATTGCATTGTAATTGTAACTGGATAGGTTCTCCAACCAATTCTACTTAGCTTGGGTAACCATGACATACTGCTAGGTGTCACTCATGGTTTGTGGAAGCCCTATTGATTAGCAAACACTAATCATCAAAAAGGGAGAATTGAAATGTGGTTTCAATTCACAATCGATAGTTAAGAGTAACATCGCCCACTGCCTCGCTAATTGGAACCTAATGGATCGCACACCAAATAAGGATATATGTGAAGCAATTAAATGAAATGGATAAGCAATTAAATGGTTTAATTGAAGAATGGTCAAGATTAATTAATTAGTTAATTAATTATACGAAATGTTCGTATTGGGCTTTTAAGTTGGTTTTAGGGCTTCGGGGCCCAAAAGTGTTTTGGTCCACAAGGCCCATTATGTTTAAGTTGTATGACAACTAAAACAAAATGGGCAATAAGCCCAATAACCATATAGGCCAACCATTTAGGGTGAGGGTATGCAAGTTTGCTTAATTGCAAGTTTGCCACTCACCTAAGAAATGAAGTATAAATTCATCTTTATAGCTTTGTTTTCAATTAGGGTTTTCTAAGCTACTTGGGGATAGTTATCTAGCAAATTTACTTCCCTAAGTGATCCATTTTCATTCTCACAAATTACATCCTTGGTGAAGAGACATAGAGACATCAAACTTTTGGTGTTTTGGAGAACTAATCCTCAAATCCTCAAAGAAGCAAAGGAGCACTAAAAGGAGGGAAATCACAAGGAAGATCCAAGGAGCAAGGAGGTGACTTGAAGGCCCTCCACTTGGGTGAATCCCTTGTGTAATCAAGGATGAGCTTCAAGGGTAAAGAATCTCTAAATTCTTCATATTCTTTAATGTTGTTAAAGAGTCTTTTGATTCACCATATACTAGGCTTTGAAAGTCATGGGTTTCATGAATTGTTTTTGGATGCATGCCTACTTTAAAGAGTTAATTGTTAGCATATGTATTCAAATGTTCATACATGTTCTTAGCTAGGACAAAATTTTTCCTTCAGAAACTTGTTTAACGTGATTCTACCTGCTTAGGGCTTCATTTTGGTATAAATTGCGTGAGAAATGGTGAAGAATCGAGGGAGAAACCTTAGTTAGAAATTTTCCCAGTTTTCTGGCGCCGGCGAGATTTTCCGGTGTCTGGAGGTAGGGGATGACGCGCGTGGGGGTGCGTAGCACCGTGCCTCTCCCGGCGCGTGGGGGCGCGTGCGGCGTTGAAAAATTATTCTAAAAATATCTCGACGTCCGTGACGTCGAGTAGGCACTGTGGTATATTCATATACCCAAATTGAGCATCGTATGAGAAGTTATTGCGTATTGTTGGTTATATGCTTTAAAATAACGTTTTTATAGCTGTTTCGCATATAGGTGAGACCTATCCCGAGGACGAGCGCATTCAAGGGCGTCACGGGGGTTACGACCCTTCGACTTACCAGTGAGTGGGCAGTTATTTTCTATATATACCTATATACTACTGACTTTTCCCAGAAATTGAATTTAAATAATAGTATGTTTTAAAATGCCATGCATGCATATTATATGAAATATATGAACTAGTATTTGATGCATATATGTTAAATGGTGTTGTGGACGCACAGGTGAGTATCATGTGAGTTTTATGTTGTTCATGTGATTTATTGTTTGATGTGATTTATGTTGAGAGCTCATAACTTGCACACCCGGTGTTAGTGCTTATATTATTCACCCTGCACCACACGCTCACCTTGGATCCAAGTAGGTGCATGTCGTACAGACCACTAGAGGTGGTTCCGACATGTCGTACAGACCATTAGAGGTGGTTCCGACTTGTAGGTGACTTTAGATTATTATACAGCTATTGATGAGAGAAGCACTAGAGCGTATTCTTACACCATTCTGGTCGTACAGACTACTTCAAATAGTTCCGACTTGTGTGCAGAGTAGTGCCGTACAGGTCACAGTTGGTGACTCCAGCTGGATTGGGTATTGAGCCATATAATTAGCCGTACAGGACAACTGCAGGGTCTCCGGTTGATTCCTTATTTCACCTGTTATATTGATGCATCCTTATTATGTTTTGAAGCATAGCATGGCATATTTTCCTGAAAAGTGTTAAAGACTTGTGATTTGAGTTATTTGCTGTTATATATGGTTATATATATATATACTATTTTTCTGGGAAAATATACAGGTTTTACAGCGAGGGGTTAGAAGTGTTATTAAATGAAATATTTTCGAAAAGCTTTGTTTTACTGACCCACTCAATCTTGTTTTGCGCCCCTCCAGGTTCTAGTTAGTAGTGTTGGTGGCTCACGAGGATTTCCACGGCGTTCTAACAAACTACTTAAATGTAGGACTCACCTTCGTGTGTTGTAATTTAGTAATGGTCCTACTTGACTGCACCTAGTACTTATGCTATGATTATGTGTGTTTCACACTTAAACTCACTCTAGCATGTTAGTTGGATATTATTGCTAGTAGTTCGTTTTTATTCCTTCGTATTTCTTTTACCTTTTTGCTTCCGCGTCACACTTTTGGTTACGTCACGCCCACGTGACGGCTAGCACGCCCTGATTTTAGGGTCGGGGTGTGTCATATTAGGTGTGCAGTTTCATTATAAAAGACTTGAGTGATATTAGAAATAAACCTCCCACTGTTGTGGCTTATAATTAACTGAGGGAGAGAAAGGGTGCATGGCATAGAGAGAGATGGAGAATAGGCTTGAGGAATTCTGTGTGAGTGTGTGTGTTATTTTTACATGGAATTATGTGTATTATTCCTCAATCCTTATACCTTTATTTATAGTAAGCCAAGGAGAATTCCTTGCCTTGCAAGTAATACAATTCTAAAGGTAAAAGATCTTCTAGTATCCTAAAGGAATTGTTATTGGCACTCCAAAATTCTTATTCTACACTCCAAACTTTCTCTATTTAGAAAGAAAAATACACTTGTGATGAGTGTAGAATGACAGTTTTGGAGTGCCAATAACACTTCCCATCCTAAATATAATCTACTAATGATTTACACAATCACACATGTGCTAGAAATATATTCATAACACTTCCCCATGAGTGTGTGAATGTAGAAGTAGTTGATGATATCGTCTCATCTAGTCGGCACAAGTGGCGAATGTGAGTCTCAAAACAAACGAAGGAATGCATGGGTAGTAAAACTCATAAAACCTTGTTATGGTAAAACCCAAGGTGGGATAAACCCGTAGTCTAAGGAGAAAAATGACAAGTTGCATTAAGTCAAAACTAATAGTCACCAAGACGCAAGCAGAGTGCTCACAAGAGTATGACTAGCCTAGGATGTGTGCCTCATTAAAACCTAGCAGGTAGCAAAAATCCAGTGGGAAAAATGCTCCTAATCATAGGGAAAAACAATACATTATGATCAAGTGAGTATACTTCTGGATACTCCCCATGAATTTGATAAAACTTCCAAATAAGAACTACAAACATTGCTAATAAAAAAGTTACGCATACAAATTCCTTGGACAAACTTCTCGAAGGTAGACTTCTACGGTGACGTTATGTAGAAGTCGGCATGGTTGTCTTTGGATAGAATTGCTTGACTTCAATTTTCTAATGCTCATGCTGATGCAGACACAATATGCTTGCTGTTGACTTCTTGGATGTAACATGTTAAGATCTAATCGACACATGCGGCGTTGTCTTCATAAATCATTGTTGGGACTCAACAAGGGATGAAAATTGTAGGTACTTCGAAAGTGCGCAACAAGAGCTCTCAACCATGCTTCTCAAGAGTGGCATAGTGAGGCGCGGTGAGTTTTGGAATGAATTGAACATTTCGCAAGTAAGGTCTATTTGGTTAACCTCCAAGATATTACGGTGTCCTTAATAGTAAAGACATTGGGAAGGTTCCCTATGCATGCCAGACAGATAGTTTGAGTCAACGTATCCCACAAGGTAGGCATCTTTCCGAGAACCAAGGAGTGTGATTCATTATAAGATGCATATAACTAGATTAAGCCCAAATCTGTAGTAATGAAAAAACATCTTGAACACCAATTTGGTGGTGGCATGTATGCGCAGTTGTAACGACCCGAAATTTTTTATTTGGAAGCAAATACTAAGATAGGCCCAAAATTTATTTTGGAAGATAATCACCAAATTCCTTTTCTTAGACAATTCCAAGAAAAGATTAATTCTCAGTTATTTTATTATGGCTGCATCTAACCTCGTTAGACTGCCTACGTATCCTATAAAGGGGTCAAGCCATTCGTAGTTCACATTACGCTTCAAGTGGCAGTCGACGTTTTATTTTACGAACTTAGAAATCTAATTCAGGAAGATCCGTATGTCGGATTCCCGATCCGTAAATTCCTAAGCTCCTCAAATATTACTTATTATAATGTCTCAAAGTTTGGCGACGATCCAATGGTTGGATCGTCGATTCCCAAATTAATTAAGCATTGTATAGTAGCGAAATTTAGGTTCAACCGATCCACCTACACCATACGATTATCAAATTTAGACTCAAGACATCTAATTAGGCTTAAAATAATGTCTACGGCCCTCTGGCCACGCGCCGCCGTTGGTGGCGGTCGATCGCCCCGGCTCGCTGAAAAATTTCAACTATTTCTAAAATTTCTCAAAAATTACAGAAATGAAGATCTCAAAGAGTAGAGCAAACTTTGTACCTGTGGCCAAGTCCAATCTGGCCTGGAAACACCTCAAATTGCCCACAAACAAACCGGACCCTAGAATTTGGGTGTCCCCGATCCGCCACATCCGGTGCTCCACTGCCCCAACCAACACTTGGGCTTTGTTCTAGGCCTCAAGGGGAGTCTAAAGGTGGTGGTAACTAAAGTGTTTAGATTTAAAAATTAGGGAAATCGCCGCCACAAATATTGTCGCACCACCGTACAAATTCCACTATTTCAAGGCTAGATTTTACCAAATATGGGGTGAAATGGGTAGGGAGGAGATCAAGGAAGGGTTTCCAGGTGATGGCACGAAGGAATTCATCGGAAAACGGACGAGAAACTGTCGGAAAGCTCACAAAGCCCTGCGAAGCTGGATCGAGTCGACAGGTTGAGAATGGGTCCTCAAAGATCCAGTGCTTTCCCCCTTCTCCTTTTCCTCATTTTCCACTTTTCTGATTGGCCTTCTCCCCCTCTCTCCTAGCCATAGCCACCCACATGGCACCTCACAATTTTCTGGAGCATTCCAGATTATGATCAAATGACCATTTCACCATTTTCTTTGCTCGCTTATAACTTCTTCGTTATAACTCCATTTCACGAATGGTTTGTGCCTACACGTTCGTGAGATCGAGCTCTATCCAAATATGCCAAGAAATACAATAAAACATATGAGGATAAAATACATCCTCATAAAATTACGTTTAGCCAACTAGGAGCATTTTCGTCATTTCCACTTATCGATAAAGTTTTCCGCATAATCACATATTTAAAATTTTCCCAGGGTATTACATTCGGTCCCCATTAAAATAAATCTCGTCCTCGAGATTTCTACCCTTGAATAACGAAAAAGGAATTAATGCTAATTCCAACATTCCATTTATAGTGAATGAAGTCATAAACTCAGTCTTACGATTTTATTCAAGCCCCCAAAATAAATACTTCCACAAAGTAATCATTTATACTCAGGTTTCCTACCACGCTCATTGGTAGATTAAATATCAAAAAATTTAGCCATACACATTGGCAAACATAATACCAAACATCAAGCCATAATCCTCAAGGCCTAAATAAATACTAGATTATCAACCACTTCTACCGTTAGTTAGATAAATACTAGCATCATAATCACAATCATTGGTAAACTACTTACCATCATTACCCTATTCATCATTGGCAAAACAATTATCGTAAATTCCCAGCCGTAACCATCGTCGGCCAAATAAATATCAAAATTTCAAGCCATAGTCATCAGTGGCTAAATAAATATCACAACTTCAAGCCAAACCATTAGAATTGGCAAATCAAATATTAGAAATTCCAACCAAAATCATTGGAATTTCCAATCACAATTATTGGTAAAACCACTTACCATCATTGGCTATACGTAGCTGTTACTACGATTTTTCCTCAAAATTTCTAGCCACAATCACTGGCGATATCAGCATCAGAAAATTTTTGCCATTTTCATCCTTGGCAACCAAATATTATAATTTCCAGCCAAACAATTATCACAATACCAAGCCATAATCATCAGCGGCTAAGTGAATATTACAATATCAAGCCAAACCATCAAAATTGGCAAGTCAAATATTAGAAATTCCAGCCAAAATCATTGGAATTTCTAATCACTGGCAACCAAATATCATAATTTCCAGCCAAACAATTATCACAATACCAAGCCATAATCATCAACGGTTAAGTGAATATCACAATATCAAGCCAAACCATCAGAATTGGCAAGTATTAGAAATTCCAGCCAAAATCATTGGAATTTCTAATCACAATCACTGATAAAATCACTTACCATCGTTGGCTTTACACAGCCGTCACCACGGTTCACTTTAAAAACTCGTGTGCCAACATAATCCTACACCTAGAAGTAGGGTAACGAGAGTGTCCATTTAATCCTACACCCAGAACCAAGTACCCTCCCCACGGGATATGGTACAAGTCCGGCAGGGGATCAAAATCCAGGGCAGCACGCGGTGCCCTTTGCTCCTAGTAACTCTCAATCCAGGAATGTCCATTTCCAACGGCCATACCACATAGACTATCCCGCAGGAGTAGCCCGACCGTATAACACCATCTGAAGGTTTAGGAAATCGAAACTCAAGGGAACCTCACAGTCCCTTTCACTCTCAAGTCAGCAAAATCATCCAGGAACCTGCATTCACAACTCACAGGAACCCGTACTCACAACCACACAAGTGAGTAATCCACAATACATATATGTAACTCACATATTCATAGGAATTATGAAATATTGCAACCACAATGCAAATCATACTTTCCACTAACGAAATTCCATAATCACTATGGAAAATTACACCACAATCACAATGCAAATAATATATGTATCTCACATATATATTGTTGGAAGTATGCCCACAAAGCCACTCATTTGATGTAATAGCTTTTTGGAATACTTAATGTATTAAACTTTTATATGTTTAATAGAGGGCAAAGCTTATTGTTAATCACTATTTATTGTATCATGTGTTTAAGCAATAAAGGAATCCAAGGGATGTATTTGGTCTAAGAGATAAGTGATCTAAATGAGTTAGATTAACGAGACCTTTCTCTTATGTTCCTTCCTAAAACGTTCCTAGCCATAGGATTGCCAATTGGGCATTGACGATTGCTAAGGTTAGTATGTGTTATGTTGACTCAAGCGTGAGTATGACTAGTCTCAAGTCATTTGGTGTTGGACACTAAGACAAACACATATGTGCTCGAAAGAGTAATCGAGTACACTGAACTACGATCAAAAGAGAGTTCGAACATACATGTCATGTATGAACTCTAAAGTTGCAATATGCAAAGTAGTCCTTTGACCTGAGGCATCATAGATGTCTAATGGTTAGGTCCTTGATCTTTGATCGTGTCAACGGCATTCCCTCGGAGTGTCCACGGCATTGTTGGGGTCAAGCTATCTAGTCGTGTAGGCATATGAATGCACAACAAGGGATCTCTAACCTTCCATGGTGGAAGGAGAATACTCTAAGATATGATTCTAAAGTCTTTGGCCAAAGCAAATGAATATGACTTAGGAAGTTTGTTCCAAATCATATTCAAGGGAATCATATAGAGAAGTATCGCATTGGATAGTAGACATGAAACAAACTATCATTTAAACAATGTGATTAAGAGTATTGTATTAGAGAAGGACCGTATTGCATTGTAGTTGTAACTGGATAGATTCTCCAACCAATTCTACTTAGCTTGGGTAACCATGACATACTGCTAGGTGTCACTCATGGTTTGTGGAAGCCCTAATGATTAGCAAACACTAATCATCAAAGGGAGAATTGAAATGTGGTTTCAATTCACAATCGATCGTTAAGAGTAACATCGCCCACTGCCTCGCTAATTGGAACCTAATGGATCGTACACCGAGTAAGGATGTGTGTGAAGAAATTAAATGAAATGGATAAGCAATTAAATGGTTTAATTAAAGAATGGTCAAGATTAATTAATTAGTTAATTAATTTTACGAAAGGTTCGTATTGGGCTTATATGTTGGTTTTGGGTTTCGGGGCCCAAAAGCGTTTTGGTCCAAAAGGCCCATTGTGTTTAAGTTGTATGACAACTAAAACAAAATGGGCAAATAGCCCAATAACATTAATATGGCCGGCCATTAGGGTGAATGGGCAAGCTTGGATTAATTACAAGTTTGCCACTCACTTGTAATGAAGTATAAATTCAACTTTATAGCTTTGTTTTCAAAAGGGGTTTTCTTGTTGAAATTGGGTGAAACATTTTCTCTCCTTTTTCTCCAAGAGGCCGGCCACTAAGGGGAGGGACATCTAGCAATCTCTTCTTCCCTAAGTCATCCATATCATCTTCACAAGATATATCCTTGGTGAAGAGACTTAGAGACATCAAACTTTTGGTGTTTTGGAGAACAAATCCTCATTTCCTCAAATCTTCAAAGGAGCACTAAAGGGAGGATAGCACAAGGAGGATCCAAGGAGCTTGGAGGTGACTTGAAGGCCCTCCACTTGGGTGAATCCCTTGTGTAAACAAGGATGAGCTTCAAGGGTAAAGAAACTCTAAATCTTTACTTCTCTTTAATGTTGTTAAAGAGTTTATTGGTTCACCATATACTAGGCTTTGAAAGTCATGGGTTTTATGAATTGTTTTTGGATGCATGCCTACTTTAAAGTGTTAATAGCTTGCATGTGTATTCAAATGTTCATACTTGTTCTTAGCTAGGACAAAATTTTTCCTTCAAGTGGTATCAGAGCCTAGGCCTAGTTTATGGTGAATCCTTTTGGGTTTTGTGACTTTCATATTTTGTGATTTAAATGTTGTAAATGTTACAAGCTTTGTTCTTGCTTTTGAATATATAAATTTTGCTAGAAAATTTAGCATCTCAAATGTTGTAGATGTATTTCATTTAAGCATGAATATTGGAACTAAAATTTGGTGCCATGTGTTTTGGGAAATTCGGCCAAATCCAAAGGGTGATTTTTTTGGGTTCATGTTTGTCTTGTTAAAATGGTTTTAAGGTGACTTTTGGAACCCCTAAGTACCCTAGGATATTAGCCCTCTTTTGAGTGGTGAAAAATTGAGTTTTGGTGATTGAAAACATTCATGGAGCTATTATGAGTTTTCATGGTGTTCTTCAATGTTCTTGAAGTTCTTGCCAAGAACAAAAAGGTTTGAAGTTTTGATTCAAAAATTTTTATGTTTTTCATAAAGTTTTGGTTTATTAGTTGATGGTTGATGGTTATTGGTGAGAAGTGATGAAATGGTTTTAATGTTTTGTCATAGACTTTATTTTTTCTTACAAACCATCAATTTCACCAATAACTCACCCACCAAAATCAACTTGCATATTGCACATGCATGCACAACTTGCATAAAACCCTTTCACACTCATTCACACCTCTAAAACCGGCCACCCCCTAGTGGGGGTACTTTTGGGGCCTTTTGTGCAATTACATAAAGTTTTGATAATTTTGTGTTTTTGTATTTTGGCCCAAAAGTTTACGTTTTTACGTTTAGGCTTAAAAACTCTAAAGGACAAATTGTTTTGATCCTTTAATGATGTTTTTACATTAATAAAATTTTGGGTTCTAGTTGAAATTACATGAAGTTGTGGACTTTTGTGTTTTTTCAAAGTGACCCCAAAAGTTTTTGTATTTGCATTATGGCCCAATTGTTGTGGTCATAGTTTCCTTTTGGCCCAAATAAAATGAGAACAAAATGGTTTTGTCTCTTTAATGAGAATTGGATTTTCATTTCACTTAGTCCCATTTAAATCAATTCTATGGATCCAAAAACCAATTGTTTAAAGTTGTTTTCTTAGTTAATTTTGATTGATTAAGAAAAGGATGATTATGAACCAATGGCCACGATAATTGAGCTATGTGATTGGCCGATTTACATTATGAATGTTTGGGTTTTAGTAGTGTAGATTTGAATGTAATTTGATTAATTCAAGTTGTTGTAAATGGACATAAGTCCATCATTTGATTTGTGTTGTAAAAGGGCATAAGCCCTTCTTATTATTTCATGTATTCCTTTTGTTTATATGTATGCTAAATGGAATAGTTGGGTCCAACGCCCAATAGGAAATAACGGTTTAATTGGATTAAACGCGTAACTAAAATCAACAACTACCTACCTTAGACCCAAGGTCCAACACAAGGCTCGTGTTGGATCAAATTAAACGGTTCATAATCATCCTAAGACCTAATATGACTATATAGTCCATATGAGGATGCAATGCATTCGTTAGTAGTTCTATATAGTCTCACTTATTTCTTCGAAATAGTGGGAGTATTATAAACTACTAAATTCATATTAACTTGGACCAATGGTTGTGATAGGCCCAAGTTCTTTTAATGTGATTAAAATGTTTTGATGTAGCCCAAAACTACTCCCTCAAAACGAATATTAAGTTGATAAGCGAGAGATGTTTAGAATATCTCTTCGTAGGCCTTCCACCGTGGTGGGCTCCAAGCGTTTGTGACTCATGCACCGGCTTCACCCTATCATGGGGAAGTACAAAGTATGTGCTTACATCCAGGAGGAGTCCATAAACATATGATGAGGTGAGTGTAGGCAACGAGGATAGCCAACATCGTATCATCGTGAGGCTATTCTTGAACCCCTTCACGAACTAAGCATGGTGGGAATAACTTAAACTAAGTGCAATGGTGCCAACATCGTATCATCGTGAGGCAACATTCTCTAGAGGCCAAACGGATGGGTAATTACAAAAGTTGTAAATGAATAATGCGTTATTCTCTCATCATTATTTTTGCTAGCCAACATCGTATCATCGTGAGGTGGGCTTGGTAATGGTGAGTCTCCCATAACCCGCTAAGAGTTCAATATAACTCTCGAATTCTATTGAGGGATGTGGAATTTGCCAAAAAATAGTGGGTGGTACTATTTGATTCAAAGACCCAATCAAATAGTTTTAAACAAACAATCTAATACGATTTCTGTTATGTTATGTAGTGAACGACATGCCTAAAATTATACCCACCATTATACTTGACAAAAGGGGCCTTAAGGGCCAACGTTTCCTTGCTTGGTATCGCCACATTGAGAATGTCTCAAAGGTGAAAGACATATTGTATGTGCTTAAGCAATCCCCTCCTCATGTACCTCCTACGAAATTAGCTTCAAAGGAGGAGTGTCAAAATTATGTTAGACACTATGAGAATGACTTACAAGCCAAATGCTTAATCCTCACTTCACTTAGTGAGGAGCTTATGAAGCTACATAAGCACATAGACACTTCTTGTGCCATGGTTGAAAGTTTGCATAAGATGCATGACATTGAGACTAGTAATGTACGATTCTCAAATGCTTGTAGTCTAATGAATGCCAAGATGGCAAAGGGGGCATCGGTCCACAAACATGGACAAAAGATGGAAAAGATATTTAAAGATCTTAAAAGTTTAGGAACTTCCATCGATGGGAAAATGGCCCAAGACTTTTTCCTTGCATCTCTCTCGGATGATTTCACTAAGTTTATTGTAAACTATAAAGTGAATAGATTCGATCATTCTTTGATAGATATGATTGACATGTGCTGTAAATTTGAAAAAGGTTTCAAAAGGGACAGTGGGAGTGAGAATGCAATGACAAGGAAAAGGTTGCATAAGAAGAAGGCAAAGAAATCCAAAGGAACATGCTTTCATTGTGGAAAGGATGAAGGTTGGAAGAAGAAATACAGGGTGCGCATTGCGAGCCTTATGACACGAACTTTTGAAGAGACTATTTCTGTCATAGAGAGTTCTTTTACAGTGAGCTAAAATTCCTGGATATTTGATTCAGGCGCTAGTCAACATATCTGTAATACGATGCAGGGACTAGTGGGGAGCAAGTCACTGAGCAATGGGGAGATGATTGTGCGAGTTGGGAACGACACTAAAATCTCGGCGAAAGCAATAGGCACCTACATGCTTAACCTACCCTCTGGGGAAGTCCTGGAACTTAAAAATTGTTTATATTTTCCTTCATGTATAAAGAATTTGATTTCCATCTCTAAGCTTTTACGAGATGGGCACTCAGTATTGTTTGACAAAATGAGTTGCACTTTATACTTGAACGGTCGTATTATCTCTCATGGTAATATGATAGATGGACTTTTTCACCTAGAGACGAATAGTGGGATGCACTGTATTGTAAGCAGGAATACCTCAAAACCCAAAAGGGCTAGAGAAGAAGTTAACCAAGAAAAGATGTGGCATCTTAAACTTGGACATGTGAACCTTGATAAGATTCACAAGATGTCGAAAGACGGATATATCCACCCATTAGGTAATGACCAGATGGGTACTTGTGAATGTTACTTGAAAGGGAAAATGACCAAATCTCCATTTACTGGAAAAGGAGAGTGTGCCACTGAAATTCTAGGGTTAATCCACACTGACGTATGTGGACCTATGTCTACTATGTCGAAAGGAGGCTTCTCCTACTATATCACATTCACCGACGATCACTCTCGGTTTGGCTATGTGTATCTTATGAAGTACAAGTCAGAATCCTTTGAAAAGTTCAAAGAATTCAAGAATGAAGTAGAGAAGCAAACTGGGAAACAGATAAAGATCCTAAGATCGGATCGAGGGGGTGAATATCTGAGTAACGAGTTCCTAGATTATCTCAAAGAGTGTGGAATAATATCACAGTGGACTCCACCGGGAACTCCACAACTCAATGGAGTTTCTGAAAGGAGAAATCGAACCTTGATGAACATGGTTCGTTCTATGATGAGTTCTGCTGATCTACCAGTAACATTCTGGGGATACGCTCTATATACAGCAGCTTACTTGCTTAATAGAGTACGTTCCAAATCAGTTTCACAAACGCCCTATGAGATATGGCATGGAAGAAAGCCAAGTCTTAAACACATTAAGATTTGGGGTTGTGAAGCATATGTCAAGAAGCTTGAAGCTACTAAGCTTGAAGCGAGATCAGTAAGATGCTATTTTGTGGGATATCCTAAAGAAACTATGGGATATGAGTTCTACCATCCTGACGACCAGAAAGTATTTGTCGCCAGAACTGCTAAGTTTCTGAACGACTACCTAGAGGAAGAGCTCTATATGACTCAACCCGAAGGTTTCGTGTCCAAGTCTGAAAAGACTATGGTATGCAAGCTTCAAAGGTCCATTTATGGACTTAAGCAAGCCTCCAGGAGCTGGAACATTCGTTTCGACACTGAAATCAAAACGTTTGGTTTTACTCAAAACGAAGACGACAATTGTGTTTATCAAAAGGTCGTTGGGGATGCAGTTGTATTCCTAGTGTTATATGTAGATGACATATTACTATTCGGGAATGACACTGCAATACTTTCTTCTGTAAAAGTGTGGTTGTCCAAAACCTTCCACATGAAAGATTTAGGAGATGCATCTTATGTACTTGGGATTAAGCTCTATCGTGATAGATCCAGAAAATTAATTGGATTATCCCAATCTATGTACATTGATAAGTTGCTAAGTAGGTTCCAGATGGAACAATCTAAGAAAGGTTTTCTTCCTGTTAGACATGGAATTCACCTTTCTAAGTCCATGGAACCTAAAACTCCTGAAGAGATACGGCAAATGAGTTATATTCCTTATGCTTCCGCCATAGGAAGTCTCATGTATGCCATGATATGCACAAGGCCAGATATTGCATATGATGTGAGCATTACTAGTCGATATCAATCTAACCCAGGATCAGAACACTGGGCAGCTGTCAAGATGGTCCTTAAGTACTTAAGAAGAACTAAGGACATGTTCCTCGTGTATGGAGGAGCGGCAGAGTTGCGAGTGGAAGGCTATACAGATGCAGATTTCCAATCTGACGTCGATGATAGAAGTTCCAACTCCGGATATGTATTCACTCTGAATGGTGGGGCTGTCAGTTGGAAAAGCAAGAAGCAAAGTGTAATTGCTGATTCCACGACAGAGGCTGAATATGTCGCTGCAGCTAAAGCCGGCAAAGAAGCGTTCTGGATGAAGAAGTTCATCACTGAACTTGGAGTGGTTCCAACCATTACATCACCAGTAACTTTGTACTGTGATAATAGTGGGGCGATAGCTCAAGCCAAGGAACCCAGGGCACATCAAAAGAACAAGCATTTTGACAGACGCTTTAATATCATAAGAAGATATGCTGCCGAGGGGAAAGTCAATATCCTCAAAGTTGCTTCAGCCGATAACGTAGCAGATCCACTGACAAAGCCAATGTCTCAAATCCAGCTTGATCGTCATATGGATAAGATGGGTATTAGATACATGGGAGGATGGCTTTGAGTGCAAGTGGGAGATTGTTGGAAGTATGCCCACAAAGCCACTCATTTGATGTAATAGCTTTTTGGAATACTTAATGTATTAAACTTTTATATGTTTAATGGAGGGCAAAGCTTATTGTTAATCACTATTTATTGTATCATGTGTTTAAGCAATAAGGGAATCCAAGGGATATATTTGGTCTAACAGATAAGTGATCTAAATGAGTTAGATTAACGAGACCTTTCTCTTATGTTCATTCCTAAAACGTTCCTAGCCATAGGATTGCCAATTGGGCATTTGAAGGAAGATTTGTGAAAAACATGTTCATTTGAATAACATCTATAGCATGCAATTAACAATTAAAAGGCGGAATCATGCTTGCATGCATTCAAAAACAAAACATTAACCAAGAAATTCAAAGCCTAGTAGATTGGTGAACCAAGACTCAACTCAAATCAAAGTGAGTTGAGAAATATATACCTTTGTAGATTCCTCTTTGCATAAGCAAAGGCTAATCACCCAAACAGAGGGCCTTCATTCCTTGCATCTAAAATCTATGGATTTGGATGGATGAAAAGGTTTCTCCAAGTTCCCAAAATTGAGAACCTCTAAGTCTCCACACCAAGGAGAGATTGGAGAAGAAAATGAGTGACCTTGGAGTAGTAGTATGGCTAGATACACCCTCCAAGGGGCCAGCCTCTTTAGAGAGAAATGGAGAGACATGTTCTCTCAAATTTTCTCCAAAACAAACCCTTAAATGAATTTTGGCTATAAAGTCATATTTATACCTTAATTCATTGGAGTGGCAAACTTGTAAATAAGTCCAAAACCCACTCCAAAAGCATCATGGCCGGCCTTGGGGTTTCATTGGGCCTTTTAGGACTTTTTGAATCATTATTCATTAAGTTGTCATACAACTTAAGTCAATGGGCTTGACGTTCGAAGTCCATTGGGCCTTAAGGTCCAAAACTATCCCGAGGTCTTTAACGAACTTATTCGTTTGATTAATTAACATATTAATTAATCCTTGCCATAAATAATTAAACCATTTAATTATTCTTACTCATCTCTGTTGTTTCTTCAATCTTTACCTTACACGATGTACGATCCATTAGGTTCATTTTAGCGAGGCAGTGGGCGATTCAGAACTCTTTCAAATCGATTGTGAATTGAAACTTACTTTCAATTCTCCCTTTAGTGATTATACACGTTTAGGGCTTCCACAAACCA
Source organism: Malus fusca (assembly GCA_035220775.1). Taxonomy (NCBI): domain Eukaryota; kingdom Viridiplantae; phylum Streptophyta; class Magnoliopsida; order Rosales; family Rosaceae; genus Malus; species Malus fusca. Next base: position 6,855,117 of record CM069059.1, read on the forward strand.
TGAGTGACACCTAGCAGCATATCATGGTTACCCAAGCTAATCAGAAGAGGTGGAGAACCTATTCAGTTTAGGATTACAAATGCAATACGGGCTTTCTCTAGTACAATACTCTTGACCACATTGTTTGGTTTGATAGTTTATTTATTCATGTCTACTATCCAATGTGATTCGTGTGCTTATATGATTACCTTGAATGTGATTTGGAACGCTTTCCTAAATCTCATTCATACTCTGGCCAGAGGTTCTAAATCATATCATAGAGTATTCTCCCTCAAATGGTTTGAAGGTTAGAGATCCCTTGTTGCGCATTCACTTGTCTCCGTGACTAAGTGGCTTAACCCCAACGATGCCGTGGACACCCCGATGGGGTGACTTTGACATAATCAAAGATCAAGGACTTAACCACAAGACAACTGTGATGCCTCAGGTCAAAGGACTACTTTGCATTATCCCAACCATGAGTTCTCATGTGACATGAATATGAGAACTCTTCGTTGATCGTGTTCAGTGGACTCATTCGCTATTGAGCACCTACGTACTTGTCTTGATGTCACACACACCAATGACTCGAGACTAGTCACTCTCCCTGAGAGAAGACACAACACGTACTGATCTTAACGGACTGTCAATGCCCAATTGGCAATCCTATGATCAGGAACGTTTAGGATGTGTCTACGAAAGAATGGTCTCATGAATCTAACTTCTTTAGATTGCATTCTCCCAATCACATATTCCTTGGACTTTATCGTTTAAGCATATAACATTTATATGAGACGGCTTAAACAATAATCTTTGCCCTTGATATTAAACTAGATTAGTTTAACATATGAAATGTCCGTAAAGTATCATCATATGATTGGCTTTAGGGCACATTTCCAACAATCTCCCACTTGCACTAGAGCCAATCAGCTTAGTCATCAGTGATGATACCTCTTCTGTAGTCATTTTATAAATGGCTGAGTAGTAGGCCTACGCAATGGATATCTATATGTTATCCATAGAAGCAACCTTGAGAATAACGACGTCACCATTATACATGATTCTTAATCATGTGGTTCAGTCTCTCATACGAGTTCGGATCTTGATGAGACCTTGATTCCCTGGCTTGAGCTATCGCCCCATTAGTGTCATAGTGTCAGTACACTAGATACACTTTCTGGTTGGAATCGAATAGAGAGTTCATAAATGAACTTTCCCATCCAAACAACATTGTTGTAAGCTTCTATATGGCAATATATTTTGCATTCATAATGGAACACACTAAAGTCATTACTTTAATGTTTCCATCCAAATATCTCTTTAGTCATAATAAAGAGATATCTGTTTATCTCTTCATTCATAATGAAGAAACATCCAATGATGGATTAGATTCATAATCTAATACATTTACGCTTCCTTTACGTTACTCTAATTCTTCCTCGATCTTTGAGGAATATATCCTTTAGTATTTCTTAAATACTTAAGGACTTACTTGACAATTGCCATGGTTCTGATCCTGGGCTTGCATTGATATTGTCTTGTACCGTTCTAGGTACAATTCATATCAACGTTTTTCATACAATATGAAATACGTAAATCACCTTTCTGCGTATGCATAAAGGATTCTATTTATGCATTATTTCTTTGGGAGTCAAAGGGTACGTTCCCTTTGAGAAGAGCAACTTCCTAGTCTCACTAGAGTTGTCTTTCTAATTAAAGTTTATCATCACATGAGAAACTTCCTAGGATCTTTTGTCTATTATTAGGGATTGATATAATCAAATTATATCTTGAAATCTATCAATATAGATTTCCATCCCATGTATATAGACTATATCTCCCATATACATTCTATCTTTATAGAATGTTTAAAGTCATAACTTTAACGAAGAAGTATTCTTTTCATTTCCAAAATTAATATATCATATATGTGTATATACATATTCTAATTTAGGAACATGATTAACTCCCACTAATCTTTTGTAAACCTAGTAAACAAAAGATTCATTTACATCTTTATGAGAAATCAAACGATTTGATCTTTCTCTCATAAGACGCTTATAGCTCCCACTAGCTTGCTAAGATCCATGATGGTTGGATCTCTACAACTTACATGTCTTTGTGATTCATAGTTTTAGACATATATTATTAAGACTATCTTAATAATGGTTTCGGAAACCCATATTATGTCCAAACATTGAATCACCATTTAGTTGTAGCTAGCAATCTTCGAATTAATTGAAACTAAGACTACGTCAAAGATGGTTTCTTCAAAGTCAACCATTCTCTTTGATTGTAGTCACCTTAAGCTACCAATTAGCTTATGAAGGTTTCATTATTTCGGGTCAAATGGTACTTTACCATTCCCTTGAGTATATATCATATATACACTCAATGTAGTCATAAGGATTTTCATTCTTATTTCTTTCAAATTAAGAGGTGCAACTCTATGACATAGTCATAAAGTTCAAACCATTCAACTGAGACGGTTTATAAATCCTTCTCGACTACCTTGGAGCTTGTGGTATAGGAACTAGGTGTTGGAAATGTGCCCTAAAGCCATTCATATGATGATACTTTACGGATATTTCACATGTTAAACTAATCTAGTTTACATATAAAAGGCAAACATTATTGTTTGAGGCGTCTCATATAAATGTTATATGCTTAAACGATAAAGTCCAAGGAATATGTGATTGGAAGAATGCAATCTAATGTAGTTAGATTAATGAGACCATTCTTTCGTAGACACATCCTAAACGTTCCTGATCATAGGATTGCCAATTGGGCATTGACAGTCCGATAAGATCAGTACGTGCTATGTCTTCTCTCAGGGAGAGTGACTAGTCTCGAGTCATTGGTGTGTGTGACATCAAGACAAGTACGTAGGTGCTCAATAGAGAATGAGTTCACTGAACACGATCAACGAGGAGTTCTCATACTCATGTCACATGAGAACTCATGTTTGGGATAATGCAAATTAGTCCTTTGACCTGAGGCATCACAGTTGTTGTCTTGTGGTTAAGTCCTTGATCTTTGATTATGCCAAAGTCACCCCATCGGGGTGTCCACGACATCATTGGGGTTAAGCCACTTAGTCATGGAGACAAGTGAATGCGCAACAAGGGATCTCTAACCTTCAATTGGCTTGAGGGAGAATACTCTATGATATGATTAAAATCTCTGGCCAGAGTATGAATGAGATTGGGGAATGCGTTCCAAATCACATTCAAGGTAATCATAAAATGCAAATGAATCACATTGGATAGTAGACATGAATAAATAAACTATCAAACCAAACAATGTGGTCAAGAGTATTAGATTAGAGAAAGACCGTATTGCATTTGTAATCCTAAACTGAATAGGTTCTCTACCTCTTCTGATTAGCTTGGGTAGCCATGATATGCTGCTAGGTTTCACTCATGGTTTGTGGAAGCCCTAAACGTGTGTAATCACTAAAGGGAGAATTGAAAGTAAGTTTCAATTCACAATCGATGTAAAATGGTTTTAATCGCCCACTGCCTCGCTAAAAGGAACCTAATGTATCGTACACCAAATAAGGTGGAGATTGAAGAAACAAAGGAGATGAATTAAATGGTTTAATTATTTATGGCAAGGATTAATTAATATGTTAATTAATCAAACGAATAAGTTCGTTAAAGACCTCGGGATAGTTTTGGACCTTAAAGCCCAATGGGCTTCGAACGTCAAAGCCCATTGACTTAAGTTGTATGACAACTTAATGAATAAAGATTCACAAAGGCCCAAAAGCCCATATCCATTTAGTGTTGAATTAGGGTTTTTGGTTCTTTAGGTCATTTAAAGAAGTGACTATATAAAGAACTTTATAACCTAAAATTCATAAGTTGTTGATTTTAGAGAAAATTGGTGAGAACACAAAGCTTCCATTTCTCTCTAAGAGGCCAACCACCTTGGGGGATATTGTCTAGCAATTCTATTTCCTCAAGGTCACTCATTTCCTCTCCAATCCAACCTTGGTGTAGAATCTTTAGAGGTTCTCAATTTTGGGAACTTGGAGAACCTATTCTTCTAACCAAATCCATGGAGCTAAGAAGCAAGGAATGAAGGCCCTATCTCTTGGGTGATTATCCTTTGCATATGCAAAGAGGAATCTACAAAGGTAAATATTTCTCAACCAATAAATGTTGATTTAAAAGTTGAGTCAAGGTTCACCAATCTACTAGGCTTTGAATTTCATGGTAGATGTTTTGTTTTTGAATGCATGAAAGCATGATTCCGCCTTTAATTTGTTAATTGCATGCTATATGATGTTATTCAAATGAACATGTTTTTCACAAAATTTCCTTCAAGTGGTATCAGAGCCTAGGTCTAGTAGTTGGTGAATCATTTTGGGTTTTGTAGTTCATATTTTTTGATTTAAAAGTTGTAATATGTTACAAGCTTTATTCTTGTTTCTTTGAATGTAAATTTTGTTAGAAAATTTGCCATCTCAAATGTTGTAGATGTAGTTCATATGAGCATGAATTTTGGAGCTAAAATTTGGTGCCATGTTTTTTTTGGGAAATTCGGCCAAATCCAAAGGGTGATTTTTTGGGTTCATGTTTGTCTTGTTAAAATGGTTTTAAAGTGACTTTTGGAACCCCTAAGTACCCTAGGATGTTAACCCTCTTTTGAGTGATGAAAATTTGAGTTTTGGTGAGTGAAAACATTCATGGAGCTATTATGAGTTTTCATGAGTGTTCTTCAATGTTCTTGAAGTTCTTGCCAAGAACAAAAAGTTTTGAAGTTTTGATTCAAAATGTTTTATGTTTTTACATAAAGTTTTGGTTTAATTTTAGTGGGTGATTTTAGTGGGTGATGATTATTTGTAAAGTATTATTAATGGTTTTAATGGTAGACAAACTTTTTTAAAAGTTTGACATAAATTCAATTAATGGTTATAATGGTAGACAAACTTTTTTAAAAGTTTAACATAAATTCAAAATATTTCATCTTTACCTCACCTAATAAAACCCACTTACAAAAACTTTGTAAAAATCATATTTTTTCTATCATGGCCGGCCACCCTAATTAAATAGGGTATTTTTGGGTCTTTTATTCAATTACATAAAGTTTTGATACTTTTGTGTATTTGCACTTTGGCCCAAAAACGTTAAAGGACAAATTGTTTTGCTCCTTTAATGAAGTTTTTTGTATTTGTTGAAATTTTTGGGTTCTAGTTGTAATTACATGAAGTAGTGGACTTTTGTGTTTTTACAAAGTGACCCCAAAAGTTTGTGTTTCGCAATATAGCCCAAAAAGTTGTGGTTATTGCATGATGGCCCAAATTAAGTAGGGAACAAAAATTGTTTTGTCTCTTTAAATGAGAATTGGATTTTCATTTCATTTAGCTCCATTTAAATCAATTTTATGGATACAAAAACCAAATGAAAATGTTGCATTCAATTTAATTAATTAAAGTGTTGATTAATTAAAGGGTGATTATGAACCTAAGTCTACGATAATTGAGCTATGTGAAAGGCCGTTTCAAATTTGTTTGAACCATGGGAATGTGTAGATTAATTTTGGTTGTAATTTGATTTGATCAAATGTTGTAAAAAAGCATAAGCTCTTCTTTACTTTAAAGTAATTTGAATTATGCAAATGTTGTAAAGAGCATAAGCTCTCTTTTACTTTGAAGTAATTCTTTCTTGCTTTATTTGATATGCATGAAAATGAAGTAGTTGGGTCCAACGCCCCTAGGAACAACACGCCTTAATGTGATTAAACGCGTAACTAAAATCAATCTCCATCCCTAGTCCGAGATTCAACACTAGGCTCGTGTTGAATCTAAACAAAGGTTCATAGTCATCCTAAGGCCCTAAGGCAACTATATAGTCCATCAAATGAATGCAAACCTTACGTTAGTAGTATCATATACTCTTGCTTTAAAAAACCGTTTTATAAATATAGTGGGAGTATTATATACAACTAAATTGAATCAAATGGACCAATAGTTGTAATATGACCAAAATTGTTTTAATAAAGATTAAAATGAATATGTTTATGTGATGAGACCTAAAACCCTCAACCAAACCATTATTAAGTTGAAAAGCGTGAGAGTGCTTAGAACACTCTTTCGTGGCCTTCCACCGTGGTAGGCTCCAATCGTTTATGACTTGTACACCGGCTTCACCCTATCATGGGGGAGTACAAAGTGCATGCTTATACTCAGGAGGAGTCTATATACATACTTGATGAGGTGAGTGTAGGCAACGAGGATGGCCGACATCGTATCATCGTGAGGCTATTCTTGAACCCCTTCACGCACTAAGCATGGTGGGAATGACTTAACTAAGTGCAATGGCGCCGACATCGTATCATCGTGAGGCAACATTCTCTAGAGGCCAAATTGATGGGTACTTGCATTAGTTGCAAATGAGTAAGCGTACTCTCTCATTATTATTAATGCTAGCCAACATCATATCATTGTGAGGTGGGCTTGGTAATAGTGAGTCTCCCATAACCTACTAAGAGTTTCCTCCAAAACTCTCGAATTCCAATGAGGGATATGGAATTTGCCAAAAATAGTGGGTGGTGCTATTTGATTTAAAGGCCCGAATCAAATGGCTTAAAATCAATCAATTTATATTCGTTATGTATTTGTTTACCAATATATTTGCAAACGCTATCCAAAACTTGACAAAGAAAATCCGAATGTTTTAGTTTCCGGACTTGGTAACACAATCCCAAAGATTGTCTTAAATGGATTGTGCATGTACCTAAGAAGTCTCATCCTCACAATCTTCCTATTGATAATGTATCATTGGAAGAACATGTTAGAAATGTCTATCATGAAGAGGACAACACAAACAACCAATGCTTATTCCTTCGTTATATGAACAAAGGAACTTAAGAAGATTAGCATAAAGACAAGGACACTTTTAGTGCCATAATTCTTCACTTACAAATTGTTGTATGAAGAAATAAGAGTTGCCTTGAACAACTCTTGAAAGTTTGTAATTATGTTTAGAACATAATGGTTGGTTGACAAAAATAGTCCATCAACATGGACTTATTATGATTTTGAATCATTGAGTGTTGAAGTGATAAACCACTTAACGAGACGGAAACTAGGCTAGGACTTCACCTTTATGTTCCTATCCTAATGGTTCACTAAGTTTATTGTAAACTATGTAGTGAACAATAACCAAACACTCTCCAAAATGTTTGATGTGTATAACACAATTGAAAAAGGTTTCAAGAGAGATAGTGGGAGTTTAGGGACCATGACTATTGTAGTCAAAGGAGAAGTCAAATGAAGAAGATAAAATTAACTCCAAGGGAACAAACTTTCTTTATGAAAGGATGGACATTGGAAGGGGTATTTGCAAGAAATGTCTTGCAAGTGTCAAGAACACACCTTTCGAAGGTATAGTAAATTGTTCTTGAATAGTTCAAAACAGTTGGTTCTTCTACTTGAATGCTTGATTCCGTATTAGTAACTATGTTTTACAATCGTTGTAGAAGTGTGGCTAATAAGAAGTAGAAGATTAATGAGAGAAGAGAAAGTACTTCACATTCGGAACGTGAATAAAATATAGATCTCTGCGAAAGCAGATGGTACTAATTTCCTCATATGAACTACCAAAGAAATTGGAAAAACCAAAGATTGTCTTTACATCCCAATTTTAAGGAACTTAATTCCGTCACTATAGTAGAGATGGATGAATGTTTTGTTTGACAAAACATTGTTCTTTATTAATCAATGATTGGATTATAGTAATCTAATTGATTGTCTCTATAGTAGAGATGATATGGTAGCGTTAACTGTTTAGAATATAATGATGCTTAAAACCCAAAAGGTTGCAAGATAGTGGCAATTGTCCACAACATAATACTACTCATGTTGTATGACATTCACCGAAGATCACTCTCGGTTGGACTATAGTTTATTTTGAATAAACACAAGTCCGAATACTTTGCAAAAGGTTTCAAAGAATTCAAGAAATGTAAGATTGATGAGTAAGACGTCTAAAGTAATTACATCCTTAGATTTGATCCAAGGAAAGGTAACACTTTAGATGAGTTTCCTTGAAAGATATCAAGGAAATTAGCATCATAAGATAAATGATTTTCTCCATTAGGAGAAGAACGAACTTGAATAAGATTTAGTTCGTTGGATATTATCAATTACCCATATATAGGATATATATGCTTCTAAGACAATATGATTGTCAATTAGAAGATCTTCCAAAATTTTCATAACTCCATAGGATGTAGTTGGAAAGAAAGACAAATCTTAATCATGTTAAGATTTGGGGTTGTGTGCTAATAAGCAATATTTGTTTAAAAATTATCTTGTGGATATCCTTAAATTAACCTTTGGATATCACTTCTATAAACCAACCAACAAATGTTGTTTGTTGAGCAGTTCATTGTAATCCTACAATGTGATTTGCCTTAGAGCAAATGAACTAGGAATAGAACTCAAAAGAATGGGTTCTTTGAGAGACAAGATGATAATCAACAAATATAACAACCTAGTTCCTATACCACAAGCTCCAAGGTAGTCAAGAAGGATTTATAAACCGTCTCAGTTGAATGGTTTGAACTTTATGACTACATTGAGTGTATATACGATATATACTCAAGGAAATGGTAAAGTACCATTTGACCCGAAATAATGAAACCTTCATAGCTAATTGGTAGCTTAAGGTGACTACAATCAAAGAGAATGGTTGACTTTGAAGGAACCATCTTTGACGTAGTCTTAGTTTCAATTAATTCGAAGATTGCTAGCTACAACTAAATGGTGATTCAATGTTTGGACATGATATAGGTTTCCGAAACCATTATTAAGATAGTCTTGATAATTTATGTCTAAAACTATGAATCACAAAACATGTAAGTTGTAGAGATCCAACCATCATGGATCTTAGCAAGCTAGTGGGAGCCATAAGCGTCTTATGAGAGAAAGATCAAAATTGTTTGATTTCTCATATAGATGTAAATGAATCTTTTGTTTACTAGGTTTACAAAAGATTAGTGGGAGTTAATCATATTCCTAAATTTGAATATATGTATGATATATTAATTTAGGAAATGAAAAGAATACTTCATTGTTAAAGTTATGACTTTAAAACTTTCTATAACGATAGAATGTATATGGGAGACATAGTCTATATACATGGGATGGAAATCTATAATGATAGATTTTAGGATATAATTGGATTATATCATGCCCTAATAATAGACAAAAGGTTGCTAGGAAGTTTCTCATATGATGATAAACTTTAATAAGAAGAACAACTCTAGTGAGACTAGGAGGTAGCTCTTCTCAAAGGGAACGTACCCTTTGACTCCCAAAGAAATAATGCGTAAATCGAATCCTTTATGCATACGCAGAAAGGTGATTTATGTATTTCATATTGTATGAAAAACATTGATATGAGTTGTACCTAGAAAGGTACAAGGCGATATCAGTGCAAGCCCAGGATCAGAACCATGGCAACTGTCAAGTAAATCCTTAAGTATTTAAGAAATACTAAAGGATAGGTTCCTCGAAGAATGAGGAAGAATTAGAGTAACGTAATGGAAGCGTAAATGTATTAGATTGTGAATCTAATCCATCATTGGATGTTTCTTCATTATGAATGAAGAGATAAACAAATATCTCTTTATTATGACTAAAGAGATATTTGGATGGAAACATTAAAGTAATGACTTTAGTGTGTTCCATTATGAATGCAAAATATATTGCCATATAGAAGTTTACAACAATGTTGTTTGGATGGGAAAGTTCATTTATGAACTCTCTATTCGGTTCCAACCAGAAAGTGTATCTAGTGTACTGACACTACGACACTAATGGGGCGATAGCTCAAGCCTGGGAATCAAGGTCTCATCAAGATCCGAACTCATATGAGAGACTGAACCACATGATTGGGAATCATGTATAATGGTGACGTCGATATTCTCAAGGTTGCTTCTATGGATAACATATAGATATCCATTGCCTAAAGGGAGAATTGAAAGTAAGTTTCAATTCACAATCGATGTAAAATGGTTTTAATCGCCCACTGCCTCGCTAAAAGGAACCTAATGTATCGTACACCAAATAAGGTGGAGATTGAAGAAACAAAGGAGATGAATTAAATGGTTTAATTATTTATGGCAAGGATTAATTAATATGTTAATTAATCAAACGAATAAGTTCGTTAAAGACCTCGGGATAGTTTTGGACCTTAAAGCCCAATGGGCTTCGAACGTCAAAGCCCATTGACTTAAGTTGTATGACAACTTAATGAATAAAGATTCACAAAGGCCCAAAAGCCCATATCCATTTAGTGTTGAATTAGGGTTTTTGGTTCTTTAGGTCATTTAAAGAAGTGACTATATAAAGAACTTTATAACCTAAAATTCATAAGTTGTTGATTTTAGAGAAAATTGGTGAGAACACAAAGCTTCCATTTCTCTCTAAGAGGCCAACCACCTTGGGGGATATTGTCTAGCAATTCTATTTCCTCAAGGTCACTCATTTCCTCTCCAATCCAACCTTGGTGTAGAATCTTTAGAGGTTCTCAATTTTGGGAACTTGGAGAACCTATTCTTCTAACCAAATCCATGGAGCTAAGAAGCAAGGAATGAAGGCCCTATCTCTTGGGTGATTATCCTTTGCATATGCAAAGAGGAATCTACAAAGGTAAATATTTCTCAACCAATAAATGTTGATTTAAAAGTTGAGTCAAGGTTCACCAATCTACTAGGCTTTGAATTTCATGGTAGATGTTTTGTTTTTGAATGCATGAAAGCATGATTCCGCCTTTAATTTGTTAATTGCATGCTATATGATGTTATTCAAATGAACATGTTTTTCACAAAATTTCCTTCACTAGGTTGTTATATTTGTTGATTATCATCTTGTCTCTCAAAGAACCCATTCTTTGAGTTCTATCTTTCGTTCATTGCTCTATCTTAGGCAAATCATATTGTAGGATTACAATGAACTACCCAACAAACAACATTTGTTAGTTGGTTTATAGAAGTGATATCCAAATGTTAATTTAAGGATATCCATAAGATAATTCTCAAACAAATATTGCTTATTAGCACACAACCCCTAATCTTAACATGATTAAGATTTGTCTTTCTTTCTAACTACATCCTATGGAGTCATGAAAACTTTGGAAGATCTTCTAATTGACAATCATATTGTTTTAGAAGTATATATCCTATATATGGGTAATTGATAATATCCAACGAACTAAATCTTATTCAAGTTCGTTCTTCTCCTTATGGAGAAATCCATTATCATATGATGCTTCTTTCCTTGATATCTTTCAAGAAAACTATTCTAAAGTGTTACCATTCCTTGGATCAAATCTAAAGATGTAAATACTTTAGACATCTTAATCATCAACTTACATTTCTTGAATTCTTTGAAACCTTTTGCAAAGTATTCAGACTTGTGTTTATTTAAAATAAACTATAGTCCAACCGAGGGTAATCTTCGGTGAATGTCATACAACATGAGTAGTATTATGTTGTGGACAAGTCCCACTAACATCTAAGTGAATTAACCTCAACAACTTTGTGATTCTTTATTCTTTCCAAAAGAATAAAGATTCAAACATTTTGCCTCTATACAATTTTAACAAGAAGGCATTGGATCCGGATCTAACGATCCAAAGTATCCATCTATGACTAACTCGTAATTTATGTCTTTAGAGGTATCACAACTTTAGTTGGGATTAGTCACTACCTTGCAACCTTTTGGGTTTTAAGCATCATTATATTCTAAACAGTTAACACTACCATATCATCTCTACTATAGAGACAATCAATTAGATTACTATAATCCAATCATTGATTAATAAAGAACAATGTTTTGTCTAACAAAACATTCATCCATCTCTACTATAATGACGGAATTTAGTTCCTTAAAATTGGAATATAAAGACAATCTTTGTTTTTCCATTTTCTTTGGTAGTTCATATGAGGAAGTAAGTACCATCTGCTTTCGCAGAGATCTATATTCTATTCACGTTCCGAATGTGAAGTACTTTCTCTTCTCTCATTAATCTTCTACTTCTTATTAGCCACACTTTTACAACGATTGTAAAACATAGTTACTAATACGGAATCATACATTCAAGTAGAAGAACCAACTGTTTTGAACTATTCAAGAACAATTTACAACACCTTCGAAAGGTGTGTTCTTGACACTTGCAAGACATTTCTTGCAAATACCCCTTCCAATGTCCATCCTTTCATGAAGAAAGTTTGTTCCCTTGGAGTTATTTCGCTTTCTTCATTTGACTTCTCCTTTGACTACCATAGTCAAGGTCCCTAAACTCCCACTATCTCTCTTGAAACTTATTTCAATTGTGTTATACACATCAAACGATTTGGAGAGCGTGTGGTTATTGTTCACTATATAGTTTACAATAAACTTAGTGAACGATTAGGTTAGGGACATAAAGGTGAAGTCCTAGCCTAGTTTCCGTGTCGTTAAGTGGTTTATCACTTCAACACTCAATGGTTCAAAATCATCATAAGTCCATGTTTATAGACTATTTTTGTCAACCAACCATTATGTTCTAAACATAATTACAAACTTTCAAGAGTTGTTTAAGGCAACTCTCATTTCTTCATACAACAATTTGCAAGTGAAGAATCATGGCACATAAAGTGTCCATGCCCTTGTGCTTTCTTCTCAAGTTCCTTGTTCATGTAACAAAGAAACAAGCACTAAGTGTTTGCATTGACTAAGGGTTGTTCAAAACAACTCTTATTTCTTCATACAACGATTTGTAAGTGAAGAATTAATAACACTAAAAGTGTCATTTTCTTTATGCTAATCTTCGTAAGTTCCTTTGTTCATATAACGAAGGAATAAGTATTGGTTGTTTGTGTTGTCCTCTTTATGATAGACTTTTCTAACATGTTCTTCCAATGATACATTATCATTAGGAAGATTGTGAGGATGAGACTACTTAGGTACATATGCAATCCTTTTAATACATTCTTTGGGATTGTGGTACCAAGTCCGGAAACTAAAACATTCGGTTTTTATTTGTCAAGTGTTGGATAGCGTTTGCAAATATATTGGTAAACAAATACATAACGAATATAAATTGATTGATTTTAAGCCATTTGATTCGGGTCTTTAAATCAAATAGCACCACCCACTATTTTTGGCAAATTCCATATCCCTCATTGGAATTCGAGAGTTTTGGAGGAAACTCTTAGTAGGGTATAGGAGGCTCACTATTACCAAGCCCACCTCAGAATTATATCATGTTGGCTAGCGTTAATAATAATGAGAGAGTACGCTTACTCATTTGCATCTCTTGCAAGTATCTATCTAATTTGGCCTCTAGAAAATGATGCCTCAGAATTATATCATGTTGGCGTCATTGTTGATGCGAGAATTACTTGACACACAAATTAAACCCTCTTTTTGACAATTGTAGTATAGATGTAAGTAGGGTATCGTTCTAGGCCGGGGATTAGGAGGGCTTGCTAAATCCTCTCAAAAACATAAAAACAAAGTTACAAATGTAAATAAAAGACTTTAAAAGTAAAGGGGGATTTGGATTTGATGAATTTAGAAACAAAACATAAACTTTGGAAAACAAAACAAGTTTTAAAACGAATTTGGTTTAAATAAATGGATGGAAGGTTAGCTAAGGGGTTCTTCTCCACACATGTCTTGCTTGCATACAAAATGATTTCCAATTGCATTTCAATAACTTATTAATTCTCAATGCCCCAAGTTAATTAGGTACGCTTAAATTAACCCTCAGATTTTCCTACTTTTATTGAGTTGGATGATTGCATACGACAACCCAAAGCATTCTTCACAAGTTCCCTACATGAATTGCATAATAGAGATACAAGCAAGAATCATTAAGTTCTATGAAAATCATAAGCATTGACGAGGCATTCATAACTATGGAATACGCATGTTACTCTTGCCAAGAATTTACTTAACGCGATTGTGACTAGCAACCTTCACTACTTGTGAATATAAGTTCATGACAATTAGGTGAAACTCCCTTATATTCTAGCATCAAATTCATGCATGCAAACTAAGTGTCGACCCTCAATCAACATACACAAATCAGTTTTTATACGAACGGATAAGTAAATTGAATTCATAACTTATGAAACGCAATTAACAGTAATCAAATCATATTGCAAGCATGGACATGTGTTTCGAATCCCCCCCTAGCCAAGGGGGGTTTAGTTCCTCATTATTACAAAACAAAGATAAACAAATTTAAACATTGAAAAACAAAGGAAAGAAAGCACCTAAACGTTCCAACGATCCATGTTGGATAGCAAGCGCGTCCAAGGACTTTTCTCCTTCTCTTTGCCGCAACAACAAGGTTGGAATGATGTTGAAGGGTTGGTTATTTGGAGGAATGGATGGGAAGGGGTTAGATATGTAGGGAGAGGCAAGGCAAGGCTTGGAGAATGGTTTATTTCTTGATGATTTGAATGAGGTTGCTACCATGGTATTTATAGGAAGAGGATGGACTTGTTTAACACAAAATTTTGGTGGAATTGAGTAGGTGAGCATGGCAAAGAGTGGGAATTGTTGGTGGGTTAGGTATTGAGTCATCCACTCACATGTCATGGTTAGCTAAGCATTGCATCATCCACTCATATGTCATGGTTAGCTAAGCATTGCATCATCCACTCACATGTCATGGTGAGATAGGCATTGCATCATTACTAAAAAATCTGGTGGAAGTGAAACAAAGGGAAGGCCACGGCATTGATGAATTTTATGAGGTATGCATGGTTTTGAGTGAAGTTTTGGCCAATCCTTCTAGAAATTTATCTCTTCTTGCACTTTGTATTTGTTTCACCACATTTTTAGCATGTTTCTATCCTCATTTGACTTCAAATTCGTCCATCCATCTTGCTCATAACATATGTAATCCATTCCAAGCTCAAAACTGCTCCAAAATGCACCAAAATGCACTTTCTTGCTACCTTAGCCCTTTGGACCTACAAACACACGAAAATAGCTTAAAGTACTAAAATAACTAAGAACTAATAACGTAAATGCAAGAAAACTAGTTAACTAAGTCGCATAAATATGCGTCTATCAAATTCCCCCACACTTAGTTTTTGCTAGTCCTCGTGCAAAACAAAGAAATAAAACAAAACAAAACCAACATAACCTAAACCTTCCAACGTTTGCTTTAGGGATTTCCAATGCACATGACATGTTAAGGATTATTATTCTCACATATTTGAGTTAATTTAACACTTAAGAACATACTTAATCATAGTCACTTAAGAACATACTTAATCATAGTCACTACATACTAGTTCACAATTAACCAATTAAAACAATGTTTTGAATGTAGTAACATGCCTTAGAGAATTCCCTCAATCCTTACGAGATATGCACTCTAATTTCACTCAGATTTTCTAACTACACACCCTATACTAGTTATATGTGAAAGAATTGATGTGGATATAAAAACGAATGCTCACATATAAGTATCACAAAGAATGCAATTTCCGGAGTTAATAAGCATGTTTAGATATGATCTCATGAATGGAATGCTACTACTTAGATGCGAGAACCAATGACACCATATGCTCATACCAAATTCAAACTCCACAAATTGAAGCACATAACACTCAAGATAGAAGTTAAGGGTTGTAACGGGGCTTGGGGTATTGGTTTAACAAAGAAAGGATAGGGAAAACAAACGTTCTTCAAGCGTTAGTAAGCAAAGTAGTAAAATTGAGACTTAGAATTCACTTAGAATGCAGAAATCATCTTTAAAACATAAGGGGAAGATTTAAACAACTTTTTAGGGCCGAATTTATTGTTTTGGACCCTTACTTCAACACTTTGAATTCTTTTCACAACTTTTCAACTTTTTTTTTTTTTTTTTTTTTTTTTTTAATTTTTTTTTTTTTTTCTTTTCTTTTCTTTCTACCCGTGCCTATGGCACACAATTCACAAAATAAAAATTTCCCCCACACTTGGTTTCTGCCACAAAGGAATTCAATTTGAATCATGCTTACTATACTTTAAGAACGAGGGTATGGATAGTCCTAATCTAGGCTAGGTGAGGATGATGTGGGTTAACAAAGAAAAGGCTAAACAAGGCTCAATGGGGTTAACACCTAAACATATAATGGAGTATGGTTTTACGGCTTTTTTTTTTTTTTTTTTTTTTTTTTTTGGCTATGGTGGTGGTCACTACACAACTTTATCTTGAATATGTGTTATGCAAATCAATAAAATGCTTTGAATGAATTGGGCATGAGTTCTAGCATTTGGAACTAAATGATGACACGCCTTCTAAGTAGCAACCAAGCAAAGAATAATGAGATCATGCAACGACTTAAGAAAGCAACAAGTTCACAGATTATTAACTCTCCAAATAAACGTTTAGGCTCAAGTCTCACAAGGTTGTAGCGTTAGTTTGAGTTACTTCCTTCAAGCATGTTACAAAAACTAATTTTTCCTTTATGTGAATTCATAAGTTATAACCACAACCAAGCATAAACCAAAGAGTAAATCAAACTTTTATCCATGTTTATAACTTTCTTTAACCGTCATGCAATTACAAATCGAATCCTCATTATTGTGTTGGAAGGTACCCTACGACACAAACAACCACACAAAAACAACCCTCTTTGGGTTTTTAAAACAAATTTTTCAAATTTTTATGTGATTTTCGGATTTTTACTTCAAAACACACTAAAACACATCAAAACAACTTAAAAACACTTAAAAACAGCAAGGAACAAGTCTTTAAGTTAAGGGTGATAAAATCCCACGAATTTGCACCAAAAACACTTAGTTACCCCCCCACACTTAAATCAAACATTGTCCTCAATGTTTCAAGCATAAAATCACACTAAACAAAAAGAAACACACAAACAGCAACTAAAACAACTAAATAGGCAGATTAGAAAGATTCAACAAAGAGAAGGGTTTAGGAATGCAAATCTGGAATTGGAGTGATTCCTCGAGCTTCCTTTGTTGAATTGCATGGGTTGCCTCCCAAGTAGCGCTTTCTTTAACGTCTTGCAGCCGGACGATGCTTCTTTGAAGGGTTATGGAACCCCACGGTCTGGAGGGGTGTTTCCTCTACGCCTTGTCCTTCGAACCACTTCATGCTTTGGGTCCTTGAATGGAATGGGATAGTAATTCTTCTTGACTGGGCCATTGAGCATCCTATAATCCATGTGAATTCGCCCACCATCCGGGATATGCTCGGGTACCTGCACCCAAGTAGGGAACCATTTCTTAATTTTAATGGGAATTGGATTTGGATTAGGTGCCTTACCTTGGCGTTGTGATGAAGTGGCAGCAACATGAACTTTCTCCCCCTTGGTGCTCTTGGTCAAATTGGGTGTTTTAAGGACAGTGGCCACGGGGTCCTTGTGCTCCACTCCAATTCCCTCATCTTGTATTGTTCTTGAAGCAAACTTTGTGTTAGGGGCTGAATGATCCGTCCCTATCTTTTCTATTGTATCAATAACACAACAAGAACGAACAACATTAGGAGTCTCAATGGATTCAGGAATTTTAAAACAAATCATATCACCACCAAATGCCATGGTTACTTCTCCTTTGGCTACATCAATCTTGGTTTGAGCTGTTTTCATGAAAGGTCGTCCAAGTAAGAGTGGTGATGATGGAGAGTGTGCCGAATCTTCCATGTCAAGCACATAGAAATCTGCAGGAAAAATCAAATGGTCTACCTGCACCAAAACATCCTCCAAAACACCTTTCGGATATGCATTAGATCGATCGGCTAATTGGATAATAACACCATCATTTTTAAGCTCTCCTAGATTCATCGATGCATAAACAGAATATGGCATGACATTAATAGAAGCACCTAAATCTAGCATGGCATGTTCAAACCTTGTATTACCAATTACGCAAGGGATAGTGAAACTACCTGGATCTTTGCATTTAGGCGGTAGCTTTCTTTGCAACAGTGCAGAGACATTCTCACTTACATGTACTACCTCTTTCTCCCAAATCCGTTTCCTTGTTGTACAAAGCTTTTTCAAGAACTTTGCATACTTCGGAATTTGCTTGATTGCATCCAAAAGGGGTATGTTGACTTGAACTTTCCTAAATGTCTCTAGAACATCTTTTTCCTCCTCTTCTTTCTTGGATTGCAAAAACCTGCCAGGAAAGGGCACATTTAGTGGAAAGAAACTAGAAGAATTCGAATTTGGACTTACCTTGACGGGTTGAGATGGTTTAGGGGCATGTTGTGGTTGCGGTAAGGGTGGTTCTACCCTTGTCGTGGGTTGGGCTCCATGTTCTTCTTCTTGCAGCAGCTTTTCATCCTCTATTTGACTTGATTTTGATGAGTTTGGATCAACCCTAACTTGCCTACCACTTCTCAACGTGATGGCCTTGGCGGTTTCAAATCCTCCTTTGGGATTCGCAATGGTTGAACTAGGGAGCTTTCCATGTTCACGAAACTGCCCCATAAACTCGGCAATTTGCCCCACTTGCTTCTCCAACTCGTCCATCCTTTTGTCTTGGTTTTGCATAGCCTTAGCTTGATTTTCCTGCCCATTAGACAACTTAGTTAGTATCTTAAGAAGTGCATCATTGTCAAGAGACATACCTGAAGTACTTGGGCCGGATTGGGACTGATTTTGAGGTGGGTCGTAGGGTTTGGTGAAGAACCCCGGGGGTTGTTGCCTAAAGCCTCCTTGGTTTTGAGGTTGTTGGGGCTCCCTCCACTTGAAATTTGGGTGGTCTCTCCAACCGGGATTATATGTGTTTGAATATGGATCGTTCCTTGGTTGGTTTTGACCTTGAAACCCAATTGCATGGGCGCTTTCCCATCCCCCATTTTCAATCAACTGTGGACACTTTTCAGAGGCATGTCCTTGGATGGAACATACGCCACATACATTTGGTCCTTGCATCTTCATGCCCTCGGCCATCTGAGACACAAGAGAAGTAAGATTAGCTAATTGCGAATGAAGATCGGAAGTTGAACTTACCTCATTAACTTGATGCCGTGGGGGTCCCCTTTGGCCTACTCCCTCGTATTGTTGAGCGTTCAACGCTCGATTAGAGATCAAGATCTTGGCAGCCATGGGTGTTTTGTCCACCAATTATCCTCCCGCCGAAGCATCAAGCATTTGACGTTCTAGAGGTAGGAGACCCTCGTAGAAATATTGCAAAAGCAACTCCTCCTTCATCTGATGCTGTGGACAAGAAGCAACAAGTGATTTAAATCGGTCATAATATGTAGGAAAAGACTCACCTTCTTCTTGTTGAATTCCGCTTATCTTTTTGCGTATGAGGATGATGCGAGAAGTTGGAAAGAACTTCTCTAAGAATGCTCTCTTCATACTCTCCCAAGATGTGACAATGCCAGGAGCTAACTCGTATAACCAATCCTTGGCTTTATCCATCAAAGAGAATGGAAAAGCCTTCATCTTCAAAATACTTCCGTCAACATTAACGGGAGTCATACTAGAACAAACTACTTCAAATTCCTTCAAATGTTTGTTAGGATCTTCCATGGACAAGCCATGGTATTTAGGAATATGATGAAGCAAACTTGACTTTAATTCAAACTCTTCCGTCTTACCTCGGGCTGCTGCGGGGTATTGGATGCATAGAGGCGTGGCATTGTCTAATCCCGAGGCTGAAAGTTCTTTGATTGTTCGATTGTCCACCTCCATGTCTTTTTCTACCTCCTCCTTTTCTTCAACTTCGGATTCAGAACTAGAACTAGGTGGACTAGGTTCTGGTACTTTCCTTTTCCTTCTCAAAGTTTGTTCAAAATTGCTGTCAAACTCCGATATATGTGTATGAACTGGTTGAGAACTACGAGTCATAAACTAGTACCTGAAATAAACAAAATCAAATAAAATTAAAAACTAAAATTTAAAACACACGAAAATAAAAAGAAACAATGGGAAATTAGCAAAGTTGCTAATCCCCGGCAACGGCGCCAAAATTTGATGCGAAAATAAATTAACACACAAATTAAACCCTCTTTTTGACAATTGTAGTATAGATGTAAGTAGGGTATCGTTCTAGGCCGGGGATTAGGAGGGCTTGCTAAATCCTCTCAAAAACATAAAAACAAAGTTACAAATGTAAATAAAAGACTTTAAAAGTAAAGGGGGATTTGGATTTGATGAATTTAGAAACAAAACATAAACTTTGGAAAACAAAACAAGTTTTAAAACGAATTTGGTTTAAATAAATGGATGGAAGGTTAGCTAAGGGGTTCTTCTCCACACATGTCTTGCTTGCATACAAAATGATTTCCAATTGCATTTCAATAACTTATTAATTCTCAATGCCCCAAGTTAATTAGGTACGCTTAAATTAACCCTCAGATTTTCCTACTTTTATTGAGTTGGATGATTGCATACGACAACCCAAAGCATTCTTCACAAGTTCCCTACATGAATTGCATAATAGAGATACAAGCAAGAATCATTAAGTTCTATGAAAATCATAAGCATTGACGAGGCATTCATAACTATGGAATACGCATGTTACTCTTGCCAAGAATTTACTTAACGCGATTGTGACTAGCAACCTTCACTACTTGTGAATATAAGTTCATGACAATTAGGTGAAACTCCCTTATATTCTAGCATCAAATTCATGCATGCAAACTAAGTGTCGACCCTCAATCAACATACACAAATCAGTTTTTATACGAACGGATAAGTAAATTGAATTCATAACTTATGAAACGCAATTAACAGTAATCAAATCATATTGCAAGCATGGACATGTGTTTCGAATCCCCCCTAGCCAAGGGGGGTTTAGTTCCTCATTATTACAAAACAAAGATAAACAAATTTAAACATTGAAAAACAAAGGAAAGAAAGCACCTAAACGTTCCAACGATCCATGTTGGATAGCAAGCGCGTCCAAGGACTTTTCTCCTTCTCTTTGCCGCAACAACAAGGTTGGAATGATGTTGAAGGGTTGGTTATTTGGAGGAATGGATGGGAAGGGGTTAGATATGTAGGGAGAGGCAAGGCAAGGCTTGGAGAATGGTTTATTTCTTGATGATTTGAATGAGGTTGCTACCATGGTATTTATAGGAAGAGGATGGACTTGTTTAACACAAAATTTTGGTGGAATTGAGTAGGTGAGCATGGCAAAGAGTGGGAATTGTTGGTGGGTTAGGTATTGAGTCATCCACTCACATGTCATGGTTAGCTAAGCATTGCATCATCCACTCATATGTCATGGTTAGCTAAGCATTGCATCATCCACTCACATGTCATGGTGAGATAGGCATTGCATCATTACTAAAAAATCTGGTGGAAGTGAAACAAAGGGAAGGCCACGGCATTGATGAATTTTATGAGGTATGCATGGTTTTGAGTGAAGTTTTGGCCAATCCTTCTAGAAATTTATCTCTTCTTGCACTTTGTATTTGTTTCACCACATTTTTAGCATGTTTCTATCCTCATTTGACTTCAAATTCGTCCATCCATCTTGCTCATAACATATGTAATCCATTCCAAGCTCAAAACTGCTCCAAAATGCACCAAAATGCACTTTCTTGCTACCTTAGCCCTTTGGACCTACAAACACACGAAAATAGCTTAAAGTACTAAAATAACTAAGAACTAATAACGTAAATGCAAGAAAACTAGTTAACTAAGTCGCATAAATATGCGTCTATCAATTGTACTTAGTTAAGTCATTCCCACCATGCCTAGTTCGTGTAGGGGTTCAAGCATAGCCTCAGAATTATATCATGTTGGCTAAACTCGTTGCCTACCTCACTTCATCATGTATGTATATAGAACTCCTCCTGAATGTAAGCACGCACTTTGTACTCCCCCATTATAGGGTGAAGCCGGTGTACGAGTCACAAACGATCGGAGTCTACCACAGTGGAAGGCCACGAAAGAGTGTTCAAAGCACTCTCACGCTTCTCAACTTAATAATGGTTTGGTTGAGGGTTTTAGGTCTCATCACATATAAATATTCATTTTAATCTTTATTAAAACAATTTTGGTCCTATTACAACTATTGGTCCATTGGATTGAATTTAGTTGTATATAATACTCCCACTATGCTTATTAAACGGTTTTTAAAGCAAGAGTATATGATACTACTAACATAAACTTTGCATTCATTTGATGGACTATATAGTTGCCTTAGGGCCTTAGGATGACTATGAACCTTTGTTTAGATTCAACACGAGCCTAGTGTTGAATCTCGGACTAGGGATGGTGATTGATTTTAGTTACGCGTTTAATCACATTAAGGCGTGTTGTCTTAGGGGCGTTGGACCCAACCACTCCATTTTCATGCATATCAAATAAAACAAGAATTGAGTACTTTAAAGTAAAGAAGAGCTTATGCTCTTTTACAACAATTGATCAAAACAAATTACTTTAAAGTAAAGAAGAGCTTATGCTCTTTTACAACATTTGATCAAATCAAATTACAACCAAAATTAATCTACACATTCCCATGGTTCAAACAAATTTGAAACGGCCTTTCACATAGCTCAATTATAATAGGCTTAGGTTCATAATCACCCTTTCTTTAATTAATTAACGCTTTAACCAATTAAACTTGAATGCAACATTTTCATTTGGTTTTTGTATCCATAAAATTGATTTAAATGGAGCTAAATGAAATGAAAATCCAATTCTCATTTAAAGAGACAAAACAATTTTGTTCTCAACCTAATTTGGGCCATCATGCAATAACCACAACTTTTTGGGATATATTGCGAAAACACAAACTTTTGGGGTCACTTTGTAAAAACAAAAAAGTCCACTACTTCATGTAAATACAACTAGAACCCAAAATTTAAACAATGCAAAAACTTCATTAAAGGAACAAAACAATTTGTCCTTTAGCGTTTTTGGACCTAAACGTTAAAACGTAAACTTTTGGGCCAAAGTGCAAATACACAAAACTATCAAAACTTTATGTAATTGCATAAAAGCCCCAAAAGTACTCCCATTGAGGGAGTGGCCGGTTTTGGAGAGCAAAGAGAGTGATGTGTGTGTTGATTTGTAGTTTTGACATAAAGCATGCAAGTGGTGTGTGTGAAAGGAAATTAATCATTTCACACCCACCAATATCTCTTACACCTTTCAAATAAATATCTAACTCATTTAAATAAATAATAAATCATAAAACAAAAACTTTATGAAATAAATCAAAACTTTGAATCAAAACACCAAACTTTATGTTCTTGGCAAAAATGTCAAGAACAATGAAGAACACTCATGAAAAAACTCAAAATTTTCCATGAACATTTTTCATCCAAAAACATCCCAAAACCATTTAAACTTTAGGGAAATAACATATAACCAAACTAGGGTACATAGGGGTTCCAAAAGTCACTTGAAAACACTTTTAACAAGTCAAACAAGAACCCAAAAATCCACCCTTTGGATTTGGCCGAAAATCCCCAAAATCATGGCACCAAATTTTAGCTCCAATATTCATGCTCATATGAACTACATCTACAACATTTGAGATGGCAAATTTTCTAACAAAATTTACATTCAAAGAAACAAGAATAAAGCATGTAACATATTACAACTTTTAAATCAAAACTATGAACTACAAAACTCAAAAGGATTCACAACTACTAGACCTAGGCTATGATACCACTTGAAGGAAGATTTGTGAAAAACATGTTCATTTGAATAACATCTATAGCATGCAATTAACAATTAAAAGGCGGAATCATGCTTGCATGCATTCAAAAACAAAACATTAACCAAGAAATTCAAAGCCTAGTAGATTGGTGAACCAAGACTCAACTCAAATCAAAGTGAGTTGAGAAATATATACCTTTGTAGATTCTTCTTTGCATAAGCAAAGGCTAATCACCCAAAGAGAAGGCCTTCATTCCTTGCATCTAAAATCTATGGATTTGGATGGATGAAAAGGTTTCTCCAAGTTCCCAAAATTGAGAACCTCTAAGTCTCCACACCAAGGAGAGATTGGAGAAGAAAATGAGTGACCTTGGAGTAGTAGTATGGCTAGATACACCCTCCAAGGGGCCGGCCTCTTTAGAGAGAAATGGAGAGACATGTTCTCTCCAATTTTCTCCAAAACAAACCCTTAAATGAATTTTGGCTATAAAGTCATATTTATACCTTAATTCATTGGAGTGGCAAACTTGTAAATAAGTCCAAAACCCACTCCAAAAGCATCATGGCCGGCCTTGGGGTTTCATTGGGCCTTTAAGGCCTTTGTGAATCATTATTCATTAAGTTGTCATACAACTTAAGTCAATGGGCTTGACGTTCGAAGCCCATTGGGCCTTAAGGTCCAAAACCATCCCGAGGTCTTTAACGAACTTATTCGTTTGATTAATTAACATATTAATTAATCCTTGCCATAAATAATTAAACCATTTAATTATTCTTACTCATCTTCGTTGTTTCTTCAATCTTTACCTTACACGGTGTACGATCCATTAGGTTCATTTTAGCGAGGCAGTGGGCGATTCAGAACTCTTTCATATCGATTGTGAATTGAAACTTACTTTCAATTCTCCCTTTAGTGATTATACACGTTTAGGGCTTCCACAAACCATGAGTGACACCTAGCAGCATATCATGGTTACCCAAGCTAATCAGAAGAGGTGGAGAACCTATTCAGTTTAGGATTACAAATGCAATACGGTCTTTCTCTAGTACAATACTCTTGACCACATTGTTTGGTTTGATAGTTTATTTATTCATGTCTACTATCCAATGTGATTTGTGTGCTTATATGATTACCTTGAATGTGATTTGGAACGCTTTCCTAAATCTCATTCATACTCTGGCCAGAGGTTCTAAATCATATCATAGAGTATTCTCCCTCAAACGGTTTGAAGGTTAGAGATCCGTTGTTGCGCATTCACTTGTCTCCATGACTAAGTGGCTTAACCCCAACGATGTCGTGGACACCCCGATGGGGTGACTTTGACATAATCAAAGATCAAGGACTTAACCAGAAGACAACTGTGATGCCTCAGGTCAAAAGACTACTTTGCATTATCCCAACCATGAGTTCTCATGTGACATGAATATGAGAACTCTTCGTTGATCGTGTTCAGTGGACTCATTCGCTATTGAGCACCTACGTACTTGCCTTGATGTCACACACACCAATGACTCGAGACTAGTCACTCTCCCTGAGAGAAGACACAGCACGTACTGATCTTAACGGACTGTCAATGCCCAATTGGCAATCCTATGATCAGGAACGTGTAGGATGTGTCTACGAAAGAATGGTCTCATGAATCTAACTTCTTTAGATTGCATTCTCCCAATCACATATTCCTTGGACTTTATCGTTTAAGCATATAACATTTATATGAGACGGCTTAAACAATAATCTTTACCCTTGATATTAAACTAGATTAGTTTAACATATGAAATGTCCGTAAAGTATCATCATATGATTGGCTTTAGGGCACATTTCCAACAGCATTGACAATCCGCTAAAGTTAGTATGTGTTATGTTGACTCAAGCGTGAGTATGACTAGTCTCAAGTCATTTGGTGTTGGACACTAAGACAAACACATAGGTGCTCGAAAGAGTAATCGAGTACACTGAACTACGATCAAAAGAGAGTTCGAACATACATGTCATGTATGAACTCTAAAGTTGCAATATGCAAAGTAGTCCTTTGACCTGAGGCATCATAGATGTCTAATGGTTAGGTCCTTGATCTTTGATCGTGTCAACGGCATTCCCTCGGAGTGTCCACGACATTGTTGGGGTCAAGCTATCTAGTCGTGTAGGCATATGAATGCACAACAAGGGATCTCTAACCTTCCATGGTGGAAGGAGAATACTCTAAGATATGATTCTAAAGTCTTTGGCCAAAGCAAATGAATAAGACTTAGGAAGTTTGTTCCAAATCATATTCAAGGGAATCATATAGAAAAGTATCGCATTGGATAGTAGACATGAAACAAACTATCATTTAAACAATGTGATTAAGAGTATTGTATTAGAGAAGGACCGTATTGCATTGTAGTTGTAACTGGATAGGTTCTCCAACCAATTCTACTTAGCTTGGGTAACCATGACATACTGCTAGGTGTCACTCATGGTTTGTGGAAGCCCTAATGATTAGCAAACACTAATCATCAAAGGGAGAATTGAAATGTGGTTTCAATTCACAATCGATCGTTAAGAGTAACATCGCCCACTGCCTCGCTAATTGGAACCTAATGGATCGTACACCGAGTAAGGATGTATGTGAAGAAATTAAATGAAATGGATAAGCAATTAAATGGTTTAATTGAAGAATGGTCAAGATTAATTAATTAGTTAATTAATTTTACGAAAGGTTCGTATTGGGCTTATATGTTGGTTTTGGGTTTCGGGGCCCAAAAGCGTTTTGGTCCAAAAGGCCCATTGTGTTTAAGTTGTATGACAACTAAAACAAAATGGGCAAATAGCCCAATAACATTAATATGGCCGGCCATTAGGGTGAATGGGCAATCTTGGATTAATTACAAGTTTGCCACTCACTTGTAACGAAGTATAAATTCAACTTTATAGCTTTGTTTTCAAAAGGAGTTTTCTTGTTGAAATTGGGTGAAACATTTTCTCTCCTTTTTCTCCAAGAGGCCGGCCACTAAGGGGAGGGACATCTAGCAATCTCTTCTTCCCTAAGTCATCCATATCATCTTCACAAGATATATCCTTGGTGAAGAGACTTAGAGACATCAAACTTTTGGTGTTTTGGAGAACAAATCCTCATTTCCTCAAATCTTCAAAGGAGCACTAAAGGGAGGATAGCACAAGGAGGATCCAAGGAGCTTGGAGGTGACTTGAAGGCCCTCCACTTGGGTGAATCCCTTGTGTAAACAAGGATGAGCTTCAAGGGTAAAGAAACTCTAAATCTTTACTTCTCTTTAATGTTGTTAAAGAGTTTATTGGTTCACCATATACGAGGCTTTGAAAGTCATGGGTTTTATGAATTGTTTTTGGATGCATGCCTACTTTAAAGTGTTAATAGCTTGCATGTGTATTCAAATGTTCATACTTGTTCTTAGCTAGGACAAAATTTTTCCTTCATATATATATATATATATATATATATATATCACATGAATGTCGCTTCATTCACCAAAATTATGAAATAATGCAATCACAATGCATATCACATGAATGCCACTTCATTCACAAAAAATATGAACTAATGCAACACAATGCATATCATAATTCACACCAACAAGAACTCAAGAATGTTGCATATGTAGAGTCGGATCATTCGCTCTGATACCACTTTTGTTACGACCTGAAATTTTTTATTTGGAAGCATAATAAGATAGGCCCAAAATTTATTTTGGAAGATAATCACCAAATTCCTTTTCTTAGACAATTCCAAGAAAAGATTAATTCTCAGTTATTTTATTATGGCTGCATCTAACCTCGCTAGATTGCCTACGTACCGTACAAAGGGATCAAGCCATTCGTAATTCACATTACGCTTCTAGAATAACATACTAAAATTTTATTATGATCCAACGGTCGTATCTCAGGCAATCACAATTCAAGTGGCAGTCGACGTTTTATTTTACGAACTTAGAAATCTAATTCGGGAAGATCCATATGTCGGATTCCCGATCCGTAAATTCCCAAGGTCCTCAAATATTACGTATTATAATGTCTCAAAGTTTGGTGACGATCCAATGATCGGATCGTCGATTCCCAAATTAATCAAGCATTGTATCGTAGCGAAATTTAGGTTCAACCGATCCACCTTGCCATATGATTATCAAATTTAGACTCAAGACATCTAATTAGGCTTAAAATAACATCTACGGCCATTTGACCACGCGCCGCCGCGGGTGGCGGTCGGCCACCCCGACTAGCCGAAAAATTTCAACTACTTCTAAAATTTCTCAAAAATTACAGAAATGAAGATCTCAAAGAGTAGAGCAAACTTTATACCTGTGGCCAAGTCCAATATGGCCGGGAAACACCTCAAATTGCCTACGAACACGCCGGACCCTAGAATTTGGGTGTCCCTGATCCGCCACATCCGGTGCTCCGCTGCCCCAACCAAGGCTTGGGCTTTGTTCTAGGCCTCAAGGGGAGTCTAAAGGTGGTGGTAACTAAAGTATTTAGATTCAAAAATTGGGGAAATCACCTCCACAAATCTCGTCGCACCACTATGTGAATTCCACTATTTCAAGGCTAAATTTTACCAAATATGGGGTGAAATGGGTAGGGAGGAGATCAAGGAAGGGTTTCCAGGTGGTGGGATGAAGGAATTCGTCGAAAAACGGACAAAAAACCGTCGGAAAGCTCACAAAGCCATGCGAAGCCGGGTCGGGTTGACGGGTTGAGAACGGGTCCTCAAGGATCTAGTGCTTTCCCCCTTTCTCCTTTTCCTCATTTTCATCTTTTCTGATTGGCCTTCTCCCCCTCTCTCCCAGCCACAACCACCCACGTGGCAGCTCATAGTTTTCTGGAGCATTCCAGATTATGATCAAATGACCATTTCACCATTTTCTTTGGTCGCTTATAACTTCTTCGTTATAACTCCATTTCATGAGCGGTTTGTGCCTATGCGTTGGTGAGTTCGAGCTCTATCCAAATATGCCAAGAAATACGATAAAATATATGAGGATAAAATACGTCCTCATAAAATTACGTTTACCCAACTAGGAGCATTTTTGTCATTTCCACTTATCGATAAAATTTTCCACATAATCAAATATTTAAATTTTTCCCAGGGTATTACAACAGTGTTGCTTTACGCCAAAAGATTATCAGCACTTGAGATGTTCGATCTAGTGCAATGAGTTAATTACAATACATGTCAATGCACTCAGATATGGAACTATCATCTCCATAGCCTCCTCGAAGGTCTCATTTGCAATTAGTGTACAAATTATCAGGGGTATACTCCGAAGTAACACCTTCTGGGTGTAGTTCTATTGGTGGACCATAATATTGTCATAACTATGCTCGAAACTTCAGGTCGACGTAGTGTCGAGTTTTCCCAAGATCCTTCATCTCAAATTTCAACTTCAGGTGTGAGTCAGTTTTCTCGAGCTCTTCCGGAGACTTAGTGAGATTCATGTCATATATATCTAACTAATCAAATATTCACTTAGAAGGGTATACCACATATGCCTAGATTGTTTTGCATCCATAAAGTGAAAGCCTTATCTAAACCGCGTTCTGTGGTCTAGAACTTTTTGAATTAGTATATGCAATTCTTCGAGAACTTACATGTATATTTCGTATCATGGTCCCAGAGATACGTTACAACCATGTTTATAATGCTGCAATCAATCACAGGGCGTATGAGAGAAGCCTTGTGCCAAAAGGTGGCATTACATCGCATTATTTTATTCATCTCATTTGACATGGATTGTTTCTTTCTAGTTGACCAATCAGTTCTAACATTTTCACTAATCAACGGAACATAGTTCGATATCACCACTTGTCATTTATGTCAGTAGGTACCATATAAGTGAAACATCATTGTTGATAATGTCATTTCAATTCCATACCTCATCCAAACTAGTATACTGGACCAAGAACTTCAAGTATTGGGAATAATTTGTATTAATCTCATGAGATGCCCGACCCAGAATATCCATTTGGACAATCAGATCGAGCTGTGCTGGTTAGCACCCGGAAGGTGACGAAGCCATAAAGTGATGGTGATGTGGAAAGTGCTACTAATTTAAACGTAAAGTGACTAATTCTAAAGTGCACATGTGAGCGGGATCGACCTATTTCATACAAGTGATATTCGGAGCATAAGTAAATTGCAGTAAAGTAATAGTAAAAATATTTATACTGAAATGAGAAATCTCCTACATAACAGCTTTTACCAGCAATCCTTGTCATCACGAAACCTGTGCCACTAAAATCCTGGAAAGGCCAAAAATAAGGGTGAGTTGGCCGAAAATAAAGTTTTGTAAAATCTTTTTGAAAAGTGTAACCTCTCAATGTAAAACAAGTATACTGTTTCGCAAAATTATTATAATAATTGTACGTAATAGGTACCCTGCAGTACAAGTGAGTCAAAGGATGTAAGGTACTACAACACTGTATCTCAACATTAAATCTTAGATCGTCATCACAAGAAATCAATGCTCATTAATTTATGTAGGCACACAAGTCCATTGCAGAGATATTCAAACAATGGAATAGGCTGGGTGTATGTTTTACATTCTGGTACTACATCATGTGAGTTGTGCTAGTCGCATTACATACGAGTCCAAAACTTCACACAAAAGGACAGGCTGACACCTAACTCTGGATTTAAAACGATAAACGGTGCATGTGAACTACACGTGAAGCTGGTCATTGGCCCAGGACTGTACAAATAACTAAGAGACATTGTGCAAACATGTAATAATGAGTAGATATAATGCACAGATGTCATGCCACAAGTTTATGCTCACAAATAATATTATAAATATAAAATGTACGAAAAGTATATTTGTAAAGCTACACATGGCATGTCACATCATAATATATAAAAGCAGTTGTTAGGGAAAAATCACACACACACACACGCGCACACACACACACACACACACACACACATATATATATATATAGATATACGTAAAAACGAAAAGACCCACTCATAGGTACATGCATGTCGTAACTGTCTAACAATACTGCTCACGGTACACCTTTGGATGGTCTTTTCCTATACCGAAAATTACTACACTAATCATCAAACTAATAATAATTAATATAATGAACCTAATTTCCTTTAGTTTGCTCAAGAATGAGATTTTCATCGAAAATTTCTAAAATAACACAACAAAGTCATTTCTCAACCATTTTTTCGCACTGATTAAAACAACGATCGAGGAAGGGATTCATTTGTGCCATGTTCCTCCACTTCCGGGTAGGTGAATCCTTCAAATTGAGTGATTTGTCGTGCTTCCAATGCAAGACAAATTGATTGGCTAGCAGTCAATGTACTGTGATTGGACACTAGGTGCAACAACCTACCTAGCAGCATCCCATCCCTTTATAGACAATGATGTTTGTTAGCCACGTTTTTCCTTGCAAGCATGTTTGCAGTTGGTATATGCGATCTTATCACGTTTT
Source organism: Malus fusca (assembly GCA_035220775.1). Taxonomy (NCBI): domain Eukaryota; kingdom Viridiplantae; phylum Streptophyta; class Magnoliopsida; order Rosales; family Rosaceae; genus Malus; species Malus fusca. The sequence goes on from CM069059.1 coordinate 6,886,156, forward strand.
GCTAGATTAGAGAAAGCTTTTGGTAACACTCTGATGATCTAGAGTAGAGATCGAGATGAGACATAGTGGAGACGTCCATAATAATTCGCTTCATTTTTTAGGAACTTTGACGCTATTATCTCCCCCTAATGGAGGAAAGACTGTCTCATTGAAGTGACATTCCACTAATTAAGGTAAAGAGATAGCTTGCAGAGCGTAGGAGAATCATAATCAACATTGCTTCACATCCTTTTGTGAGGACCAATAGTGGTACATTGCACCGGTTTAAGAAGTATTTCCAAAAATTTGTCCGTGAGGCATTTGACGGGTGCTTAGTGTCCCCTTGTCACCTGTCCACCCTAGAAGCCACGACTAGAGCTGCTGAGGCGAGCTAATAGGGTCACTCATGTACACTACTAACGAAAAGCCCACATTTATATGTATGCATCTTGGCATGTCTTAAAAATTCAACTTTTCCCTCTCTATGTATGCCATGCACTCATATGCATATAAGAATTATTCATGTCCAAAATGTATATGCACATTTATATGTATGCATCTTGGCATGTCCAAAACTTTATTTTAATAACCAAGTTTAAAACTTAATAGTGAAAACTAACCATATGCATGATTGACTAATTAATTCGTAATTGACATATATAATGATCAACATTGTTTTGCTTTGATAGGAGACTTGCTTCATAGTCTTCCTTGGCAAGATCAGAGCAAAAATATATATTTGCATATGCTTACAAAATTGACAACGACATTAGCCAAAACTGGTTGTATTTATTACCAAAACAAATCAACCAAAACCGTTAGCATGAAAAGAAAACTTAGAAGCAATTATGGTTTTTCAAACCCTAGAGTTGAAATTTTGTTTTTTTATTTTTTTAGGAAAAAATTTGTGGTTGAGCTGTGACCCGTAGCCACACTGACCTGACGCCAAGCTGAGCCTGTAGCTCGAGGCTTGGGTGTTGGAACTGTGAGGTAGTAGCCCTCTAGGCTTGCTGCATGTGAGTGAGAACTAGGCCAGCGCCTCAGTTGCTTACTGATGGCCTGCAGTTCTCAGCCCACATACCAATAACCTTTTCGCTTGGCTTTTCACACCCAGCATGCGTCAGACCAAGCTAGCACTGTTGGGCTTGTCACACGCACTTAGCCCACCAAGGCAGCCTTGCTGGGCTTGTATCATGCAAAAACTGAAGCCAACAATTCGTTGGGCTTCCACGTGCCTTGACCCACCATCCAGCAGCCTCTGTGCTGCCGAGCTTGCTCTTAACTCGGCCTGCTACTTTGCAGCTATGACTCGAGCCTAAAGGTCTGCAGTTTTTGCTATAGGGGCATGACTTTGCAGCCAGCCAATAAGTGCTGGGCTGCCTTCTTGTTTCGACCCAATGCCATATTTTTGGCATCCCCGCTTCATAACCATTCATATGTTTTTGGTAGCCAATACGTGCATGACTTTGCAACCAACCAATATGTTCTGGGCTACCTCCTAGGAAGCCTTTCTCCTGGGCGTGAAGTCCTTGTCACTGGCTTTCTCGCTTGGCTTCGGGATTAAGTTTTTCAACTCTTTCACAGTCGTAACAATTTCTTTTTGGGCTTCACCCAAGGCATGAATGGTTGTGATGATGTCCATCATGTCATATTCGTCTAGGTTTTCCAAGTGTTGGCTTTCGTGTTGAGACTCATCGAGTCAGAAAGCAGCCTCGCCTGCATCTGAGGCGTTGCCACTCTTGGTAATGTTTCTTCTGGATCTTGGAGCCATTGAATCAAGATTGGGACCTGCCCTTAGTGAAGTCGCCAATTTATGTTGGGGGACTTTTAGGTCGAGGTGGACTTGGGCTCTGAGAACGTCCTATTGCCTCGCTTGGTTTGAATTCGTACCAAGTCCTGTAATATCTCGAAAGAGTTAGCTTGTCTTAGAAAATACCCCAGTGATATTAATGGCTTGAAGATAGCATGATTGATCAAGATAATGACTTGCTCAAGTGAAGTGTGGTGTGAAAGTTAGAAGATTACAGGTTTAACATGAGAGAGAAGGGGTTTGCATGGTTGTATGACATCATTGGCTGGATGATTTAGGCTTTCCTAGGGTGATAACAAGGCTTCTAATGGTTGAGATCTTTAATGGAAAGCTGTGAAAATTACTAAGATTGCATGGATGATGATTCTTGAGGCTTGGAATCTGTTTTAAGCTAAAATGGAACTCTCTAGGTTTGTTTCCTGGTGGTTCTTTCTCCCTGCATCATCTTCTGTCTCTCTGTCACATCTCCTGCTCAATGGTTTTGTCCTTCCTTTTTATGAATGAAGGGTTCTCCTCCAGGCTTGAAAGGAATCTCCCTTTATAGCTTGGGCTTCCCCTTCCTTTCTCCTTCGCTCTCATAATATTTCCCTTTTAGTGTAATGTAGCTGCATTGTTGAGACCTGCATTATGCTTTTTCCCGAGGCACGGCTTTCCCAGGCAGGCCTTTAGCATACGCTACTTCTGGTAATGCGCCACATGGCTTTTGCGCGTTGGTTATTTGTGCAAGCTGGGAATTGAAAGTCAGCATTAAATGCTCGACTTGCTGGGTTTAGCATACATTTAATGCAGGAATCTAGTTTAGTCCTAACTAGGAGGGTTGGCTTGCTAGGGAAAGAGGTAAACTAGGCTAGTTTTCTCTCAATGTTTGCCTGCGTGAAATGCAAATGGTATGGGCTTGGAACCTTTGGGCCCCAAGCAGCCTAGAGTCTTCCATAACCTAGATTCCATGTAGGCCCAATAACCTTCTGTAACCATCCACACCACAATTCACTTAACAAGCCCCGAATATGTGACTTGGGTTTAGCATGAATAGTGACTAGCATGAGGAAGCTTGGCATGATGAATAGGCATGAGCATGGTGTGATTTGCGTAAATATCTGGCTTAATTACCATGGTGTGGCGTGTTTGTAAAAATATTCCTTATCGATCCCGCATCTTGGCATGTGTTTGGGCTTGAATGAAGGCTTTACATGACAATTGGGCTTTAAGACTTGGTTGAATTGGTGTGTGACATTTTTGGGCCTCAACAATATGGAACTCACTCTTGTTTTGATTCCACATGTGCTAATATATACATTGGACTCTGGAAGTTAGAAAGCAAAAAATCATAATAAAATTGAGATGAGAAAGTTTTCAAGGTGTTCACAGAGAAAACGAAAAGGAAAACATGACTCGATTGGGTTAAACATGGGCCTAATAGAACTTATGAGCTCAAACACTGTAAGTAACCAAATTGGACATGGGTCTTATGACCCATCAGAGCCTATTAAATTGTGGGAATTGCACCCGCGCATTATTCACACGGTAATGTAGTGACACCATTGACTTTAGAAAGAATAATACTTGGTATCTGTCACTTATACTGCAGTTTAGTGTATTCCTCTTCACTTATAAGTGAGAGGTTTTAAGTTCGATTCTTGCCAAATGCAAATTTGAACCACATTATTACTAGCTCATTGTGAGGCTTAGCTGACTCCCCTTTACTTCCCTACTCCCTTAGCGCAGATAGTATTGTTTCTTAACCTACAAAAAAAAAACACTTGGGTACTTATTTAAGAGGGATGTCCATCGAAGAGTATCCAAATTATTGATCTAATGATATGGATCAATAAGAATTTAACACGTGTAATTAAAAAAAAGACCGAACCCAGGGACTACCCAAATTACACGCCGTTAAGTCGTTAACCTTTACACTATATTTGGATGAAGAAATTTAAGATTACTAAAGAATTTTAAAATGATGGTAATTGAAATGACGGGATTTTATTTTCTAGAATTTGTGAATTTTCTTGTTTGGTTAACCTAAAAGAACAATGGAATTGAATATGGAATTTGTTATTTTTAAACTCTCAATCATAGAAATTGGGAAATGACACATATTTACATAGAATTTAAACTTGGGAATTGTACGTCCCAAATTCTAAGTTTTTTTCCACGCGAAAATTCTAAATTTCTATGTTTATGAATCCAAACAAAGGAATTGGTGCATGTCAATTTATAAATTCTGATTTTTATCCAAATTCCAAGTTTATTTCCCTCATCCAAACATAGTGTTAAGCTTCTAAATTACATGTGCCGCTCACACTGAAATGATCAGAGTCTTGACTTCCTTTTCTTGAAGGCCAGCTGCACCAATCGGTTATCGATGGATATAGCAACTTTGCCCATGTAACCACTGTCGCAACCTCTTCATCTTCCCCGTGATGCTCAAACCGCTGGAAGTACGAGGAGTTTCCGAGCTTTAGAGGCGATGACACATGCATTACCTTCACATACCATCTCTCCATTGCGTTACGCTACGCTGGAATCAACACGTTTACAGACTACCACCTTAGAAGGGGGATAATATACATAGCGAACTTGAACAACAAATCGAAGGGTTCAAAATCGCCCTTGTCGTCTTCTCCAAGGGGTACGCGGAGTCCCAGTGGTGCTTGAGGGAGCTGGCCAAGATCATGGGGTGCTGAGAAGATCAAGAGGGGAAAATGAGTGGTGGTTATGGGGAAGTTCGAAAGCATGAAAGCGATGAAAATCCAAACGAGGTCAAGCAGGGAAGAAAGGATCTTAAGGCTTCTTTTCGACGGATGGGTATAATTTCTTCTTTAATTCTTTTTTTACAATTTTTTGATGCTCCAATTTACTCACCTTACAATTCAAGGTTAGAAATGTGGTCGAATATAGCTTAGTTAATCACATGGATCAATCTAATTTACTCAAATCTTCTTTGTTCAGAAAATATATGGTCATGATGAATGAGGCATTTAGTTAATACGAATCTTGCAGTTGCATAATCAATCTTACTTTTGTATAATTTTGAATTTCAATGGCCTGGCGTGAAGGATTGTTTATAGAGATAATTGTTGGGGACATAAAAGGACTACTGAAAGCAGCAGACTTAAAACAAGCCAAGTGCTTAGTTGGAATGGCTTTTCGTGTGCAAGAGTTCAGTATTGAATGCTTAATTTTGGGGGCTCGCTTGATGTTCAAATTATTGGAATATGTGGTATGGGCGGCATAGCAAATATCATCATTGTTATAATGGTCAATGTTACCTTGAAATGGTGAGGAGTAAAATAGAAAAGCGGGGTTGCTCTGTGAGAACAACTTCTTCGAGATGCTTTGAAATGGCTGGACATTAATGTGGGCAGTGTTGCCAAAGGAGCCAAAGAGATAAGAGAAAAGGCTTGGAAGCATGAAGGTGCTTGTCATCGTTGATGACATAGATGATGCTGACCAATTAGATGAATTGGCAATAAAACATGAATCGACCACATTTATTAAGATTCCGGCCACCCAAATTTGTAGAAGCCTTAAGATCATTTCTCCACTACTCGACCTCATTTGGATCTTCATCCCTTTCATGCTTCTGAAATGCTTTTCCAAAAATACTACTGTTTCCTCACTTGAGAAGGGTCGACATCGTACAATATTGGATAAACTACTTTCCCCTTTAATGTTTGGAATATTCTGAACACTTCTCCAGAAGGCCACGAACCCATCAGAGGTGATCTCGGGCTCCAAAAACATAATTTAAGCCCAAAAACGTCATTTTCCAACACTGCGCATCGCTCGTTTATTTTATCGCCAGAAAATAACCGCTTGGTGGAAAAATCCCAAATTTTGATACGATCAAGCTAAGTGACTCACGAACGTCCTCCAATTGGAATTACTCCAAAATTCTTCCATTTGGTCCTGGTTTTCTCCAGAGGAAGTCGAAAGTTCTATATTGAAAATACAATTCAAAGCATCAAAATTCTTCCAAAATATTAACCAAAATATACTAAGAATAGGATAAAATATATAATATAAAATCTACTCATCAAAATACCCCCAAACGTAGCTTTTTGCTTGTCCTCAAGCAAAACAAGACTCAAACAAAAATAAAAACTTAACAAACTAGACAACTAGCTAAAACTCAACCAAGACAAAACTTCCACCTTCAAGTTGCAATCCATAGCAAATTTTAAAAACTAGAACATCTTTTCAAAAGTTCCAACCAATCCCACCACAGAGTCTAAGCCATTTAGAATCAATTAGAAAAGAATTCACAAACTTTCTTTAGTGTAAAGTGAACCAACATAGTTAAGGCGACTTGACTAAAACCCTTACCTCTCGTCCTTCTTTATTTCACACATACTAACTTTACATATATATTTTTCTTTTTCTTTTTCTTTTTCTTTTCTCATGTATAACATTTTTTTTTTCCAGTAAAAGTAGTGGTCGTGCAATGTCGGTTTACTTAAGCTTTCGATCCAACCCATGTAGCGAGCTTTAGATCAATGATTCCCAAACCATTAGGGCTTTAGGGCACTAGGTGTAGAACACCCATAAGGACTTATTAACTCGAGCTGAAAAGGCTACGAAACCAACTAACCACCCTGCCCCATGCCAAAACTTTACCGTTTGACGCGAGAATCACTGCTGATGAGGCAGGACTGGCTCAGTTACTAGGCAAAACCTCGGGTGAGACAATTATTACTTTATAACCCAATAATAACTGACTTTACTTAAATCAAAAATTAAAAATAAACTTAGACTAAAAGTAAGTGTTTCAATCTCACTCCCCACAAACCATGTTGGTGTGATGTGCAAAGTTCAAAATATAATTCATGAATTAGTGTCTAAGCAATGATAAATAGAAAAGACTCTACTATGGGATTAATCTTCACCATGCTCATTTGTTCTAACGTTTAAAATAATTTATGGATGTTAACTTAAAAAGAATGAAAATTCTTAGCTGACATAAAATTAAAAGCCTAAAGTTTACTTTCCCACCCCCAAACTTATTTCACACTTTGTCCTCAAGGTGTGGAAAATAAATAGAAGAAGAAAAGGAAAAAAAAATAAAAATAAAAACTAAATCCTAGGAACCGTAAAATGACTATAAGAAAATGACAAATAAAAATAAAAATAACAAATAACAAATAAAACAGAAAATTAGAGAAAAGGAAAGGAACTGGACGCACCTGGGAGTCGAACTCATGAAGATGAGGAACAAAAAACGCTGAAATGAAAAACAAAAACGTCCTTGAATGTGCTTCGAACCCTGGACATGGAAGATGAGCAAGAGGCGCTAAACAATAGGCCATGATTGATGGCAGCCAATAAAAAAACCTTTTAAAAATCTACACGGGCCACTTGCTGCCCGCAATGCCCTTTTGAAATAAACATTGGATCCCCTTTGAGAAAGGCATGCAGCTGGCATGCCATTTTGAAAATGGCGTGAGGCATCGATCTGTAGTGTGTCAGTCATGGAGCCCAGAGCCGAACGGCTCCATACCTTGCCAATGCAAAACCATCCCTTGGGTAGCACGGAATGCACGCGATTTAGACACGTGGCCTGCATCCGTGCAATTAACTCCTTTGGATTCCCATAACACATGCATCTCATCCACCCATTTTCATTTCAGATTATTTTGTGAGAAATCCAAGGCCTCTTTCAACCCAAACGCACCTCCATATCAGAAATAACGCTCCCATTTTTCTCATCCCGCGTTCTCTTTTCTCTCAGACCCCATTTCTCTGTAAAATGAAAAATATCTCCTTCTCTCTCTCTTCTTCATTGCTCTCAGAAACGCGATCATTTTCAAAACTCTCAAGCTCAGCCATCCATTCAAACCTCCAGTTCACAGCTGCTCCTTCATCCTCGCTAAGCGCGGCATCCATGCTGCAACCAATAGCTCAGCTATCTACACACCGCCGTGTCTCTCTAACGCAACCATGGTGGCGTGAGGTGAAAAGCTGAGATGCAGGAAGGTAAATCCTTCTCAAATCTTTTGGGTTCATTTTCGGATTTATGTATATGAGTGAAATGCAGCGAGATCTAACACATGCATGTCGTTTCCTCTCTGATTGTTGTATGTGCCGCTTCATATGATCTCACTGGAGATATTATTTGTTTTGTGTGCGAAGTAGCCTTGATCCGCAAGGAAAATGAAAGGGAGTGGGAATAACATGCAGATAACACGGATCCATGAACTCGAAACGCGCAGATCTTTGAAAATAGGTGCGGTATAACCCATCATCCTCCAATTTTTGTTTTGCTGTTTACATGCCAAACAATCAAAGAACACTTAATACATTGATACCTCTGTTCCATCTTGTGAAGATAACGCTAGATCCGTAAGAAAACTCCTAACAACAGGACTCAAAGCCGAAACCTAATTCCTTGCAAACTCAATAGTTAAAAATAGGCCCTTATGACTGGATCTGGATGGAACCGACTAATGTGAGACCAAATGTGACTTGGAACCAAAACGTGGAAGACCCCAGATCCTGTTAACAATGTGATAAACAAGAGGACTAACAGGACTGCATACTGCGTTTTGAACTTAATAACTGCGTGCTCCATTGATGTGAATATGCCCATTCAAATTACAAGTTGTTGGTGACCCTACTTTTGTATTCTTGCAAGGTACACGACTTCAATCGGCAATTAGAAAGATGGATGTCCACCATACCGCAACGATCCATGAAACTGAAGGTATAAAACGTGTCTTTTGCACTGATGTAGAACTAGATCTGCACTTGGAAACCCCCAAACTTTAACGCTGTCATAAAGATCTGCTGAATTAGTATCTCATGCTCAAATATTGTTTGCAGATTCGTACAGTCCAACGAGGCTCAACTGAATGGAGGTACTGGGAAACCAAAAGAAATTTCCAGATGCGCATTTGCATAGGTATAATCCCGAACTTGCTCCATATGTCTTTTGTTGATTTATGCTTTGAGTAACTGCTATGGTTGATGGTAAAGTACACTTGCTGCTGGGTGCATGATTCCAGCATATGATTATCTGCTTTTATTTTCCCTGTGTTGCAACCTGCATAACCAATACGAGTTAAAAGTAAAGAAAGAAAGCAACATTTATATATATATATATATATATATATATATATATTTTGGACTATGTTTGTTTGTACTTGCATCTAGAAATGTAAACTAATAATAAAATTGAATGTCAAGCGAAAAATAAAATAAGGAAATAGTTTAGAAAAATTGGGTTTGCCTCCCAATAAGTGCTTTAGTTAATGTCTATAACTAGACATTGCTGAAGGTTGGTGGTCAGATCATTGGTTCCTTTAGAGTCACTGACTCGGCTGCAATGTCAAATGGTGCTCCCAAGTAGTGTTTGAGTTGATGGCCATTGACTTTAAACTCGAAACCTGTCTCCCCATTTTTAATATCCACAGCCCTGTGTGGATAAACTTTAGTAACAATATAGGGACCCTGCCACCTTGGTTTTAATTTTATAGGGAATAACTTCAACCTTGAATTGAAAAAAAAAACCTTTTGACCTGGCTGAAACTGTTTGTGAAGAAGGTGGCTGTCATGGAATGCTTTTGTTTTCTCTTTGTATATCTTTCCACTCTCATATGCATCATTTCTGAGTTCTTCCAGCTCGTGCAATTGCAATTTTCGTTTTTCTCCAGCAGCATCATACGCATAATTAAGCTCCTTAATTGCCCAATAAGCCTTATGTTCAAGCTCCATAGGTAGATGGCACGCCTTACCATAAACAAGCCGAAAGGGAGACATCCCAATCGATGTTTTATATGTTGTTCTATAGGCCCATAAAGCATTATTTAACTTAACACTCCAGTCTTTGTGGCTGGTATTGATTGTTTTCTCTAAAATGCGCTTAATTTCCCTATTAGAAACTTCAACTTGCCCAGAAGTTTGAGGGTGGTATGCAGTGGCCACCCGATGACTTATCCCATATTTAGTAAGTAGTGCAGCAAATTGTTTATTTAAAAAGTGCTTGCCCCCATCGCTGATAATTGCCCTAGGTGTCCCAAAACGTGGAAAAATAATGCCCTGGAGGAATTTCAGGACCACAGATCCTTGATTTGTTGGTGTTGCAACAGCCTCGACCCACTTAGAAACATATTCAACAGCCACCAATATGTACTGATTTCCATTGGATGATGGGAATGGTCCCATAAAATCAATGCCCCAAACATCGAATAATTCAACCACCAAAATACTTTGCTGTGGCATTTCATTTTGCTTAGACTGATTTCCCACTCGTTGACATCTATCACAAGCCTGACACCAAACATGAGCATCTTTAAAAATGGAAGGCCAGTACAACCCACTTTGTAATATTTTAGCTGCTGTTCGTTTTCCCCCAAAATGACCACCACAAGCATGCTGATGTGCAAACGTCAGAACACTTGCTCTTCTGCAAGAATACACCTACGAATAATTTGGTCTGGGCAATACTTGTATAAGTAAGGCTCATCCCAAAAATAATACTTAATCGTTGCTAAAAACTTTTTCTTCTGCTGGAAAGGTATATTTGGCTGCAAAATACCTTTAGCCAAATAATTCACAATATCTGCAAACTACGGAGTTGTACTGCGAATGGCCATAAGTTGTTCATCAGTAAAACTCTCATTTAAAGGAAGTAAATCATCTTCGGCTGGGCTAGTGCTGACCAGCCTGGATAAGTGATCAGCCACAACGTTTTCACTGCCTTTTTTATCTCTAATTTCTAAATCAAATTCTTGCAGAAGTAAAACCCAACGAATTAACCTTGGCTTGGCGTCTGTTTTAGATAATAAATATTTCAATGCAGCATGGTGTGTGTAAATTATAACCTTAGTCCCAACCAAGTAGGATCTGAACTTTTCCAATGCAAAAACAACTGCCAATAACTCATTTTCAGTGGTTGCATAATTCAATTGTGCATCATTTAATGTCCTACTAGCATAGTAGATGACCTGAGGAATTTTATCTTTTCTCTGACCAAGAACTGCCCCAATTGCATAATCAGAAGCATCACACATCAACTCAAGGGGTAAACCCCAATTAGGTGCAGCAATGATGGGAGCTGTAGTTAAAAGTGTCTTTAATTGGTTAAATGCCTCTAAACAATCTGCATCAAAATTAAACGGGGCGTCCTTAGCAAGTAGGTTGCACAAAGGACGGCTAATCTTGGAGAAATCCTTGATAAACCGTCGATAAAACCCAGCATGACCCAAGAATGATCGAATACTCTTTACTGTAGTAGGGGGCGGCAACTTGGCAATTACATCAATCTTTGCCTTGTCAACTTCAATTCCTTTGTTTGAAACAAGATGTCCCAAAACAATGTCTTGCTTTACCATAAAATGACACTTCTCCCAATTTAACACTAAGTTTGTTTCTTGACATCTTTCGAGAACTTGAGATAAATTTTGTAGACAAAGATCAAAACTATCCCCAAAAACTGAGAAATCATCCATGAATACCTCAACAATTCTCTTAACCAAGCCTGAAAATATGCTCATCATGCACCGTTGAAAGGTGGCTGGTGCATTACATAACCCAAATGGCATCCTCCGATAAGCAAAAGTACCAAATGGACAAGTGAAACTGGTTTTCTCTTGATCCTCTTGTGCAATTGGAATCTGATTATACCCAGAATACCTATCTAGAAAACAATAAAATGCTCGTCCAGCTAACCTTTCCAACATTTGGTCAATGAAAGGCAATGGAAAATGGTCTTTTCTTGTCCCTGCGTTAGGCTTCCTGTAGTCCACACACATTCTTCAACTCATAGTCAACCTTGTAGGAATTAACTCATCATTATCATTTTTCACCACTGTAATAGCTGTACGCTTAGGCACAACTTGTGTAGGGCTAACCCATTTACTGTCAGAAATTGGATAAATCATGCCTGCATCAAGTAGTTTCATTACTTCGTTTCGCACAACTTCTTTCATGATAGGATTTAACCTCCTTTGAGCATAAACTGTAGGCTTTATGTCATCCTCCATCAATATTCTGTGCATGCAAATGGTTGGGCTTATACCCTTAATATCAGCTATAGTCCACCCCAATGCATCTTGGTATTTTCTTAAAACACGCAATAATTTTTCCTCTTCTATGCTTGTCAAATCTGAAGCAATAATAATTGGCAGCGTTTCATCTGCCCCAAGATGTGCATATTTTAAATGTTTTGGCAATGGTTTTAGCTCCACTTTTGGGGGTTGCAATTTAGAAGCTTGCAGGGGCGTTTTTGGCTCTCCAAGGCTTTCGTAAACATGTCTCCAACGTGGTAATTGGGCTGGTACACTGTCTAATGCTGTTACACACTCAAAAATGTCTTCATCCTCTGTTTATGATGTATCTGGACTATGTAAAACACTCAATAATGGATCAGATGTCAATCGGGTCATAATTTCTGCATGAATAACACCTTCTAACACATCTACCCGCATACACTCTTGCTGTCCTTCTGGGCGTTTTGCAGCCTCAAATAGGCTAAAAACCACTGATTGGTCTTGAACTCTAAATGTTAATGTGCCTGCTTCCACATCAATCAATGTTTGGGCAGTGGCCATAAAAGGTCTTCCCAAAATAATTGGTGTCTACAAATCTTCATCCATGTCCAAAACTACGAAATCTGCTGGTAGATACAAACTTTCAACCTTGATAATTAAGTCTTCAATAATCCCCCTAGGATAAGTAACAGAACGATCTGCTAGTTGGAGAATAATGGATGAAGGCTTTAGATCTCCTTGGCCCAATCTTTGAAAAACAGAATAAGGCATTAAATTAATACTAGCACCTAAATCAATTAATGCACGTTTAAAATTAGAATTTCCAATAGTGCAAGAAATTGTAAAACTCCCTGGATCTTTCTTTTTGGGTGGCAATTTGTGCTGTAGAACTGCGCTGCATTGTTCAGTAAGAATGACTTTTTCAAAATCAACCAATTTCTTTTTGTGAGTGCACACATCTTTTAAAAATTTGGCATATGATGGAATGTTTTTTATTGCATCAAGTAGTGGCAGATTAATCTGAACTTTAGATAGAGTTTGCATGAAGTCCCTTAATTGCTTGTCTTTTGCTTTTGCCTTCAAACGTTCTGGATATGGAATTGGGGCCTCATAAACATGTTCTGGGAATTTTTCTGTTGCTGGATTGTTTTTGGGTAGTTGTTGTTCAGCAGCAGATTCTGTAAGTTTTTCAGCAGATTCTGTAAGTTTTTCAGCAGATTCTGTAGGGTTTTCTGCCAAGTGGTCTTCACTTTTTGCATTCTCACAATTATCATAACTTTTACCACACCGCAAAACTCTAACAGCACTGCATTCTTCTGAACCCCGTGGATTAGGGACTGTTTGGCTAGGAAATTTTCCTTTCTCCCTTTCTGTGATATGACTTGCTAACTGGCCAAATTGCTTTTCCAGATTTTGAATTGAAGCTTGTACATTCTGCATATTCTGATCATTTTTGTCTATGTACTGCTTTGTAGATTGCATAAACATTTGGAGTGTATCCTCTAAAGAACGTTTGGGCTGCACAACTGGCTGCTGTATATGATTTTGCTGAAAAGGCTGCACTTGCTGGTTTACTCCCCACTTCATATTTGGGTGATCCCTCCAACCTGGGTTATAAAAATTAGAATATGGATCATTTCTGGGCCTTTGAAAATTGTTGAATGCATTTACTTGTTCTGCCACATGTTCTGGATAAGCGTCTTTATGTGGGCAGCCCATAAAATCATGATTTGGCATGCTGCAGATGCTACAAACTACTGTAGTAGGCTGCTGTACAGCAACCTGATGCACTGGTACTATTATTTTCTGCAGAAGCATGTCAAATTTTGAGTCAAAATTTTCAAGTTTTTTCTCCATTTTTTCGATTTGAGCAGATACATGTGGAGTTCCAATTGACATATCAAAAACGCCTCTAGCTTGTGTCTGGTCCATTGCCCATTGTTGCGTCTCTGTAGCCATTTTCTCAAATAACTGAAATGCTTGTTGGGCATTTTTATCTGAAAACGAACCTCCGGATGATGCATTCACATAACTTTTGGTAGTTGGATTTAAACCCCTGTAGAATATTTGCATTCTTGTGTCCCCATTAATATCAGCATGAGGAAACTTCCTGAATAAATCTGAAAATCGCTCCCAAGCTTCATGGAACTCTTCATTAGGCTTTTGAACAAAAGATAGAATTTTAGTTCTTATGTCAAGAGTCTTGGATGTTAACTGTGCCCAAGAAGTGATGCTCCCAGATGAGTGTAAAAAGCCATGTTTTCGCCTTGTCTTTTAAAGTATAGGGAAAAAGACGAAGCTTAATAGACTCTGCAGAAAACCCTCTAACCAAAATATTCTTGCAACCCATCAGAAATTCGGTAATATGCATGTTAGGATCGTCATGAGCTGTCATGAAAAGTAGGCAATATTTCCAACATGCGATGTCTAATCTCAAAAGTATCACCTTCATCTTCTGGATAAACAACGCAACTCGGTAATTCGTTAGCACGGGCTGCTAGTGTTTGTCCCAAGGGCTGCCCAGCTTCGGGCATAGCAAAAGCCACTGTTTCTTCGCTTTCTGAAACGCTTAAAAACTGTTCCCGCCGCTACTTTCGTAATGTTCTTTCAGGCTGAGGATCAACTTGAACAAGCTGTGCAGATTGTGACCTGGTGTTGACCATGCACATATTTCAATAATCTGAAAAGAAAAAAAAAATTAAAATTTAAGAATTTTTTTTTTGTGAACAAAAATAATTAATTAAGAATATGATAAAAACAAATTAATTAAAACAATCCCCGGCAACGGCGCCAATTTCTTGATAAGATTTTTTTTACCTGTGCAATAGGGTTAAAATCACTGAAAATACTTGCAAGAATACAAGGTAGTTGTAGTATAATTACTCATGCAAGGTCGTTGTTCCCAAAGATTGTTTGACTAATTCGTAATTAAATCAACTCTTAATTAACCATTAAAACAGATTTTTATCAAAGATTTGAGATGTTTGAGTTTGAAAATATTGAATTAACAATTAAAGAAACCTAGAAGTTAGAAATAAAGGCGGTAAACAGAAAAAAATAAAAACGTTTTTAATTTGTTTTTATTAAAATCAATTTAGGGAAAGACTAGGGTTTAGCCGTCACCGTCACAATCCTATGCAATGCTATCAATTACTTATGAATTTCCATGCTTTGAAAGTTAGGTTTTCCTGATGCATATTTTCCATGCAATCTGTCCGTGATGTTCAGATCAAATATAAACAAGCAAGACTCACTAAACTTCGTGAAAACCCTTTGAAAAACCATGTAACCCTTAAAAGCGTGATGTTCACCTTAAGTGAACTTACAATTACTAATCACAAGAAGCCCTTCTCAATTTCAGGGTGATGTTCCAACAAAAATTGCATCAAATTACTTGTCTAAATACCCTAATGGTGATCAATCATTAAAATATATAGATAGTCTTAACCGCAGTGATTAATAATTCAAAGTAAGCATGCATCCGTTCATAAGCAAATTAATAAAACTACATATTCTTGCTAAGGTTCATGGCCTAACCCTAGCAAAAGAATTAGTTATATATACTCATAATAAAAATCAAAGGAAATATCATTAAAATGAATAAGAATAAAAACACCTCCAAGTAGAAAATCTTCAAGAACCCTAGCAATTCTTTCTGTCTCCAAAGTTTCATAAAAATAAGCCTCTTCCCCAAAAACTGTAGACGGCCAAGCAATATATCTGCTAAACAACTGCTCATCTACCACGATAATTTTATCACGGACTTTATGAGCTCGTTATAAAAAGTACAAATTTACCACGGGCATAATAAGCACGTAGTAATAACAATATTTTATCACGGACAAATCTTAGCTTGTTGTAAAATAGCAATGAATGACCACGCGCAAAATTGCATGTTATAAATATACTAAAACCACCACGGACAATGCTTGTGGTTATTATTGTTAACCCCCACATCTTTTTTTGTCATCCATCACAGACATAATATGTGGTGGAATCACACACACTTAACTAAAAAATTTAGAGGAGGCGGGACAAGAATTTTGCAAAATTTCTAACATCTTTGAAATTTGAAAATTTCACAGCACTCCCGCACACTTCTCAAATTTCATTTATTGGTTTATCTCATCCCATCAGCTAGTAACCGCAAAACTCCCCCTCCCCAAATCGTGAGAAATTAAACTGATCTCTGTCACTCTCCTCTCTCTTAACATTTCACCAACAACAATCATTTTTCAGTTTTCTCCTTTCTTCCTCGTCCACCTTGAGTCCTCAGGTATATATATATATATATATATATATATATATCTCTCTCTCTCTCTCTCTCTCTCTCTCTCTCTCCCCACTCTATTTGGCTGCCGATAAAATCCCAATTCACCACTATTCCATTTCCCCGGTAACCAAATAGAGAACTCATTTTGTAAAGCTCCCAACTTTCTCCTTCAATTGGATTAAAATTTGTTAATTTTTTTGTCAAATTCATTGACTTGCAACTTTGTGGTTCAGTTTGTGAAGGGAATTTATGGAAATTGACATTGATGAGCTTCTGGGTCGCAACCGGCCAGTGAGCATTCCGACGAAGAGGGCGATTTACATGTGAGGATATTGCATGTCCGAGCAGACGGGTCGGAATGGGAAGGAGCAGCAGTTAAGGATCCCGAAGCAGCTCTCTGAAGCTTTTTAGGTGCACGGCGGGGGCTAATTGGTGGTGGCTGGACATTGCTTGCGATCGCGAGCACACTGCCTCTACTGCCTCAGATGGGTTGCTTTTCACTTGGGGTAATTAAGCTTCATTTTTTTATTTTATTGTTTTAAGTCTCTGGTTATGGTAACTTGTTGAAATGATGAAGAAAATTGTTGGGTTCCTAAATTGGTGGGATTAATTTATCATTGTCTAATGAATTGTGATGAAATTAATTTTGGGGCATTGATTTAAACAAATTGCATAATGGGAGTTTAGTGTTCCTGCATAATTATGTTTGAATTATAAGAGTAAAAGCACAAACTCGAGAGTCTGCTACACGTGGTGTAAGTTTCTTTATGTTTTGTTATACTGCCACATTGAATTCCAGGATCATGTTGCAGAGAAAGGTTTTGGTTGGAAGAATTGTGTCATAAGGTATTGCTATCTCTCTTGTTTGAACTGTAGTAAATGATATTTCTATCATGGCGTACAGGATGAGTTGACTACCTAAGTGTTATCTGGAAAAAGGAGAATTAAAGATGATTCCTTTGCTGGATGTTGAACAAGTATTGGTATGTACTGTATCTAATGCTAAATGAAGTTTCAATGTTCCTTGACTCTTTGGTCCTTATAATTTCAGGTGTCTTAGGTACTTTTTTGACATGCACCGTGTACTCACTTGGATCATGATTACTTGCCTTTGTCTAATTGACTTTGTGAATTTGAATTGTTTTGTATATGATGTCCTTAAGTGATGAGTTTTGATTTCTAAGCTTTATATTTTTCCTTGTTTGTCTCATAGGTGGTTGGTGGTTCTAATTCATGAGGGTTTATAATTCAAATGTCAACTACTATGTTGGGCACCTGCAAATTTGAATTGTGATTGGCTTGCTAGAGATGTGTGTTTTCTTGAAGAAAGGATTG
This sequence comes from Malus fusca, assembly GCA_035220775.1. NCBI lineage: Eukaryota > Viridiplantae > Streptophyta > Magnoliopsida > Rosales > Rosaceae > Malus > Malus fusca. The sequence goes on from CM069059.1 coordinate 6,903,542, forward strand.
CAGAGAAGATGAATATCATTGGAGGACCAAGGATGGAACTAGGACTTGAGTTTGTTTTAGAGTGAAACAACGTCTACATGTTTTGGTACACAACTGTAGCATAACTCAGTGATTCGGTTTTCTTAATATAACTACTCATTTTGTTGTTAGCTTTTAGTGTAATATTTGAATATGTGAATTTTTATAAAGTAAATATGGAATCTTGTAAATAAATATCTTTATATATATATATATATATATTTGTTTATTGATTAATTTTTTTTTTAATTTTCGAAAATTTTTATACAACGGGCAATAGCCGTGATCAATTTGTAATCCACAATGGCCAAAACACGTGGTATTAGATTCCAATATACCACGAGCACAATCCGTGGTTACATTGCATTTGACAACGAGCATAGCCCGTGGTAGAAATAGAGACTTTTTATCACATCCAGAATACTAACGGGCACGATGTCCGTGGTAGATTGCAATTTATCACGGACATCCACCGTGGTAGATGAGCTTTTTTCTACTAGTGTGTTAAGATAAAATAAACCATGTTTCCGAAGTGCATTATAACCATATTAGTTAAGCTCAATTAGATTGCTCCTGGACTATAACCGTATTATAGCTTTTACTCGTAGAATTAGAAATCCATTAGAATGAGAAACTTGTTTCATGACTTGTTTCATATCTTGTTTTGTTGAGCCGTCTATATTGAGTAATCTGTACATTCTCTTGTCCTTTGAGCCATTGTAGATTATGTTTCTTGGATTCTGCTCGATTCCGTTGAGTGGTCCGGAACTGGGTTTCGATGGGGTTTCGTTTAGTGGTCCAGTCCCTTACTTCGTCTGGATTTCATTGAGTGGTTCGGAACCCGATGTTGTTGGATTTTGTTGAGTGGTCTGAAATGCATTCCTTGTCTTCATTGATTCATTGGTTCTTTGGATTTGGTTTTAAATATAGAAAACTTTGGTGATGTAGGCTTCGGTCGAACTGTGTCACTCTAGCCCCTACTTTTCAGTGTATTGTATGAATTATTAATTGTGAACCTTTGTGATTTGTTTTAGATTGGCTGATGGATGTCTGTGTGGATCCTTCAGGATTTTTAGTGGTTTGATTATGATTTCATAAAGTATTGATTTTGTATTTCATGTTTATAAATTGTGATCGATGAATTGGTTTTAATATGATTACGTATGTCGCATTATTGTCACTCACACGAGCTTCGCAGATTATCTGGGTTATTGTCTATGTGGTGCACGACTGCCACGATGTAGGGGCGATTGTTCACTTGTTAGTTGATACGAAGAGCTTTGGCTTAGCAGACAGAGTTTAGAGAGCTTGGAGTGTTAGGTTGCCTGTTACCTTTCCTTGTACCTTTCTTTGTATTTCTTTTGGGATCCTATCGACATTGTGCCTAGTGAGAGTTATCTTTATTGCATAGTTGTTGTAAATATTCTTAATTTTAGTTTGTATTCCTGACACACCCTATAGTCGACCATCGTGATTTGATCCTAGATGTATGTCGGGATTGGTGCGTGATGCCATGTATGGTATATCCTTGATGGGACTACCTAGGATTATAGGATACAGTCTTGTTTGGTATATTCGCGATAGGGGACCATACGTACTTTAGGAGTGACAATGTTTGGTATATCTGCGATGGTGATTACTACCTAACCTAGCGCTATAAGATTAGGTCTTGCTTGGTTAATCTGTGGTAGGGGTCTATAGATATTCTAGAGTGACATGTTTTGTTATCTGCGATGATGACTCAACTTATCTAGCGTTGCATAAAGGAATTGTGCTTGGTAAATCTACGATGGGCGTCTAATTCCTGGTTGGATTCCGTTGAGTGGTCTAGTGAAGGATATATTTGTGAAAACAAGTTTATTTGAGCAACATCTAGAACATGCAATTAACAATTAAAGGCGGAATCATGCTTGTATGCACTCAAAAACAAAACTTTACCCATGAAATTCAAGGCCTAGTGAGAGTGGTGAACCAAGACTCAACTCAAGAACAAAGTGAGTTGAGAAATATTATACATTTGTTGATTCCTCTTTGCATAAGCAAAGGCTAATCACCCAAGAGATAGGGCCTTCATTCCTTACTTCTTGGCTCCATGGATTTCTTGGATAAGGATGGTAGAATGGATTCTCCAAGTTTCCAAAATAGAGAACCTCTAAGTCTCCACACCAAGGAGAGCATTGATGAAGAGATGAGTGACCTAGGAAGAGATAGATGCTTTTAATCTCTCCCTAGGGTGGCCAGCCTTCATTAGAGAAGAGAGAGCTTTTTGAGTTCTCTTCTCTTCCCTTAGAAAACCCTTAATGAATTTTGGCTATAAAGTTCTTTATATAGTCACTTCACTTAAGTGACTAACAGAACAAAACCCTATTTTTTATCACATGGCTGGCCTACCATAGGCATTGGGCTATTTGGGCCCTTTTAAATTTTAAGTCATTTAAGTTGTCAAACAACTTAAGTTAATAGGCTTGACATTCGAAGCCCATTGGGCTTTGAGGCCCAAAACTAACCTGAGGTCTAAAATGAACTTATTCGTTTGATTAATTAACTTATTAATTAATCCTAGCCATAAACAATTAAACCATTTAATTGTTCTTATTCAACTCCGTTGTTTCTTCAATCTCTACCTTACACGGTGTACGATCCATTAGGTTCCTTTTAGCGAGGCAGTGGGCGATTGTTACTCTTAACGATCGATTGTGAATTGAAACATACTTTCAATTCTCCCTTTAGTGATTACTCACCTTTAGGGCTTCCATAAACCATGAGTGACATCTAGCAGCATGTCATGGCAACCCAAGCTAATCAGAAGAGGTGGAGAACCTATTTAATTTAGGATTACAATGCAATACGGTCTTTCTCTAATACAATACTCTTGACCACATTGTTTGGTTTGATAGTTTATTCATGTCTACTATCCAATGTGATTCTCTTACTTATATGATTACCTTGAATGTAATTTGGAACGACTTCCTAAATCTCATTCATACTCTGGTCAAAGATTCTTAATCATATCATAGAGCATTCTCCCTCAAATGGTTTGAAGGCTAGAGATCCCTTGTTGCCCATTCACTTGCCTCCATGGCTAAGTGGCTTAACCCCAACTACGTTGTGGACACCCACAGACAGAGTGACTTTGACATAGTCAAAGATCAAGGACCTAACCACAAGACAACTATGATGACTCAAGTCAAAGGAATACTTTGCGTTATCCCAACCATGGGTTCTCATATGACATGTGTATGAGAACTCCTTATTGATCGTGTTCAGTGGACTCATTCTCTATTGAGCACCTACATGCTTGTCTTGGTGTCAGTCCCTAAGAGAATACTTAACACGTACTGATCTTAACGGACTGTCAATGCCCAATTGGCAATCCTATGATCATGAATGTTTAGGATATGTATACGAAAGAGAATGGTCTCATGAATCTAACTTCTTTAGATCACATTCTCCCAATTACATATTCCTTGGACTTATCATTTAAGCATATAACATTTATATGAGATAGCTTCAAACAATAATCTTTGCCCTTTATATTAAACTAGATTAGTTTAACATGTGAAATGTCCATAAAGTATCATCATATGATTAGTTTTAGGGCACATTTCCAACATCTAGAATCTCATTTCATGTCTTCGTTTTCTCTTTGGAGTCAGTCTAGAATGTGGAAGCTTAAGAGTTGTGGGCTTCGGTCGAATCGTGTAGCTCTAACCTCGTTTAAGTGTTTATATAAATTAGAAAAGTGAAAACCTTTGTGGTTTGATTTAAGAAGGCCGATGGATGCCTGAGTGAGTCCTTCAAGATTTTTAGCGAGCTTATTTATAATTTGGAAAAGTATGGTTTCTAAATGATTTTTCTTTTGATGTCTGATCGAATTGGATGATCAATGTAGATAAAGGTTAATTGTGTGCATCGTTGATTCATTAAAATGATATGTTATTGATAATGAAATTGTGTTAGAAAACCTTGGGATATGTGTGATTGACTAAATGACAATTCTGGTTGCTATATGGTTTCATTATGTAGACTAAAATCTTGTGAGATATGCTCGTTCGGTCCATTGAGTGATTATGGAGCTCTATGTTCTTGTTAGTTAATGCTAGGGTAAAAGAAGGGTGAATTACGAATGGCTTGATCTTGTTCAAGGGTACGTAGGCAGTCTAACACAGAGGTTAGATGTAGCCATGATATAAAAGAAAAGCTATTGCATGTTGAACATTTGATTGGTGTATTAATTATGTTTCGGAGGCAAGGCATGGCAGTTAAACAGGTAACATGTAACGTCACTTGTCGATCTTGGACATATGTCGGGATTAGGGTGTGACATTATGCCCAGTGAGTTTGTTGAATTTTGTAATTCCATTGAAATTCATAGACAATTGACTACAGCTTACACTCGATAGCAAAATGGAGTTGTTGAGAGAAACAATAGGATTGTTGTGGAGACAGCAAAAACAATGTTGCATGAGAAAGGCATGCCATAAAAATTTTGGTCTCAAGCTATTCACACAACTGTCTATCTTCTAAATAAAAGTCCCACTAAAGCATTGGATAGAATGAGTCCATTTGAGTCTTATAGTTGCCAAAACCTGAGATTGCTCACCTAAAAGTTTTTGGCTCACTATGCTATGTTCACATTCACTCTAATTTAAGGAACAAGCTTGAGAGTAATAGTTATAAGTGTGTACTTGTGGGTTATGGCACCAGTGAGAAAGGATAGAGGTTGTAAAATCCTATTACCAAGAAGATCGCACTCTCAAGGTGTTGGAAATATGCCCTGAAAGTCAATCTTTGGAAGAAACCTTTCAGGACAAATGAATGGATGTATAGATGATTCTTATACATCATATGGCAAAGACACGAATTAGGACTATCTCAATAAACGATATATGTCTTAAATAGTGTATCCATGGACAATGGATCGATTCAAGAAGTAATCTAATGATGTTAGACTACAGAGACCTTCTTCACATAACCAAATGTCCAAAAAGGTTCCTGGTCATAGGATTGTCGGAGGGATACTGACAATGCATAGACCGGTACATACTGTGTCTGCTTCAATTGGAAGGATGGAAAGTCTCATCCCATTCGTATGGTGACACTAAGACAAGTATGTAGGTGCTCATTAAGGGAATGAGTTCACTGAACACAATCGAACGAGAGTACTTGCATGGAGGTCTACTCACATGTCAAGCAAGTAACTCTAATGGTTGGAATAATGTAAGTAGTCCTTTGACCTGAGGCATCGTCGTTGTCTTGTGGTTAAGTACTTAATCTTTGATTATGTCAAACGTCACTCTATCAGAATGTCAACGGCATAGTTGGGGTTAAGCCACTTAGTCATGAAGGCAAGTGTATGCGCAACAAGGAATCTCTAATCCTCGATAAGAGAGGAAGAATACTCTAAGATATGATTCGGGAATCTTCGGCCGAAGTATCGAGCGTATTAAAAGGAAAGCGTTCCTATACGACTCAAAAGAATCATATAAGAAGGAATAATCGCATTAGGGGTTTGACATAATATATCCATACCCTAGTAATGTGATTGAGAGTATTGTATTAGAGAAGGATCGAATTACATTGTAATTCCAACGGAATAGGTTCTCCGAATAAACTTCTACATTAGCTTGGGGAGCTATGACATATGGTTAGATGTCACTCATAGCTTGTGAGTTCTTCTAGATGATTAAATGTAGTCATCAAAGAAGAAGGTGAATTAAAATGAAGTTTCAATTCACTAAGTGATTGAATTAAATATAATCAATTGAATTGATGCCAATCACCTCACTACCTTGCTAATTAGAACCTAAAAGATTGTTCACCAATACACTATTGTAGTGAGTAATTAATGGATGATGGAAACAATTAATTGGATTAATTAAGTGTTGTGATTAATTTAGAAAGTCTAAATAAATCATAAAAGCGATAAAGATCGTTTTGGGCTTAAAGAAACGTTCGGGTTTAATTGGGCCCATTGGGCCTAAACCCATTGGGCTTTTATTCAAGCATTGGATGACTTGAAATAATAAAAGCCCAAAGCCCAAACAAACAACAAAGAGGCCGGCCATGTACAAGTGGAGAGGAGAGAGATATTTAGTCAAGTTGTTGGCTAGGTTTCTTTTGTCTATATAAGGAACTTTATAGAGATATTGTTCATTAGGGTTTTTGTGTGTTTAAACAACAAAGAGGCAAAAGAAAAATAGCTCTCTAAACTACACAAAGGCCGGCCACCATTGGGTGTTTTTACTAACATATCTTACACCCTTTTGGTTATTCCTTCATCCTTCTCACTACACTAGTGGGTGAGGATCTTTAGAGGTTTCCTACTTTGGAAACTTGAAGAGAGCCTAGGAGCACTCATTCTATCAAAGTGGAGGAGGCAAGGAGGGAAGCTAGGCTCAAGGAGTTCAAGGAACAAAGGACTTGGAGGTGGTCCATCCTTGGTCTCAAGTCTAGATCAAGAGGTATAAGACTAAACATTCACTTTGTTCTTCTCTATAAAATTGTTATGATGCATTATATATAAACCTATGAACCTTGAAGGGGATTTGCATGACTGTAGCTTTGATAATATGTTATAAATGCTTCCGCTGCTTTCGTATATGAAATATGATTTGTATATGCATGATAGTCATTTCGAAATCCCATACTTGAAACTCATAATTTTCCCTTCAAGTGGTATCAGAGCCAAATGTTTATGTATAATGTGTCCTTTTGGATTTTATGCATATGGGTATTAATGTTATGTATGACATATTATTGTTTCATTCAAAGTATTTTTATCTTTTGTTTTTCAATAGTTGAAAAATGTTAGTCAAAAGTTGAGAAAGATATGTATGCAAAAGTTGTTTTGTATGCATGAATGAAAGATGAGTTTAAAACTAATTTGACATATTATTTCTTCATTTAAAAGTGTGTTTATCTTTTGTTTTTCAATGGTTGAAAAATGTAAATCAAGAGTTGAAAAGATATGCATGTAAAAGTTGTTTTGTATGCATGAATGAAGAATAAGTCATGAATAAAATCTTGGGAATTTGTTCTTAATGGTTGGCACGGTTTTGGGGGAATTTTGAGCATGTGTTTGTGTTTTATTGTAAGACACTCACACATCATTTTAAAGCTAGAAAATTGAAACCTTGTCACTTTTGTTTTTGGGTTTGAAAAATCACCAAGAATACACAAATCTTGAAAAAGTGTTCATGGTTTTGTTCTTGGTGTTCAAAGTTTGGTTTTGGGTGAAATTGTTTTAGTTGGTTTTCATGCATGGTTTCATGGTTTTAGATGATGTTCTTACCATCCATAACCATATTAAAACCTTTTAAAACCCTAGACTTATCTAGGATATTTCCATCACTTCTTCATTAAAACCATTTAATGCCAAAACCAAGTGACAAACAAATTTGGATTTTTTCTACTTTGCATTGAATTCTTGCATGTGGGTGAGACTTCCCACCCCCCCCATTAAATGGCCGGCCACCCTAGTGGATTTATCCACTTGGGGGGTCTTTTGTAATCTTTGAAAAGTTGATATTTTATACTTTTGAGTATTTACGGTTTTACCCCTAACTTTTCTTATTTACATTTAGGCCCCTACTAACTAGAAAGTTAAAATATTTGATTTTAATTTTGTTAGTTGTTTAAACTCATAATACTATTATGCCCATATGCACTAAATCTAAATGTTTATGTTCCATTCCCTTTAATTATTTAAATGTGTTTAAGTAGTTGGAAAATGGGTGACTATGGACTTATGCCTTAAACGATAATTGAGCTATGAGATAAGGCGCTAAAATCAAATTGTTTGAACCTTGGGAATGTGTTTTAATTACTGTTTAATTGGACCTTGTCACATTTGACATTTATCTATCTCTCCCCTTTTAGTATATGTAATTTATAGGAATTTGTACAAATCGGTTTGTAATTCTTATTACTTCTTAATCTCTATTCGTTAGTTGATTCCCTCTAGTGCTAGACTAGAGTTTCTTTAACTATTGGTAAGGAGACATAACTAAAAGAGGGTTTTGACATGAGATTAAAGATTAAATGGGTCCAATGCCCTAATTAGCAATGAATGATTGTCTTTCATTTCTAATGGCTCAATGAAAATGTTTTAATTGGATTGATAAGCACGTAATTAAATGACACAACCTCCCCGAGTTTATATTCAACAATGTTGGCTCGTTGTTGCAATAACCTAATAAGTCCATGGTCATCCAAGAGCCTAAGATAACTATAAAGTCCAATTTCAAAGGAATGCAAAAACCTTAGTAATAGTAGTTACTTCCACTATTTGAAAATTCGTTTTTGATATTGATTTGTTTTTCTCAAAACAAATAGTGGGAGTATCATACGTTACTAAACTATAATGAATACAATTAGTAGTTTTATATATCTCCAATATTTTGAAAAATGTTTTGATATTGATTTGTTTTATGAAAACGAATAGTGGGGATATTATATGCTACTAATTTCATTAAACTTTGGACTAGTAGTTATAATAGGACTATTTATTTGAATGTGATTAAATAAATAAAATGATGAGACCTTAAAATCCCTCAAACAACAATCATATTAAGTTGTAAACGTAAGAGTGCTTAGAACACTTTTTCGTGGCCTTCCACCATGGTAGGCTCCAATCGTTTATGACTTGTACACCGCCTTCACCCTATAATGGGGAAGTGACAAAGTGCATGCTTATATTCAGGAGGAGTTTATTTAAAACATTTGATGAGGTTAAGGTAGGCAACGAGTGTGGCCAACATCGTATAATCGTGAGGTCATGCTTGAACCCCTATCTAAACCAGCATGGTGGGAAAGAACTTAACTAAGAGAAATGGTGCCAACATCGTATAATCGTAAGGCATTGTTCTCTAGAGGCCAAAAAGATGGGTAATCACAAGAGGTTGTTGTGAATGGGTAATTGTACCCTCTCATTATTATTTTTGCTAGCCAACATCGTATAATCGTGAGGTGGGCTTGGTAATAGTGAGCCTCCCATAACCCGCTAGGAGCTTTCTTTGAAGACTCCCGGATTCCATTATGGGGGATATGGAATTTGCCAAAAATGGTGGGTGATGTCATTCGGTTTAAAGACCCGAATCGTTTGACTTAATCAACAATCAATCTAATTATTTTATTGTTTATGTATATAGATATGGTTGGAAGCACACTCGCGAAAATACTCGACAAGCATTGCCTAGAGGGGCACAATTTCCCATCGTGGTATCGTAATGTCAAGATTCTCCTAACATTGGAGAAGATTGTTTACGTACTAGACAAGGCTCCACCTCACATACCTCTCAGCCCTGAGGCTACTGAGGATGAACGTGCTAAGTATGACAAGCACGTTGAGGATGATATACAAGCCAAGTGTTATCTGTTGGCTTCCATGAATGAGGAGCTACAGAGACAGCACGAGGGCATGGATAATGCATCTTCCATAATACTCCATCTTACGGAGTTATATGGTGAAGGGACGCGCAACCGTCGCTTTAGCACCGTCTGTGAGCTTGTAAAGACCAAGATGGTCAAGGGGGCTCCAGTACACCAACATGTACTGAAGATGATAGGATTCATTGAACAATTGGAGAACCTAGGTACTCCACTTGACGGGGAATTGGCCCAGGACTTCATATTGGCTTCTCTTTCTGATTCATTTTCGCAGTTTGTAATGAACTACAATATGAATAAGATGGATAGTACTCTCTCTGAGTTACTAAACATGTTAGTAACTGCCGAGAAGACTATGAAGAAAGAGAACGTTGTAGGGACTGCTGCAGTAGCCTACAACAAGCCATCCTCTTCCAAGGCCAAGCCGCAAGGCAAAGGCAAAGGGAAGGAGAAGAAGCCACCCACTCCTAAGCCGAAAGGAGGAGTGAAGAAAAAGAAGGCAAAAGAGCCCAAAGGGACTTGCCACCACTGTGGAAAGGAGGGGCATTGGAGGAGGAATTGCAGGTTATACCTTGCAAGCCTTAAAGACAAGCCACAAGGTATGGTTTATGATCTTATCTTCAATTCTAAATGTTAGATCTTCTAAATATTTATATTTGATATAAAGTGCTAATCACTTATATAATTGTATATAGGTGGAGAAGCCAAGTAGAAGATGAACAAGCAAGGAAAATGTGGTGAAGGGTTCGGCCACTATATTTTTTTGCTTACTACTTAGGAAGTTTGTTAGGCATTAAAGATTGTCTTTAAACTTTCTTATTTTGTTAAGAACCTATTAAGTGGATTCATATGATGGAATACCACTATTAGTGCCTAAATGTATAAAGGTATTTAAATTAGTCTCTAAATGTATAGAGCTAAATCTTTTTGTATTAAACATTATGAATGTTTGAATTATCATATTAATGTAATGTGAAGAATGCCTTTTTAATATACTATTTCCTTAAAGTAGTGTTATGAATTGAAAATTGTCTTGTTGTATCCTTGATGAGATACAAGAGTTATATCACTTATTGTAATGTGATAACCAAACTTTAGATTTATCAATTATGGATAGATCTCACATGTAGGACATAAATGGATACAATGAATCTTTAGATTTGGTTCCAATTGTCTACCTATGAGTTCTATATGAATTGACAAAAGTCTAGAGATTCCTTTCTTGAAGAAAAGGAAGATCACATTATAATGATATAAGTGATAAGAAAATGTTTCTTATATGGTTGTCACTTGAAATACAATGATCAAGATCACTCTTGATTCAATTAGTGGTTTTGAACAACTAATTAGGCATTCTTAAAATTGTTTTAAAATGTCAATTGTGTTAGTGATTAAACCAAGAAAGAAGTGTCTAAATCTATAAAATGTTTAAAGAATTTAGTCACTTGATAACAAGACATTAACTTAGTGAAGATTGAAACAAATAAGCTTGAAATGTTTTAAAGCTACTACACAATGTCTTCTACCAATATAATCCACATTTATACATTTTGAATGTATGAAATGATTTCTCATTAAAGTCATGAGAAATAGTGGGAGGTGTGAAAAAGGATATAAACTTGAATATGATTGGTTTATAGTTGTCTAAAGAATAATAGTACTTGACTATTATTAAAGAGTTTGCAATTTTAATTGTTAAAAGACTCAAACTCTTCAAACGTTAAAATTCTATGTTGTGTGACATTCTAAAGAATAGTCTTTGAATGTTGGTTTCGTCAACCTAGCATAAAATGGTTATATGTTGGGAGTTGTCCATTATTCTCTTTTATGAGAACAAGCCAATAACAAAGCATATGGACAAGTTGATGAAACAAAAGGGAATTAGTTTCAAAATGAGTCACAACATATGATTTAACAAAGAGACAATCCAAATTCAACATCTCATGTAACGATATTGCTCTATGTAGTTTTGATAATGAATTATATCAACCACCTAGAAGGAATGGTTGAGTTTCTATATCCTTAGTAGGAGCCATGCTTCCACTAAAGACTTGGATAATTCTTATATGACTACATTAAAGGTCTTAATATGACTAAAACTTGAAGTATGGTGTATGACACCATATAATGAATAGACTTAATAAAGTAAGTCACACATTTCATGGAATTACTTGAGAAGAAATTCTTTTGTGTATGATTCGTTTAAATAACTTGTGTTAGCTAGAGTTGTTGATATTCTCAAAATAGTTGAGACATCATCAATAAGCTAATGGATCTTAATGATTGTCAATAGATCCAAGACAAGTTAAAGGGAGCAATATGCATTCAAATCAAGAAAATATAATTGTTAGTTTTTGAATGAATGCTAAGTTACGACAAGGCCAGTGGGAGTGATATTATAATTTGAGCAACATGATGTAAATAAAGTCTATTTGATAGACTTGACAAAACATAGATATTACTCGAAAAATGACAAAACATGACACGGTCAATTTTTTGAAGTATAGACTTGAAATTGGACTTATTGATATAGCAAGGCTATCTCAATAATGTTATATGGGAATTAAATCTCAAATGTTGAAGATTTAAGAAAGCGTTTTCCTATGTGATAGGAAGTCACTTTCATAACCCTTATAATGAATGTGTCATAAAATCACAAAAGGGACACATGTATTGACTTGTGAAATAGATATCCAAAAGTGAAGAACCACAGGGGTTGTCACTTTAAGATATTACTATATCACAGGATCAGAACCAAAACAACTGATAGAGTATTATTGCCTTTAAGAAAGAAACATCAGAGTGGGACTCTGGAAGTTGCATTCACTTAGGTTGTTAACCAAAGTGAAAATAAGCCATTTTAACAAATGGAACTTCATAATGGATGAAGTACTAATCATATGAATGAATTGTTAGTATTGTACTACAATGGTCTCAAGGTTGGAGCAAAGTCTGTATAAAGTATACAAACGAAATATATGACGATATATTGTTTTAGAAACTGCTTCAAAAGGTGTTTTGAATGAAATGGTTCTTAGAGAACCAATGATTGAATCCAAACCATAAGGTCGTTAGTAGGATACTACGACGTAATGGGGCGATAGCTCAAGCCATGGAATCAAGGTCTCATCAAAGTATTCGAACACAAGAAAGAGACATCATCAAATGTTTTGGAAACATTTGATAAGAAAAATCCCTTTTTAAACAAAAGGGGATTAATACATAACCAAGTTAACCTGCGAGCATAAGCTCTCTCAACAAGATGTATAAGATACACTAGTGATTGACTTTAGTGCAAGTGGGAGATTGTTGGAAATATGCCCTGAAAGTCAATCTTTGGAAGAAACCTTTCAGGACAAATGAATGGATGTATAGATGATTCTTATACATCATATGGCAAAGACACGAATTAGGACTATCTCAATAAACGATATATGTCTTAAATAGTGTATCCATGGACAATGGATCGATTCAAGAAGTAATCTAATGATGTTGGACTACAGAGACCTTCTTCACATAACCAAATGTCCAAAAAGGTTCCTGGTCATAGGATTGTCGGAGGGATACTGACAATGCATAGACCGGTACATACTGTGTCTGCTTCAATTGGAAGGATGGAAAGTCTCATCCCATTCGTATGGTGACACTAAGACAAGTATGTAGGTGCTCATTAAGGGAATGAGTTCACTGAACACAATCGAACGAGAGTACTTGCATGGAGGTCTACTCACATGTCAAGCAAGTAACTCTAATGGTTGGAATAATGTAAGTAGTCCTTTGACCTGAGGCATCGTCGTTGTCTTGTGGTTAAGTACTTAATCTTTGATTATGTCAAACGTCACTCTATCAGAATGTCAACGGCATAGTTGGGGTTAAGCCACTTAGTCATGAAGGCAAGTGTATGCGCAACAAGGAATCTCTAATCCTCGATAAGAGAGGAAGAATACTCTAAGATATGATTCGGGAATATTCGGCCGAAGTATCGAGCGTATTAAAAGGAAAGCGTTCCTATACGACTCAAAAGAATCATATAAGAAGGAATAATCGCATTAGGGGTTTGACATAATATATCCATACCCTAGTAATGTGATTGAGAGTATTGTATTAGAGAAGGATCGAATTACATTGTAATTCCAACGGAATAGGTTCTCCGAATAAACTTCTACATTAGCTTGGGGAGCTATGACATATGGTTAGATGTCACTCATAGCTTGTGAGTTCTTCTAGATGATTAAATGTAGTCATCAAAGAAGAAGGTGAATTAAAATGAAGTTTCAATTCACTAAGTGATTGAATTAAATATAATCAATTGAATTGATGCCAATCACCTCACTGCCTTGCTAATTAGAACCTAAAAGATTGTTCACCAATACACTATTGTAGTGAGTAATTAATGGATGATGGAAACAATTAATTGGATTAATTAAGTGTTGTGATTAATTTAGAAAGTCTAAATAAATCATAAAAGCGATAAAGATCGTTTTGGGCTTAAAGAAACGTTCGGGTTTAATTGGGCCCATTGGGCCTAAACCCATTGGGCTTTTATTCAAGCATTGGATGACTTGAAATAATAAAAGCCCAAAGCCCAAACAAACAACAAAGAGGCTGGCCATGTACAAGTGGAGAGGAGAGAGATATTTAGTCAAGTTGTTGGCTAGGTTTCTTTTGTCTATATAAGGAACTTTATAGAGATATTGTTCATTAGGGTTTTTGTGTGTTTAAACAACAAAGAGGCAAAAGAAAAATAGCTCTCTAAACTACACAAAGGCCGGCCACCATTGGGTGTTTTTACTAACATATCTTACACCCTTTTGGTTATTCCTTCATCCTTCTCACTACACTAGTGGGTGAGGATCTTTAGAGGTTTCCTACTTTGGAAACTTGAAGAGAGCCTAGGAGCACTCATTCTATCAAAGTGGAGGAGGCAAGGAGGGAAGCTAGGCTCAAGGAGTTCAAGGAACAAAGGACTTGGAGGTGGTCCATCCTTGGTCTCAAGTCTAGATCAAGAGGTATAAGACTAAACATTCACTTTGTTCTTCTCTATAAAATTGTTATGATGCATTATATATAAACCTATGAACCTTGAAGGGGATTTGCATGACTGTAGCTTTGATAATATGTTATAAATGCTTCCGCTGCTTTCGTATATGAAATATGATTTGTATATGCATGATAGTCATTTCGAAATCCCATACTTGAAACTCATAATTTTCCCTTCAAGTGGTATCAGAGCCAAATGTTTATGTATAATGTGTCCTTTTGGATTTTATGCATATGGGTATTAATGTTATGTATGACATATTATTGTTTCATTCAAAGTATTTTTATCTTTTGTTTTTCAATAGTTGAAAAATGTTAGTCAAAAGTTGAGAAAGATATGTATGCAAAAGTTGTTTTGTATGCATGAATGAAAGATGAGTTTAAAACTAATTTGACATATTATTTCTTCATTTAAAAGTGTGTTTATCTTTTGTTTTTCAATGGTTGAAAAATGTAAATCAAGAGTTGAAAAGATATGCATGTAAAAGTTGTTTTGTATGCATGAATGAAGAATAAGTCATGAATAAAATCTTGGGAATTTGTTCTTAATGGTTGGCACGGTTTTGGGGGAATTTTGAGCATGTGTTTGTGTTTTATTGTAAGACACTCACACATCATTTTAAAGCTAGAAAATTGAAACCTTGTCACTTTTGTTTTTGGGTTTGAAAAATCACCAAGAATACACAAATCTTGAAAAAGTGTTCATGGTTTTGTTCTTGGTGTTCAAAGTTTGGTTTTGGGTGAAATTGTTTTAGTTGGTTTTCATGCATGGTTTCATGGTTTTAGATGATGTTCTTACCATCCATAACCATATTAAAACCTTTTAAAACCCTAGACTTATCTAGGATATTTCCATCACTTCTTCATTAAAACCATTTAATGCCAAAACCAAGTGACAAACAAATTTGGATTTTTTCTACTTTGCATTGAATTCTTGCATGTGGGTGAGACTTCCCACCCCCCCCCATTAAATGGCCGGCCACCCTAGTGGATTTATCCACTTGGGGGGTCTTTTGTAATCTTTGAAAAGTTGATATTTTATACTTTTGAGTATTTACGGTTTTACCCCTAACTTTTCTTATTTACATTTAGGCCCCTACTAACTAGAAAGTTAAAATATTTGATTTTAATTTTGTTAGTTGTTTAAACTCATAATACTATTATGCCCATATGCACTAAATCTAAATGTTTATGTTCCATTCCCTTTAATTATTTAAATGTGTTTAAGTAGTTGGAAAATGGGTGACTATGGACTTATGCCTTAAACGATAATTGAGCTATGAGATAAGGCGCTAAAATCAAATTGTTTGAACCTTGGGAATGTGTTTTAATTACTGTTTAATTGGACCTTGTCACATTTGACATTTATCTATCTCTCCCCTTTTAGTATATGTAATTTATAGGAATTTGTACAAATCGGTTTGTAATTCTTATTACTTCTTAATCTCTATTCGTTAGTTGATTCCCTCTAGTGCTAGACTAGAGTTTCTTTAACTATTGGTAAGGAGACATAACTAAAAGAGGGTTTTGACATGAGATTAAAGATTAAATGGGTCCAATGCCCTAATTAGCAATGAATGATTGTCTTTCATTTCTAATGGCTCAATGAAAATGTTTTAATTGGATTGATAAGCACGTAATTAAATGACACAACCTCCCCGAGTTTATATTCAACAATGTTGGCTCGTTGTTGCAATAACCTAATAAGTCCATGGTCATCCAAGAGCCTAAGATAACTATAAAGTCCAATTTCAAAGGAATGCAAAAACCTTAGTAATAGTAGTTACTTCCACTATTTGAAAATTCGTTTTTGATATTGATTTGTTTTTCTCAAAACAAATAGTGGGAGTATCATACGTTACTAAACTATAATGAATACAATTAGTAGTTTTATATATCTCCAATATTTTGAAAAATGTTTTGATATTGATTTGTTTTATGAAAACGAATAGTGGGGATATTATATGCTACTAATTTCATTAAACTTTGGACTAGTAGTTATAATAGGACTATTTATTTGAATGTGATTAAATAAATAAAATGATGAGACCTTAAAATCCCTCAAACAACAATCATATTAAGTTGTAAACGTAAGAGTGCTTAGAACACTTTTTCGTGGCCTTCCACCATGGTAGGCTCCAATCGTTTATGACTTGTACACCGCCTTCACCCTATAATGGGGAAGTGACAAAGTGCATGCTTATATTCAGGAGGAGTTTATTTAAAACATTTGATGAGGTTAAGGTAGGCAACGAGTGTGGCCAACATCGTATAATCGTGAGGTCATGCTTGAACCCCTATCTAAACCAGCATGGTGGGAAAGAACTTAACTAAGAGAAATGGTGCCAACATCGTATAATCGTAAGGCATTGTTCTCTAGAGGCCAAAAAGATGGGTAATCACAAGAGGTTGTTGTGAATGGGTAATTGTACCCTCTCATTATTATTTTTGCTAGCCAACATCGTATAATCGTGAGGTGGGCTTGGTAATAGTGAGCCTCCCATAACCCGCTAGGAGCTTTCTTTGAAGACTCCCGGATTCCATTATGGGGGATATGGAATTTGCCAAAAATGGTGGGTGATGTCATTCGGTTTAAAGACCCGAATCGTTTGACTTAATCAACAATCAATCTAATTATTTTATTGTTTATGTATATAGATATGGTTGGAAGCACACTCGCGAAAATACTCGACAAGCATTGCCTAGAGGGGCACAATTTCCCATCGTGGTATCATAATGTCAAGATTCTCCTAACATTGGAGAAGATTGTTTACGTACTAGACAAGGCTCCACCTCACATACCTCTCAGCCCTGAGGCTACTGAGGATGAACGTGCTAAGTATGACAAGCACGTTGAGGATGATATACAAGCCAAGTGTTATCTGTTGGCTTCCATGAATGAGGAGCTACAGAGACAGCACGAGGGCATGGATAATGCATCTTCCATAATACTCCATCTTACGGAGTTATATGGTGAAGGGACGCGCAACCGTCGCTTTAGCACCGTCTGTGAGCTTGTAAAGACCAAGATGGTCAAGGGGGCTCCAGTACACCAACATGTACTGAAGATGATAGGATTCATTGAACAATTGGAGAACCTAGGTACTCCACTTGACGGGGAATTGGCCCAGGACTTCATATTGGCTTCTCTTTCTGATTCATTTTCGCAGTTTGTAATGAACTACAATATGAATAAGATGGATAGTACTCTCTCTGAGTTACTAAACATGTTAGTAACTGCCGAGAAGACTATGAAGAAAGAGAACGTTGTAGGGACTGCTGCAGTAGCCTACAACAAGCCATCCTCTTCCAAGGCCAAGCCGCAAGGCAAAGGCAAAGGGAAGGAGAAGAAGCCACCCACTCCTAAGCCGAAAGGAGGAGTGAAGAAAAAGAAGGCAAAAGAGCCCAAAGGGACTTGCCACCACTGTGGAAAGGAGGGGCATTGGAGGAGGAATTGCAGGTTATACCTTGCAAGCCTTAAAGACAAGCCACAAGGTATGGTTTATGATCTTATCTTCAATTCTAAATGTTAGATCTTCTAAATATTTATATTTGATATAAAGTGCTAATCACTTATATAATTGTATATAGGTGGAGAAGCCAAGTAGAAGATGAACAAGCAAGGAAAATGTGGTGAAGGGTTCGGCCACTATATTTTTTTGCTTACTACTTAGGAAGTTTGTTAGGCATTAAAGATTGTCTTTAAACTTTCTTATTTTGTTAAGAACCTATTAAGTGGATTCATATGATGGAATACCACTATTAGTGCCTAAATGTATAAAGGTATTTAAATTAGTCTCTAAATGTATAGAGCTAAATCTTTTTGTATTAAACATTATGAATGTTTGAATTATCATATTAATGTAATGTGAAGAATGCCTTTTTAATATACTATTTCCTTAAAGTAGTGTTATGAATTGAAAATTGTCTTGTTGTATCCTTGATGAGATACAAGAGTTATATCACTTATTGTAATGTGATAACCAAACTTTAGATTTATCAATTATGGATAGATCTCACATGTAGGACATAAATGGATACAATGAATCTTTAGATTTGGTTCCAATTGTCTACCTATGAGTTCTATATGAATTGACAAAAGTCTAGAGATTCCTTTCTTGAAGAAAAGGAAGATCACATTATAATGATATAAGTGATAAGAAAATGTTTCTTATATGGTTGTCACTTGAAATACAATGATCAAGATCACTCTTGATTCAATTAGTGGTTTTGAACAACTAATTAGGCATTCTTAAAATTGTTTTAAAATGTCAATTGTGTTAGTGATTAAACCAAGAAAGAAGTGTCTAAATCTATAAAATGTTTAAAGAATTTAGTCACTTGATAACAAGACATTAACTTAGTGAAGATTGAAACAAATAAGCTTGAAATGTTTTAAAGCTACTACACAATGTCTTCTACCAATATAATCCACATTTATACATTTTGAATGTATGAAATGATTTCTCATTAAAGTCATGAGAAATAGTGGGAGGTGTGAAAAAGGATATAAACTTGAATATGATTGGTTTATAGTTGTCTAAAGAATAATAGTACTTGACTATTATTAAAGAGTTTGCAATTTTAATTGTTAAAAGACTCAAACTCTTCAAACGTTAAAATTCTATGTTGTGTGACATTCTAAAGAATAGTCTTTGAATGTTGGTTTCGTCAACCTAGCATAAAATGGTTATATGTTGGGAGTTGTCCATTATTCTCTTTTATGAGAACAAGCCAATAACAAAGCATATGGACAAGTTGATGAAACAAAAGGGAATTAGTTTCAAAATGAGTCACAACATATGATTTAACAAAGAGACAATCCAAATTCAACATCTCATGTAACGATATTGCTCTATGTAGTTTTGATAATGAATTATATCAACCACCTAGAAGGAATGGTTGAGTTTCTATATCCTTAGTAGGAGCCATGCTTCCACTAAAGACTTGGATAATTCTTATATGACTACATTAAAGGTCTTAATATGACTAAAACTTGAAGTATGGTGTATGACACCATATAATGAATAGACTTAATAAAGTAAGTCACACATTTCATGGAATTACTTGAGAAGAAATTCTTTTGTGTATGATTCGTTTAAATAACTTGTGTTAGCTAGAGTTGTTGATATTCTCAAAATAGTTGAGACATCATCAATAAGCTAATGGATCTTAATGATTGTCAATAGATCCAAGACAAGTTAAAGGGAGCAATATGCATTCAAATCAAGAAAATATAATTGTTAGTTTTTGAATGAATGCTAAGTTACGACAAGGCCAGTGGGAGTGATATTATAATTTGAGCAACATGATGTAAATAAAGTCTATTTGATAGACTTGACAAAACATAGATATTACTCGAAAAATGACAAAACATGACACGGTCAATTTTTTGAAGTATAGACTTGAAATTGGACTTATTGATATAGCAAGGCTATCTCAATAATGTTATATGGGAATTAAATCTCAAATGTTGAAGATTTAAGAAAGCGTTTTCCTATGTGATAGGAAGTCACTTTCATAACCCTTATAATGAATGTGTCATAAAATCACAAAAGGGACACATGTATTGACTTGTGAAATAGATATCCAAAAGTGAAGAACCACAGGGGTTGTCACTTTAAGATATTACTATATCACAGGATCAGAACCAAAACAACTGATAGAGTATTATTGCCTTTAAGAAAGAAACATCAGAGTGGGACTCTGGAAGTTGCATTCACTTAGGTTGTTAACCAAAGTGAAAATAAGCCATTTTAACAAATGGAACTTCATAATGGATGAAGTACTAATCATATGAATGAATTGTTAGTATTGTACTACAATGGTCTCAAGGTTGGAGCAAAGTCTGTATAAAGTATACAAACGAAATATATGACGATATATTGTTTTAGAAACTGCTTCAAAAGGTGTTTTGAATGAAATGGTTCTTAGAGAACCAATGATTGAATCCAAACCATAAGGTCGTTAGTAGGATACTACGACGTAATGGGGCGATAGCTCAAGCCATGGAATCAAGGTCTCATCAAAGTATTCGAACACAAGAAAGAGACATCATCAAATGTTTTGGAAACATTTGATAAGAAAAATCCCTTTTTAAACAAAAGGGGATTAATACATAACCAAGTTAACCTGCGAGCATAAGCTCTCTCAACAAGATGTATAAGATACACTAGTGATTGACTTTAGTGCAAGTGGGAGATTGTTGGAAATATGCCCTGAAAGTCAATCTTTGGAAGAAACCTTTCAGGACAAATGAATGGATGTATAGATGATTCTTATACATCATATGGCAAAGACACGAATTAGGACTATCTCAATAAACGATATATGTCTTAAATAGTGTATCCATGGACAATGGATCGATTCAAGAAGTAATCTAATGATGTTGGACTACAGAGACCTTCTTCACATAACCAAATGTCCAAAAAGGTTCCTGGTCATAGGATTGTCGGAGGGATACTGACAATGCATAGACCGGTACATACTGTGTCTGCTTCAATTGGAAGGATGGAAAGTCTCATCCCATTCGTATGGTGACACTAAGACAAGTATGTAGGTGCTCATTAAGGGAATGAGTTCACTGAACACAATCGAACGAGAGTACTTGCATGGAGGTCTACTCACATGTCAAGCAAGTAACTCTAATGGTTGGAATAATGTAAGTAGTCCTTTGACCTGAGGCATCGTCGTTGTCTTGTGGTTAAGTACTTAATCTTTGATTATGTCAAACGTCACTCTATCAGAATGTCAACGGCATAGTTGGGGTTAAGCCACTTAGTCATGAAGGCAAGTGTATGCGCAACAAGGAATCTCTAATCCTCGATAAGAGAGGAAGAATACTCTAAGATATGATTCGGGAATATTCGGCCGAAGTATCGAGCGTATTAAAAGGAAAGCGTTCCTATACGACTCAAAAGAATCATATAAGAAGGAATAATCGCATTAGGGGTTTGACATAATATATCCATACCCTAGTAATGTGATTGAGAGTATTGTATTAGAGAAGGATCGAATTACATTGTAATTCCAACGGAATAGGTTCTCCGAATAAACTTCTACATTAGCTTGGGGAGCTATGACATATGGTTAGATGTCACTCATAGCTTGTGAGTTCTTCTAGATGATTAAATGTAGTCATCAAAGAAGAAGGTGAATTAAAATGAAGTTTCAATTCACTAAGTGATTGAATTAAATATAATCAATTGAATTGATGCCAATCACCTCACTGCCTTGCTAATTAGAACCTAAAAGATTGTTCACCAATACACTATTGTAGTGAGTAATTAATGGATGATGGAAACAATTAATTGGATTAATTAAGTGTTGTGATTAATTTAGAAAGTCTAAATAAATCATAAAAGCGATAAAGATCGTTTTGGGCTTAAAGAAACGTTCGGGTTTAATTGGGCCCATTGGGCCTAAACCCATTGGGCTTTTATTCAAGCATTGGATGACTTGAAATAATAAAAGCCCAAAGCCCAAACAAACAACAAAGAGGCCGGCCATGTACAAGTGGAGAGGAGAGAGATATTTAGTCAAGTTGTTGGCTAGGTTTCTTTTGTCTATATAAGGAACTTTATAGAGATATTGTTCATTAGGGTTTTTGTGTGTTTAAACAACAAAGAGGCAAAAGAAAAATAGCTCTCTAAACTACACAAAGGCCGGCCACCATTGGGTGTTTTTACTAACATATCTTACACCCTTTTGGTTATTCCTTCATCCTTCTCACTACACTAGTGGGTGAGGATCTTTAGAGGTTTCCTACTTTGGAAACTTGAAGAGAACCTAGGAGCACTCATTCTATCAAAGTGGAGGAGGCAAGGAGGGAAGCTAGGCTCAAGGAGTTCAAGGAACAAAGGACTTGGAGGTGGTCCATCCTTGGTCTCAAGTCTAGATCAAGAGGTATAAGACTAAACCTTCACTTTGTTCTTCTCTATAAAATTGTTATGATGCATTATATATAAACCTATGAACCTTGAAGGGGATTTGCATGACTATAGCTTTGATAATATGTTATAAATGCTTCCGCTGCTTTCGTATATGAAATATGATTTGTATATGCATGATAGTCGTTTCATTGATTCATTTCCCACTTTGTTGATTCATTCTAAATTTAGTATTTGTGCCTTGTTTCACTTCGTTGAGCTTTTGTAAATTGAGTAACTTGTGCCTTGTTTTGTTTCTTTGAGCTGTTGTACATTATGGTTGTTGGCCTTTCCGCTCGGTTCCGTTGAGTGATCCATAACTGGGTTTCTGATGGGGTTCCGTTGAGTGGTCCAATTCCCTGCTCCGTCTGGATTCCGTTGAGTGGTTCGGAATCCCTCGTACTCCGCGATTCCTTTGAGTGGTCCGGAATCTTATCCAGCTTGGATTTCATTGAGTGGTATGATGTCCATTGTACTCCGCGATTCCATTGAGAGGTCCGGAATCCCTTCTACTCCGCGATTCCGTTGAGTGGTCCGGAATCGTATCTTGGTTGTATTCCATTGAGTGGTCCGGAATCCCGCTTGGTGTTTTGGTTCCGTTGAGAGGTCCAGAACTAGATTAATAGATTTGTTGATTCTTCGGATTGAGTTTGGATTGAGATAGCTTCAGAGATGTAAGCTTCCGTCGAACTGTGTCGCTCTAGCCGTACTTTTCATTGTGTTGTATGAGTTTATGGTTGCGAGCTTTTGTGACCTATTTCAGATGAGCCATTGGATGTCTGGGTGACTCCTTCGGGATTTTCAGTGACTTGATTATGATTTCATAAAATATGATTTTACGTTTATAAGCCGAATCGATGGTTTGTTTTTATTAGTGTTCTAAAAATCGACCTAGGCGGCTGCCTAGGCGCTGGGCAGTGGACCTCCGACCCAATTTAGACCAAAACGTTCAGTTAGGCGGGGAGGATATAGGCGGCCGCCTAGGCGCTCCCTAGGCACCTGAGGCGGGCTAGGTGGCGCTAGGCGGCAGTCTAGGCGGTTTGAATTTCGCTGCAAATTTTGCAAGTACTGCCGCAACGCAGCAGGAGACGTCACTGACGTCCCAAGTTATAGCAGTGAAAGAGAATCATCCTCCCCAGAACGGAGGCGACGTGCTAGGGGATCACGAGCCACATCTGGAGACGACGAGAGCGAGGATGTTCAAGATCTACTAAGAAAATGGCAACGAAGCAGAGGCAAAAGAAAGGCAATCCACTTGCAACCTGGAAATATAAATTTTCCAGAAGCTATTGGCTCATCTGGAGCCTCAATAATTAGCATTACAAGAGACGATGCAAGTGTTGCTGCTGCCGAAGATGTTGGGGACTCGGAATCGGTCTGTTTATAAGGCGAAGATGAGAGCAGAGAAGAGAGTGCAAAGAGAAAGTGCGAAAAGAGAGAGAGAGAGAGAGAGAGAGAGACTAAAATTTGAATATGTGTGCAAGTTGAGGACTTTGGGTGATGTGAAAGAGCATGGACGGTTTGTGATTTTAAATTTGAAAACCATGGACTCTGATGGTTTTGTGGATGGGTGATATGAAAACCACCTTGGGTGGATGGGTGATGGACGGTTTGATGGTTTTAACAATGAAAACCACCCACCTTTTATATTTTTTAAAGTTTGGGATATATATTATGTGTGTATATATATATATATATATATATCTTATATAAATTATAAATTATTTAGATAATATTTTGTTTTTTTTCCTAGGCAAGCATTTCATATATGTACATAAAACATTCATATATGTATGTTCTTCTATAAGAAATAGCATATTAGTCAATAATTATTTACATTTTATATAGTAAATTTAATTAATTCATATAATATATAAGAAATTTACCTAAATCCGCCTAGGCGCTTGCCTAGAACCCGCCTAGCCGCCTAGGCGCTAAGCGCTAGCCTGCCGCCCGACTAGCGCCTAGCGTTTTTTAGAACCTTGGTTTTTATTAATATCACATACGTACACTCACACGAGCTTCGTGGCTTATCCGGGTTGTTGTTTGCCCGGTGCACCATTCCGATGGTGTAGGGGCGATTGTGCAGATATTATTAGATACGAGGAGCTTTGGGGTAGCAGACAGAGTTCTGAGAGTTTAGAGTGTTAGGTTACCCCTCTACTTTTCCTTAAATATATGTGATTATTGTTATTTTCAGTTCAGTATTTCAGTTTGTATTTCCTAGCATCCCCCTATAGTCTACTGTCAGTTAACACAGCTCAATTTGGAGTCCAGGTGGACATCCCGGGTCGGGGTGTGTCATAAATCATGGATTATAAAATTTGATAATGCTAAGTAAACCAAGAGGGAAGGGAAACCATGCATTCTTATTTGGTGTGCGCAGAACAATAATTAGTAGAAAAACAAAATGACATACACTTATTGTAATCGTAAAAGAGCAAACATATAGAGAAAAAACATGTAGAGTATTTTAATTGTAAATACAGGTAATATATGGAGAAAAGAGCATACAATCCCTAATGACATACATTTACTGTAATCGTAAAAGAACAAACATATACAGAGAAAACATATAGAGTATTTTAATCGTAAATACAATAATATTGGAGAAAAGAGCATACAATCCCTAATGACATATGTGGAGCCCAATTGAAGATTGACTCCAATCAAGTAAGTAATCCTAATTAAAATAAATTAGGGATAATTACACTATTTAATATCTTGAGAATATTTTGAGAATATTTCTCCATAAACACCTTGGCCAATAGGATGCCGCCATGTGTAGGGTAAAACCCTAACACTATGGCCGGCCCTAGCCCAATAAATACCCTATATTCTTTCAAATTTTCAGAGCTTTTGCTACCCCTAAAAAGCCCTAAACACTTTACTCTCTTAGAGAAACTAACTTAGGCATCGGAGATCCATTGGCCTAACCCCCCCTCACCTCGTGGGCGCGTGAGGCTTAGGTCTTTGATCAAATGTGTTGATTGTTTTGTAGGTGCATTTTCTTCAAGACTGAAGACGGTAGAAATTGGCATCCACAAATTGGTGCTTTCATTGAGAGCTGATTCAAATACTCGAAGAAGCCTTTTGCATTTGTTTCTTGAA
The DNA here is from genome assembly GCA_035220775.1 of Malus fusca. Classification (NCBI taxonomy): domain Eukaryota; kingdom Viridiplantae; phylum Streptophyta; class Magnoliopsida; order Rosales; family Rosaceae; genus Malus; species Malus fusca. Next base: position 6,929,029 of record CM069059.1, read on the forward strand.
ATTTATGTTACGTTGAATTTCTCACACGTCATATCAATTAATTTTTCTTAGAAAAGTTTCTTGATCAATCCCTGGAGTAAGGATATAATGGTAGGAAATTCATAAACTACGACGAACGGAACCCTGTACGTACAAGGATTTGGACCAGAGAGTGGAGATGAAGACGTAGCCCCATGACGGCGATCCTCAAGGCTTAACGCGACAGCAGAAGGAGCCCCACCCCCGCGGAGCCTTACCATCATCACCGCGGCAAGGCAACCAGGCCACGACACCACTTCAACCACCACTGCCCTTGCAGCGTCACACCCAACCAGACCCTGGGCAGGAGGCCCAGGTCCACTTCCAAGCCCATGGGCAAGATGCCCAAAACCTGGCAGCTGCCATAGCGGGCCTAGGGCAGGAGGCTCGGCCCACTGCAGCAACAGGCCTTGCTGCACAGTAGGCCCAGACCCGAACCCAAAACACGATAGCTGCTGCTAGCCAGGCAGCTTCACGAGCCCAAGCCACACAGTCAGCAGGCCACGATGTTGCAGCCCAACGGCCAGGAGGGCCCATGGCCATACTGGCCCAAGGCAAGCAGGTGCCGGTCCAACGCACCTCGCGACCCGCTCCGGTAATCTGGCCTGTGGCCTAATCCAATCCAAGGCCACCTCCGGTGATCCAGATTTCGACCACCGGTCCCGCGATCGACTTAGGGTTATTTTCAACCCACTTTTCTGCAGGAATGCTCGCTTTGGGCTTAAGTTTTGTACCTACAATCCACTATGCTTCCCATATACATGGAGATGACCATTTCCTAGACTCTTCCAATCTAAATGGCGAGCATCAGCTGCCCTAGTAGGTCACCAATTTGAGGAGCGCCCTTGCGTAACATACCATCTTGGTGAACCAGCTTCTTGAGCGCATCGAAATACAGCGCATCCCAACGACATCCTGGCAAAGAGCCACTCAGCCTACCATGAACTGTGCTTTCGGGTAGTGTGCACTCTTGTTTGGGCCCTCAGGAAAATGTCTTCTCCCACCTAGATGTGCAGAGAAACGTTCATTCTTGACTCGGCTCACGAGTCAGTGTGCATTCGAGGTTGGGTCCATACTCCGCTGAACATTCAGGACATTCTAGGATAAGTGTCCACACGAGGCTAGGCCCACAAAGAGATCCTCCTGCAAGGCAGAGGAGAACACGAGAGCAGTCCAGCTTAAGTTCTACTGGCAGCCCCACCCAAGAGTGACGGCGAGCAGTACAGAATGAACCACGTGCACCACGACTGCGGCACAGATGAGCAGGACATGCCGAATAGCAACTTAGACCAGCAAGTCAGCACCAGGGGCAGTCGGAGGCTTCGCTGCCCCACTAGGCACAAATCCAGAAGGAAGTACAAAGGCTCGTAGCAGAACAGCTGCATGAATTCCAGTGTATTGGCATTACTGACGATGCCCTTGAAGGAAAAATTTTGTCCTAGCTAAGAACATGTGAGAATATTTGAACACATAGGCAAACTATTAACACATTAAAGTAGGCATGCATTAAAAAACAATTCTAAAACCCATGACTTTCAAAGCCTAGTGAATGGTGAACCACAAGACTCTTTAACAACATGAAAGAGATGGAAGGTTTTAGAGATTCATTACCCTTGAAGCTCATCCTTGTTTACACAAGGGATTCACCCAAGTGGAGGGCCTTCAAGTCACCTCCTAGCTCCTTGGATCTTCCTTGTGATTTTCTTCCTTTTGATGCTCCTTTGCTCCTTGAGGATGTGAGGAAAGGATCTCCAATAACACCAAAGATTTGGTGTCTCTATGTCTCCACACCAAGGATGCGGTGTGAAGATGAAATGGATGACTTAGAAAAGAAAAGATTGCTAGCTATATCTTCTCTAAGTGGCCGGCCTCCTTTAGAGAAAAGGAGAGAAAGTATTTCTCATCTTTTGTCTCAAGAAAACCCTAATGAGGTAAAACTTGCAATTATATCTTTTTTCTTAGGTGAGTGGCAAACTTGCAATTAAGCAAAACTTCCCACTTCCCTCACTATGGCCGGCCATCTTAAGTGATTGGGCTATTTGCCCATATTTGTTTTAGTTGTCATACAACTTAAACATAATGGGCCTAGTGGACCAAACCCTTTTGGACCCCGAAGCCCAAAACTAACTTAAAAGCCCACTTCGAACCTTTCGTATAATTAATTAACTAATTAATTAACCTTGACCATTTTTCAATTAAACCATTTAATTGCTTATCCATTTCATTTATGTTTCTTCACTTTCATCCTTACTCGGTGTATGATCCATTAGGTTCCAATTAGCGAGGCAGTGGGCGATTGTTACTCTTAACGATCGATTGTGAATTGAAACTATATTTCAATTCTCCCTTTGATTAAGATTAGTGTTTGCTAATCTTCAGGGCTTCCACAAACCATGAGTGACACCTAGCAGCATGTCATGGCTACCAAAGCTAAATAGAATTGGTTGGAGAACCTATCCAGTTACAATTACAATGCAATACGGTCCTTCTCTAATACAATACTCTTAATCACATTGTTTGAGTAATAGTTTGTATCATGTCTACTATCCAATGTGATACTTCTCTATATGATTCAATTGAATATGATTTGGAACATACTTCCTAAGTCATATTCATATGCTTTGGCCAAAGACTCCTGAATCATATCTTAGAGTATTCTCCTTCAACCATGGAAGGTTAGAGATTCCTTGTTGTGCATTCATATGCCTACATGACTAGATAGCTTGACCCCAACAATGACGTGGACACTCTCGATGGAATGCCTTTGACATGATCAAAGATCAAGAACCTAACCATTAGACATATATGATGCCTTAGGTCAAAGGACTACTTTGCATATTGCAACTTACGAGTTCTTACATGACATGTATGTTCGAACTCTCTTTTGATCGTTGTTCAGTGTACTCGATTACTCTTTCAAGCACCTATGTGTTTGTCTTAGTGTCCAACACTAAATGACTTGAGACTAGTCATACTCATGTTTGAGTTGACATAACACATACTAACCTTAGCGGATTGTCAATGCCCAATTGACAATCCTATGGCTAGGAACGTTTTAGGAATGAACATAAGAGAAAGGTCTCGTTAATCTAACTTACTTAAATCAGTTCTCTCTTAGATCAAATACATTCCTTGGATTCCCTTATTGCTTAAACACATGATACAATAAATAGTGATTAACAATAAGCTTTGCCCTTCATTAAACATATAATAGTTTAATACAATAAGTATTCCAAAAGCTATTACATCAAATGAGTGGCTTTGTGGGCATATTTCCAACAATCTCCCACTTGCACTCAAAGCGACCTTCCCATGTATCTAATACCCATCTTTTCCATATGGCAGTCAAGTTGGATTTGAGACATTGGCTTTGTCAGTGGATCTGCTACGTTATCGGCTGAGGCAACTTTGAGGATGTTGACTTTCCCCTCGGCAGCATATCTTCTAATGATATTAAAGCGCCTGTCAAAATGGTTATTCTTTTGATGAGCCCTGGGTTCCTTGGCTTGAGCTATCACCCCACTATTATCACAGTACAAAGTTACTGGTGATGTAATGGTTGGAACCACTCCAAGTTCAGTAATGAACTTCTTCAGCCAGAACGCTTCTTTGCCGGCTTCAGCTGCAGCGACATATTCTGCCTCTATCGTGGAATCAGCAATTACATCTTGTTTCTTGGTTTTCCAGCTAACAGCCCCACAATTTAGAGTGAATACATATCCGGAGTTGGAACTTCTATCATCGATGTCAGATTGGAAATCTGTGTCTGTATTGTTGGAAATGTGCCCTAAAGGCAATCATATGATGATACTTTACGGACATTTCACATGTTAAACTAATCTAGTTTACATATAAAGGGCAAAGATTATTGTTTGAGTCGTCTCATATAAATGTTATATGCTTGAACGATAAAGTCCAAGGAATATGTGATTGGGAGAATGCAATCTAAAGAGGTTAGATTCATGAGACCATTCTTTCGTAGACACATCCTAAATGTTCCTGATCGTAGGATTGCCAATTGGGCATTGACAGTCCGTTAAGATCGGTACGTGCTGTGTCTTCTCTCAGGGAGAATGACTAGTCTCGAGTCATTGATGTGTGTGACATCAAGACAAGTACGTAGGTGCTCAATAGAGAATGAGTTCACTGAACACGATCAACGAAGAGTTCTCATATTCATGTCATATGAGAACTCATGGTTGGGATAATGCAAATTAGTCCTTTGACCTGAGGCATCACAGTTGTCTTGTGGTTAAGTCCTTGATCTTTGATTATGTCAAACGTCACCCCATCGGGGTGTCCACGGCATCATTGGGGTTAAGCCACTTAGTCATGTAGACAAGTGAATGTGCAACAAGGGATCTCTAACCTTCAAATGGTTTGAGGGAGAATACTCTATGATATGATTTAGAACCTCTGGCCAGAGTATGAATGAGATTTAGGAATGTGTTCCAAATCACATTCAAGGTAATCATATAAGCAAACGAATCACATTGGATAGTAGACATGAATAAATAAACTATCAAACCAAACAATGTGGTAAAGAGTATTAGATTAGAGAAAGACCGTATTGCATTTGTAATCCTGAACTGAATAGGTTCTCTACCTCTTCTGATTAGCTTGGGTAACCATGACATACGGCTAGGTGTCACTCATGGTTTGTGGAAGCCCTAAAAGTGTGTAATCACTAAAGGGAGAATTGAAAGTAAGTTTCAATTCATAATCGATTTGAAAGAGTTTTAATCGCCCACTGCCTCGCTAAAAGGAACCTAATGGATCGTACACCGTGTAAGGTAGAGATGGACGAAACAAATGAAATGAGTAAGAATAATTGAATGGTTTAATTATTTATGGTTAGGATTAATTAATATGTTAATTAATCAAACGAATAAGTTCGTTAAAGACCTCGGGTTAGTTTTGGGCCGCAAGGCCCAATGGGATTTGAATGTCAAGCCCATTAACTCAAGTTGTATGACAACTTGAATAAACAAAGGGCTTGAAAGCCCAATAAACCCAATGTGGCCGGCCATAATGTTAAGGGGTAGTGAACTTGACTTAATTGCAAGTTTGCCACTCCAATGAAGAAAGGTATAAATATGACTTTATAGCCATTTCTTCATTAGGGTTTTTCTAGGAGAAAAGATGAGAACACAAAGCTCCCATTTCTCTCTAGAGAGGCCGGCCACCTTGGAGGTGTTTAGCTAGTCTTCTAGTCCTCCAAGGTCACTCATTCATCATCCATGCTCTCCTTGGTGTAGAATCTTTAGAGGTTCTCAATTTTGGGAACTTGGAGAACCTTTTCTTCCATCCAAGTCCATGGATCTAAGAAGCTAGAAATGAAGGCCCTATCTCTTGGGTGATTAGCCTTTGCTTATGCAAAGAGGAATCAACAAAGGTATATATTTCTCAACTCACTTTGTTTTGAGTTGATTAATGGTTCACCAATCTACTAGGCTTTGAATTTCTTGGTTAATGTTTTGTTTTTGAATGCATGCAAGCATGATTCCGCCTTTTAATTGTTAATTGCATGCTATAGATGTTATTCAAATGAACATGTTTTTCAAAAATCTTCCTTCATGTATAGGCTTCCACTCGCAACTCTGTCGCTCCTCCATAAACGAGGAACATGTCCTTAGTTCTTCTCAAGTACTTAAGGACCGTCTTGACAGCTGCCCAGTGTTCTGATCCTGGGTTAGATTGATATCGACTAGTAATACTCACATCATATGCGATATCAGGCCTTGTGCATATCATGGCATACATGAGACTTCCTATGGCGGAAGCATAAGGAATAGCACTCATCTGCCATATCTCTTCAAGAGTCTTAGGTCCCATGGACTTAGAAAGATGAATTCCATGTCTTACAGGAAGAAAACTTTCTTAGATTGTTCCATCTGGAACCTACTTAGCACCTTATCTATGTACATAGATTGGGATAATCCAATTAATTTTCTGGATCTATCACGATGGAGCTTTATCCCAAGTACATAAGATGCATCTCCCAAATCTTTCATGTGGAAGGTTTTGGACAACCACACTTTTACAGAAGAAAGTACTGCTACATATAACACTAGGAATACTATTGCATCCCTAACGACCTTTTGATAAACACAATTGTCGTCTTCGTTTTGAGTAAAACCAAACGATTTGATTTCAGTATCAAAACAAATGTTCCAGCTCCTGGAGGCTTGCTTAAGTCCATAAATGGACCTCTGAAGCTTGCATACCTTAGTCCTTTCAGACTTGGACATGAAACCTTCGGGTTGAGTCATATAGAGCTCTTCCTCTAGGTAGCCGTTCAGAAAGGCAGTCTTCACGTCCATTTGCCATATCTCATAATCATGGTACGCAGCTATAGCAAGCAAAATCCGAATGGACTTAATCATGGCTACAGGAGAGAAGGTTTCTTCATAGTTAATCCCTTCTCGTTGCCTGTAACCCTTGGCTACTAGTCTAGCCTTATAAGTCTCCATGTTCCCATCAACGCCTAGCTTCCTTTTGAAGACCCATTTGTTTCCAATAGGTACTATACCTTCTGGAGGGTCTACAAGAGTCCAGACCTGATTTTGATACATGGAATCCATCTCAGATTTCATGGCCTTTTGCCATCTCTTTAAGTCAATGTCGGACATTACTTCAGTGTAGTCCCTAGGGTCCTCCTTTGTGTCATTGTCACCTAGAAGGTGCAATTCCCCAAAGTCATTATCTAAGCCATACCTCTTAGGTGGCTTGCTAACCCTTTCAGATCTACGTGGAGCTAGGGGTTCAGGAATAGGGTTGTCAACTTGTCGAGTGCTTGTTTGTGGTTTATCATTAATCTCATTAATTTCCATCGTTTTACTTATAGTTCCTTTGAGAACAAATTCGTCCTCTAGAAACTTAGCAATTCTGGCGACAAAGACTTTTTGGTCGTCAGGATGGTAGAACTCATATCCCATAGTTTCTCAAGGATATCCCACAAAATAGCACCTAACTGATCTCGCTTCGAGCTTAGTAGCTTCAAGCTTCTTGACATATGCTTCACAACCCCAAATCTTAATGTGATTAAGACTTGGCTTTCTTCCATGCCATATCTCATAGGGCGTCTGTGAAACTGACTTGGAAGGTACTCTATTAAGCAAGTAAGCTGCTGTATATAGAGCGTATCCCCAGAATGTTACTGGTAGATCGGCGAAACTCATCATAGAACGAACCATGTTCATCAAGGTTCGATTTCTCATTTCAGAAACTCCATTAAGTTGTGGAGTTCCCGGTGGAGTCCACTGTGATATTATTCCACACTCTTTGAGATAATCTAGGAACTCGCTACTTAGATACTCTCCCCCTCGATCTGATCTTAGGATCTTTATTTGTTTCCCAGTTTGCTTCTCAACTTCATTCTTGAATTCTTTGAACCTTTCAAAGGATTCTGACTTGTACTTCATAAGATACACATAGCCAAACCGAGAGTGATCGTCGGTGAATGTGATATAGTAGGAGAAGCCTCATCTCGATGTAGTAGACATAGGTCCACATACGTCAGTGTGGATTAACCCTAGAATTTCAGTGGCACGCTCTCCTTTCCCAGTGAATGGATATTTGGTCATCTTCCCTTTTAAGCAACATTCACAAGTACCCATTTGGTCATTACCTAATGGGCGGAAATATCCATCTTTCGACATCTTGCGAATCTTATCAAGGTTCACATGTCCAAGTTTAAGATGCCACATCTTTTCTCGGTTAACTTCTTCTCTAGCCTTTTTGGGTTTTGAGGTATTCCCGCTTTCAATATAGTGCATCCCACTACTTGTCTCTAGGTGAAAAAGTCCCTCTATCATATTACCATGAGAGATAATACGACCGTTCAAGTATAAAGTGCAACTCATTTTGTCAAATAATATTGAGTGCCCATCTCGTAAAAGCTTAGAGATAGAAATTAAATTCTTTATACATGAAGGAAAATATAAACAATTTTTAAGTTCCAGGACTTCCCCAGAGGGTAGTTTAAGCATGTAAGTGCCTATTGCTTTTGCAGAGATCTTAGTGCCGTTCCCAACTCGCACAATCATCTCCCCATTGCGCAGTGTCCTGCTCCCTGTTAGTCCTTGCAACGAATTGCAGATATGTTGACTAGCGCCTGAATCAAATATCCAGGAATTGGAGCTCACTGTAAAAGCACTCTCTATGACAGAAATAGTCCCTTCTAAAGTTCGTGTCATAAGGCTCGCAATGCGCACCCTGTATTTCTTCTTCCAATGTTCATCCTTTCCACAATGAAAGCATGTTCCTTTGGATTTTATTGCCTTCTTCTTATGTAACCTTTTCCTTGTGATTGCATTCTCACTCCCACTATCCTTTTTGAAACCTTGTTCAAACTTACAGCACATGTCAATCATCTCGGTAAAAGTATGATCGAATCTATTCACTTTATAGTTTACAATAAACTTAGTGAAATCATCTGAGAGAGATGCAAGGAAAAAGTCTTGGGCCATTTTCCCATCGATGGAAGTTCCTAAACTCTCAAGATCTTGAAAGATCCTTTCCATCTTTTGTCCATGTTTATGAACCGATGTCCCCTTTGCCATTTTGGCATTCAATAGACTACAAACATTTGAGAATCGTACATTACTAGTCTCAATGTTATGCATCTTATGCAAACTTTCAACCATGGCACAAGATGTGTCCATATGCTTATGTAGCTTCATAAGCTCCTCACTAAGTGAAGTGAGGATTAAGCATTTGGCTTGTAAGTCATCCTCATAGTGTCTATCATAATTTTGACACTCCTCATTTGAAGCTAGTTTCGTAGGAGGTACATGAGGAGGGGATTGCTTAAGCACATACAATATGTCTTTCACCTTTGAGACATTCTCAATGTGGTGATACCAAGCAAGGAAACGTTGGCCCTTAAGGCCCCTTTTGTCAAGTATAATGGTGGGTGTAATTTTAGGCATGTCGTTAACTACATAACATAACAGAAATCGTATTAGATTGTTTATTTTAAAACTACTTGATTGGGTCTTAAATCAAATAGTACCACCCACTATTTTTGGCAAATTCCAAATCCCTCAATGGAATTCGAGAGTTATGTTGAACTCTTAGCGGGGTATGGGAGGCTCACCATTACCAAGCCCACCTCACGATGATACGATGTTGGTTAGCAAAAATAATGATGAGAGAATAACGCTTTAGTCATTTACAACTCTTGTAAGTACCCATCTAGTTTGGCCTCTAGAGAATGATGCCTCACAATGATATGATGTTGGCACCATTGCACTTAGTTAAGTTATTCCCACCATGCTAGTTCGTGTAGGGGTTCAAGAATAGCCTCACAATGATATGATGTCGGCCATCCTCGTTGCCTACCTCACCACATCATGTATGTACATATGGACTCCTCCTGAATGTAAGCACATACTTTGAACTTCCCCATGATAGGGTGAAGCCGGTGTAGGAGTCACAAACGATTGGAGCCCATCATGGTGGAAGGCCTACGAAGAGATGTTCAAAGCATCTCTCGCTTATCAACTTAATATTCGTTTTGTTGAGGGAGTAGTGTTGGGCTACATCAATTTTATTTTAATCTTATTAAAAGAACTTGGGCCTATCACAACCATTGGTCCAAGTTAAGATGAATTAGTAGTATATAATACTCCCACTATTTCGATGAAACAAGCGAGACTATATGGAACTACTAATGAATGCATTGCATCCTCATATGGACTATATAGTCATATTAGGTCTTAGGAAGATTATGAACCGTTTGATTTGATCCAACACAAGCCTTGTGTTGGACCTTGGGTCTAAGGTAGGTAGTTGTTGATTTTAGTTACGCGTTTAATCTAATTAAACCATTATTTTCTATTGGGCGTTGGACCCAACTATTCCAATTTGCATACAAATAAACAAATAGGAATACTTGAAATAAAGAGAAGGGCTTATGCCCTTTTACAACACATTTGATGGACTAATGTCCATTTACAACAAATTTGAACTAATCAAATTACATTCAAATCTAAACTACTTAACCCAAGCATTCAAAATGTAAAGCGGCCAATCACATAGCTCAATTATCGAGGCCTTTGGTTCATAATCACCCTTTTCTTAATCAATCATATTAACTAAGAAAGCAACTTAAACAATTGGTTTTCGGATTCATAGAATTGATTTAGATGGAACTAAATGAAATGAAAATCCAATTCTCATTAAAGAGACAAAACCATTTTATTCTCATCATCTTTTGGGCCGAAAAACAATGACCACAACTATTGGGCCATAAATTTAAAACATAAACTTTTGGGGTCACTTTGTAAAAACACAAGAGTCCACAACTTCATGTAATTACAACTAGAACCCAAAAATTTCAACAATAATAAAAACTTCATTAAAGGAGCAAAACAATTTGTCCTTTAGCGTTTTTGGGCCTTAACGTAAAAACGCAAACTTTTGGGTCAAAGTGCAAATACACAAAAGTATCAAAACTTTATGTAATTGCATGAAAGCCCCAAAAGTACCCCCACTATGGGGTGGCCGGTTTTGGTAGTGAAAAAGGAGGGGGGGGGGAAGGTTTTGGTCAAAAATTCAAAATTTGAAAGTGTTTTGTGCAAGTGGATAGGTAGGTGAGGAAAAGTTGATTGGGATGGGTTGTAAGAATAATGTTTTGTCAAACAATAAAAGCATAAATCATCCATCACCAATCAATAATAAACAAAAACTTTATTCAAAGCAACAAACATATTGAATCAAAACACCAAAACTTTTTGTTCTTGGTAAGAACATCAAGAACATTGAAGAATACACATGAAAACTCATAAGAGCTCCATGAATGTTTTCACTCAATAAAACTCAAATTTTCACTACACAAAAGAGGGTTAACATCCTAGGGTACTTAGGGGTTCCAAAAGTCACTTTAAAACTTTTTTAACAAGACAAACATGAACCCAAAAATCCACCCTTTGGATTTGGCCGAATTTCCCAACATACATGGCACCAAATTTTAGTTCCAATATTCATGCTTAAATGAACTACATCTACAACATTTGAGATGCTAAATTTTCAAGCAAAATTTATATTCAAAAGCAAGAACAAAGCTTGTAACATTTACAACATTTAAATCACAAACCATGAAAAACACAAAACCCAAAAGGATTCACCATAAACTAGACCTAGGCTCTTGATACCACTTGAAGGAAAAAATTTGTCCTAGCTAAGAACATGTGAGAATATTTGAACACATAGGCAAACTATTAACACATTAAAGTAGGCATGCATTAAAAAACAATTCTAAAACCCATGACTTTCAAAGCCTAGTGAATGGTGAACCACAAGACTCTTTAACAACATTAAAGAGAGGGAAGGTTTTAGAGATTCATTACCCTTGAAGCTCATCCTTGTTTACACAAGGGATTCACCCAAGTGGAGGGCCTTCAAGTCACCTCCTAGCTCCTTGGATCTTCCTTGTGATTTTCTTCCTTTTGATGCTCCTTTGCTCCTTGAGGATGTGAGGAAAGGATCTCCAATAACACCAAAGATTTGGTGTCTCTATGTCTCCACACCAAGGATGCGGTGTGAAGATGAAATGGATGACTTAGAGAAGAAAAGATTGCTAGCTATATCTTCTCTAAGTGGCCGGCCTCCTTTAGAGAAAGGGAGAGAAAGTGTTTCTCATCTTTTGTCTCAAGAAAACCCTAATGAGGTAAAACTTGCAATTATATCTCTTTTCTTAGGTGAGTGGCAAACTTGCAATTAAGCAAAACTTCCCACTTCCCTCACTATGGCCGGCCATCTTAAGTGATTGGGCTATTTGCCCATATTTGTTTTAGTTGTCATACAACTTAAACATAATGGGCCTAGTGGACCAAACCCTTTTGGACCCCGAAGCCCAAAACTAACTTAAAAGCCCACTACGAACCTTTCGTATAATTAATTAACTAATTAATTAACCTTGACCATTTTTCAATTAAACCATTTAATTGCTTATCCATTTCATTTATGTTTCTTCACTTTCATCCTTACTCGGTGTATGATCCATTAGGTTCCAATTAGCGAGGCAGTGGGCGATTGTTACTCTTAACGATCGATTGTGAATTGAAACTATATTTCAATTCTCCCTTTGATTAAGATTAGTGTTTGCTAATCTTCAGGGCTTCCACAAACCATGAGTGACACCTAGCAGCATGTCATGGCTACCAAAGCTAAATAGAATTGGTTGGAGAACCTATCCAGTTACAATTACAATGCAATACGGTCCTTCTCTAATACAATACTCTTAATCACATTGTTTGAGTAATAGTTTGTATCATGTCTACTATCCAATGTGATACTTCTCTATATGATTCAATTGAATATGATTTGGAATGCCGTGGACACTCTCGATGGAATGCCTTTGACATGATCAAAGATCAAGGACCTAACCATTAGACATCTATGATGCCTCAGGTCAAATGACTACTTTGCATATTGCAACTTACGAGTTCTTACATGACATGTATGTTCGAACTCTCTTTTGATCGTTGTTCAGTGTACTCGATTACTCTTTCAAGCACCTATGTGTTTGTCTTAGTGTCCAACACTAAATGACTTGAGACTAGTCATACTCATGCTTGAGTTGACATAACACATACTAACCTTAGGGGATTGTCAATGCCCAATTGACAATCCTATGGCTAGGAACGTTTTAGGAATGAACATAAGAGAAAGGTCTCGTTAATCTAACTTACTTAAATCACTTCTCTCTTAGATCAAATACATTCCTTGGATTCCCTTATTGCTTAAACACATGATACAATAAATAGTGATTAACAATAAGCTTTGCCCTTCGTTAAACATATAATAGTTTAATACAATAAGTATTCCAAAAGCTATTACATCAAATGAGTGGCTTTGTGGGTATACTTCCAACAATCTCCTACTTGCACTCAAAGCCACCTTCCCATGTATCTAATACCCATCTTTTCCATATGGCGGTCAAGTTGGATTTGAGACATTGGCTTTGTCAGTGGATCTGCTACGTTATCGGCTACTTCCAACAGCCCTTCATAGAGACGTCGCCAACCTGAGCAGGTCACCTGTTATAAACAAGATCGAGCAGACGAAGCCACCGTAGAAGTTTAGCCCGCCACATTTCACCTTGTTCAAAGGAGATGAAGATCCGGATAGGCACTTGATGCATTACCGGAGTGCCATGACCCTCTATGCCAACAATGACGCTCTTATGTGCAAAATATTTACCACAACGTTCCAAGGCGAGGCGCAAGACTAGTTCCACACCCTGTCATTGCGCTTAATCCGGAACTTCAATGAGTTTTCCTTAGTTTTCACTAGGGAATATTCGTCCTACCGCTTGATCAAGAATAAGTCTGACCACCTCTTCAACATGAAAAAAGACCCGAAGGAGTCACTCCACACATACATCAAGATGTTCAAGGCGGAGAAGGCAAAGATCGTCGGATGCGATGAAAACATCACATGCTCAGCTTTCCAGAAAGGGCTCCCAGTAGATCACCCACTTTTCAAAGAATTGATCATGGGCGAGAACTTGAACCTGGCAAACTCTTATGCTTTGGCAGAAAATCACTCTCTCTGGGATGAGGAAAAGAGCTCCTAGAAGCCGCCTGAGCAGCCGTGTAAAAACGTAGAATCGACTCAGAAGAAGGCGAATGATAAACCACTCAATAGCAAAAGCAAGCCAGGAGACAGACACATGGACCGATCCCCAACAAAAGGAGGCACGACACCCAAGACGTACACCAAGTTCTCGGTCGCGACCAACCAGATCTTTCGCGACCTCAAGGATAAGTCGTGGTTCAAGCAGCCGCCACCTATAAAGGGGGACACCTCCAAGATGGACCAGACAAAGTACTGCGCATTCCATAGAGACCCCGAGCATACAACCAACGACTGCACCACGTGGAAGAGGTACCCTGAGCAGCTCGTGAAGGAAGACAAGTGCGACCATTATGTCAACAAACCAGCTGCCCAGCCAAGGCGAGAAACAAATGCTGATGCCGAACCCTCAACCAAGACAATCCAAATCAACGGAATCTTTGCCGAATCCAAACATCTGGGGGCCACCAATAACTCCAAGAAGAGGAAGATCCAGCAAGTGAGATCGATCTATCAGGTTCAAGCCATAGATGTTGTACCTGGACCAATCGTCGGCTTTACCGAGCGGGACGCCGAGGGAGTAGACTTTCCCCACGATGATGCCTTGGTGATTTATGTTCAACTGGCCCAGGTCATCGTTGACAAAATTATGGTAGACAACAGAAGCTCAGTCAACATCCTATAAATGTCAGTCATCCAGAAGATGGGCCTGGAAAGCACGATCCAACACAAAGCAGAGGTCTTGACCGGATTCAATGGATTCACCTCAACTGCCATTGGCACTATCACACTCGACGTAACCAGTCCACTGATTGTCTCATCGCAGACCTTCATGATCTTTAGTGACCCATCTCCCTATAAAGGGATATTCCCTGGCTAGTGAAGATTGGAGTTGTGACCTCGATCGAGTACCAGAAAATCTGATTTCGCATCCCGGGAGAAGCAGTTAGAGAGATCAAAAGCGATTAGGCCATGTCTCGGAGATGCAATGTACAAGTTCTTAAAAAGTCGAAAAAGAAGTCTTTCGCCCTAGCAGTGGTAGCTGAAGTGCAGAATGATAACTCTAGCTCCGCCAAATAGCAATTATAGCAGGCAAGTCAAGAAGATGCCATCAAGGTCGACAATGCCCTAGAAGATGAATCAGGATGGAAACCCGAGGAGGACGTCGAAGACATCATTCTTAACCCCCACCAGCTGGAAAAGACGGCTAGAATTAGCTCACGTCTGAGCCTGATAGAGAAGCAAGAACTCACGGCTTTCCTTAGGGAAAATCGTGACTTTTTCGCATGGTCATCCTCTAACATGCCCGGTATTGATCCAGCGATAGCTTGCCAAAAGCTGCACGTCAAACCCGCTGCCAAACCTGTGATCCAGAAAAGGTGACATTTCGCACCCGAGCAAGTAACGATTATTGAGGCGAAGATCGACAAGTTACTAGAGGCCAGATTCATTGAGGAAGTACCGCACTCAGCACGGCTGGCCAATGTCGTGCTAGTGATGAAAAAAGAGAAAGGCAAATAGAGAGTATGTGTTCATTACACCGATCTCAACAAGGCATGCCCTAAAAACAACTACCCGGTTTCCCGAATTGACCTGCTCATTGACTCAACATCTGGGAACCAGCTGCTCATTGACTTCATCATAACCTTTCTAAAGAGTTCTGAGATTTCTCAGAATGGTTTTTTTTATCCTTTTATGATAAGACACATCACGTATAAAATGATATAACCCTTATGATAAGTCATACTTCTTATCACACCCTTTGTTTAAGTATATATCAGTACACCAATCTTATGGTGCATCTCCACACATCAAATACACACGTAGTAAAGCCAACATCATCATGATCATATTCCAACATCTCCCACTTGATCTTGATGATGTAAGATCCCGTTGGCTACACAGATTGGATATCATTTGGATATCATTACCGAGAATCAAATCTTTATTACACTTGACTTTCCAACTGTAGTTTACAAACATTTGTAAACTTTCATCAGTCGGTGGTTCGGTTTATTGATAGGAGCATATTTAATATGCGACTTAGTTAGCTTGTTCTTGCATTTTCATAGTTAGTTTGTGTTTATTATAGTGTTTTAATCTATTTTCGTGTGTTTGTAGGTCCAAATGACAAAGTTGACCGGATTATCGAGCTTCCTCAGGTAAATTCTAGTGGATTTCAAGGCTTAAAAATGGTATAACGTGATTCTACACGTTGCTAGCTTTCCAATGGTTCAAATTTCATAAGTTTTGGTGAAGAAATGAGTGAGATTAAGGAGTTTGAAAAATTGCCCAGTTTTCGGCGCCGGCGACGGTTACCGGAGCTGGAGGTAGGAGATGAAGGAATATTTTGTCAAGTATGACGGAATATTCTCACACCGTTAGTTACATTTAACGGTAACAGTTAGAAGTTAACGAAATATTCCCAGAATATTCCTGACAGTGTTAACCGACGCCGTCAGTGTGCCTGGCACATGGCCGCGCATGGGGGGCGCGTCTGGCCGTGCCATTGTCGGTGCGTGGGGGCTCGTGAGGCTTCCAAAAAAATTTCTAAAAATATGGGGATGACCCTGAGGTTGTGTAGGTCACTGTGGTGTATTCATATACCCATTTTGAGCAATGTATGAGAAGTTATTAGCTAGTTTTCCCTATGTGCTTTAATAACGTTTTTATAGTTAATTCGCATATAGGTGAGACTTATCCCGAGGACGAGCGTATCCACAGGCGACTCGGGGGTTACGACCCGTCGACATACCAGTGAGTGGGCCTTTGTTTTCAGTATATATTTATATACTTGATATATTTCCCAGAAATGCATTTTAAGGAAAGTATGCTTTGAAATAATATGTCAAATGCTTTTATATTCTGAATATGCATTTCATGGTGACAACGAATGCTCGGTTTCCTGTTCTTTCAAGTTACATACTTACATGCCTCCTCATGAAATGGAGGATTGCTTAGTGATCCTAGATTTGAAGTGCAAAAAGACAGAGACATAAGATGCTACAGAATGCTAGGAAAGTTTCGAATCTACTTCCGGAAGATGATCAAACTTCGGGAATGAATGTTCATACCTTTCCGTTTTCAGTTTCAATGTTTCTAACAGGTCCTTTGAACCATTTCCTTGCATCCAACATCCACCAAAGCATTACTAGACCCAATCCCACACTCAAAGCAACAGGTGCATAATTGAATGTATTCCAAGTAATTGGGTAGAAAGTCGGGAGGAGGAAGACCGAACAGGTATAACAAATCCACAGGAAGGCAACCAAGCAAATTGGCCTTCTAGCTTTCCCCAAGTAAAATGGTCCAGCGTTGAAGTTCTTCTCAGGCATTACCAATCTTGCAAAGATTGGAACTGCATATCCTCCTACCCATCCAATTGTACATATCGAAGTTATGGCAGTGAAGACTACATTGACTTTCAAGATTGGAAGTCCAAGGAGAATGCAGATCGCTGCACAGAGCCACACTGCATTTGAAGGAACTTTGTGTTTCGGGTGCAATTTTTTCCATACAGACGAAAATGGAATACCTTGGTCTCGTGATAGAGCATATACCTGAAAATACCATTTGAATTTCAATACTACTATCGAAAAGAAAGACAATTTAAGACGGTTAAGGATAGAGTATAATTCTAACTGCGTAATGGAGATAAAAGCGACTAATTCCCATTTTTTTATCATTCAATTTAGAAGCACATATTCAGTCTTTGTAGCCTAAAAGTTGCATTTTGGGATGTTCACAGATTATTCATACTGGTTAAAACAGAAGATATTTGTTAAAAAGTTATTCTTTTCCCTCATGCTCAACCATTCAAATTCAAGCTATGAAGAGCCACACCAAAACCTTCACGAGCAAATGATCAGCAAATAGAAGACTATTCTATATGTAATCATGTGCTTTCGGATGAATATGTAAAATCTCAATACAGAAAAACAGACTAGAGATAAAAGAATCACCAACGCGCAAGGTAGTAAACAGCCTAAACCGTAAAAAATTGTTTTAGCAGTGCCCAGCAGCTTGCTTTAGTAAATCTAATATCAAGCTTCTGTGCTCCGAAACCAAACAAAACAATTATGGCATTTTAGGAGAAAAAAGGCAAGGGTATTTACCACTCTGGCAGCACTAGTGGTAATTGAAAGCCCACCGAAGAAGAATGAAGCCCAAATGATGCATAGTAAAATGATTGCTCCTGTGGAACTCTGATACCTCCCATGAAATGCATCATAGAGTATTTGAGCTGGCACAAATGTTCCAGCAGTCTCGTTGGTTGGATCATATAGGTAGCTAAAATCCTGAGTGAAAAATTTGGAGTCTCAGTTCAGTGTCCATTTGTGAGTTGCTCGACAAGGATTAGACTAAAATTAGCCATTAGATATCGTACCTGAATGCTGAAAGTAAGAGCCAAGATGTATGCCCACCCAAACACTGATATGATAGCAATGCTAGATAGAATAGCAATAGGACCGTTCTTGTCTGCTCCCTTGGTTTCTTCAGTTAGATGTGCTGCAGCATCATATCCATATAATGAATACTGACTAACAAGAAAGGATAGAATCACTGCATAAGGTTTGCTTGATATCCCAGTCTGCTCAGAAGCCACTTCGAAATTTGTGAACACATATGATGCTGACTGTGTCGTCATTGCTACCAGGGGAAGTGTTATCACAATAACCAGCCCTCCAATGACCTGCCAACAAAAATTTGAAACCAATGTTTCATATCAGATAAATTTACTGATCAATTTCACAACAGACAAAACGAAAGTTTATCTGCAAATTTGAAAGAAAACGTATTGGAAATGATTCTTCATACTGCGCATATACACTTAATATTGAAAAAGGGATTCTGCATTACGATTAAATCATATTTTTGTTCTCCATCTGTGTATATCTTCTGACTGCTTTTTATACATGCGTTTTTATTCATAAAGGTATACGAAGAACAAGCAACTTCTGATGTTAATATAGTATCAATCACAGTATACAGTACAGTTATCATATATGCTAACTTCCCAAACAAAATGATAAAGAAGCACGCAAGTAACCGGAATATGATTTTACCTGCCACCATATCGAGATTATGTCAATAAAGGCAATTACTTCTAGCGCAAATGTGTTGAGAAACGCCCATATAACAGTGAGTCCAATGTACATGCATAAGAATAGCCATTTCGGCGCAAGATATCCTCCATCTTTATTTGTCCCAGTGGATAACAAAATGATACTTTGCAGCGTTTGCGATCCTGCATATGCCTTTCAAATCAAGTTAAAATTATTTAGCTCAAAATTAAACTGATACTTCACCAATTTCTTCTCTCAAAGTTAAAAGATTAGTACCTGAGTGCCTATGCCGGCAATGAGGCCTACCGTCTCAAGCCAAGCGCAGCACCATGAGGCAAATGGACCCCATTTGGGGCCGGCTAAATGGGCAGCCCAGAAGTAAAGAGAACCTGTAGTCTGTTTCAAGTTTCGACCAAGCAAAGAGGAAGTAAGTTGTCTGGGAATGAAAATTATCAGTAATTAAGAGGATATGCTAACAACTGCTCGAGTGCACGTATAATGTGTGTATATACATATAAAAAGGATTTGGAAATGGAAAAGTGACGAGGGCGGACAAACCGGGAAAGAGGAGCAGATCTCTGCCATGGCAACTCCTACAAAGCAAGTGAAAAATGAAACGACCACCCATCCCCACACAAGGCTTGCAGGACCTGCATATAAAAGGCTTGAGCCATACAAGGGAGTAATTCCGGTGAAAAGTGTCATTGTCGAGAATGAAATTGCCAGAGTTTTGAACAAAGTCTGCAATCCAATCAATTGATGAAGCTCGAGTTAATAAGAAGGATTCCATCAGAGATAATTAGATATGCAGCAGAAGCATGCAACAGAAAAAGCATATTATATATATATGTATGTATGTATGTATGTATGTATGTATGTATGTATAATTTATAGGTAGGTAGTGAACTGACCATCTCCCGTCTGAGTTCTTGCTTGTAACCAAGCTCGTTAAGGCGCCTTTCCCCTGAATCCATCTCTTGGATCCGTGACGCATCTACTTCGTTGTGCACCATGGATATGTATATTCAAGAATAATGCACTTGCTGGTTATTTAGCTCTAAAATCAAAATAACAAAGCAGCTGCTTATATATATGCAACTAGGTTTTACTTTTCAACCCCTTTTATCTTTATGGTTGAATATTCATATACGACTGGGTTTTCAGTTTTCGGTTTTCACACTAGGAAGGAATAAATTAACAAGCTAGAGAGAGAGAGAGAGAGAGAGAGAGAGAGAGAGAGAGAGAGGTGATGATGCCTTGTTCCAGCAAAACTCGAAAGGAGTTGCCAGATTTGAACTTCGCTTATTAAACAAATAAAAATCTCTCCAAGTCAACATGTATGCCCACTAACGGCCAAATTTTGTATTTCCTGATGCTCCATTCCCCTGGAATCCCCACCTCGCTTTCACACGTCGGTGTTTGCTTTCTATGCTTTTCCCAAGTGTTTGGCTTTCTTTATCCTGGTATTTAGTCTACACACGCACAGAGATATATAATACGTCGAGCTTTATTCTCTTAAGCATCAACAGACACTAATGAGCGGAGGAGATGTAGCTAAATCTTATTAAATCTCAATCGCTTATTTGTGAAAAATAGAGAAATTTTTAGTTATGACGGGAACACGGATGATACTCTACGTGTTTTTATGCAAGTGGTGGAAAATTTTAATTTTTAAGTTATTAACCTTTTAACACACATAACACATTATTTATACAGGGACACGTAGTATACCACATCGTGTGAGGTTGGATTGGAAATTTGGATGTGTGCTTTGGAATTCTCTATGTAGAATTGAAGAAAGTCAACACGCAAATTGCTGAGTGCATCACAGTATATCTATTAACACGCCAGATTTCATGCTTCACATTCATTTAAAAAAAAAAAATCCTTGACCCATATTTTTCTTTCATTTAAAAGATTTATCGTCCAATTCCGATCTAATGAGATCTAATGACAATTCGACCATATCGGGTCTCCTTATATTTTTTTTTTATTTTTTTAATACAACTATATATTTTACACTAAGGAGAGAGAGAAGTTCGGCTAAGCAGCACAATGAACAACCTAATTTGGTATCGAATTCGCTATCTACCAGATTTGAACCTAAACCTCTCATTTATAAGTAAAGAAAAATATCACAAGACCGTAGTACTAAGTAGCTAAAAAGTTTTAAATCTCTTAACGAATGCATAGTAATTCAACGTTATACCCAGCAAAAATCCCTTAACTTAAGAGTCACTCCACCACCAGTCATCCATTCACTGCACCTCGGCACCGCCCCATTACTCTCTGTTTTTTTTTTTTTTCATCGATATTTTTACACTAGGAGGAGGGGAAGTTCGACTAAGCCACACAATGGACAACTTAATTTGGTATCAAATTCATCATCTACGAGATTTGAACATAAAATCTCTAACTTCTAAGCGAAGAGACCACCAGAGCACCGCCCCATTACTTGGCGCCCCAAGTTCTATTTTGTGTGGGTGAGGACTTGCAAAAAGAGGATGGGGAGAACTTACTGAATTTGTGAGAGGAATCGACAAGGGAGGATGCGTGATAAAAACAAGTACACCTTTTCTATTTCTACGTATTGTACCGTGCTGTTGTATCCGGTAACGACATTGAGATAGTTGAAGGAGACGTCGCAGATTCGCAAGGATCTCGGTCGTCTTGTGGTTCCTTGTTCAATGCCTTGGAAATCAGACATAAAGGTACCATATTACTTTCATTCAATGTAGTTCCAAAATACCATTTTGCTCTTTTTCAGAGTACGTTGACAAGACAAGTATTTACTTGAGCCAAGGGCAAAAATAGTAAAGCGCGCACTCATGGCGGAACAAAGTGCAGTGATAATTATGTCAAAGGTGCTACATCAAAGGAATGAAGAACTTGCTCTAGCATTGTTCTTGTATGGGAGTCGAGAGGACTCTCTGGTTTGTCTGAGTAAGTAATATTTACGAGGTAGAGCTTCTTTGAGGCCACAAATGCAGCTGAAAATATCCTCTTCATCCCTCCTCTTGTACTATCGACTTCATACTCAAACTCGTATACTTGAAGGCTACCCTGGCCTGGTCTCTCTGCATATCCAATAACCACAACATCTTTTGTACTTTCCTGTAGGAACACAGAGAAGATGTGCTTAAGCAGACTGTTTCAATACTTCAAAGACAAGAAACATGAGACGCAAAAAATAAATATAAACATAAAATTAAGGAGAGAAGAGAAGCCACTGTAAGTTCAATCCAGGATCATTCAGCCAAACTTGTATTTTTGATCAAAACTGCCATCATTATGTTCAAACCCTCAAATTCTAATTATCCTTTTGGTCTTTGTAGATCCAAAGGGGCGTATCCAACCCAAGTAACAACGAACAGCTCATGTACCTTAATCATGCAGTTCAAATTCAGAGTGGAACAATTAAAACTTCAGCCATCAGTTACGGTCCTGTCCTGAATTTATCTACTTTTGATATAAAAAAAAAAACAGAAACTTTCTTTTTTTTGTTTTAAAAAAAAGGGGTATAAATGAACATATCCACTGTTCTTGTTCTTATGCCAACAAAGACAAAAATAGTGCTTACTGGAAATGAAAAAGCCTACTTTAGGCGCCTCAGACTCTGAGTGGACACAATTCCATGTCAAACGTGCATCCCTAAACACTTATCCTTCACACAGTTAAATCATTTCTTATCCTAACCCTATTCAAGGATGCAAGAACGAAATGCAAAGGGTGACATAGGCATAATCTCCATTCCTCAACAAAATGCGGACGCCCAGTTAAAAAAATCGCTGGTAGCATTAATTTATTTGGGTTTCCAAAATGCAGTTTTTGTTTTAGCATTTAATCAAATCAACACAGAATCACGCAATTTAATGGGTTTTGTTTTTGCTTTTCTCAAATCTAAAATCAGATAATGATACGTACAAGGTGGGAATCAAACATCATCCACCAGCAACTTCAGACATAAAAGACAATAGTAGGCAGCATAATTTGACATTACAGGGAAGCAAAATTACTGACCTTGCGCCTTTCGGCTTGTATAAGCTTATCGGCAACAAATTGAGGACTGCCGAACTCTCCAAGAGTGGTAAGGCGAACCGGATTGACGACAACGCCAACATTATTGCTCCCATTGTTTGGCTCTTCAAACAGAACAGTTGCACCCGCTTTATCAACCTGACACAATCCATAAGTTACCATTGTCAATGTCATTTCACAGAACAAAATGCACTTCTATTATATATATATATATATATGTATATATATGTATATGCGTACATAAGGTGGAAGCTTTACCTTTAACCAAGAGGATGGGCGGAGGAGGGTGAAACCCTGGTCGGAATCGGTGTACCTCTGAAGCTCCAATTGCTGAGCAGGAATGGCGTTTTGGAGGTTGGGCAAACACCCATTTAAGAAAATGGTAACAACAGAGAGGCCGAGGCTTCTCCTGCTCAAATAATTTGGAGGAGGATGAGATTCAGCGCGTCTTTGAAGAAGCAAACAAGCTGCTCTGGGCATTGGTTTTTTCGAGGAGGAGGAGGGTTTGGGAGAAGAAGAACAAGAAGAACAAGAAGAAGAAGAAGAAGGAGAAGAGAAGAATGGAGGAATTGGGTGGTGGTGGTTTGAGAGGGCAGAGCAATCGCAAATGTGCAAAGCCATCACTAGTCAACTCACTAACGGTAGGATGCCAATCAACCAACCAAAACCAACTACTGCACTTTACTAACGGTGGATGCCAATCAACTAAAACCAACACGGTGCATTACAGTACTGAGGGAATAATCCAATATTAAAACCTAAATTTTTTGAGAAATTAATAAAAAGTCCTTAGAAACTTTCATTTAACCTTTGGGACAAAAGTTTTCAAAAATACTTATACCATCCTTCAACGTATTTAGACAGCTTGGTCCCTTATAAAATCAGAAACAAAAGACATCAGACATAAATAAATGTTATACAAAAGTGGTTGCAGCAAGTAGACAAGCATGCACAAAAAATTACGTGGTCTTTATTAAAGCAAATGCAAAAGAAGAGAAGAAGACAAAAAAAGGCAGCCACAAAAAAAAAAAAAAAAGGAAAAGCTTTAGAAACAGTGTAAAAAAGTTAAAGATATTTTACACCATCCATCTGTGAAGTTTTTTCTTTTGTAATCTAGCACTCCCATATAGGTATAAAAATGGAGTTTCATTCACTATAAAAAACACATGAACACCTAAACTCGAACACCTACACACGACTACCACACCTCAATCTGCAAACACTCAAGCATAGCGCATCTGAAGCCTTCCTAGCATCCTTTGTAAACTTTTCTTGGAAACACTTAGTAATTATCTTCTGTATATCACTTAAAGTCCAAGTGTACACATTCAATCAATCTCCAAGTCTTAAGTAATTTTTTTTTCTTTCTTTTAGTGTGTTCTTTTAATTAGGCTTCTAGTCCAAAATAGGAAAACACTATTGTACTATATTATTAACCTACTAAACTGACGATTAGACTTTGTTCGAGCACTCAGTTATAGTTGAATGATTGCCATACAAATAACTGGATATTAACCAAGATACCTCTAAGTTCTTCGTATCTCTGAGTTCGGCCTCTAAAGCCTTATAAGTACGTTATCGTCCTTGTAGACCTTGTCAACCACAACCACTAGGTATCTATTGTCCAAGACACCCAACTATAACTAGAACAAAGAGAAGATTAGCATATATTTCAAAAAGAATTAGCAAGACTTCAAAGGAGAAAAAGTTTTATCTTTGTTATCTTGAACACCCTTCATTTATTAGTAAATATAAGAACACAGAAGCACAACATAACGTATTAGAAGCAAAAAGAGCAACAAATCATACTTTAGAGAATTTGAGAGAAGAAAGAGAGTTTCTAATAAACCAGTTAGCCATAACTTTAGAGAAAGGTAGATTGTAGTTTATGATACATTACCAAAATTTAGAAATTAGTGAACCACAATAAAGAAAAATAACCTTAGACCAAACTAGTTTAGTTTGTTATTTTCCATTAAGAAAGCATAATCATATTTTACATCGTAAAGAAAATTCACAAGCTAATAGTATTATAGATCTTATTATTAGTCAAGTTGAAAATATAAAATTAGAAAATAATATGCATAATGTTGTAAGCCTAATTTACTGAACTGTATTTAGGACTAGAGAGAGAGAGGGTTGGCGGCAAGAGAGAGAGAATAGAGAGATTTAATTATGAGGTGTGTGTTGTATCACCCCATTGTACCTTTATTTATAGTAGTAGGATAGGTTAAATCTTTACTCTAATAGGATAATATCTACTAAAGGGAATATTCTAAGATATCCCTAGATACACTAGGATTTACACAATCACATTCCTAATCTAATAGGACTGCAAAACTCCCCCTTGAGTGTGTAAATACTCAAACAAAACTTCGCATCAGGTATTCAGTAGTTGAGGTAGAACAGTTGATAAAGTCGTTAGCACAACGGGCGAATGCATCAAATTTAAAGAAAGTATGCATTGGTAGTAAAACTCACAAAACTTCGCTATGGTAAAACCTAAGGTAGGTAAAAACCCATAGACTAAGGAGAAAAGTGAGAAGTATGCATAATGTCTAAAACAAACGTCAAACGGGACAAAAGTAGTGAACTTAACGGAGTATGATCATCCCAGAATGGGTGCCTCATCAAACCACGTTAGGTAGCAAAAACCCAATGGGAAAAATGCTACTAATCGTAGGAAAAAAAGTACATTAAGATCAAGTGAGTATGCTTCAGGATACATCTCCTAAGTTAGACATAACTTCCAAATAAGTGAACTACAAGCAATTCAACTCAGATAATTTACCCATACTGATTCCTTGGATGAGCTTCTGAAAAGTAGACTTGGGCAATGACTTGGTGAAGAGATCGGTGAGGTTGTCCTGGGAACGGATTTGCCTGACTTCAATGTTCTGATGCTATTGTTGCTGGTGAGATTAAAAGAACTTCGGCGCTATATGCTTGGTGTTGTCTCCCTTGATGTATCCCTTCTTTAACTGCTCGATACATGTTGCATTGTCTTCAAAGATCATCGTAGGAAGGTCAACGATGGTAGTAAGACACCTAGTGCTTCGAATGTGTTCCATAACTGCTCTCAACCAAAAGCACTCACGCAAGGCTTCATGTAAGGCGAGAATCTCAGTATGGTTTGAAGAAGTCGCAACTAGCATTTGCTTGGTAGACCTCCAAGATATTGTGGTGTCTCCAACGGTAAAGACATAGCCCATTTGAGATCGTGCCCTATGTGGGTCAAACAGATAACCAGCATCTGCGTAACCAATGAGGTGGGAATCAACCCGAAGACAGAGGGGGCGGCAACTCCTCTCCAGGATTCATGGGTGTAGAATAAGCCCAAATCCGTCATACCCTTGAGATAGCAAAAAATATCTTTAACACCATTCCAGTGTCTGTATATAGGCGAATTGATGTATCTAGCCAAAAGATTAACATCGAAGGAGATGTCAAGTCTAGTGCATTAAGCCAAGTACAATAAAGCACCAATTGCACTTAGGTGTGGAACTTCAGGCTCTAATCTCTTCCTCATCTTCCATGGGACGGAAGGTATCTCGTTTAGCATCTAGAGTTCGAACGACCATATGATTACTCCAAGGCTTCACTTTATCATCATTAAAACGTCCCAACACCTTTTGGGTGTAGTTCGATTGATGTACTAAGATTTCATCCGAACAATGCTCGATCTCCAGGTCAAGACAATATTGAGTTTTCCCAAGATCTTTCATCTCAAATTTTGATTTCAAGTGAACAACAATTTTCTCAAGCTCTGCGGGAGTTCCGATGAGGTTCATGTCGTCGACATTGATGCGAAAATAAATTAACGCACAAATTTAAACCCTATTTGTAACAGTTGTAGTATATGGATAAGTAGGGATCGTTCTAGGCCGGGGATTAACTAGGGATGCTAACCAAAGTAAAATTAAATTAAAAACGTAAAAACAAAATTTAAAACACTAAACTAGACTCAAAACACTTAACTAGAATAACTCAAAATAAAACTAACAAATAATCTAAAACAAATCAAAAGACTCAAAATAATTCAAAATTCTAGAAAACACACTAAAATTATTTCTAATAAATTTAACACTTTAAAATAAATGGAGGATTGATTTTTTTACGAAATTGATTTTAAAACAGAAATTTAAAAACAAACTTCAAAGAAAATCTATTTTGATAGAATGAAATGATGAGACACTAGTTAGAGGGTTCCTTATCCACACATGAATATATGCATACAATTTGATTCCCAATTATGATTTCAACAAACGAATAAATGACAACGCTCCAAGTTAATTAGGTCCGCTTAAATTAACTTTCAGATTTCCCTAGATTCATTGAATTGGACGGAATACGCATCACAACCAAATTATTCTTATCAAGTTCCCTAACTATGGAATACGCATGATAGAGAGACATATCAAAGATCATTAAGTTTAATGGAAATCATAAACATCGACTAGGCATTCATAACTATGGAATACGCATGTTAATCCAACCTAGGGTTTACTAAACACAATCGTGACTAGCGATTTTTACTACTCATGAATATAAGTTCATAACGATTAGGTGAAATTCCCTTATATCCTAGCATCAAGTCTAAGCATGCAAATTAAGTGTCGACCCTCAACCCACATACATAAACAAGTTCTTAATCAACACAGAAAAGTAAACCACATCCAACATTCATAAATTCATAACTGGAGTAAATCAAATCATAATAAACATTTATCCATGGTTTCAAATTCACCTCTAACCAAACAGAAATTAATTACACATGTTTAATATAATTGAAAAGCAAATTAAATTAAACATGAGTTTTAGAAAAATAAAACAAAAAAAATAGAACATAAGTTTAGAAAGAATAACACCGAAGTGAGAAGGCAGCTCTCTCCCTCCTGCACAGTTTTCAGTCTGCCCGAGCTCTCTGTCTCGCTGCACAAGGCAGCTGTCCGTGTCTCCATTCCTCACTCCCAGCTGCTCTGGCTGCGTCAGTCCTGAGGCAGCCTTCTGCGCGCCAAGGCAGCGCCTGTTTCTGTCCGTCCTGCTCTCTACTGCGCTTCCCACATCTCTCGCGTAAGATGCCTCACGTCTTTATCTCTCCAAGCTGCACAGGGCATCTATTATTCCCCCCCACCAGGCTCCCTCTGGCACTGTCTCCTTTTATTTCCTTATTTCCTCATTTTTCCGCGTGCCAAGGCAGCTTGCATCTGCTTTCCGTCCCACCTTCTAGCTTTTTTTTCTTTTATTATTTCTCCCACTTCTGTGCGTCAGCTGCCAGTCCATTCCCACTCAATCCTCCACTGAATCATCAGCAGCCCACGCTGCCTTCTATTTTATTTGCTGCCAACCTCTCTTTCTATTATTTATTTTCATGCATGCTACCAATGACTAATGCCAGTTCATTCAACAATGCTCTTTTCTTTTAAAGGAAGATGATTTCCATGAAAACATGGTAACATACTAGCAGACCCCTTAAATAAAACTTTCCATTTTTAATTTTACCATTTCCCTTTCTCTGACTTGCTTTCCGTTAAAAACCTTGTATTCCCCTTTTTTTTATTTTTTATTTTTTTCTTTATAAAACAAACCATGATGATGTTTCAAACATCATCATGAATCATCATTATTATTTTATATATATATATTAAATATTTTATTTAATTTAAAAG
Source organism: Malus fusca (assembly GCA_035220775.1). Taxonomy (NCBI): domain Eukaryota; kingdom Viridiplantae; phylum Streptophyta; class Magnoliopsida; order Rosales; family Rosaceae; genus Malus; species Malus fusca. Next base: position 6,957,404 of record CM069059.1, read on the forward strand.
CTAAACAGTTTTAACACGAATTTATTACATAAAATCACACTTATGCTATTTTTATTTTCTTAGCTAGATAAATTCGATAAAACACAAAAACAAAGTAAATAGCACAAAAATATGAGGAACTAACTAAGAAAAGACGAGTGAATTCGAATTAAAAATATATATAAATATGATCCGATCAAATACCCCCACACTTAACTTTTGCTAGTCCTCGAGCAAAACAAACGAAAACAGAAAAAGTAATAACATGAAAATTATTATTTCCCCCTATATAACCCTCATAGAATTTCATTTGAGAACACAATCATCAAGAACCATAGCTAACATCAACAAGCAATTCAAGTTCAATTTCCTTACTCAAATATTAGCAGTAATCTTTGAAACATCCTTGAAGTGTAGTGTGTGAGATAGCCATGCTCATGCAATTTCAAATTTTTATTTTTAAAAACACCATATGCAAACTAGCAACCTTCTCACTGGATATACTCACAATCACACATGTGTTTAGTTTAAATGTGTTTCGCTCAAAGAAACAAATGTGAAAGTTCTACCATAAGCTTGCATAAAGATCACTTCTCCACAGTCATAATTGCAAAACTTAAATCAAGAGGACTTTTATTGGATGTAATGAGGCTTAGGGATAGGGTTATTGAAACGAAAGAATAGGAAAACACAAGTTCCAAGCTACATTGCAAGCAATTCTTTTCTTTAGATTTATAAGAACTCAAGCTCTCCAACGATTATTCAGACATCTCCAACCACACCCTAAATACTGAAACTTTAAAAACTTTTTATGTTCTTTGTATACAATCTTTCTTTTTCTTTTTTTTTTTATCAGAAACAAATATGAAAAACCCTCACACTTATTCTTTTGCCAAACACCTTCAAAGTACTTCACAAACGTTTCACAAAAGACAATCTTGCATTGCTCGCTTGGAAAGGGTAAGGAAAAATATTTATTTCAGGCATAGGGGTAGACATATCTGGTGATAAGAAATAAAAGGCTCACAAATACGGCTCAAATAGGCAATCTAATGATATCATTTTTCTTTGGGAAACAAAGTTATTTGGGCCATGGTGGTAAACCTAATGCCTCTATCATTTTCAAGTTCATGCAATCAATGACAAAAATTTCAAAAGATCGTTATGCAAGTTCTAGAGAAGTATCTCACATAAGTTCATCACACATGAAAGAATAGGAGTGTATGAAAAATGCACACACTTTCAATAGGCTCAAAAACTCACATTAGGATGTATATGGTCACTAAATTCACATATGGAGCTTTAAATCATGCTTTAGTTTCACATCAACAAGGCTATGTGCATTTGGTTTTTCAAAGATGATTAAAAATGTACAAACTAACACGAGAATTAGGAATTTCACACAACACATGTTAACTAAGTTCTTGATCATCATGGTTCAAATTTTATCCAATTATATCATTGGGTCGGGAAACTAACAAAAATCTAATTCAAAACAATAAGGAAAACAAGGAAATATTTTTGGATTTTTTTATCTTAATTAAGAAACTACAAAGCAATAACATGGAATCAAATGAAACCAGTTCAAAGTCGAAGGTACAAAAATTTTTAATTTGGTCATTTTTATACTCTATACCCCCACACTTAAACTAGACATTGTCCCCAATGTCAGAAAATATAATAAAATGCAAATAAACATAAAATAAATAAATATAAGGAAACAAAATAAAGCAATAGGACTGAAAACTTCCCTAATTTGCAGAAAATCAAGCGATAACCCCCAAGCTAAAATTCTGCAATCAACTTCAAGGGTGGAAATAACCAAAAGTTCCTGCAAAGAAGAGAAAAAAGTCAGTTAAGCACGCAAGAAAATATAAAAAAAAAAAAACAAACAAACGAAAAATTGAAAATGAAAATAAAAGACAATGAATAGAACTAATAAGTGATCATTGGTCCTGATTGGTGACTTTCCACAGCTTTGAACTTGAACTGGCCTCAGGAACTTCTTAGCAAGGAAAATGAGACTTGATTGGTGGTGGTGTTGAAGCTTCTCGAGCTCTTGGTTTCAACTCGGACTCCTTCTGCCGGGTTGATTGAGTCTGCAGGCTACATTCTTCTTTTTTTGTTATTCTGCATAGCAGGTAGGCACGAGGCAGAGGTGATGGTCTGCTTCTTTGTTCAATCTGTCCAAGTACCGACCGATGTCCTTTCTTTCACCTTGTCCCGTAGCCAAGAGCAAGGGTAAAGGAAAAGCATGCCATGAGATATCTTTGCCTTTGACTCTGATGATATGGGATACTTTTGCTTTTGAAGAAGTATCGTTCCACAGGTGTATGCTTGAACTGGGCTGGGGAACTTCTTAGCAAGGAAAATGAGACTTGATCTTGAAGATGAAGCAGCACCTTGTCTCCACATGCTTCAAGTAACATTTTCACTTGCCTTGGCTGTTCTCCAGGCAGATGTGGCGTCTTCTTCGGAAGTACATCAGCGGTTGAAGATGAGCACTCGAGAGCAATGCTAGGTAAGCAATCAGGAAGGATTTCCAGGCAGTCGGTTCTTAGATTGGAAGATTGACACCGAATGCTGGCTGATTGCCCGCTTTCTCCTTATTACAAAGACAAGGACAAAGACAGGGAGAAAGCGTGATATGAGATACTCTTGCTTTCAACCTTCATGATATGAAATACTCTAGCTCTAGATGACTTGTTTGCAAAGGTATCCCAGGGAATGAGAAACACAGAGAAACTCGAGAGGGTTTGATGGAAAGGCATTTTCGGAGATGAAAAATTTCGGAGATGAAGAAGTGTTGAGAGAGTTTGCCTTTGCTGTTGAAGGCGAAGGTAGACGTTTATAGAACTTTTCTTCATAACCGAAACTATTCCTTTACCCCTGTCGGCAGCCGGTGGATGGATGAACAGTACAGGTCACGCGCTTTCTGAAAAAGCCACCCGTAATTTGCGCAAAGCTGACAGCGCGCGTGACGAGTGACGACAAAATTGGAAAAACAGCTCGCCTCGTGATTCCTGACCGCTCCGACTTTTGAGAAAGACGCCCGACTTTTGAGAAAGACGCCCGACTTTTGAGAACGGCGTCCGACTTTTGAGACGGAGACGCCGCTTTTGAGAAAAGAATCCGGCTTTTGAGAAAGGAGCCCGGCTCTTCGATTTGCGAGAGGGCGCCTCTTCGACTGCTGAGTGATGCCTCAACGATTTCTTCTTCTTATAAGAATGCTCATTTTTGTTCCACAACACACTTAAGCTCCCTCCTGTAAACACTTCCTCCTGCAAACACTCCCTCTTGCATTTTCTTTAATCTTGATCAGTTCGACTCTTCATTCTCAACACCTTCAAATATGTCTTGCCCCTCTGACCGTCGCCTTAACTTGAATGTTGGGGAAGATAGTGATATGTCTTCTCCAACCAACATTTGGCAGCCGTCCTTCATATCCCCAAATGGTCCTCTTACAGTTGGGGATTCCATGATGATGAATGAAACAACCGCTTCGGTGGTGGCCAGAAATCTGCTTACTCCTAGATACACTAGGATACTTTCCAGGCGGTCCGACGAACTGGCTGTTCAGGACTCTATGGCCTACAGCGTCCGAAGTGCAGGCTCAGTATCAAACATGGGCCAGCGTCTTCTTGCACGAACTCGTCAGGTGGAGTCGTTGATGGCTGAAGTGGCTAGTCTTCGGCAGGAGGTCAGAGTGCTTAGGCATGAGAACAGGGATTTGCACATGCTCGCAACCAATTACTCAACAAGCATGAAGAGGAAGCTTGATCAGCTGCAGGAGTCCGAAGTGCGGATTCAGAGTGATCATCAACGGTTTATGACGTTACTCCCGAGGTTTGTGTTGCCTTCGTCCTCGGGAGCAGCACCAAGTATTGAGGCTCCGAATGATCCAGCTCTGGCGCTTCGTCTTTCAGGGGCTCCGTCGACCTCCGAGGCACCACCTACCAATGACCAATGAAAGCTATTAGTTCACAATGATTTAAAATATTTATGCATTTAAGTTTTTTTTTTTTTATATATATATATATTTTTTTTATTATTATTATTTTTTTTTTTAATTTATATGAATGTTTATGTTTTTTTTTTATTTTTATTTATTTTTATTTTTTTTTATTTTTTTATTTTTTTATTTTTTATTTTTTTTTCAAAGAAATAAAACTAAATCAAAAATCAAAAGTAAAAGACAAAACACAAAAATAAACACAAACAAAAACATAAAACACAAACAAAGGATTAGCAAATTTTCTAATCCCCGGCAACGGCGCCAAAAATTTGATGCGAAAATAAATTAACGCACAAATTTAAACCCTATTTGTGACAGTTGTAGTATATGGATAAGTAGGGATCGTTCTAGGCCGGGGATTAACTAGGGATGCTAACCAAAGTAAAATTAAATTAAAAACGTAAAAACAAAATTTAAAACACTAAACTAGACTCAAAACACTTAACTAGAATAACTCAAAATAAAACTAACAAATAATCTAAAACAAATCAAAAGACTCAAAATAATTCAAAATTCTAGAAAACACACTAAAATTATTTCTAATAAATTTAACACTTTAAAATAAATGGAGGATTGATTTTTTTACGAAATTGATTTTAAAACAGAAATTTAAAAACAAACTTCAAAGAAAATCTATTTTGATAGAATGAAATGATGAGACACTAGTTAGAGGGTTCCTTATCCACACATGAATATATGCATACAATTTGATTCCCAGTTATGATTTCAACAAACGAATAAATGACAACGCTCCAAGTTAATTAGGTCCGCTTAAATTAACTTTCAGATTTCCCTAGATTCATTGAATTGGACGGAATACGCATCACAACCAAATTATTCTTATCAAGTTCCCTAACTATGGAATACGCATGATAGAGAGACATATCAAAGATCATTAAGTTTAATGGAAATCATAAACATCGACTAGGCATTCATAACTATGGAATACGCATGTTAATCCAACCTAGGGTTTACTAAACACAATCGTGACTAGCGATTTTTACTACTCATGAATATAAGTTCATAACGATTAGGTGAAATTCCCTTATATCCTAGCATCAAGTCTAAGCATGCAAATTAAGTGTCGACCCTCAACCCACATACATAAACAAGTTCTTAATCAACACAGAAAAGTAAACCACATCCAACATTCATAAATTCATAACTGGAGTAAATCAAATCATAATAAACATTTATCCATGGTTTCAAATTCACCTCTAACCAAACAGAAATTAATTACACATGTTTAATATAATTGAAAAGCAAATTAAATTAAACATGAGTTTAAGAAAAATAAAACCAAATGAGGCAGTGCAAGGATCTGTGCTTAAGCTCCCGTTAAAAACCTTGTATTCCCCTTTTTTTTTATTTTTTATTCTTTTCTTTATAAAACAAACCATGATGATGTTTCAAACATCATCATGAATCATTATTATTATTTTATATATATATATTAAATATTTTATTTAATTTAAAAGCTAAACAGTTTTAACACGAATTTATTACATAAAATCACACTTATGCTATTTTTATTTTCTTAGCTAGATAAATTCGATAAAACAAAAAAACAAAGTAAATAGCACAAAAATATGAGGAACTAACTAAGAAAAGACGAGTGAATTCGAATTAAAAATATATATAAATATGATCCGATCAGACATAAACTGCAACAATCGCAAATCTGGAATGTGACTTCTTGATGAACATGCATGGGCATAGTTCGTTGTTCATATAACCTTGACTCGTCAAATATTCACTCAGAAAGTTATATCACATCCGCCCGGATTGTTTCAATCCGTAGAGTGTTCCGTGGTCTAGAACTATTTGAACCAGTAAATGGAAGTCCTTGTGGAACTTTCAAGTAGATTTTCGTATCTAAATCCCCATAGAGATATGTGGTTACCACATCCATAAGCTGCATATTCAGTTTTTTGGAAACTACCAAACTGATAAGGTAGCGAAGCGTTATGAGGTCTATTACGGGGGAATACATCTCCTCGTAATCAATCCCAGGGCGTTGAGAGAAGCCTTGAGCTACGAGGCGCGCTTTGTATCACACTATTTCATTCTTCTCATTACGCTTCCTCATGAAAACCCACTTGTAGCCCACGGGCTTCACATATGGTGGAGTAGGAACTACGAGCCTAAACACCTTGCATTTTGCAAGCGAATTGAGTTCGACCTGGATTGCTTGTTTCCAATTTGACCAAACGGTTCTACGTCGACATTTATCAACGGAACGTGGTTTAATGTCATCGCTAAGCATGATGTCGGTAGCAATTATATACGTGAATGCATCATCGATAATCATCTTATTATGATTCCAAATCTCATCCAATACTGCGTAATGGACCAAAATCAAGAGATTCTCTGGAGGTCGGTTTGTCTCATCTAAGACATCACCATAATCTAGAAAAACCTCATGTGTTGGAACAGATGAAGTAAGCGGTGGTCAGATTTAGACTATGGTCACTAGTTTATGCCGTCTTCCTTTTTAGGGTTGTGAATCCTTTGAACTTAGGGGTCTGCCACACTTCAAGGTAGAAGCAGATGATTGGCTAGCTGCTTGGGTATCGGGCCGCATGGGAGGTACGGCCGCCCCACCCTTGGGTATGGTCTAGCCTTCCAAGGTGGTGTTACGGCGTACGTTAAGTACGTCCATCCTTGCAGGTGTGCTTGTAGTGGGTATATGTGATCTCGTCACCTTTGTTAGATTAGTAAAAGCATCCGGCATGCTTTGAAGATCTAGAATACGATGCACTTTAGTTTCAGACTGGGCACTGCGGGGATCTAAATGAGACAAAGTGGGAGTAATCCACGACAATTCGCGGTGTTCTACAGGAACGTTAATGTTCTTTTCTTCCCCTAACGAAGGGAAAACTGTCTTATCAAAGTGACAATCCTCAAAGCATGTAGTAAAGAGATCTCCTATCAAGGGCTATAAGTAGCGAATAATTGATGGCGAATCATAACTGACATAGATTCCCATTCTTCTATAAGGACCCATTTTGGTACATAGAGGCGGCGATATTGGCACATAGACTGCGCACCCAAACACACGTAAATGCGAGACGTCAAGCTCATATCCACTAACCAACTGTAATGGTGAATAAGGTTGGGTAGCGGTGGGCCTCAGCAGACCAACATAGCTGCGTGCAACATTGCATGGCCCTAGGCAGATACTGGCAATTCAGTTCACATAACCAAAGTCTGAACTATCGTTTAAATGCGCTTTATGAAGCTTCTACTAGGCTATTTTAGGTGTGAACATGGGGTACAAAATGTTCAACTTCAATCCTAACTAACATCCAGTAATCGTCAAAAGTCTATGGCGTTAACTCTCCAACATTATCCAGTTGAATTGACTTAATCGGATAATCAGGGTGGTGAGCCTTAAGCTTAATGATTTGAGCTAGGAGTTTCACAAATGTAATGTTGCGTGTGGACAATAAGCAAACATGTGACCAACATGTCGATGCATCAACCAACACCATGAAGTATGTAAATGGTCCGGATGTTGGTTGGATAGGTCCACAAATATCCCCTTGAATCCTCTGAAGAAACTTAGGGACGTCGTCAATAATCTTTGTAGCTGAGGGTTGAATATTCAACTTCCCCAGGGAGCATGCTTTTCATGGTAGATGGCCGGGATAAGATTTTAGGTGATGCCCATGTGACACTTTGAGGATACGGTGCATCGTATCTAGTCTGGGATGTCCTATTCGATCATGCCAAAGCAGCAAAGTGCTATGGAACCCAGGCATAGGGTCGACCATGTGGTGGGTCTCCACGGATCGAATGGTCGTTATGTACAGCCCACTTGGAAAACGTTCCAGCTTCTCGTGAATACGCTTCTGGCCATATTCGTAAGAAGTGATACAAAGAAATTCAAAACCATTATCTTCAGTGGTTTCAACATGATATTGATTATCTTGAATATCTTTAAAGCTCATCAATGTTCTTTCGGAACGTGAAGAATAGAGAGCCTCTTTAATTGTTAATTCAGTACCATTAGACAACATTATACGGGCCTTTTCGTACCCTTCTATCAGGTTGGGTGGACCTGAGAAGGTTGTCAGAGGTGCATTTTTAGGTACAAAGTTAGTAAAATAGTGTTACTCACGCAAGATGGTGTGCGTGGTAGCACTATCAGCCAAACAATTAACTTCCCTACTAGTCATACCTATAAATAAATTAATTGAATAAGCCACATGAATAAATATATTCCATTCATTCAATTAATCAATCGAGAAATAATATTCATAAAAATAATTATCCATAATTCAAAACGAACCAAAACCAAACAAATAATTCCAATGCCTAGAAAAATAGGGGAGGGGGTCGGCCACACCTAGTGGGTTCGGCCACTAGGGGTGTAAAACACCCTAACATGTCTTAGAAAAATAAAACTTTATTCTTCCATGGGAGCGGATGCCTTCTGAAAATCTGAAACTCCATAGTTGTAGTAGCATCTATGGGATGTTCCACATGCATAAAGTTAGTCTCACGGCGGGAATGATATTTGACAATAGCATCAGGGGTAGCTCGGCATACGCGTGACCACTGATTCTTTGATCCACAATGGTAGCACATGTCCAGTTTAGTGGAAGCCGATTGAATGGTAGCTTTTCCCTTATTCTTGAAGTTTGGGGCCTTAAGGGCAAGGGGTTGGTGCTTCTGGGTCAAATTTCCTCCCTTGGGTGGGTGTCTGCTCTGTTGACCTTGGGCCCGTGGTGGGGCTTGCCGCCCATTTCCATGGCCATGACGGGGTTTCTGTCGGTTGTGGCTACTAGAATTAGTCGCATGCACTTTAGACGAAGCTTTTGAGCCAGTGGGTTGAGCTTGATGATTCTTCAGCAAAAGTTGGTTCTGCTTTTCAGCAAGAAGTAAAACATAAATCAAATCTAAAAATTTGGTGAACTTCCGTGCTCTATATTGTTGCTGCAAGACAATATTTGTGGCATTGAAGGTTGCATAGGTCTTCTCCAGGAGATCCTTTTCGATTAAGTCCTCTTCACAGAACTTAAGCAGTGATCAGATTCTACAAACTTTAGAGTTGTATTCATTCATAGACTTAAAGTCTTGGAAGCATAAATACTGCTAGTCGTGTCTTGCTTCAGGCAAGCAAATGTTTTTCTGGTGATCGAAGCGATCGGCCAGAGCAACCCAAAGGGTGTGTAGGTCCTCCTCAGCGAGGTACTCGATCTGCAGTGCATCATGGATGTGTCTTCGGATGAAGATCATATCATTATCTTTCTGAGCTTCGTTGATTGGGTCGTCGGTAGGGCCCTCGATAGTGGCTTGAACACTCTTCACAATCAAATGAAGCTTCACGTCTTGAACCCACTTTAGGTAGTTTCTTCCAGATACTTTCAAAATGGTGAAATCGAGCTTGTTCAAGTTCGACATGTCCCTGAAACAGAGGGTACCAAAAAAAATGTGGTTAGTCATATGGAAAGCCATAGATATACATTGTAGAGCATTCGGGTTTCATAGACATGTATTGGTTTAAGTTAAGTATGAAAGCTACGAGTTTCATGTGGTAAGTTTTGAATAAAAACTTCGGGTTTCACAGGCACTAAATTCGAAACTACAGGTTCGATTTTAGTTATGGACGTCTAGTTCACATATAGGGGTACCTGCAAGACACATAAAATAATATACAACTAAGTGTAGTGAATTTGTGGCTTGCTTTAGGAACCCAAGTGTGAGTGCGTCGGGACTACGAAAGATAGTCAACGGTTCAACGAAATAGAATAATTTATTGAAACGTTAATTGCCAAAAAGTGAGCTTCAGGCCAATAATTTTGGATTTATTGTCAAATTAATGGCCTGCGGGTCACTTTAATTAATTCAATAGATCGTAGCCATTCAGGTTTGATTGTAGAAGCAAAATAATACCATTCGGGTTTATATTAGCGGGAATGCTAAAAATAGCTTTGGATTCAAAAAAAGCATAGCCCAATATTAGTGGGATGATTGTCGTGTACGTGCAAGGCTCTAAAGGGGTTAAATGGGCCATGGGTTGGTTGCAGGCCACGAGCCGGTTTTGGGAAGGAACCTAGTAGCCCAAGCTGCTGGCTTTGGGCCAAAATGGTGCGAGGGGGGGACACGGGCCTAGCACATGTGCTGGGCTAGGGTGTGCGCTGGAAGCCCAGCCGTAGGCTGGCTTTGATTTTGGGCCGTGGGAAACAAACCCAACCGTTTGGGCTAGCTGTGGTGGTCGCGGGCCGTGATAGGTGGCGAAGCCTAGCAAGCCGAGGCTTGCTGTAGTTGAGCCAGGGTTAGGACAAAGCCTAGCAAGTACAAAGGCTTGTTGGCAAGTTGGGCTAGGCTGCAGGGGACGGCTCAGCAAGGCTGGAAGTAGGCTCAGGGCTTCAGGCCTATGGAAAACCCAACCCAGGCAGAAGCCTGGTTGTCTGTATAGGAGTAGCAAGCCCACGAGGCTGCTGCAAGGTGGTCCATGGCATCGGAACAACGTCGTCCTAGTGATGGCGTGGCTGCAGACCAACCATGTTGGCTCGGCGGCATGGCGTGGAGCCACGGCTCAACCGCAAAAAATCCTATTTTTTAAAAAAAATATTTTTTGAATTCTAGGATTAGAAACCCTAATTGCTTCTAAATTAAGTTCGATGCTTTGATTCACAAATTCCACATAGCATAACTGCGTATTGCAGGAACATATATATATTGACAAAATATATGAACACACATACAATATATATAATTGAAAGGAAAATATAAATATAGGGGTTCATGTCACATCCTGGCCCGGGCCCCCACCACATCCCAGGCTTGACTCCACCGTAACACGATATTGTCCATTTTGGGCCCCGACCACGCCCTCAAGTTTTGTTTCTGGGAACTCACACGAGAACTTCCCAGTGGGTCACCCATCATGGGATTGCTCTCGCGTGAACTCGCTTAACTTCGGAGTTCAGATGGAACATGAAGCCAGTGAGCTCCCAAAATGTCTCGTGCTAGGTAGAGATGAGAAGATACATATAAGGCTTATCGGATCCACTCCCCTGGGCGATGTGGGATGTTACAATCCACCCCCTTAGGCGCCTAACGTCCTTGTCGGCACACTTCCGCCCATGGATTGGCTCTGATACCAAATTGTCACATCCCGGCCCAGGCCCCCACCACATCCCCAGCTCGACTCTGCCGTAGCACGATATTGTCCGCTTTGGCACACCCTCACGGTTTTGTTTCTGGGAACTCACACGAGAACTTCCCAGTGGGTCACCTATCTTGGGATTGCTCCCGCACGAACTCGCTTAACTTCGGAGTTCCGATGGAATCCGAAGCCAGTGAGCTCCCAAAAAGCCTCGTGCTATATAGAGGTGGGCATGTACATATAAGGCATATAGGATCCACTCGATGTGGGATGTCACAGTTCATGCATCATGGGGAATGTTTTCATGCTTCAAAGTCATTTCAAATATCTTAATTGGTTTTAAAAGAACTTGATAGGCAGAAAATGATTAAAACTTTGATTGTATAGAAGAGAGCTTGCTCTTACGATCCTTTAGTTCCTTAACTTCTGGCAAGAGCGTGCTGATAACATGTTGTAGACCTAATTTATTGAACTGTATTTAGGACTAGAGAGGGAGAGGACCGACGACAAGAGAGAGTGAAGAGAGAGGTTTAATTCTGAGGTGTGTGTTGTATCACCCCATGGTGTCTTTATTTATAGTAATAGGATAGGTTAAATTCTTACCCTAATAGGATTACAACTCTAATAGGATAATATCTACTAAAGGGAATATTCTAAGATATCCCTAGATACACTAGGATTTACACAATCACATTCCTAATCCAATAGGATTGCAACACATAATTATTTATTAAACCAGTTGTTAGAATATTTTCAGAAAAAATCCATGAAAACAATTAGACATAATTTAGATTATATTACATCTTAGTTAAAAGATAAGAATAAAAATATTCAAAGAGTTCCTAGCAAAAGAGAAATAAAAGAACTTATTGATCTGATCGATAGTAAACCTAAACAAGTAGAAGTTAGACCATTAGAAATAGTTGAGCAATCAAAATTAGAAGTACAAAAAATCTAACTAGTACAAAAAGATTTGAGTGAACAAGTAGATAAGTTACAAAATACAATAGATAGATTATTAGTTTAATGACCGATTCTAGAACTAATAGAAAATATATTCAAGCTTGAAAGAAATTAGTAAGTTAGATAGAGAACCAGTTGGCTTAACATATTTTTCAACACAAGTAACTAGTAGGAATATCCCTATTAAACAAAATAATTTAATTATTCAATTTGTTTTAAAATTAGTTGAAAAGTTAGATCAAGTTGAACAACAAATAGCAGAAATTAATCAAGTTTTATATAACACATTTTCATCATTTCCACCATGTTTGTTACAAAAATTAGAAAATTTTACTTTAAGTGAGACCTAAAATCAAATTTTACTTTAAGTGACACCTAAAATCAATCATTTTGATAACAGAAAATGGAGCTTTTTAGAAGAAAATGAAAAGAAATAGTTAGAGCTGAAAATATTTATCCAAATAAAGAAGAAGCATAATAATTTATTAGAAGAGGTTTTGTGAGAACACAGAAAAATAATATAATTTGTATCAATTAGGTTTATTTGAAAATAGAAGTAGAATTGTAAGTAGCATGAATCAACATGAAGTTAACTGTATTGAGAAAGAAGTTACACTTCATTTACTCAGTAAAGAAGCAGTCCATCATATTAGAAAATCACATTTTAGTCAGATTCATATAGGAACAATTTTAATAGGAATAACAAGATTAACTAGAGCACAAGTAGGCACAAAAGCATTAGTGTACATCTATGATGATAGATGGCATAATCACTAACAAACTACAATAGCAACAATTAAAGTAGACTTAAGTTCAAATTTAGCAGTCATAGGTTGTTACATCCCACATCTCCTAGGGGAGTGCATCTTGTAAGCCTTATATGTATATTCCCATCTTTACCTAGCACGAGGCCTTTTGGGAGCTTACTGGCTTCGGGTTCCATCGGAACTCCGAAGTTCAGCGAGTTCGTGTGAGATCAATCCCATGATGGGTGACCCACTGGGAAGTTCTCGTGTGAGTTCCCGGAAACAAAACCGTGAGGGTGTGGTCAGGGCCCAAAGCGGATAATATCGTGCTACGGCGGAGTCGAGCCCGGGTCGGGATGTGTCAATTTGGTATCAGAGCCACTTTGCCGTTCAGTGCGAGTGTGTCGACGAGGACGTCGGGCCCCTAAGGGCGGTGGATTGTAACATCCCACATCGACCAACGGAAAGGGGGTGATATGCCTTATATGTACATGCCCACCTCCTTTAGCATGAGGCCTTTTGGGAGCTCATTGGCTTCGGGTTCCATCGGAACTCCGAAGTTAAGCGAGTTTGCGCGAGAGTAATCCCAGGATGGATGACCCACTGGGAAGTTCTCGTGTGATTTCCCAAAAACAAAACCGTGAGGGCGTGGTCGGGGCCCAAAACAGACAATATCGTGCTACGGTGGAGTCGAGCCCGAAATGTGGTGGGGGCCCGGGCCGGGATGTGACAATTTGGTATCAGAGCCAATCCTTGGCCGTAAGTGTGCCGAAGAGGACGTCGGGCCCCTAAGGGCGGTGGATTGTTACATCCCACATCGCCAAGAGAGTGGATCCTGTAAGCCTTATATGTATATTCCCATCTGATGTGAAAATTAACTTGACACACAAATTAAACCCTATTGTTGACAATTGTAGTAAAGATGTAAGTAGGGATCGTTCTAGACCGGGGATTAATTAGGGATGCTAATCAACACAAATAAGACTTAAAAACACTAAACTAGACTCTATAAACTTAAAACTGACTCAAAACACTCAAAACAACAACAAACAATAAAAAAGACTCAATTCTAGACCTAACAAGTGATTTGGAAGAAAATATAACTTAACTTGACTCAAAAGACTACAAGAAAACAGATTATGACTCAACTAACAAGACTTAATGAAAGGGGGATTGTTTTTGGCGAATTTAAAACTTAAAACAAAAACTTTGCATAAAACACTTTAAGAAAACGAATTTGGTGAATTGAAAAGGGTGAAAGGCTAGTTAGAGGGTCCTTCTCCATACATGATATATGCATACAAACCAATTTCCAGTTATTATTCCTTTAAACCACGAATGACAACACCCTAAGTTAACCGTGATAGCACAAATTAACCATCAGATTTTCCTTTTCTCATTGAATTGGACGGGATACGCATCACAACCAAATTATCCTTCTCAAGTCCCCTAACTATGAAAAGCATGATAGAAAACATATCAAAGGTCATTAAGTTCTTTGAAAATCATAAGCATTGACGAGGCATTCGTAACTATGAAAAGCATGATACTTCTACCAAGGATTTACTTAACACAATCATGACTAGTGACTTCCACTACTTGTGAATATAAGTTCACAACGATTAGGTGAAGCTCCTTTATACTCTAGCATCAAGTTCATGCATGCAAACTAAGTATGCATCCTCAATCAACATAGATAAATAAGTTTTAAGAACTCAGATAAGCAAATCACATTCAAGACTCAAGAAACAATAATTGGATGTAATTAATTCATATAAAGCATATAATCATGACTTCGAATTCACCCCTAACTAAAAAGAAATTAGTTCCTCATGTTCGCAATTAAACAAAGATAACTTAAATTAGACATTGAAAATAAAAGATAGAAAACACCTAAGAACGCTCCAGCAATCCAATGTTGAATGGCAAGGCACGGCAAAGGGCTCCAAGACTTCTCTCAATTGTATCTGAATATATGGGTGTGTGGTGTAGGAAAATATGGTAGAGGGTGGTGAATTATGAGTGCTGCAACTTTGTATTTATAGGGAGAGAGAAGGCACGGCAAAAAGGGTTGAATTAGGATTCCAAATCAGCAAAGAACAAAGACAATATAGCTTCTTGAAAGGCTAGGTGCGGCTGATTTGTAGGAGAAGGGATAGGGCTTCTAGAAACAGGTTTTTATGTCTCCAAGTCTGAAAAGAACTCCCCCTTGCAGTTGGAATTAAGGTAGATTAGGATAAGGTTAGGATAAGATAAGATAAGGTTAGTTTGGATAAGATAATGTTGGATAAGGTTTTGGATAATGTTCCTTCTTTTGAGCTGATTCCTTATCTTCTTTGTCTTGGATTTATTTCTTCAACTCTTTAGCACATTCCTAGACATCTTTGGTCTTCGAATTCATCCATCCATCTTGCTCCACTGATAATCTATCCATTTGATGCCCAAAACTGCATCAAAATGCTCCAAATTGCACTTTCTTGCCAACTTTGTCATTTGGACCTACAAACACACGAAAATAGCTTAAAACACTATAATAAACACAAACTAACTATGAAAATGCAAGAAAACAAGCTAACTAAGTCGCATAAATATGCTCCTATCACCATCTCTACCTAGCACGAGGCCTTTTGGGAACTTATTGGCTTCAGGTTCCATTGGAACTCTGAAGTTAAGCGAGTTCGCGTGAGTGCAATCCCATGATGGGTCCTCGTGTGAGTTCCCAGAAACAAAACCGTGAGGCTGTGGTCGAGGCCCAAAGCGGACAATATCGTGTTACGATGGAGTCGAGCCCGAGATGTGGTGGGGGCCCAGGCCGAGATGTGACATAAGTTGTATTACTAATTATGTTATGACAATTAATGAATTTAGTAAATATATTAAAGTAAACATAAGAACAAAAAATTATAATATGAAAAGAGAATATAAAAATTTATGTATTAGCTTAATCTATATAGGAAAAATGTCTAATAAATACAATCATAAGTTTAATTTAGAATTTCAAAATTTAGTTCAAACATTTGGTAGTAAGCATGTAAATATGATATAAGCAAAACATGTAGATAATAGCTTTTTCGAAAGAACTCAGTGGACGTTACCTAATTTACAAGTAGCAAGAACTAGACAACCATATAGTGTACAAATATATGAAACTAGCATAGGAGAAGCAACAATTAGATTTAGTAATTATAACCAATTAGAAAATTTAGAAGATGATGAGAGCAAAATTGAAAGTGAAAGTAATCATATGGCTTTTTATACGTTAGATGTTAATATAGTAGAACAAAATTTTGATCATATTGTAGATAAACTCATAGAAGATATTGATAATTTAGATGAAGAACAATATTTAGAAAAATATAAGACATATGATTTAAGACTACATAGAATTTCAGACGAAGAATGAAAAAATTAATTGTAGAAATTGGAGTAGAACATATTTTAGGATCAAAAGAATACAATAATTTATTAGAAGTAAAAATTGAATGTAATCTAGCAGAAGAAAGTAGTACATCAAAAGTAAAAAATAATCTAGGATATACCGTTAGAATTGACCAACGATTTTTAAAACAAACAAATGAACAATATAATGAAAAAGTAGGAGTAGATTATATGGATGAAAAAATGATGAGACCACCCAGAAAATTGTAACAAAATGTCCCTAATTTACAGCTTTATTAACTTTAAATATGTGATTTGATGAGAATGCCCCTAGAGGCGAGATTGTTGACTTTTGTTGGCCATTATTTCGTGATGCGTATGAGCTATTATTTTACCGTATTCTTGAAGTACTCAACGGTACATAGGCACAAGCATAATCAAAATCGGAGTTACGGTTAAAATTTTACGGAACTATGGATGTGAAGGGCATTTCGGTAATTGCATGTCGCATGGATATTTTTCAGTTTTTTCCTTTTATGGGATTAGAGTGTGAGCCAAGTGGGACACCTGTACCCCACTCTTTTCCCTCACTTACGTGTTCCCTTCTAGAACTATCAGACCTCTCTTTTGCTACCACCTCACTTCACTCTCTCACTCATCACTCTTCTTTCCTCTGAGCTCCCTCTCGTCTCTCTCTGTACAAGCATAGAGATATCGAACCACCACTACACCACTCGCTGGAGTACGACACCACCAATGTCTATCCTTATCACCTTAGCGAGATTCACCATTATTCTAGTACTAAAACTGAGACCCCAGGTTACGAACTTGAACCCAAACCTCGACCTCCATATTTTTCGGCGAGGCTTTGTGATTTTCTAACTAGGGTAAAGGGTTAGGAGCCCACAGTTCTTTTCCTTCTTATTGCTTTGATTTTATGCTAGAGTTTGAATGTAAAAAATATGTTTGATTTGGTGAAGGTTAATAAAAAATACACTCGGGGAAACATCCCAAGTTTTTCGGCAAGCCATTCGAGACTTGCAAGCTATTTTCTGGCCATGGCTAGGAACCGTATTGGTATACTTCAATTCCTCGTCCCTTGAACTTTAATTTGGTATGTTAAATTGCTAGTTTTGGTAAATACTTGGGGTTGATTGGAGCTGGGGATTTTCCGGCTTTCTCTTTCATAGAAATTGGTTGACCCGCGAGTTCAACAGGTCAACCTGACCCGTGAGTTCAATAGGTCAACCTGACCTAATACAAAAATAAAAAATAAAAAAAATCCAAACCCATACCCGTGAACCGACCTGGGTCTATTTCAAAATTTGGAAGAAATATTCCCTTAGAATATTTTGTTGACTTTTTCGAAATTTTCTCGGAAATGCTCCTAGGCTAATTTCGATGCCCCAAGTCTGTTTTTGGCATCCTTTTAGTAAAATTTCAAAGTTTTAACGTAGTTGACCACCTCAGCGGCTTGGTTGACTGTTGACTTTTCGTTGACTTTTTACAAAAATTGCCCGGGACCCTTCTAAGGGTATTTCAACGCGCTGATTCCGAGTCCACCGTCCGTTTTTCCAAATTTAAACTTTTAAATTGAGTTTTACTAATGGGTCTCTATTATGTTTAGGTAGGATTAGCATTGGTGATCCATATTTACTCGTTTGAACGACTATGACTTAGCAAGTATTAGTGAGTGGGTCTTTTCTTTTATACAGTATATGTAAATCTATTTAGTTTCCATTTATATATTTAACAAAGAATTTTCTACATTACGCCTAGATTAGATTAACGTTTACAAGAATTAGTGCATTGACGAAATTTATGAAATTATGCTACGTCCCACGAGATGCACATATTTCATATTATTATGGGATGCATTAATCATATTTACAGCCCTGAATAGTATTATGTCGACTAGAATTATCGGTTTACCGTTGCATAATCATATTTACTTTATCTATTCATCGTGTGCTACATTGGTGTTAGTACTTGCTCGGGCCAAGGCCAGACTTCACGTGTATATTCACATTGCATCGTACGCTCAGTTTGGATCCATTGTAGGTGCCAATCATGTCTTAGATTGCTAGGCAATTAGGACTCGTATGTGATGCGCATAGCGCCAGTCTTCACATGATTGTAGTACTAGAGCGTAAATCATTATTACACCCAAACTTGTTCATGCCAGAATATCTCCGCATGAACTCGTGTGTCAGCATATGTCAATGAGCACTTGGTATGATTTATTCGTTTATGCGAGATATTGTGATTATCGGACGTTAAGTGTTTATTTACGAAATATTGTGAAGTACTACATTCTCGAGATATTGCGAGCTATGGTAAGTATTTTCATGTTATACGTAGTATGTTGTATTTGGAAACTATACTTGTTTTAATGCGAGGGGTTATTAAATTTTCGAAAAGGTTTTACAAAGCTTTATTTTTAGGGCCACTCACCCTTGTTTTTCGCCCCTCCAGGTTTTAGTAGCAAAGTTTTCATGTCGATGAGGATTCTTGGCAAAATGTTGGTATACGAGAGTACGTTCAACAGTATAATTCTTATCCTACTTTTAATGTACTGTACTTATGCTCTGACATCACATGTGTGAATTGGGTTCAATATGGCTTCGTCACCTTTCTAGTGTCGGCCAACACAGCTTGATATGGAGTCCAGGTGGACATTCCGGGTCGGGGTGTATCACAATGTGAGTAAGTAGGGATCGTTTTATTCCAGGGATTAGAAGGGATGCTAATCAACACAAATTAAACTTGTAAAACTTAAAACTAAGTTAAACTAAAAACAAAAAAGACTGGGGGGATTTTGGACGAATTTAATGAAAACAAAAGTAAAGGGCAACAAGTAAATTAAGTTGTGAATGAAATATGGATGAAAGGATAACTAAATGATTCTTCTCCACACATGAAACATATGCATACAAATCGAATTCCAGTTATTCTTCCTATAAATCATTAATGACAATGCCCTAAATTAACTGTGAACAACACTAATTAATTCTCAAATTTTCCTAAGTTCATTGAATTGGACTCAGCAACACAACCAAATTATTCTTCTCAAGTTCCCTAACTATGAAAAGCATGATAGAGATACATCTCAAAGATCATTAAGTTCTGTGAAAATCATAAGCATTGACAAAGCATTCGTAACTATGAAAAGCATGATACTCCTGCCAAGAATTTATTTAACTCAATCATGACTAGTGACTTTTACTACTTGCAAATATAAGTGCATAACAATTAGGTGAAATTCCCTTATATTCTAGCAACAAATCCCTGCATGCAAACTAAGTGTGCATCCTTAATAAACATACAAGAATAAGTTCTCTATAAAGCAGATAAGTAAATCGCATTCATGTTTTATGAAACAATAACTGGATGTAATCAATTTATATAAAACATATGATTATGGCTTCGAATTCACCTCTAGCTAAAAAGAAACTTAGTTACACATGTTCATCATAACTGAAAAGCAATCTAAAATAAACATTGAAACTTAAAAAAAAGATAGAAAGAACTCTGAAAATTCCAGCAACTTCAATGGATGAATGGTAGGCATGGCATCCCCTAAATCTCTGCATGAATTTCATATATATAGGGGAAAATGGCTGAATCCAAGAAGGAAAGGGTTTTGGCGTTTTTGAGTTATTTCAAGACTCTAAAAATCAAGTAGAAAGTGTTGGAATGTGATTAGGATTCCTCCTTGTAGCTGGAGATAAGATAAGATAATGTTGGATAAGATAGGATAAGATAAGATAGGATAGGATAAGATAATGTTCCTCTCCAATTAGGATTCCTCTTTCTTGTGTAATTCCTTGCCTTCCAAGCCTCAATTTTAATTTCTCCAGATTTTAGCACATGTCTAGCACCATTTAAACACCAAAAACGTTCAGCCCATATGCTATCCACGCATGCTATCCAATCCAAGTCCAAAACTGCTCCAAATTGCTCCATTTAGCTATTTATTGTCATCTTTACCAACTGGACCTACAATAATACAAAAATAACATAAATTACCAAAATAAATGGAAATTAACTAAGTAAATGCAAAGAAATAAGATAACAAAGTCGCATAAATATGCTTCTATCAAAATGCTATGCAATCACACTACGTAACCCCGCAACAATTACACAAGCAGTTTGTTGCACTGCACGACAACGTCACCACCGAGGGAAAACTGCGACCAAAAGGCACCACACGGTGTAACACTGCTGCAGTTTTTTGCACAACACTACACGGTAAAAAGTGACGCATTGCAACAAGCTTCAAGTAGCTATAACACATGGCACCAAGCAAAGTCAATGTGCACGGCAAGGTTTGTTTTGCCAAAAAGACACACCTAATTGTCCTATAAATAAGGATCAATTGCTTCCTAATGCTATAGGGAGAATACATACCAAATAGCAAAAGGAAAATCAAAAGAAGGAAGTACATTCCAACCAAAAGAAGGGAGCAAATTCCAAGCAAAAATGGCAAGGTGATTTCGGCCACAAAGGAAAAAAGCATGCTGTTTTTGCAACAAAATCAACAAAGAAAAGAAAAGGAAACAAAAAAAAAAATAAGGAAAGGGCTTCAAAATTTCCAAAACATCAAAGGAAAGTACCTTTCCATGCCAAAATACAAAAGGCAATCCCTCCAAAGCAAGGACAAGCCTTCAAGTTTCCCAAACCAAAAGGGAAAACATCCCCTTGGCCGAAAAAAATGGAAAGCAAAAGGAAAAAAAATGCAAATCCTACTTACCCAAGGACAAGCATTAAATCTTTCCAAAATCTTGAAGGAAATCACCAAAACTTTCCAACACTTTGAAGGAAATCACCCTCATTACCAGAATTGAAGGAGATTCCTACATAAGGAAGGAAAATCAATACGCACAATAAGTATGTGCCGATTTATCCATTTTCAAAATTTTCATATAAGATCAAGCCTCTACGGCCCTTGAGTTAAATTTTCATTTCATTCAAGATCAAGCCTCTATGGCCCTTGAAGAAAATTTCCATTTCATTCAAGATCAAGCCTCTACGGCCCTTGAGTTAGATTTTCATTGCATTCAAGATCAAGTCTCTACGACCCTTGAAGAAAATTTCTCATTCAAGATTAAGCCTCTACGGCCCTTGAAGAAAAGTTTCATTTCATTCAAGACCAAGCCTCAACGAGCCTTGAAGAAATGTTTCATTCAAGAAATATGCCTCAATAGCCCTTGACAAAATTCAGCATCTCAATTCAAGAAATACGCCTCTATGACCCTTGAAGAAGCAAACAAATTCAAGATCAAGTCTCGACAACCCTTGAGTTAAAACATTCACATTGTAGGACTTCAAAACACGTTTCCTACATGTGACAAGCACATGCCTACAACGCACCTTGAAGTGGGGGCATTTGTAGACATGTAAATTTCGTTGCATACAAATGATGCATCACAAAGCTCCACGTGGCATATGACTCATCACAAATGAACAAGTCATCAATGACGTATGGCACAAATCAAGCAAAGGAAGCTCAAAAGCATTCCTAAAATTCGGCAAAAGGGAAGAAATCTCCTTAAAATCGGCAAGGGGCCCAAATTGCTCCCAAAACCAGAAAGAAAGCTAAAGCATCTTCACAAAACAAGCAAGAATTGAAGACTGCTCACAAAATATGCAACAAGCCCTATAGATTTCGGCCAACGAAGGGAAAATGGCTGAAAACAAGACACAAAACATGCCTAAATTCTCCCATGGACGAATCAAGACACAAATCAAAGCCAAATCCACAGAAAGGCATGGCTTTGGAAGTGTATAAATACAAGGTCCTAAGACAAGCAAAAGGGGGACAATTTCTACATTCAAGGCTGAAATTCTCACATTGAGAAGAACCTCTACCAAATCTTTGAAGACTTATACGCTGCCAAAGCTCTTTTCAAAGAACGTACAACCAAAGCCGAAGCATTCCCTTGAAGAATCGACAAGCACTTGGGCCGATTCCTTCAAGACTTTGTTTCAAGCTCAAAACTTGTAATGACGTTCAATTCAAGATCAAGTCGTCAAGACCCTTGAATCAACAAAATCCCACATCAACATCACCTTTGCCGCAGGTCATACACAAAACTTGAGGTGAAGACTATCCACGCATTGTTTCAAGCTCAAAACTTGAAGCAAATCTTTCAATCATTTGTCCGAGATCAAGTCATCGTGACCCTTGGATTAACAATCAACCATCTACATCAAATTTAAAGACTGAATAAGAGGAAAATTGTAAACAGAGATTGTAACCCTACAATTTCATCAATACAAATCTACTTTGTACACATGTTCTCATTTCATTCATTACAAAATTTTCGTGTTTACAAATTTGGCACACCCAGTGGGACATCTCTGCCTCTCATCTTTGTCTTCAAATCCACAAGAAACACGCATGGCATTAAGAAAGGATCAAGCTATTCCCAGAACCAACGCGAAGAACAGGAACATCCTTGCTGCAAGTGGTGGCACTTTGGGAGTCACAACCCCAAGCAAGGCAAAAGTTCTCTCTCTGTGCCTTCCACCCCTACATCAACTCTACCGAAGGAGCAAGAGCACCCAAGGCACGAGCCCGTGATCACCCTGGCCTCGCTAAGAGCTCTAAGGGAAGAAAGCCCGAGGAGGTACTCCGAGTCGTTGGCTTCCGATGCCGACTCAAGTAGTAGCTCATATCCCGTAGCCATGCAAGTCATGACTAATGTGTGACGTCCATCGAGGAGCAGCTGTCCCAAATCAACGAAGCAATTGCAAAGCTAACAAGAACCTTGGAGGAAAATGACTTGCAGATTGCTACACTCATCAACCGTCTAGAGGCGTAGCACGATGAGAAAGCTAACTCGAAGGTTGATCCACTAAAGGAGGAAACTGACGAAAATGAGGAACCTCTGGTGGAAAAGGCTAAGGATAAGCTGGAGGTGGACCAAGCTGCGATGCTTATGAGATCTCTCTCTATCCAACAGCTACAAAAGATGATCACAAACACCATCAAGGTGTAGTACGAATGAAGCTCACATGACTCCGTGCTGTATTCAAAGCCTTACTCTAAAAATATTGACACCTTGAGGATGTCAGGGGGTTATTAGCCGCCAAAATTCATGTAATTCGATGGAAAAGGAAATCCCAAACAACATATTGCCCATTTCATTGAAACCTGCAACAATGCTGGAACGGAGGGAGACTACCTCGTCAAGCAGTTCATGCGCTTGCTAAAACGTAATGCCTTTAACTGGTACATCGACCTTGAGCCCGAGTCTATCAACAGTTGGGACCAGCTTGAAAAGGAATTCCTCAACCGCTTCTACAGCACTCACCGCACCGTAAGCATGTTGGAGCTGATAAGTACGAAGCAGTGGAAGGATGAACCTGTTGTCGACTACATCAATAGATGGTGTTCATTAAGTCTAGATTGCAAAGATCGGATTTCTGAAACCTCCATCATTGAGATGTGTGTTCAAGGTATGCACTAGGGGCTACATTACATCCTCAAAGGCATAAAGCTGAGAACATTTGAGGAGCTAGCCCTCGATCCCACGACATAGAGCTGAGTATCACCAATCATGGGAAGAAGGAGCCGATCACTGACTTCAAGAAGGATAAGGTGTTTGCTCCGAAGGTGGACAAGAATGGGAAGAAGCCCACCAAGGAAGCTTTTACCATCAACACTACCCCCTATCAAGACCTCATCCGTGCCTGTTAAGATATCCTCCAAGAACAAAGTGAAAGAGATGAAGAGATGTGAGCCTTTTCGCACCCAAGATAGGTACAAAAACAACTTGAGGGAACTGAAATAGAAGACATACCCTTTTCCAGATTCTGACATGGTCACAATGTTAAACGACTTGCTGGAAAAAAAGGTGATCGAGCTACCCGAATGCAAGCGCCCTGAAGAGATGAATCACGTTACGATCTTAGGTACTGCAAGTACCATCGTATCGTGAGCCATCTTGTTGGCAAGTGCTTCATCCTTAAGGAGCTCCTTATGAAGTTGGCACAACAAGGGAAAATTAAGATTGACCTTGAAGACATGGTCGCAACTCACACTACTACGATTGTGTTTGGATCCTTCGATTTTGTGCCTCTCCAAGTGACGTATGACTAGTCTCGTCCATGCTTAAACTAGACGGCACCTTCTGTACAACTATCACTGGGGGCAAGTGACCAAAATACGCGTACCGATGATGAAGAAGGATGAACATTGGTGACCTACAAAAGGACAAGGAAGCCAAGACCACAAACTGCACTGCCAAAGGTGCAGCAAGGGAGAAAGCACTGTCGCCGCAACAATAGGAAGTCCAAAAGAAACGTAAGAGCTGCTAAGCCAACATACGCTGGGGAACCTATGGAGCAAGAGCCACATATTCCGTCTCCTTGCACGAGTACTTCCTGAAAGACTTCTTCCAACAGTGCACTACCGTTGCCCGTCACATGGTTGAAATAGAGATAGAAGAGCCTTCAAAAGGCAAAGCAATCTCCGTCGAGGAAGAGAAGACCTTTATGCCCAAATAATGTCTGCCATTGCATCGAGGAGGCGCTGCGATTACCCAAGGAAATGTGAAGAGCACTAGTAGCAGTGTTGGTGAGTCCCAACGATCACGAGGTGCAAGAAAGCAAGGACAAAGGCTTGAAGCTTCCACCACATGAATGTGCCACATGTTGTGGTACCTATGACATAATCAACTTCACTGATGAAGACTTGCTGCTATGGTCAAAGCCTCACAACCACCCTTTTTTCGTCTCTGGGTACGTGAGGGAGCACAAAGTCAACCGTATGCTTGTGGATGGTGGATCGACCATAAACATCATGCTAAAGTCCACAATGACCACAATTGGCATCAAGGTGGATGAACTGTCCCGAAACTGTCTTTTAATTCAAGGTTAAAACCAAGGAGGACAAAAAGCAATGAGTATGGTCTGAGTCGAGATGACCATTGGCGAACTTAAGTCAAGCATACTATTTCATGTGATTGATCTAAGAACTTCCTATAGCTTGCTCTTAGGAAGGCCTTGGATCCATGAGAATGGAGTGGTGCCATCCACCCTCCACCAATGCTTAAAATTTTACCGAGAATGAGTGAAAGTGATACAAGGCGACACCAAGCCATTCACTGAAGCCGAATCACACTTCGCGGATGCCAAGTTTTACATGGATGAAGACATGGTGCTCGAAGCTCTTCCAAAATAGATTAAATCCACAAGAAAAGCCACACCTAAGAGACATGAGTGGCAAGCCGTGCCCAAGAAGCAAGAAGGGGAAGCCGTGCCATCTTCAAGAAAAGACGATGATGAGCCTGCCAAACCCACAACAACCAAAGGGAGTGTGACGCCCTCAAAAGGATCAAACACACCCGTCTTCTGATATATCCCAATGTCAAGCAGAAAGAATGGGCAATCCCCATTCGAAATTGGAACAAGCGAAGCCGACACACAGCTGCACAAGGACGATGTAAAGCTACTCAAGACAAATGCAGTTTTAACTCTGACCGAGCTAGGTGATGCTAAAGTGTCAAAACCACCACAAGGATTCGTAAAACCCTTGCCAAAGGGGGTGGAACCAAGCTCTTTTCCAACCAAGAGGATCGAATAAGGTTTTGACCTAAATGCCTACAAACTCATGTCAAAGGTTGGGTACGATTTCACCTCCTCTTCAAATCTTGGAATGAAGAATTCAAACACCGTCAATGACAAAGAATGTGACCTCACCGAGACTCAAAAAAAGTTGAAGGAGCACGGTTATGGAGTTGACAACAACAAAGTTGGACTTGGCTTCACACCAAATACACCCGTGAAGATTTCAAGCGAAGAAAAATGCTAGCGCTCAACACATTCGCATAAGCGTTGAACAAGATCAAGAGGAGCCTAAACCCACCCCTTGAACGTTAGTCTTCAATAGGCTGAATCATTCAAAACCCAAAATTTTGGCACTTGATTGCATTGGTGGTCAAGACCGAACTTCCGTCTTCAAATGGC
The DNA here is from genome assembly GCA_035220775.1 of Malus fusca. Classification (NCBI taxonomy): domain Eukaryota; kingdom Viridiplantae; phylum Streptophyta; class Magnoliopsida; order Rosales; family Rosaceae; genus Malus; species Malus fusca. The sequence goes on from CM069059.1 coordinate 6,983,580, forward strand.
TTAATACGCCAACACCCCAAAGCTCTGTGTACAAAAGATTGTCAAAACCTAAGAAACAAAGCAACACGGCTAACTCTCCTCCACGATGGTCGACCTTGGCAAGACTGGAAGAAAAACCTTTTAGAAAGAGGAAGACAATGCCAAAGGAAGAAAAACTCAACGATCTAGCAGAAAAAGACGATGTTCGAAGCCCGATTCCTTCAAGGATGAAGCGCCAAGTGACCTTGGAAGTTTACACAAAAGGACAACTAAAGGTAAAGAGGCGCACCATTGTCCACACTGGACACTTTTCACGCCAACAAGCCAAGGGGATGGCACTGAAGAGGAGGTCCAACACGTCTTCCACATCACAATCCAAGAAGACAAAGAAGATGAAATCCCCCAGGTAGACGTCATTGTTTCACCACCACAACTCGAGGATGGGGGGCAAGCCACGGTTGATGATCTTAAGGAGCTCAACTTAGGCACAAACGAGGAACCAAAGCCTATCTTCGTAATTTCCTTGCTAAGTACGAACGAGATCAAGAAGTACTACCAACTGTTATTGGAGTACAAAGACATCTTTACTTGGACCTACAAGGAAATGCCCGGCCTTGACCCTACCATCGCCGTGCATCGTTTGGCAGTCAAGCCTGGAATGCAACCGATAAAGCAAACTCAAAGACGTTATTGATCCAAGCTCATCCCACAAATTGAGGCCGAGATTGATAAACTAATCGAAGTAGGCTTCAATAGAGAGATGCAATACCCTAAGTAGATCTCCAACATCGCCATTATCCTTAAGAAATCTAAACAAATACGTGTTTGCGTAGACTTTAGAGACCTCAACGATGCTTGCCTAAATGATGACTTTCCCTTGCCAATCATCAAAATCATTTTGGATGCGACCACTGGCCACAAGGTGCTATCATTCATGGACGACTCCTCTGGGTATAATCAAATCCTCATGGCTTCCGAAGATGAAGAATTAACAGCCTTCCGCAATCCAAAAGGTATCTATTGCTAAAAGGTAATGCCCTTTGGCTTGAAGAACGTTGGAGCTACATATCAACGCGCAATGCAGAAGAATGCTGGAGCTACATATCAATGCTACACAAAAACATAGAATGTTACATAGACGACGTAGTTGTCAAGACCAAGAAGAGATCCAATCACTTGAAGGATTTACAAGTGGTGTTCGATAAACTACGACACTACAACCTCAAAATGAACCCATTGAAGTGTGCATTTGGCGTCACTTCTGGGAAGTTCCTTGGCTTCATTGTCAAGCATCGTGGCATTAAAGTGGACTAGTCAAAGATGAAGGCCATTTAAAGCATGCTTGAGCCAAGGAACCTACACGAGCTGAAAAGTATACAAGGGCGGCTTGCCTTCATCAGACACTTCATCTCCAACCTTGTTGGACGTTGTCAACCCTTTAGTCGACTCATGAAGAAAGACGCTCCATTCATATCAGATGACGCCTGCCGCAATGCCTTCATGAGCATAAAACAGTACCTGGCAAACCCAACTGTCTTAGGAGCACCCGTGCCTGGAAAGCCCCTCATCCTATACATTGTCGTACATGAACGTTCCATTGGAGCACTCTTGGCACAAGAAAATGAAAACCAAAAGGAAAGAACACTCTACTACCTAAGTAAAACTCTCATTGGTGCCGAAATTAACTACTCACCGATCAAGAAGATGTGCCTTGCCCTAGTCTTTGCTTTTCAAAAGCTAGGACACTACATGCATGCTTACACTATCCATTTGGTTGCTAAAGTTGACCTAGTCAAATACGTCATGTCCAAACCAGTTTTGACAGGGCGACTAGCTAAATGAGCATTGCTTCTAAATCAATATGAGATCATCTACATCCCAGCTAAAGCATCAAGGGACTAGCCCTAGCAGATTTCCTTGTCGATCATCCAATCCCTGTCGATTGGAAAATCTCAGATGATGAGGTGTTCTACGTCGACACCTTCCCGACATAGACGAAGTTCTTCGACGAATCCGCACGAGCATACGGAGCAGTGGAGGAGTAGTGTTCATGTCACCACAAAGACAAGTACTACCCTATGCTTTTCGATTAAGCGAGCTGTGCTTTAACAAATGGCAATCGACATGGAAATCACAACGCTAGAAGTGTATGGCGACTCCAAGCTCATAATCAATCAACTCTTGACTAAATATGAAGTGAGGAAAGATGATCTTGTCCCAGACTTTTGGCTAGCAACTCAACTGCTACAAAAGTTTGAGGCCGTGACGCTAAAACATGTGTCAAGAAAAGAAAATCAAATGGCGGATGCTCTTGCTAATTTAGCCTTAAGTATGGTGCTAGGAGAAGACGAAGCTGCAAACATGCCAGTTTGGCAAAGATGGTTGATCCCACTTGTCACTGAAATGCTACTAGACGACACAAACGTCATCTTAGTACTTCCAGTTGACACTGAAGAGTGGAGACAGACACTGATCGACTATTTGGAGCATGAAAAGCTTCTAGACGATCCTAGACACCACTCTGAAATACGTCGACGAGCACCTCGCTTCCTCTACTACAAAGAGACACTCTACCGACGCTCTTTTGAATGAGCACTTCTAAGATGCCTAGGTGAGGAAGAAGGCAATCAAGCCATGGAAGAGGCACACTCAGGCTTATGCGGAGCACATCAGTTTGGACCAAAGCTACACTTCCAGCTCAAAAGAATGGGCTACTACTGGCCAAGCATGGTGAATGATTGCTTGGAATAAGCCAAAAGGTGCCAAGCCTGCCAATTTCATGCCAACTTTATACATCAACCGCCTGAGCCATTACACCCTACAGTTGCTTCATGGCCGTTTGATGCATGGGGATTGGATGTCGTAGGACCAATCACATCAAAATCGTTTGTCGGAGAAGCTTACATCCTAACTACAACAGATTACTTCTCCAAGTGGGCTGAGTCGTACCCCTAAGGAAGTCAAGAAGGAAACTGTCGTCTGTTTCATCAAGGAGCATATCATCCACCGATATGGTGTGCCTTGCTACATCATCACCGACAATGGAAAATAGTTCTCCAACCGACTCATGTACGAGCTCTGCGAGAAATACAAATTCAAGCAGCACAAGTCTTCCATGTATCATGCTCCTGAAGAAGGTGGTCGGCCGAAGAAAGAGAGACTGGCACGAAATAATAAGTGAAGCACTTTGGGCATATAGGACAACACATAAGACTCCTACCCAAGCAACGCCTTATTCTCTCGTATATGGCTTAGAAGCTGTTATGCTGCTCGAAAGTCCAATCGCCTCACTAAGGATAGCTATACAAGAAGGCTTGACTGCAGAGGAAAATGCAAAGCTACGACTTTAAGAGTTGGAAGCACTCGACAAAAGAAGGCTCGAAGCTCAACAACACTTGGAATGCTACCAAGCACGGCTATCCAAGGCATTCAACAAAAAAGTCTGCCCAAGGTCTTTCCAAACTAGAGATCTTGTCTTGGCATTACGAAGGCTCATCATCACAACTCACAAAACAAAAAGCAAGTTCACATCAAAGTGGGATGGAATTTACGGAATATAAGAGGTCTACACCAACGGCGCCTACTTAATCATGGCGGAATACTGCTTAAAGATCGGCCCCATCAACGGAAGGTTCTTGATAAGAGCATATTTATGCGACTTAGTTAGCTTGTTTTCTTGCATTTTCATAGCTAGTTTCTACTTATTATAGTGTTTTAAGTTATTTTCGTGTGTTTGTAGGTCCAAATGACAAAGTTGGCAAGAAAGTGCATTTTGGAGCATTTTAGAGTAGTTTTGGGCATCAAATGGATAACTTATGAGTGGAGCAAGATGGATGGACGAATTTGAAGACCAAAGATGTCTAGGATTGTGCTAAAGAGTTGAAGAAATAAATCCAAGACAAAGAAGATAAGGACTCAGCTCAAAAGAAGGAACATTATCCAAAACCTTATCCAACCTTATCTTATCCAAACTAACCTTATCTTATCTTATCCTTTCCTAATCTAGCCTTACCTTATCTTATCTTATCCAAATCAATTTCTACCTTAATTCCAGCCATTTATTTATAAGGGATAATTATGCATTTAAAATACATATTTCAGATTCTAGAACCCTTATCCCTTATGTGCCATATATATGCCTTATCCTTGGTGATTTAGGACTTGTAATCCTTCTCTAAAACCTATGCCGTGTATCCTTGTCCCTTTAGGTTCAGAAATATGTGCTGAAACATCCTTTCTAGAAGTTCTAATACCTTCCGCACCCTATATCCCTATTCTTATTGGTTTCTGACTTCTAGATGGCCTATTCCTTGTGGATTTGGAGTGTTAAGTTCTTCTCCAATACAGAGTCTCTATGCCGTGCCCTTTAGCCCTATAAATACATCTTTTGTGCCGCATAAATCACCACCACCCCCATATTCATTCTACACCACAATTCACGCCAATTTCTCAGAGATTCATCAAGTAACACCGCAAGGAAAGAAGGAATGAGCTTTGTGCCGTAGCTTGCAATCCAAGGGGGTTTCGAATCTGCCATTGGAATTGCTAGGACGTTCCTGGTTCTTTCTATCCTTAGATTTATTTCAATGTTGCTTTTAATTTGGTTTTATGTTTTCAAGGACATGAGGAACTAATTTCTTTTTAGTTAGAGGTGAATTCGAAGCCATGATTATATGCTTTATATGAATTGATTACATCCAGTTATTGTTTCTTGAGTCTTGAATGTGATTTGCTTATCTACGTTATCAAAACTTGTTTATGTATGTTGATTGAGGATGCATACTTAATTTGCTTGCATAAACTTGAGTATAAGGGAGTTTCACCTAATCGTTATGAACTTATATTCACAAGTATTGGAAGTCACTAGTCATGATTGTGTTAAGTAAATCCTTGGCAGGAGTATCATGCTTTTCATAGTTACGAATGCCTCATCAATGCTTATGGTTTTCAAAGAACTTAACGACCTTTGATATGTCTTTCTATCATGCTTTTCATAGTTAGGGGACATGAGAAGGATAATTTGGCTGTGATGCGTATCCCGTCCAATTCAATGAAATAAGGAAAATCTGATGGTTAATTTGTGTTGTACTTTTAACTTGGGGTGTTGTCATTCATAGTCTAAGGGAACAATACTGGAAATTGGTTTATGTTGCATATGGTTCATGTGTGGAGAAGGATCCTCTAGCTAAGTTTGCACCATTCAAATCACCTAATTTACTTTGGTTTGCAATATGTTTAGTTTAGTTAAATTTCGTCCAAATAACTCCCTAAAGTCTGTTTTGAGTCTTTTTAACTTAGTTTTGCTGTTTTGAGTGTTTTAAGTCAGTTTTGAGTTTATAAAGTCTAGTTTAGTATTTTTGAGTCTTATTTGTGTTGATTACCATCCCTAGTTAATCCCCGATCTAGAACGATCCCTACTTGCTTAATACTACAATTACATGTTTAATAGGGTTTAATTTGTGTGTCGAATTAATTCTCACATCAGTTCTTAAAGCGCTATTATTCTAGACCAAACTCAATGCTCATCTCCTGCATGAGCCTAAACTGCACACTGTACAATGCTCCTTGTTTGCACAAGTTTAAAAGGTGACACTCAATGCTCCTCGCCTGCATGAGCCCAAACCGCACACGACACAATGCTCCTTGTTCGCACGAGCTTAAAAGGCGACACTCGACATTCCTTGTTTGCACGAGTTTAAAAGGCGACACTCAACGCTCCTGGCCTGCAAGAGCATAAACTGTGTACGGCAAAAATCAAAATCACCATCAAAACCATAAAAAAATAATCCTTCACTCATTTGAACTGCGTCATGACTTGATCCCTCCTTAACCGAGGGTATGTAGGCAACTTGAAACTTCAAAACTTCAAGTACAGTTACATCATCAACAAAAAACACAAACACTTTGAAGAATAAAGAGTAAATTCAAGAATGTGAATACTTTATTTTTAAAGGAAGAATTCGGCTGCAAATTCGTATTACAAAATGAGCAAAAGAAAAAAAAACGAAGAAGGCTTAAAGTACAAGGAATGGAAGGCACTACTTGAAAGTTATGTCCCTAAAACTATTACGACTATCTTCAACCAAGCCTTCCAAAGTCTTCAAAGTCTCCATATCGATGGGAGACAAGGTAGGCAACTCCATAGCCGTGCCCTTTTCTTTCTCTAGGCGTGAAATCTCATCTTGATGCTGATAAAGTGCAGCTTCCTGCTCCGAGAGAACACCTTGAAGACATGATGCTTCGATTTCCAACTGCTCTCGCTCTCGTGTCAACACTTCTAGACATACCTGGAAGGAAGCTAAAGAAGTCCCCGTGACTTGATAACCTTCCGAAGTAGCTTCCTAAGAAGACCGAACTTGGGCAATTGATAAATCTATTGCCGCAAGTTGTTGAGCTCTAACCTCTAGACTCAACTTCTTTGAGGAAATAGCAAGTGAGGAAGAATACTCAGTTGAGGCGGCCATAAGTTCGGCAATCTTGACTCTTAAGAGTGAGGAATCAACGTTAAGGTTGTCAATCACAGAAACAAGCTTCGACAAGTCTTCCTTGATCAATGCAAGGTCCTCCAAAGGGCACTTTGAAATCCTCTTCTGAATATGGCTCTTGATATCAATGGCCGCGTGAAGGTTGATGCGATGGATAAGCTGCTCAGTGCCACTAAGGTTTGGCCCTCTCAGAGAGATCTCGGAGCTAGCTGGAAAAAGTGTTGGACGCTTGACGGGCTCTTGCATACCTACACCTACACACAGCAAACTTGGACAACTTGGCAGATTTGTAGCAAGCTTTGCACCAGGCAGATCCCCAATCTCCTCTTTCGTGTGTAGATTGCCACCAAATAGCATCTCAATAAAGGAATGAATTCCCATGCTCGCAAAATCAAAAGAACAAGAGGTCCCAACCTAAAGAAGACAAAGAAAGATGTTAGAAACAAAAGCTAAACCAATGAAAGTAGAAGAAAAAAAGAAAGAAGAAAAAAAAAATTGCTTCACTAAAGCAAAAGACATGCGAGACAAACCTCGTGAGTGTTGAAGGATGACGATGACAAAGTCACAATGACGAAAAGAAATCAGCCACAAAGCTTGAGCAACACGGCAAAGAGGGCAGCTACAAGATGGTCCTTCAAAGCACGATACAGTAGCAAAGAAAATCAAAATGCTACGCAATCGCACTACATAACCCTGCAGTAATTACGCAAGCAGTTTCTTGCATTGCATGGCAACGTCACCACCGAGGGAAAACTGCGACCAAAAGGCACTACACGGCATAACATCAATGCAGTCTTTTGCATGACAACACATGGTAAAAAGTGACGCACTACAAAAAGCTTCAAGTAGCTACAACTCAAGGCAGCAAGCAGAGTCAATGTGCACGACAAGGTTTGTTGTGACAAAAACACACGCCTAATTGTCCTATAAATAAGGATCAATTGCTTCCTAATGCTATAGGGAGAATACATACCAAATAGAAAAAGGAAAATCAAAAGAAGGAAGTACATTCTTACCAAAAGAAGGGAGCAAATTCCAAGCAAAAAATGGCAAGGTGATTTAGGCCACAAAGGAAAAAAACATGTTTTTGCAACAAAATAAGCAAAGAAAAGAAAAGGAAACAAAAAAAAAATGAGGGAAGGGCTTCAAAATTTCCAAAACATCAAAGGGAAGTACCCTTCCTTGCCAAAATACAAAAGTTAATCCCTCCAAATCATGGACAAGCCTTCAAGTTTTCCAAACCAAAAGGGAAAAAAACCCCTTGGCCGAAAAAAATGGAAAGGAAAAAGAAAAAAAATGCAAATCCTACTTACCCAAGGACAAGCATTAAATCTTTCCAAAACCTTGAAAGAAATCACCGAAGCTTTCCAACACTTTAAAGAAAATCACCCTCATTACCAAAATTGAAGGAGATTCCTACCTAAGGAAGGAAAAAGCATTTTTTTCCCACACCCACAAGGAAAAAATCCAAGCCTCAAAATACACCAAATGTATTTTGTCAAAAAATTATGGAAAATCAATACGCACAATAAGTATGTGCCGATTTATCAAATTTCAAAATTTTCATTCAAGATCAAGCCTCTACGGCCCTTGAATTAAATTTTCATTTCATTCAAGATCAAGCCTCAAGCCTCATGCCTCTATAGCCCTTGAGTTACATTTTCATTTCATTCAAGATCAAGCCTCTACGGCCCTTGAAGAAAATTTTCATTTCATTCAAGACCAAGCCTCAACGGCCCTTGAAATGTTTCATTCAAGAAATACGCCTCAACAGCCCTTGACAAAATTCATCATCTCAATTCAAGAAATACGCCTCTACGGCCCTCGAAGAAGCAAACTAATTCAAGATCAAGTCTCAACGACCCTTGAGATAAAACAAGCCTAAATTCTCCCATGGATGAATCAAGACAGAAATCAAGACCAAGCAAGGGAAAGTGGCTAAAAACAAGACAGAAAACATGCCTAAATTCTCCCATGGACGAATCACGACACAAATCAAAGCCAAATCCACCCAAAGGCAAGGCTTTGGAAGTCTATAAATACAAGGTCCCAAGACAAGCATAAGGAGGACAATTTCTACATTCAAGGCCAAAATTCTCACATTGAGAAGAACCTATGCCAAATCCTTGAAGACTAATACGCTACCAAAGCTCTCTTCGAACAACATACAACCAAAGCCGAAGCTTTCTTTCGACCAAAGTCGAAGAATTTACAAGCACTTGTGCCGATTCCTTCAAGACTTTGTTGCAAGCTTAAAACTTGTAACGACGTTCGATTCAAGATCAAGTTGTCAAGACCCTTGAATCAACAAAGTCCCACATCAACATCAACTTTGCCATAGGTCATACACAAACCTTGAGGTGAAGATTATCCACGCATTGTTTCAAGCTCAAAACTTGAAGCAAATTGTTCAATCATTGGCTCAAGATCAAGTCATCACGACCCTTGGATTAACAATCAACCATCTACATCAAATTTGAAGACTGAATCAAAGGAAAATTGTAAACAGAGATTGTAACCCTACAAATTCATCAATACAAAACCACTTTGTAACGTGGTCTCGTTTCATTCGTTACAAAATTTCCGTGTTTGCAAATATACTTCAGATTTCTTTAAATATTTGGGAAGAACATGTAGAATTAGTGATATTAATTTATTAAAAACTTATATGACAAAAATAAAAGGTCCAATGGGGGAGAAAATTTGGAATGAATGACAAAAGCATCCAAAGAAAAATTAGGAAAGAATGACAATATGTATATGATATACTTGGACAAGAATGTAGCCAAATACAAGCTAAGAGACAAATTAGGAAACAATTTTACAAGAGTTGTAAAAACATAAATTTACCACAACAGTATGGTTGTCATAAGATTAATAAGCATAAGAAAATATACAAAAAGAAATATAAGTCATTTAATGACACACCCCGACCGAGATCAAGGCATGTTGGCCGTCACGTGAGAGTGACGTAGCCATGTGCACAATGCGGAAGCAATACTGAGAAGAAATATATGAATAATTTAAAACCGAACTACTAGAGTGCACTACTAAACAGGAAGTGTTAGGAGTAATATACAAAAGTAAACACTCCTAATCAGAGCATAGAAAGCCTAGGTGCAGTCGAGTAGGACAAGTACTAGTTACACAGAACCATAAGATGTCCTACAATTATTTAGATGTGTCAGAACCGCTGAAATCCTCGCACTCAGCAACTGCAAACTTACCTAAAACCTGGAGGGGCGCAAAATAGAAAACGTGAGTGGGCAAAAACAAATGTTTTACAAAACCGTTTCATTTATCAACATATCTAACCCCTCGCTGTAAAACATGTATAGTTTTTCCCAGAATCAAGATATATGCATATACATAAATATATATGAAATTATATCTCAAATCATACTTCACATAAATCATATTCATATGTATGCCATGCCAAGATATAACAGAGTAGCAATTCAGGTAAGAATAATTTCATATAAATATAACATGTTAGCCGGAATCCCTGTGGTAGTCTGTACGGCTGAATTAATAGCTCAACATCAATCCAGCCGGAGTCACTACAATGACCTATTCGGCAACATACTGCACAAGAGTCGGAACCAAAGGAAAAGGTCTGTACGACAATAATGGGTGTAAAATAATCATGCTCAATACAACTCTCACATAATAGCTGGGCGATAATTCGCTAGTCACCTACGAGTCGGAACCATAAATAAGGTATGTACGACAAGATTGTGCACCTAAATTGGATCAAATATGAGCATATGGTGCGGGAGGTGACATAATAAACAGGCCTGTGCCATAACTCTGGCTAAATCACAATCACCCTAAGTGCAGTTTTATGAGCTCAACATTATTCAATCACAAATTACATCATCGATGATTCACATAACCAAACGTAACTTACCTAAGCTTACCTGAGCGTCCACAGCACCACAATTATATATAATGCATCATATACTAATTCATGTACAATTTATAAACTTATATGCAAGGTATTTATGACATACTTTTATTTAAACACATATTTCTGAGAAAGTATCAAGTATATAATATATACTGAAAACCAAAAGCCCACTCACTGGTATGTCGAATGGTCGTAGCCCCTGAGGCGCCCTTGGATACGCTCGTCCTCGGGATAAGTCTCACCTATATGCGAATTAACTATAAAAACGTTATTTTAGAGCATATAAACAAAACTAGCTAATAACTTCTCATACATAGCTCAAAATGGGTATATGTGGATATACCATAGTGACCTACACAACCTCAGGATCATCCCCAAATTTTTAGAATAATTTTTGGACCCCTCACGCGCCGGCAAGGGCACGGCCCTATGCTCAGCGGGCACATGCCACGCCGTCAGGAATATTCCGTCAAATCCCAGTATATACCTTTAGATTCTTAACGGTGTCAGCCAATGCTGTTAGCATATTCCGTCAAAACTGATAGAACCCTAACTCTGCATCTTGACTTCTATGTAGAAGTAACGAGTAATTTTCTATTGCAATTAACAACAAATACAACAACAACGTTTTCCGTTTACAACCCTTCCTAATATAGTAGGTAGTTAGCTTCTTCCGTAAGCTTACTACTAACAACCTTATCCTTTTAACCACACATATCTGTCCTAGTCAGCACTAATACAATGCTCACTTATCAACCAATTCAGTTATCACACAGGATCCTATCAATACCCCCCCTCAAAACAAGGCTTGTATACAAGACTTGAAAAACAGAAAAAAATTCGCCAAAGACAATGTATTAAAGCTGAGCAACTCTTGGAAAACGCAGCTTTAAGTCTGAATAAGGCTCCCATATAGCTTCCTCTGGAGTATGATTTTTCCAATGTACCAACACTTCCGTAATTGCAGTTGTACCCTTCTTCACCATCCGTCTGTCCAAAATAGCCACAGGAACATCTTGTAAAATACCATCACCAGTTAACACATGTAGTTGAATCGTAGGTTGAATAGCAGCCCCCAAATGTTTCTTAAGACAAGAAACATGGAACACTGGATGAAGCTTAGAGTTGTCTGGAAGTTTCAACCTATAAGCAACAGAACCCACTCTTGCTAACACTTCAAAAACACCATAAAACCGAGGCTGCAACTTGTGAGATGGGTGAGAGGCCAATGACATATGCTGATAAGGTACCAGCCTCAGATAGACTAAGTCACCCACCTCAAAAACCCTTTCAGTTCGATGCTTATTAGCCTGTACTGTCATTCGATCTTGTGCTGATGCTAAATTGGCCTTCAAGAGAGATAAAACGCGATTTCTTTCCAACAAACATCGATCCACCATTTCCAATTTAGTAGTACCAGCCTCATACACTAGTAGCTCATGTGGTGGCTGACCATACACCACTTCATAAGGGCAGAGTTTAGTAGCAGAGTGATAGGCTGTATTAAAGCTCCACTCTGCCCACGGTAACTAAAAGGTCCATTTTTTGGGCTGAAGACTACAAAAACACCGAAAGTAAGTTTCCAAACACCGGTTTACCACCTCCGTTTGGCCATCAGTTTGTGGGTGATAACCGGAGCTGAAACATAGTAAGGATCCATGCAATGAAAAAAATTCTTTCCAGAACTTGCTCATAAAAACCGGGTCTCTATCACAGATAATAGATGCAGGCATGCCATGAAGCTTAAAAATATGCGCCACAAATAAAGATGCCACCGAAGTTGCAGTATAAGGATGAGATAGGGGTAAAAAATGGGCATATTTGGATAAGCGATCCACAACTACCCAAATGACAGTTTTTCCTCGACATGGAGGTAGACCAATGATGAAATCCATGGATATGTCAGTCCAGACCCGTGAAAGAATAGGTAAGGGCTGCATCAATCCTGCAGGAGCTAAGGTCTCATACTTGTGCTGTTGGCATATCTGAGAGTTGGCAACCCTGTCCTTAATGTCGTTTTTCATGCCCACCCAATAAAAAGACCCGAAAAGCCGCTTATATGTCTTCAAAAATCCAGCATGACCAGCAACAGGACTGCTGTTATGTTCTTCGAAGACTTTCTGTCGCCACGAACTCGTAGGACTCAAAACAATTCGCCCTTTGTATCTTAGAAACCCATTCTCAACAGTAAACTTCAAGGAATTCAGTGATGTAGAGTTTGAAGGATGTAGGACTTCCTGCATCTTGTCGAGTATCCAAGCATCTTGTTCAGTGTGACGTCTCAAATCATCTAACCAACTGAGATACGGGTATGAAATTGCAGCCAATTCCTTACTAGAATGTTGAAAAACTTCGTCAATAGGAATTCTGGAAAGTGCATCCGCCACCTGATTATCACAGCCTTTCTTATATTGAATCTCGTAATCAAAACCAAGCAATTTAGACACCCATTTTTGCTGAAATTGAGTATTGGCCCTATTTTGCAGAAAGTATTTCAGAGTATGATGATCTGTTTTGATGATGAAGTGTCTCCCTACCAAGTATGACTGCCATTTTTTAATGGCATGGATGATAGCCATCATCTCCCTTTCATAAGCAGACAAGGTTTGGTTCCTTACACTGAGTGCCTTACTAGTAAAGGCAATAGGTTTGCCACCTTGCTGGAGGACAGCTCCAATTCCAAAGCTTGATACATCACTTTCGATAACGAAAGGTTGGGAAAAATCTGGGAGGGCTAGGACTTGTGGAGACAACATAGCCTGTTTCAATTCATTGAATGCTGCAGTTGCTGAATCAGACCACTTGAATTTGTCTTTCTTGGTGAGTACTGTGAGAGGACTAACAATCTTGCCGAAACCAGGAATAAATTTCCTGTAGTAGCCTGTCAATCCAAGAAATCCTCTCAATGCTTTAATGGAGGTGGGAATAGGCCACTGAGCAATAGCCTCAAATTTAGAAGGATCAGCTGCAACCCCTTCTTTAGACACTATATGGCCCAGATACTCCACTTGGGTTTGACCAAATGCAAACTTTGTTTTCTTGACAAACAAGGTATGGCCTTGCAAAAGTTGAAAGACCACTCGCAGATGCTCCAAATGAGACTCCCAAGACTTGCTATACACTAATATGTCATCAAAAAATACTAGGATAAATTTTCGCAGATAAGGTCTAAAAATTTCGTTCACATTGGAATGTGGCCGGAGCATTGGTTAACCCAAAGGCCATAACCAAAAACTCATAATGCCCATCATGAGTTTGGAATGCAGTATTCTCAATATCACTTGGATGCATTCGAATTTGATGGTAGCCAGATCGCAGGTCTAGCTTAGAGAAAAAATGGGCTTCATACAACTCATCAATTAGCGGAATGGGAAATTTGTCCTTAATAGTGATGAGATTAAGGCCTCTATAATCCATACACATTCTCCAAGTGTCATCCTTTTTCCTTACTAAAATAACTGAAGAAGAATAAGGACTATTACTGACCCTGATAAAACCAGCATCTAATAATTCTCGAACACACTTTTCAATTTCTATTTTCTGTAAAGGACCATATCTGTAAGGTCTCATACTAGGTGGTTTACTACCTTCTATCCAGGGAATTCTGTGGTCATGTGATCTGTGATGAGGCAAACAAGTAGGAGCAAGAAAAACTACCTCATTATCTTGCAGAAGTTGTTCCAACTGATGAGATTAAACTGCGGACAGTACAGTCTTATGTTCCACCATGTCCTCTTGTTGAATTTGAAAGAGAAATGCACCCACAGAAGATTCTTGGTGAAGCAACTTTTCCATGTGAAAGATAGAAACATCCTGAATATGTTCACTCGGTGCTTCTGGACTTGAAAGACAGAAAATGGTATTGCCCTTCCTGAACTTCATGTACAGTTTATCAAAATCCCAAAGGACTGGACCCAATGTCTTTAGCCACTAAACCCCTAAGACCACATCACAACCTCCTAAGGGCATGGCATACAAATCAGTAGTACACTGATAGTCTTGAATCTTGAGTGAGACAACCCCTAAAGATCCTGTAGTATTGACTTTTCCCCCATCCGCAATCTTGACACTAAAAGAATGAGTTGTATTCAATTGTCCATGGATTTTCTTGACCAAAATAGAATCCACAAAGTTGTGGGAACTACCAGAATCGATAAGTATTACTACCGGACAATTCCTAATACTACCAAGAACCTTCATGGTTTTAATTGACTTAGGAGCTGGGGTACCAAAAAGGGCACATGCTGTAATCTCAGGTTCTAAATTCTCAGTGTCAGAGGCTTCATTATCACTACCGTACTGAACATCAATCAATAAAAGTTGTTTCTTCTCACAAGTGTGGCCGCGAACAAATTTTTCCTTACAATGGAAGCAAAGACCATGTTTTCGACAATATTCGACCTCGTCAGGTGTCAATCTCCTCACATTCTCATGTTTTAATTTGTTATTTCCCACAACAGTATCAGCAACATTCTGTAATGGAGGACGAAACGAAGAATAAACAGATGAGCATAAGCAGTGGCCTCAAGAACGTCTTTGGGCTTCAGAATTTTGACATCATGACGCAGCTTCGATTTAAGACCACCAATGAAACAAGATCGCAAAAGAGATGGGGTAACTTCCCTTGTACGATTCGCCAGTCTTCAAACCTCCAAGATGTAATCACGCAGAGATCCCGTTTGGCGAAGTTTAACCAAGCTTTCTGCCGAATCGTCAAACTCCGACGGACCAAATTCTTGACAAAGAGCTTGTGTGAAATCTTCCCACCTAGGGTATGTCCGGATACAATTAGCCCATTAGAACCATTGTAGAGGTTCGCCATCCAGATGGAATGATGCCATCTTCACTTTCTTGAAATCGTCGACACCGAAGAAATCAAAATAGTGTTCTGCTTTGTAGATCCACCCCAAGGGTTAATCGCCATCACCAAATCTGGGAAAATCGATCTTGATAAATGGTTGTCGAGGCGACGGAATCGATTCTTGATGGAAAAACTGAGGGCCACACGGAGGATTCACTCCCAGCGGTAAATTGTGATCGGAATGTGTTCGCTCCGACGATTCACCCACCAACCCACTACCCCTCGTCGATAACGCCTGCAATTGCTGCAAAATCAGCTCATGGGTAGTTTGAAATTCAGTTCTTGATTCTTTAAATTCATGCTTGGAATCTTTGAACTCCTTCTGGAAATCAGCAAATAGGGACTCAAGCTTGGATATTCTCGTTTCCATGGTGCGTCTGGAACCGAGCCAAGTCATACACGAAGAAGGATCAAGCAGGATCGAATGCACTGGCTCTGATACCAATGATAGAACCCTAACTCTGCATTTTGACTTCTATGTAGCAGTAACGAGTAACTTTCTATTGCAATTAACAACAAATACAACAACAACGTTTTCCGTTTACAACCCTTCCTAATATAGTAGCTAGTTAGCTTCCTCCGTAAGCTTACTACTAACAACCTTATCCTTTTAACCACACATATTTGTCCTAGTCAGCACTAATACAATGCTCACTTATCAACCAATTCAGTTATCACAAAGGATCCTATCAAAAACTGACGGAAGATTCTTTGTCTTCTTCGGCGAGTCGCCGGTTTCTGGAAAATTACTCAAATCGTCCTAACTTCTTCATTTTTGCACAATTTTCAACATAATTGGTACCATTTTAAAGATCTCAACAAGACAAACAAAACTATACCTGCCCCGACCTCCAACTCGTCGGAAATTCGTCGGAAAAAGCTTTTATAATTTTGGCCAAATTTGAAACTCTTCGTTCTCACGATTCCGACGTCCAATTTCTTCAAACGAAGTACTCCGAGCTTCGTAAGGACCTCCTTAAGCTCCCTATGAGCTTGAAATTCCCTGAAACCAACATATTTACGTATCCATGAACAATGACAAAATCGGTGGTTCATGGTTCGACGTGGAATCAAAGGTTTCCTTACCTGAAAATAGTACCAATCGAATCGTCTGAGCTTCACAAACACAATGGTGTGCTTCACACCCTCGATCTATCACGTTTCTCAGGGATTTGGGTGTTGTCCGTACAAGAGAGAAGAGAAAGTGAGTGAGTCTGAAAGATGAGAGAGCACGGGAGAGAAGAGAGGGAGTGAGTGTGGTATGTGTGTGGTCCACGTGGGTCACTAATCCAAAACCACAAAATAATCTCTAAGTCTCATAATATGCCACACACATACACTACAGTTTCCCCGTCCAAGGATAAAACTGTCATTTTACATCACCGATAAATGAGTTTCGGGACGGGCTGTGACATATAAACCATATAAACAACAATTTAATTTACCACTAACATTTGTTTCACTAGTAGGATCATATACATTTATTTTGGGTTCAAACTTTTTGAAAAGTTTGCAAGGTTTTTTTGTTTATGAATCGTAACGTAATATTTTTCAAAAGACATATTACAATAACTGATCAAAACTGTTGGAGATATGCCCTGAAAGTCAATCTTTGGAAGAAACCTTTCAGGACAATGTCTATATGTATGGAAAACTCTAATACATCAAAAGGCAAAGTCACTCATTAGGACTATCTCAATAAACGATATACGTCCTAAAGAGTGAATCCATGGACAATGGATCGATGGAAGAAGTAATCTAATGATTTTAAACTACAGAGACCTTCTTCACATAACCATGATGTCCAAAAAGGTTCCTGGTCATAGGATTGTCGGAGGGACACTGACAATACATAGACCAGTACACACTATGTCCCCTTCCAATGGGAAGGATGGAAAGTCTCATGCTATTCGTGTAGTGACACTAAGACAAGTATGTAGGTGCTCATTATGGGAATGAGTTCACTGAACACAATCAAACGAGAGTACTTGCATGGAAGTCTACTCACATGTCAAGCAAGTGACTCTACTGGTTGGAATAATGTAAGTAATCATTTGACCTGAGACATCATAGTTGTCTTGGGGATACGTTGTTGATCATTTGATAATGAGACGTGACCACATCTCATCTTGGATGTGTTCTATGCATTGTTGGGTCAGTGATTTATTCTCAGAGGCATGTGAATGATCAACAAGGGATCTCTAATCCTCGTTATGAGAGGATGAATACTCTAAGATATGATTCAGGAATCTTCGGCCGAAGTATCGAGCGTAATGATGGAAAGCGTTCCTATACGACTCAATAGAATCATATAACTTGATATAATCACATTAGGGGTTTGACATTAAATATCCATACCCTAGTAATATGATTGTGAGTATTGTATTAGAGAAGGATCGAATTACATTGTAATTCCAACTGAATAGGTTCTCCGAACAAATTCTACATTAGCTTGGGTAGCCATGATATATGGTTAGATGTCACTCATGGCTTGTGAGTTCTTCTAGATGATTAAATAAGTATTCATCAAAGAAGAAGGAGAATTAAAAGTAAGTTTTAATTCACCAAGTGATTGGATAAATAATAATCAATTGGATTGATACCAATCACCTCACTGCCTTGCTAATTAGAACCTAAAATGATTGTACACCGAAACACTCTTGTGGTGAGACAACTAAAGGATAATGGAATAAATTAATTGGATTAATTAAGTGTTATGATTAATTAGAAAGTCTAACGAAATCATAGAAGCGATGAAAGATCGTTTTGGACTTAAAGAAAAGTTCGGGTTCATATGGGCCCATTAAGCCCAAACCCATTGGGCTTTTATTTAAGCACATGATGACTTTAATTGATAAAAGCCTAAAGCCCAAACAACACAAAGAGGGCCGGCCAAAGAGAGAGAGAGAGAGTCAAGTTGTTCACTCACTTCTTTGACATTTATAAAGAAAGTTTAATGAAAAGGTTTCATTAGGGTTTTGGTGTGTTCTTTTTCACAAAAGAGAAAAACAAATGTCTCTCTCTTCACACAAAATAGCCGGCCACCATAAGGGAGAAATAGCTAATCATCTTTTCTTCTTTTTGGTTATTCCAACATCCATCTCACTACACTAGTCATGCTTCTTTTTGATATTATGTGATAACATGCTTCCGTTGCAAATGTATATAAATTTTGAATTGTATATGCATGCTAGTCACTAGAAATCCCACATAAATCTCATTATTTCCCTTCAAAAACAACACCTTAGAAGCATACAAAAGCATAAGTATAGAATAATCTAGTAGTCATCAAAATCTTTTAAATTATTAAGCTCATCATTTTCTTTTGGATTCTCTAAATAATAATTATCCTGATAAGTTCCTAAATAATAATTCCGTACTCTATTCCGAATCAAAATTTTGTGAGAAGTCATTACTAATAGACATCTCAGTATTTAAATTTAGTCATTCGAATGTCTCTTTTATTAGTTTTAATAGAAGAAAAAAATATGAGACGCAACCTAGCCAGATCCACCTAGTGCAGTACACCAGACCCAGGGTAGCTAACAAACCAGACAAGCAAATCCCAAACCCCCAACCATTGCCTTAGGAACAATTCCATGCATTGCCACCTCACGGCCGCCATTTGAAGCAACAAAATATCATGGCAAAGAGCCAAAAGCCCAAACCAAGTCAACTGCTCAAACCACTGAGAGATCTAATAATAAACCCGCAGCCACCAGAGATGCTGAGCTCCACATATTCATGTACAAAAAAAGCGAGGGGTCGATTCTGCGAAAGATAGGATCAGTAAATGGAAATTCACTAAGATTGAATTTAAGTGAGATCTTCAATAGTGATGCTAAAGGTGTCTTTAGAGTATACGAGAAATATTTAAACATGATTATCTAGTTTTAGAAGAAGGAACCCGTATAGAGATATTCCAATTAGACAGACCAAAAGGCTTAGAATAATTGTTACAATTAGTAGAACAAACTAGAATTATAGGAGAAGATCCTTAATTACATTGGACTAAAAATAAAATATTAGCAAAATTAGATATAATTAACCTACATTTAACTATTAAAACAGTTGATATGCTTTGTAGTTTGTTAGATAAGCAAGAGTTTGGGCAACAAATAAAGGAGTTGTTAAACTTAAAAGTAATATTAAATTTAAAAGCAATTAGACCCTCTAAATCTAGACATAGATGAGCATCATTCATAGTGAGAAAACATTCAGAGTTGAAGAAAGGTAAAGCTAGAATAGTTTATAATTACAACAAATTAAATGATAATACATATGAAGATAGTTATAAATTACTAAATAAAGATGAGCTTGTAAACAAAATTCAAGAGAGTAAATATTTTAGCAAATTTGATTGTAAATCAGGTATAGGTCAAGGGTACCAAGACTCACTGATGGGCAACAAGTTCTCTTAGATAACTTTTGGTATGTTCAAATTATTCAGCCCCACATGAGTTTAGGCGATGAAAAATTAATTAGAGCATCATATTCATTCTCTTGAACGCAGCCTCCAAGCCTTTTCTAGAGACCATGAGTCATTGCTTAATCAGTTTACCAAAATGAACCAAGAACTCCAATCTCTTAGAATACAGCAAAAGGCAAGTAACACTCTCAAAAGAGAATTAAAAATAGGCATAGAAATTGATCAGCATAAGAATAAAGAAAAAGAGTTTATTGAACCCAATAATAAAGAACAAGAGGCTAATGAGCCCATTGAAAAGAGAGAGGTTAAGATTGAGATCTTAGAACAAGATGTTGAACTAGAGTAGCATCAAACAGATGAGCAACATCAGCACCTGACAGACAAAGAAAACAAAAAAGATATGAAAAATTTATAGGAATATATCATTAGACTTAATAAAAGATGATCTTATTAGAACAAAAAGAAAAATTAAGAATAATGCCCCCAAACAAGGAAAATGAGATCCTGAGCAGAGCATCATAGTCCATGAAAGAGTTACAATTACAATTAAAATGTGCTTTGTATTAGTCCATTTTTGATCCAAATCCAGGGATGGATATATCCACCATGTCTTTGTGATAGTATAGAAAGTTGTATTGTAAACCAGAGGTTAGTATAGTTTTGGCTAGGATTAACATGAGAGATTTTAGACCACGATATTTGTCATGCCTTGAACTCGGAGTCGGTAATAAAAACTCGAACCCGAATCCGAAACGTGAGCTAAAAGCTCAATAAATAAAAGGAAATTGAAACAGGTTGGAAAATAAATTCCTCTTAATAAAATAATTTATGATTCTTAAACAAATTAACAATTCTTTACAACCTACAGTAAATAGATGAATAAACTTTCTATTCTCCAATCTAATCCGATCTCATCCTACCTACTCTCTTGAATGTCTAGTTCATAAACCTGCATAACAATAGAGGGATGGGCTTCAATAGCTCAGTAGGGACATAACCTTATCACAGTAAATTGACAATATTAAATTAAGTGTCATGAAATCATAAAGCCAAATATCAAATCATAAATGATAACAATGCATGTATGCAATCCAACCTCTTCAGCTACACCCGTTAATTTACATAATAAAACACGCGGACCTGCACGTCCCATACCATCCATTTTATCATTGCAATGGTGGTTCGAATATTGTATTATACAAACTAACCCCCATAACACATCCCAAGTTAATAAACCCTTTTTGTTAGTCATCTTATCTAATTCATTGATCTCCAGCCCAAATCACCCACATCGACAATTATCCTGCCAATATCATATTCTAATGTGCACATCGGGCTCGCGCTGGAACTAGTTTCACAATGAATAGATTCAACTACACAAAAGATCCTTTCCAACCACCCTCATTTCTCGAATTCAAATCTCAACACTGAAGTTCCAACCATATCTCACAACATGAGTGATGCACAAATAATGTCATTTCATCTTTCGCATGTATCACAGTATTTCTCAATGAATAGCATTCCAGCAATAATTCCATAGCCAATAGCAAGTAAACACTTAACAGAAGCAATTAGCCAATTAATATCCAATCATATTAATCAACCAAAAGGATCAAGAATATTTTATCACTTCACGAAATTTAATAAAATCAATTTCCGTAAAGGTCTGCCTTATTTCCCCTACCTGGATTCCAAAGCTAAAACGAAGATCCACATCACTACCACAATAGCTAGACTCCACGTACTTGAGTAAGTTCCCTGATCGCTCCTGAATCATTATGTATTTCTTCCACCCTATTTCTTTTCTAATCTCTCTCCACATAAACATCTATCTATCTATATATACATAATATACGTGAATCGCATGCACAAGCATGCAACATTTTTGCATCATCCAAAAGAATGGAGCGGGAAAGCTCCTATTTATACGAGTGTGAGGCGGCCATCAATGACCTCTAATTGGTTGGTTTGGCGGCCATACAATGGTGGCATGCAAGGTGTCAACCAAATAAGGAAGCAATGACACGAGGCAACCATCCAAGGCTAATTGAAGCCACGTCCAAGTTATAGCTTCTATTAGTCAACAGCTAGAGTGCTTATTAGGCACTTTTAGCACAGTCTAATGAAAGATAGGAAAATGGTTGGAAAGAAAACCATATGTTTAAAATGTATAGGTTAATATATATATATATATATATATATATAATAATAATGATAGTAATAATAATAAACACATATTTCTAAAATACAAGATCTCACGATCTACCCTCTTTAAAAAAATTTCGTCCTTGAAATTTACCAAACATCTTAAAAAGATGGGGATGCTTCTTTTTCATGTCAAACTCTAGATCCCACGTGGCTTCTTCAATTTTATGGTATTGCCATCTAACCTTCACATGAGGTACTTAGGCCATCTCCAACCGATGGCTAACCAGAGGGCTCGTTTTAGCCCTCTGGCCCTCCAAGATATTAATATTTTAATGAACAGTACAGGGCCATATTTGCCTCCGTCTCCAATCGAGGGCCAGAGGGCTCGTTTTAGCCCTGTCACAAAAAACCGTCTCCAACCGAGGGCCAAAGGGCCATAGGGCCAAACATAATTTATTATTTAAAAACTACAACTTAAATTCAAATCCTACAAGATCTTGTTGCACATCTTTGGGCCCAAAGAAGCATGGAGTAGGTATTTACGTTTTATGTTTTTAAATGTTTTTAAAAATGTTGTTTAAGTTTCATGTTGGTTAATGTTATTTAATGTTGTTTCATATTGTTTAATGTTGTTTCATGTTACTTAATTTAATTTAATGTTGTATAATGGCTTAGGAAGTTATAAGAAAAAAAATAGAATTTAAAAAAAATATGAAACAAATTTTGTGAAATAGAAGTTATAGGAAAAAAAATGGAATTTAAAAAAAGTATGAAACAAATTTTGTGAAATAGAAGTTATAGGAAAAAAAAGGAATTTAAAAAAAATATGAAACAAATTTTGTGAAATAGAAGTTATACGAAAAAAAATATGAACCAAATTTTGTAAAATATAAGTTATAGAAAAAAAGTTATAGGAAGTTATAGAAACAAAAAAGTTTAAATTCATAAAAACAAAGAAAAATAATTGAATACAACGGCTAGTGATTGGCTAGCTGTTGGAATTCAATTGGAATTCAAATTAGAATTAGTGACGGTTTTAACCGACACTGTTCAAACTGCTATTATATTAACATTGTTATTAGTGTCGGTTATAACCGACACTAATAATATAGTATATATTATTTCTGTCGGCTATAACCGACAGAAATAACAAAACATTAAAAAAAAAATGGCCAGCCCCGGGCTGGCTGGCTGGCTGCATGCAACTAGCCCTCCAACCCTCTCCGATTCCATGGGGCCCTCCCAGATTCCAGAGCCCTCTGGCCTAGCCCTCGGTTGGAGACGGTTTCGGGCTATTTTCGACCCTCTGGCCCTCTGGACCCTTCAGTTGGAGATGGCCTTACATTCCTAAGCATTTTCCATTCAACTATACAAATCGATCCTTCTTCATATGACACATTATGTATATAGGATCATTCTGACTGCACTTCCAATCACAAAGCTTAATTGCCACAACTGATGTTGCCTCTAATTACAATCTCATGAAAGTACTTGTAACTAACAAGGCCATTTAACCAAACCCTATATGTAGTTTCCAAATGGAATCATAGCTACATGTGGTATTTCTGATGCCTTGATCGTTTACATCATTCAGAACCCATCAATCATTCAACTACATTGATTCTCTTATTCTTATCACACGTTATTCATGATTTCATTTGATTCATCA
The DNA here is from genome assembly GCA_035220775.1 of Malus fusca. NCBI lineage: Eukaryota > Viridiplantae > Streptophyta > Magnoliopsida > Rosales > Rosaceae > Malus > Malus fusca. The sequence continues at coordinate 7,007,061 of CM069059.1, forward strand.
TGTGAACACGAAAAATTCCAGAAACGAAAGAGACAAGAACAACGTGCACAAAATAATATTTGTATTTGATGATTTTGGGTTACAATCTCTCTCAAATTTGATCCTCTGATTCGATCCCCGTAAGGTGTTGATTTGTGGATGTGCGATTGACCCAAGGGTTGTCGAGGCTTGATCTTGGATGAACAGTTGAAAGTTTCTTCAAGGGCCGTTGAGGCTTGATCTTGAATGATGGCGATGAACGGATCTTCAAGGGCTTTTGGGCTTGATCTTGAAGAATAGTGATGAACAGATCTTCAAGGTCTTTTGGGCTTGATCTTGAAGAACAGTGATTGACGGATCTTCAAGGGGTTTTGGGCTTGATCTTGAAGAACATTGATGAACGGATCTTCAAGGGCTTTTGGGCTTGATCTTGAAGGACGGTTGGATGTGTGGATTTGTCGACGTTGTTGATCCAAAGGGTCGTTGGGGCTTGATCTTAGGATGAACGGATGATGAACGATGAACACTTTCTTCAAGGGCCGTTGGGGCTTGATCTTGAATTGGTGGGAGTTCTTCAAGGGGCCGTCGGGGTTTGAGCTTGATGAACAGCGGATGAGCGGATCTTCAAGGGGCCGTTGGGGCTTGATCTTGATGAACAGTTGATGAACGGATTCGTTGATGTTGTCGATCCAAAGGGGTCGTTGGGGCTTGATCCTTGAGGATGAACAGTTGATGAACGATGAACACTTTCTTCAAGGGGCCGTTGGGGCTTGGGCTTGAAGGCGGATTTGGCGAAGAACGAATAGAGTTTTCTCGATCCTTCGGAATTAGCTTGAGAGCTTTAGAGTTTCAAAGCTTCAAGGTTTTGGTGTAATATGAATTGGTCCCAAAAAAAATGAATGAAATTGGCTTCTATTTATAGAATTTTCCAAGGCCTAATTTTGAATATAATATTCCAGATGAAATAAGTCATTTCTGCCAGGTGTTGACACGTGTCCTGTTTGATGACTTTTCCGACTCATTTCAATTTTTCGTCGAGTCACACACTACGTGTAAAATTTATGTAATACATGAGCGTTGAAACTTTGATTTATCGGTCAACATTTATTTACCAAAATTTCGATGTCTACACATCACACAGTCAAAATATGTGTACCTAACAAACTAAAACTTCAACACTACACTTGTGCGTTTAATCTCCACACTACACTTGTGCGTTTAATCTCCACACTTAGGTCATCGATTGAAACTCCAAAACATATGTATACTCCAAGTACTTCTCTTGACTGTAAAATATCATCAAACTCATGCTACTACAAAAATACATCTTATAACCTTCAATTCCTCCAATATGCAATATTCACTCTATATCAAAAGACCATTTAAATCCTTGTCCCACAAGTCTATCATAAAACTATTGTCCACTAACGTCTTCCAAATATTATGTCATCAATATAAATTTGTCAAATCTCATCTCAAATATCCTCCAAGGAATTCAACTTAAAGTGAATATTCTTCCAAGTATTTCTATAAATTCGTACATCCATTACTTATATCTCCAAATCCAAAATAATCCTCCTTGAAATGTCACATACCGACAAACTAAAATTTTACAGCAATCTCACTTTATGACATCAATCTGAAACTAATTTCATGATTCCACTGAACAACTAATATTCCAAGTTACCTCACTATTCTAATCCTCTACTAACCAATAACTTTGACCGCATATTAACTTATCAATGACATAAATCTTACATTCCCCAATAACTTCATCTTATGTACTTCTACTACGAGACTAAATTCCAAGTTAACATCTGTAAATTTATTTCTTGAACCTACAAATCGAACACTCCACAGAGATAATTCAAGGTATTGAAGTTCTTCAATTTGAGTCAATAATACACATGTCATATATATTCATGCCTAAGGAACTAGAGCATCTGGTTCATGACTCACTAGTAATATTCATTAAGCCTCAAAGATATTTGTGTACAAGACACTCTTAGCTCTAATTATTACTTCCCTTAGACCTTCTCCAACCCTGGGCTAAAACTTAAATTTCCACTTCTATTCCCCCCCCCCCCCCAAAACCCAACCCAACCCAATGCTAAAATGTGGCCTAAAGCCTAAAACTCAAATGGAAGACAAATTTAGTCCAGGATTAGTGGGTCATGAACCAGATGATCTAGTTCCTTAGGCATGAATATATATGACATGTGTATTATTGACCCAAATTGAAGAACTTCAATAACTTGAATTATCTCTGTGGAGTGTTGGATTTGTAGGTTAAAGAAATAAATTTACGGATGTTAACTTGGAATTTAGTCTCGTAGTAGAAGTACATAAGATAAAGTTATTGGGATGTAAGATTTATGTCCTTGATAAGTTAATATGCGGTTGAAGTTATTGGTTAGTAGAGGATTAGAATAGTGAGGTAAATTGGAATATTGGTTGTTCAGTGGAATCATGAAATTGGTTTCAGATTGACGTCATAAAGTGAGATTGCTGTAAAATTTTAGTTTCTCAGTATGTGACTTTTCAAGGAGGATTTAATTCTTTTACGTTTTAGTCATATAAGCTTGTACATATCAGTCACTACTTAGCTCCAAAACAAAGAAGGAATAAGTAATATGCATCATAAGCCTTTGTCTAGTATTCCAATTATCGATAACCTTATGCATACTAATTAAACTACTGAAATAAGATCATCCTGCTCCGAAAATTCAATGACTTTAACACATGTCAAGCCAATAAGAATTCTCTAATAGTCTTATTTTGACCACATAAATTAATATACTTAACTAATATTAAAAACCTCGTCAATTTGTTCCCATTATTTCCTCTGGTTCAGTAGTAATTTTTAACTCCACTTTTCCTTCAACTCATTTCTTTTTCTTCCATTTGAATTCTAACCACAAGACAATTTCAACACAATTCTCAGTCCAATAACTACATTCTAGTCACGTAGTAGTCCACCTCCAACTTTAAATAGGCCAATCTCCTATTCAATCCTATGAAATTTCAAGTCACTAAATTATGGCACTCCCACCTTCCCTTTTGCTATTGTCTTTCACTCTTTCTTTATACATATATCACCAAGAGTGTATACTTGTGGTTTTAAAATCCTCAGCTCCTCAATTCTTTTTCTTCTTAAAATTAACAAGCTTATCCTTTGAAAATTACTCTCCTTTCGTACAAACGATATTATCAATAATGTTGCTCTCTTCTCCAACTGAATTTGATTTCCAAAACTCACCATATCTTCATCAAACTAGCTGACAGACAACTAAAGTTCATCCCTCCTCTTAGACCATCTTTCATCATCTCTACTATTTACTCAAGCCTAATTATCATTATACAAAGTCTCAACAACATATTTATACATTTCTTTTGAATTCTTCAACACTGAAACATGTAGAATACCTTCTGCATCAATATAGATACTCTCAAATTCTTCTTACCAGCATATAAATACCCAAATCCTCATATTGAAGTACTAATTCTCCTTCATAATTATGATTATGTATATAACAATAATTTTGCAAGTGATTCTCTAAAATCGTGAACCAACACTGAGTTCAAACCTAACTCCTAGAGCTCAAATTAATTGTAGAATAATTCATAACTTAATTGCAAAATTACAAATCCAAAGTGATCAAAATCCTTTGTATCATCTTAGGAATAAATCTGGCAATCTGTTCAATGGTTACTCACTGCATATATAATCATATGTATGTTAATTCTCCAATGAAAACACTTTAGTATCTTACAATCCGTCAACAAATCATGACTGCTAGCTTCATAACTATCCCACAAGTAATTCATAAACATATTCAAGTCTAAATTTCCTTCATACATACTTGCTCTTACATCAAAATATGAGTAACAAAATCCAAGTGTTCATAGCGTCTTAATCTCTAATATACTCATTCCAACATTGCACGTAACTAGCTTATTATAAAATTGTGTTGCATAAAATCCTTCTTATTTGTCCACTACTTAGGATCAAAACAACACCAGAAAGTACAAAACTCTATGTCGCACCAAATTCTCGTCTCATTCAATTCTTAACTCTAAGATCGATTCTAATCCCTCAACTAATTGAAAATTTTTCTCGAGAAATTCCTTTTCTAGAATTTACTTGAACACTTCATGTTCCCTTCAATTGACACACCCCGTCCCGAAGGAGGGCGTGCTGGCCGTCACGTGAGAGTGACGTAACCATTTACACAGTTCGGAAGCTTAAAGAATACAATTACTAAGATGAAACACTCGAGGGTGAGTCCTACTTTTGTGAATTTCGTCAGAACACCGTTGGATTCCTCGTGGCCACCAAAGCTCTACTAACTTGAACCTGGAGGGGCGCAAAACAAAATTGAGTGGGTCAGTAAAACAAAGTTTTTCGAAAACGTTTCATTTAAAACATTTCTAACCCCTCGCTGTAAAACCTGTATATTTTCCCAGAAAATAGCATAATAGCATATAGTTTTTCATAAATCTCAAATCATCATCTTTCTTAAAACCAGAGAGTACGCCATGTAAAAACTTTTAAAAACAGTTTGAATGATGCATCGATGTAACAGGTGAAATAATGAATTAACCGGAGACCTTGCAGTTGGTCCTGTTCGGTTAATTCTATAGCTCAACATCCAATCCATCCGGAGTCACCTCGGTGACCTGTACGGTCTAACTCTGCACGTCACTTGGAACTACATAAGGTAGTCTGTACGATGACAGGTGTATAAATACGCTCTAGTGCTTCTCACATCAATCATCAGCGCGCATATCTACGGTCACCCACCAGTCGGAACCCCTCTAATGGTCTGTACGACTGGCATGTCGGAACCCTCACATGGTCTGTACGACATCCACCTACTTGGATCCAAGGCGAGCGTGCGGTGTGGTGAATACTAATATAAGCACTAACACCTAGGGGCAGGTTATGAGCTTTTCAATGCAATTCATATAAAATAAATCATCTGCAAAATAATAAAACTCACATGTGCGTCCACCGCGTCAATTCATATATATATATGCATCAATTATCAATTCATATAACTCATATCATTCATATCATGTATGCATGGCATTTGAAAACGCATTTTCATTCAAACTCAATTTATGGGAAAAATATCGATAGTATATAGGTTTAAACAGAAATACTACCCACTCACCTGGAGTTCGCCCAACAACTCCCTAGCACAACACATCGAGGCGTCATGACGATCGGCGCCTAGAACAATAATCAAATCCAACCTCAGAAATCATATCCATTGAATATATAACTTATATAAAACACTTCACTACGCAGTTCGATCCGGAAGATCTGCAACTCAGATTTCCAATCCATAACTTCCAGAGGTCCACAATAAATCTCTAGAACAACATCCTAAAATTTCATTACCATCCAACGGTTGGATCTCCGTCAATTTCCAAAACCAAGTGACGGTTAACATTCTATTTTATGAACTTACAACTCCAATTCCGGAAGATCCGTAAATCGGATTCCCAATCCGTAAGTTCCCATAATCCTCAAATATTACGTATTACGATGCATCAAAGTTTGGTGACGATCCAACGGTCGGATCGTCAATTCACATTTTCACCTATATGCGAAATAATTATAAACGCTATTTAAAGCACCCAACCAACAATTCTTAATAACTTCTCATACGGTGCTCAAATTGGGTATATGAATATACCACAGTGACCTACTCGACTCCACGGACATCCCCAAATTTTTAAAATAATTTTTGGACTGCTCACGCGCCCTCACGCGCCGACACCCGCACGGCCAAACGCGCCCCCACTCGCGGCCACGTGCACTGCACACTGACGGCGTCAGTTAACGCCGTCAGGTATATTCTGAGAATATTCCGTTTGTCTTTTAATAAAACTTAACGGCGTAACTTAACGCCGTTAGAATATTCCGTTTAACTTAACGGAATATTCCTCATTCTTCTTCCTTCAGCTCCGGCGACCGTCGCCGTCGCCGGAAACTGGGTAAATTTTCTAAGTTCGATTTCTCACTCGTTTTTCATCCAATTTCTACGAAATTTGCACCAAAAGAAATCTGGAGAGGAGTAGAATAACATTATACCTCTTCTAAGCTTCAAAACCCATGGGATTTGGTCGGGAAAAATCCAAGAAACCGGCCAACTTTGAATTTCACGATCCCGACGTCCAATTTCTTCCAACGAATCACTCCGAGCCTCCTTGTGACCTCCTTAAGCTTCCTATGAGCTTAGATTTCCATAAAACACAACATTTTACGTTTGCATGAATAGTGATCAAAATCGGAGTTGTGATTTCGACGTGATATCGAATGATTCCTCACCTGAAATGGCTACCAGTGTGATCGTGTGGTCTCCAGGAGTATGATGGTGGTCTCAAACACGACGATCTGCGACGTTTTGATGCTCTTTGGATCTTGTCCGTGTGAGTTCGAAAGAGAGAGAGAGAAAAAAACTTAGAAGAGGAGAGAGAGAGAGAGCACGGGAAATGAGAGGGAGAGTACATGAGGTGTGTGGTCCAAACAACCCTAACCACACAAATTTCATATAATTTAATCCATTTCAATTTCCCAAAACTTAGGGAAATATGCATTACAAATATTGTTGGAAGTATGCCCACAAAGCCACTCATTTGATGTAATAGCTTTTTGGAATACTTAATATGTTAAACTTTTATATGTTTAACGGAAGGGCAATACTTATTGTTAATCACTATTTATTGAATCATGTGTTTAATCAATGAGAGAATCCAAGGGATGTATTTGACATAAGAGATAAGTGATCTAATGAGTTAGATTAAGGAGACCTTTCTCTTATGTTCATTCCTAAAACGTTCCTAGCCATAGGATTGCCAATTGGGCATTGACAATCCGCTAAGGTTAGTATGTGTTATGTTGACTCAAACGTGAGTATGAACTAGTCTCAAGTCATTTGGTGTTGGACACTAAGACAAACACATAGGTGCTCGAAAGAGTAATCGAGTACACTGAACTGCGATTAATGAGAGTTCAAACATACATGTCATGTACGAACTCTAAGGTTACAATATGCAAAGTAGTCCTTAGACCTGAGGCATCATAGATGTCTAATGGTTAGGTCCTTGATCTTTGATCATGACAAAGGCATTCCCTCGGATTGTCCACGGCATTGTTGGGGTCATGTGATCTAGTCATGTAGGCATATGAATGCACAACAAGGGATCTCTAACCTTCCATGGTGGAAGGAGTATACTTTAAAATATGATTCTAAAGTCTTTGGCCAAAGCAAATGAATATGACTAAGGAAGATGTTCCAAATCATATTCAAGGGAATCATATAAGAAAGTATCACATTGGATAGTAGACATGAAACAAACTATCACTTAAAACAATGTGGTTAAGAGTATTGTATTAGAGAATGACCGTATTGCATTGTAATTGTAACTGGATAGGTTCTCCAACCAATTCTACTTAGCTTGGGTAACCATGACATACTGTTAGGTGTCACTCATGGTTTGTGGAAGCCCTATTGATTAGCAAACACTAATCATCAAAAAGGGAGAATTGAAATGTGGTTTCAATTCACAATCGATAGTTAAGAGTAACATCGCCCACTGCCTCGCTAATTGGAACCTAATGGATCGCACACCAAATAAGGATATATGTGAAGCAATTAAATGAAATGGATAAGCAATTAAATGGTTTAATTGAAGAATGGTCAAGATTAATTAATTAGTTAATTAATTATACGAAATGTTCGTATTGGGCTTTTAAGTTGGTTTTAGGGCTTCGGGGCCCAAAAGTGTTTTGGTCCACAAGGCCCATTATGTTTAAGTTGTATGACAACTAAAACAAAATGGGCAATAAGCCCAATAACCATATAGGCCAACCATTTAGGGTGAGGGTATGCAAGTTTGCTTAATTGCAAGTTTGCCACTCACCTAAGAAATGAAGTATAAATTCATCTTTATAGCTTTGTTTTCAATTAGGGTTTTCTAAGCTACTTGGGGAAAGTTATCTAGCAAATTTACTTCCCTAAGTGATCCATTTTCATCCTCACAAATTACATCCTTGGTGAAGAGACATAGAGACATCAAACTTTTGGTGTTTTGGAGAACTAATCCTCAAATCCTCAAAGAAGCAAAGGAGCACTAAAAGGAGGAAAATCACAAGGAAGATCCAAGGAGCAAGGAGGTGACTTGAAGGCCCTCCACTTGGGTGAATCCCTTGTGTAATCAAGGATGAGCTTCAAGGGTAAAGAATCTCTAAATTCTTAATTATCTTTAATGTTGTTAAAGAGTCTTTTGGTTCACCATATACTAGGCTTTGAAAGTCATGGGTTTCATGAATTGTTTTTGGATGCATGCCTACTTTAAAGAGTTAATTGTTAGCATATGTATTCAAATGTTCATACATGTTCTTAGCTAGGACAAAATTTTTCCTTCAAATATCATGTCACACCCACACCTTATTAATCGTCAAGGGTACTTTCGTCATTTCACAACCTCGGTAATAGAATCTCGGGACGGGTTGTGACATCAATGTTCAGCTTCAAATGAGTTGAGTACAAATTGACTTCTCCAAATTTTTTCATTACAGTAACCTAACTTAAAAAAAATGATCGCAATCCTATCTCTCTCTAAATGGTAAAAACATTACAACCACGTACTCAGTTTATTCTTCCATCTTCCAGGGTAAGGATGACCACTATCCTCTTACTTAAGTCCACATATCAAGTTCTCTAGTCCCTTAGTTACTCCTGAACCCATTTCACCTGGAAAATTCATCTTAAATTTATATGCATGCATTGCTTAACTTCCAACCTTTTCATTTTAGGATCAAACTTAATTTCCTTTCTCAAAAGATACACATATGAATTGAATTGTTAAGATCATGTGCAAAAACCAACTTCACATTCAAGCCTATTTCATACACTATTCACCAGAGGCCAATAAAACATTTACCTCCAAATATCTATCTCACAGACGCTTCTAACTTCAAACTTTTATGTCTCATGGTAATCTTCTCCCACAGTTCTTATCCAATGGTGTCTAATACCAATGCTCTGATACCATTCTATCATGCCCCAAACCCGGAGTCGGTAATAAAAACTTGAACTCGAATCCGAAACGTGAGTTAAAAGATCAATAAATAAAAGAAAATTGAAACGGGTTGGAAAATAAATTCCACTTATTAAAATAATTTATGATTCTTAAACAAATTAAGAATTATTTACAACCTACAATAAATAGATGAATAAATTTTCTATTCTCCAATCTAATCCGATCTCCTACCCTCTTGAATGTCTAGTTCGTAAACTTGCATAACAATAGAGGGATGAGCTTTAATAGCTCAGTAGGGACATAACCTTATCACAGTAAATTGACAATATTAAATTAAGTGTCATGAAATCATATAGCCAAATATCAAATCATAAATGAAAACAATGCATGTATGCAATCCAACCTCTTCATCTACACCCGTTAATTTATATAATAAAACACGCGGACCTGCATGTCCCATACCATGCATTTTACCACCGTAGTGGTGGGTCAAATATTCTATTATACAAACTAACCCCCATAAGACATCCCAAGTTAATAAACCCCTTTTGTTAGTCATCTTATCTAATTCATTGATCTCTAGCCCAAGTTAATTATCCCGCCGATATCCTATTCTTGTTGGAAATGTGCCCTAAAACCAATCATGTGATGATACTTTACGGACATTTCACATGTTAAACTAATCTAGTTTAATATCAAGGGCAAAGATTATTGTTTTAAGCCATCTCATATAAATGTTATATGCTTAAACGATAAAGTCCAAGGAATATGTGATTGGGAGAATGCAATCTAAATAAGTTAGATTCATGAGACCATTCTTTCGTAGACACATCCTAAACGTTCATGATCATAGGATTGCCAATTGGGCATTGACAGTCCGTTAAGATCAGTACGTGCTATGTCTTCTCTCAGGGAGAGTGACAAGTCTCGAGTCATTGGTGTGTGTGACATCAAGACAAGTACGTAGGTGCTCAATAGAGAATGAGTTCACTGAACACGATCAACGAAGAGTTCTCATATTCATGTCACATGAGAACTCATGGTTGGGATAATGCAAAGTAGTCATTTGACCTGAGGCATCATAGTTGTCTTGTGGTTAAGTCTTTGATCTTTGATTATGTCAAAGTCACTCCATTCGGGGTGTCCACGGCATCGTTGGGGTTAAGCCACTTAGCTATGGAGGCAATTAAATGCGCAACAAGGGATCTCTAACCTTCAAACCTTTTGAGGGAGAATACTCTATGATATGATTAAAAATCTCTGATCAGAGTATGAATGAGATTTAGGAAGGCGTTCCAAATCACATTCAAGGTAATCATATAAGTAAACGAATCACATTGGATAGTAGACATGAATAAACTATCAAACCAAACAATGTGGTCAAGAGTATTGTATTAGAGAAAGACCGTATTGCATTTGTAATCCTAAACTGAATAGGTTCTCCACCTCTTCTGATTAGCTTGGGTAACCATGACATACTGCTATGTGTCACTCATGGTTTGTGGAAGCCCTAAACGTGTATAATCACTAAAGGGAGAATTGAAAGTAAGTTTCAATTCACAATCGATTTGAAAGAGTTCTAATCGCCCACTGCCTCGCTAAAAGGAACCTAATGGATCGTACACCGTGTAAGGTGGAGATTGAAGAAACAATGGAGATGAGTAAGAATAATTAAATGGTTTAATTATTTATGGCAAGGATTAATTAATATGTTAATTAATCAAACGAATAAGTTCGTTAAAAGACCACGGGTTAGTTTTGGGCCTCAAGGCCCAATGGGCTTCGAACGTCAAGCCCATTGACTTAAGTTGTATGACAACTTAATTCACAAAGGCCCAAAAGCCCAATAAAACCCTAATGGCCGGCCATGTTAGAAGAAAGGCCTTTTGGTTCTTTAGGTCACTTATTTGAAGGGACTATATAAAGGACTTTATAGCCTAAATTCATTAAGGGTTTCTTTTGGAGAAAATTGGTGAGAACATGTCTCTCCATTTCTCTCTAAAGAGGCCGGCCCCCTTGGAGGGATTATCTAGCAATCCTACTACTCCAAGGTCACTCATTTCTTCTCCAATCTAACCTTGGTGAAGAGACTTAGAGGTTCTCAATTTTGGGAACTTGGAGAACCATTTCATCCATCCAAATCCATAGATCTTAGATGCAAGGAATGAAGGCCCTCTCTTTGGGTGATTAGCCTTTGCTTATGCAAAGAGGAATCCACAAAGGTATAAATTTCTCAACTCACTTTGATTTGAGTTGAGTCATGGTTCACCAATCTACTAGGCTTTGAATTTCATGGTTAATGTTTTGTTTTTGAGTGCATGCAAGCATGATTCCGCCTTTAATTGTTAATTGCATGCTATATGATGTTGCTCAAATGAACATGTTTTCACAAAATATTCCTTCAAGTGGTATCAGAGCCTAGGTCTAGTAGTTGGTGAATCCTTTTGGGTTTTGTAGTTCATAGTTTTGATTTAAAAGTTGTAATATGTTACAAGCTTTATTCTTGTTTCTTTAAATGTAAATTTTGTTAGAAAATTTGCCATCTCAAATGTTGTAGATGTAGTTCATATGAGCATGAATATTGGAGCTAAAATTTGGTGCCATTTTTTTGGGGATTTTCGGCCAAATCTAAAGGGTGGAATTTTGGGTTCTTGTTTGACTTGTTAAAAGTGTTTTAAGGTGACTTTTGGAGCCCCTTTGTACCCTAGTTTGGTTATATGTAATTTCCCTTAAGTTTGAATGGTTTTGGGATGTTTTTGGGTGAAAAATGTTCATGAAGCTTTTATGGGTTTTTCATGAATGTTCTTCATTGTTCTTGAAGTTTTAGCCAAGAACAAAAAGTTTGGTATTTTGATTCAAAGTTTTGGTTTATTTCATAAAGTCTTTGTTTTGTGTTGGTTGGTGTGAAATTTATATCATCAAAACATTTATTGAAATTTTGAAAGGTGATAGAAATGGTGATGGGTGTGTAAGAAGTACTTCTCTTACACACACACCACTTGCATGGCTTTGTTCACACCAAACTATTTCCACTTGCATGGCTTTATGACTTGGTTGAAAAATTTTCAAAATTTTTGTGGACTCACCTCTCCAAAACCGGCCACCCTACAAGTGGGGTGTTTTTGGGGCTTTTATGCAATTACATAAAGTTTTGGTACTTTTTGAAGGGAAAATTATGAGTTTCATGTATGGGATTTCTAAATGACTAGCATGCATATACAATTCAAAATTTATATACATAAGCAACGGAAGCGATTTACCAAATAATATCAAAGCTATAGTCATGCAAATCCCGTTCAAGGTTCATAGGTTTATATATAATGCATCAAAACATTTAACTTAAGAACAAAGTCAAGGAATAGATCTATACCTCTTGATCTTGATTTTAGACCAAGGATGGACCACCTCCAAGCCCTTTGCTCCTTGAAGTCCTTGAGCCTAGCCTCCCTCCTTGCCTCCTCCACTTTGTTAGTAAGAGTGCTCCAAGGTTCTCCTTAAGTTTCCAAAGTAGAAAACCTCTAAAGATCCACACCCACTAGTGTAGTGAGATGGATGGAGGAATAACCAAAAGGGTGAAAGATTTGTTAGTAAAATCTCCCCCAAGGTGGCCGGCCTTTGTAGTGTTTTAGAGAGATGTTTCTTTTGCCTCTTTGTTGTTTTTAAACACACAAAAACCCTAAGGATTAAATCTCTATAAAGTTCCTTATATAGACAAAAAGAAACCTAGTCAACAACTTGACTAAATATCTCTCCCTTTCCACTTAAAGTGGCCGGCCTCTTTGTGTTGGATTTGGGCTTTGGGCTTTTATATATTTCAAGTCATCCAATGCTTGAATAAAAGCCCAATGGGTTTAGGCCCAATGGGCCCAATTAAACCCGAACGTTTCTTTAAGCCCAAAACGATCTTTTATCGCTTTTATGATTTCTTTAGACTTTCTAATTTAATCAAAACACTTAATTAATCCAATTAATTATTTCCTTCATCCAGTAATTACTCACTACAATAGTGTATCGGTGTACAATCATTTTAGGTTCTAATTAGCAAGGCAGTGAGGTGATTGGCATCAATCCAATTGATTATATTTAATTCAATCACTTAGTGAATTAAAACTTCCTTTTAATTCACCTTTCTTCTTTGATGACTACATTTAATCATCTAGAAGAACTCACAAGCTATGAGTGACATCTAACCATATGTTATAGCTACCCAAGCTAATGTAGAAGTTGTTCGGAGAACCTATTCAGTTGGAATTACAATGTAATTCGATCCTTCTCTAAAACAATACTCTCAATCAAATTACTAGGGTATGGATATATTATGTCAAACCCCTAATGTGATTATTCCTTCTTATATGATTCAATTGAGTCGTATAGGAACGCTTTCCTTTATTACGCTCGATACTTCGGCCGAAGATTCCCGAATCATATCTTAGAGTATTCTTCCTCTCTTATCGAAGATTAGAGATTCCTTGTTGCGCATACACTTGCCTTCATGACTAAGTGGCTTAACCCCAACTATGCCATTGACATTCTGATAGAGTGACGTTTGACATAATCAAAGATCAAGTACTTAACCACAAGACAACGACGATGCCTCAGGTCAAAGGACTACTTACATTATTCCAACCATTAGAGTTACTTGTTTGACATGTGAGTAGACCTCCATGCAAGTACTCTTGTTCGATTGTGTTCAGTGAACTCATTCTCTTAATGAGCACCTACATACTTGTCTTAGTGTCAATACACAAATGGGATGAGACTTTCCATTCTTCCATATGAAGTGGACACAATATGTACCGGTCTAAGCATTGTCAGTGTCCCTCCGACAATCCAATGACCAGGAACCTTTTGGACATAATGGTTATGTGAAGAAGGTCTCTGTAGTCTAACATCATTAGATTACTTCTTCAATCAATCCATTGTCCATGGATTCACTATTTAGGACATATATCGTTTATTGAGATAGTCCTAATTAGTATCTTTGCCATTTGATGTATAAGAGTCATCTATACATCGATTCATTTGTCCTGAAAGGTTTCTTCCAAAGATTGACTTTCAGGGCATATTTCCAACAATCTCCCACTTGCACTAAAGTCAATCACTAGTGTATCTTATACATGCTAGTTGAGAGAGCTTATGCTCATAGGTTAACTTGGTTATGTATTAATCCTTTTTATTTAAAAGGGATTTACTTATCAAATGTTTCTAAAACATTTGATGATGTCTCTTTCTTGTGTTCGAATACTTTGATGAGACCTTGATTCCATGGCTTGAGCTATCGCCCCATTTCGTCGTAGTATCCTACTAACGACCTTATGGTTTGGATTCAATCATTGGTTCTATAAGAACCCCTTCATTCAAAACACCTTTTGAAGCAGTTTCTAAAACAATATATCGTCATATATTTCGTTTGTATACTTTATACAAACTTTACTCCAATCTTGAGACCATTGTAGTACAATACTAACAATTCATTCATATGATTAGTACTTCATCCATCATGAAGTTCCATTTGTTAAAATGGCTTATTTTCACTTTGGTTAATAACCTAAGTGAATGCACGCTTCCAGAGTCCCACTCTGATGTTTCTTTCTTAAAGGCAATAATGCTCTATCAGTTGCTTTGGTTCTGATCCTGGGATATAGTAATATCTTAAAGTGACAACCCCAGTGGTTCTTCACTCTTGGATATCTACTTCACAAGTCCATACATGTGTCCCTTTTGTGATTTTGTGACACATTCATTATAAGGGATACGAAAGTGATTTTCTATCATATAGAAAAATGCTTTCTTAAATCTTCAACATTTGAGATTCAATTTCCTTATTTAATATCCTTGAGATAGCCTTGCTATATCAATAAGTCCAATTTCAAGTCTATACTTCAAAATTGACCGTGTCATGTTTTGTCATTTTCGAGTAACATCTATGTTTAATTAAGTCTATCAAATAGACTTTATTCATATCTTGTTGCTCAAAATTTGACATCACTCCCACTGGCCTTGATGTAACTTAGCATTCATTCAAAACTTAACAATTATATTTTCTTGATTTGAATGCATATTGCTCCCACTAACTTGTCTTGGATCCATTGACAATCGTTGAGATCCATTAGCTTATTGATGATGTCTCAACTATTTTGAGACTATCAACAACACTAGCTAGCACAAGTTATTTAAACGAATCATACACAAAAGAATTCCTTCTCAAGTAATTCCATTTGAAATGTGTGACTTGCTATATCAAGTCTATTCATTTAAATTATATGGTGTCATACACCATACTACAAGTTTTAGTCATACTAAGACCTTTAATGTAGTCATATAAGAATTATCCAAGTCTTTAGTGGAAGCATAGCTCCTACTAAGGATATAGGAACTCAACCATTCCTTCTAGGTGGTTGATATAATTCTTTATCAAAACTACATAGAGCGTTATAGTTACATAAGATGTTGAATTTGGATTGTCTTGTTGTTAAACTATATGTTGTGACTCATTTTGAAACTACTCCCCTTTTGTTTCATCAACTTGTCCATATGCTTAGTTATTTAGCTTGTTCTCATAAAAGAGAATTATGGACAACTCCCAACATATAACCATTTTATGCTAGGTTGACGAAACCAACATTCAAAGACTATTCTTTAGAATGTCACACAACATAGAATTTTAACGTTTGAAGAGCTTGAGTCTTTTTACAATTAAAATTACAAACTCTTAATAATAGTCAAGTACTATTATTCTTTTGACAACTATAAACCAATCACATTCAAGTTTATATCCATTTTCACACCTCCCACTATTTCTCATGACTTTAATGAGAAATGATTTCATACATTCAAAATGTATAAAAGTGGAGTATATTGGTAGAAGACATTGTGTAATAGCTTTAAAACATTTCAAGCTTATTTGTTTCAATCTTCACTAAGTTGATGTCTTGTTATTAAGTGACTAAAGTCTTTAAACATTTTATAGATTTAGACACTTCTTTCTTGGTTTAATCATTAACACAATTGACATTTTAAAACAATTAGAGAATGGCCAATTAGTTGTTCAAAACTACCAATTGAATCAAGAGTGATCTTGATTATTGTGTTCTAAGTGATAACCATATAAGAAACGTTTTTCTTATTACTTATATCATTATAATGTGATCTTCCTTTTCTTCAAGAAAGGATTCTCTAGACTTTTGTCAATTCATATAGAACTCATAGGTAGACAAATGGAACCAAATCTAAAGATTCATTGTATCCTTTTATGTCCTACATGTGAGATCTATCCATAATTGATAAATCTAAAGTTTGGTTATCACATTACAATAAGCGATATAAATCTTGTATCTCAACTAGGATACAACAAGACTTTATTCAATTCATAACACTACTTTTAAGGAAATAATATATTAGAAGGCATTCATCACATTACATTAATATGATATTTCAAACATTCATAATGTTTAATACAAAAAGTGTTAGCTCTATACATTTAGAGACTAATATAAATGCCTTTATACATTTAGGCACTATTAGTGGTCTTCCATCATATGAAGCCACATAATAAGTTCTTAACAAAATAAGAAAGTTTAAAGACAATCTTTAAATGCCTAACAAACTTGCTAAGTAGTAAGCAAAAAAATCATAGTGGCCGAACACTTCTCCACTTCTTCCTTGCTTGTCCTTCTTCTACTTGGCTTCTCCACCTATATACAATTATACAAGTGATTAGCACTTTATATCAAATATAAATATTTAGAAGATCTAACAATTAGAATTGAAGATAAGAACATAAACCATACCTTGTGGCTTGTCCTTAAGAGTTGCAAGGTATAACCTGCAATTCCTCTTCCAATGCCCCTCCTTTCCACAGTGGTGGCAAGTCCCCTTGGGCTCTTTTGCCTTCCTTTTCCTCACTCCTACTTTCAGCTTAGGAGTGAGGGACTTCTTCTCCTTCCCTTTGCCTTTGCCTTGCGGCTTGGCCTTGGAAGAGGATGGCTTGTTGTAGGCTACTGCAGCAGTCCCTACAACGTTCTCTTTATTCATAGTCTTCTCGGCAGTTACTAACATGTTTAGTAACTCAGAGAGAGTACTATCCATCTTATTCATATTGTAGTTCATTACAAACTGCGAAAATGAATCAGAAAGAGAAGCCAATATGAAGTCCTGGGCCAATTCCCCGTCAAGTGGAGTACCTAGTGTTGGAAATGTGCCCTAAAGCCATTCATATGATGATACTTTACGGATATTTCACATGTTAAACTAATCTAGTTTACATATAAAAGGCAAACATTATTGTTTGAGGCGTCTCATATAAATGTTATATGCTTAAACAATAAAGTCCAAGGAATATGTGATTGGAAGAATGCAATCTAATGTAGTTAGATTAATGAGACCATTCTTTCGTAGACACATCCTAAACGTTCCTGATCATAGGATTGCCAATTGGGCATTGACAGTCCGATAAGATCAGTACGTGCTATGTTTTCTCTCAGGGAGAGTGACTAGTCTCGAGTCATTGGTGTGTGTGACATCAAGACAAGTACGTAGGTGCTCAATAGAGAATGAGTTCACTGAACACGATCAACGAGGAGTTCTCATACTCATGTCACATGAGAACTCATGTTTGGGATAATGCAAATTAGTCCTTTGACCTGAGGCATCACAGTTGTTGTCTTGTGGTTAAGTCCTTGATCTTTGATTATGCCAAAGTCACCCCATCGGGGTGTCCACGACATCATTGGGGTTAAGCCACTTAGTCATGGAGACAAGTGAATGCGCAACAAGGGATCTCTAACCTTCAATTGGCTTGAGGGAGAATACTCTATGATATGATTAAAATATCTGGCCAGAGTATGAATGAGATTGGGGAATGCGTTCCAAATCACATTCAAGGTAATCATAAAATGCAAATGAATCACATTGGATAGTAGACATGAATAAATAAACTATCAAACCAAACAATGTGGTCAAGAGTATTAGATTAGAGAAAGACCGTATTGCATTTGTAATCCTAAACTGAATAGGTTCTCTACCTCTTCTGATTAGCTTGGGTAGCCATGATATGCTGCTAGGGGTCACTCATGGTTTGTGGTAGCCATATAGTGTTTTATTGATGAAAATTCAAATTTTATACAAAGTTTTGTAAGTGGGTTATGTTAGGTGAGGTAAAGATGAAATAAAATTTTGTAAGAAATGATTTATGTCATTCTTTAAAACAAAGTTTGTCTCCCATTAAAATTACTTAATCATTAACCATCACCCACTAAAATTAAATCAAAACTTTATGTAAAAACATAAAACTTTTTGAATCAAAACTTCAAAACTTTTTGTTCTTGGCAAGAACTCCAAGAACATTGAAGAACACTTATGAAAACTCAAAATACATGGCACCAAATTTTAGTTCCAATATTCATGCTTAAATGAAATACATCTACAACATTTGAGATGCTAAATTTTCTAGCAAAATTTATATTCAAAGCAAGAACAAAGCTTGTAACATTTACAACATTTAAATCATAAAACATGAAAATCACAAAACCCAAAAGGATCCACCATACACTAGACCTAGGCTCTGATACCACTTGAAGGAAAATTTTGTCCTAGCTAAGAACATGTATGAACATTTGAATACATATGCTAACAATTAACTCTTTAAAGTAGGCATGCATCCAAAAAACAATTCATGAAACCCATGACTTTCAAAGCCTAGTATATGGTGAACCAAAAGACTCTTTAACAACATTAAAGATAATTAAGAATTTAGAGATTCTTTACCCTTGAAGCTCATCCTTGATTACACAAGGGATTCACCCAAGTGGAGGGCCTTCAAGTCACCTCCTTGCTCCTTGGATCTTCCTTGTGATTTTCCTCCTTTTAGTGCTCCTTTGCTTCTTTGAGGATTTGAGGATTAGTTCTCCAAAACACCAAAAGTTTGATGTCTCTATGTCTCTTCACCAAGGATGTAATTTGTGAGGATGAAAATGGATCACTTAGGGAAGTAAATTTGCTAGATAACTATCCCCAAGTAGCTTAGAAAACCCTAATTGAAAACAAAGCTATAAAGATGAATTTATACTTCATTTCTTAGGTGAGTGGCAAACTTGCAATTAAGCAAACTTGCATACCCTCACCCTAAATGGTTGGCCTATATGGTTATTGGGCTTATTGCCCATTTTGTTTTAGTTGTCATACAACTTAAACATAATGGGCCTTGTGGACCAAAACACTTTTGGGCCCCGAAGCCCTAAAACCAACTTAAAAGCCCAATACGAACATTTCGTATAATTAATTAACTAATTAATTAATCTTGACCATTCTTCAATTAAACCATTTAATTGCTTATCCATTTCATTTAATTGCTTCACATATATCCTTATTTGGTGTGCGATCCATTAGGTTCCAATTAGCGAGGCAGTGGGCGATGTTACTCTTAACTATCGATTGTGAATTGAAACCACATTTCAATTCTCCCTTTTTGATGATTAGTGTTTGCTAATCAATAGGGCTTCCACAAACCATGAGTGACACCTAGCAGTATGTCATGGTTACCCAAGCTAAGTAGAATTGGTTGGAGAACCTATCCAGTTACAATTACAATGCAATACGGTCCTTCTCTAATACAATACTCTTAACCACATTGTTTTAAGTGATAGTTTGTTTCATGTCTACTATCCAATGTGATACTTTCTTATATGATTCCCTTGAATATGATTTGGAACATCTTCCTTAGTCATATTCATTTGCTTTGGCCAATGATGCGAAAATAAGTTAACGCACAAATTAAACCCTCTTTTTGACAATTGTAGTATAGATGTAAGTAGGGTATCGTTCTAGGCCGGGGATTAGGAGGGATTGCTAATCAAAGTAAAATTTAAATTAAAAACGTAAAAAAAAAATTCAAAACACTAAACTAAAATTAAAACACTTAACTAGAATCACTCAAAATAAAACTAACAAATAAACTAAAACAAATTACAAGACTCAAAATAATTCAAGACTCAAGAAAACACAAACTAAATTTATTTCTAACAAATCTAACACTTTAAAATAAATGGGGGATTGATTTTTAACGAAATTGAATTTAAAACAGAAACTTAAAAACAAACTTCAAAGAAAATATATTTTGATGAAATAAAATGATGAGACACTAGTTAGAGGGGTCCTTATCCACACATGAACAAATGCATATAATTTGATTCCCAGTTATGACTTCAACAAACGAATAAATGACAATACTCCAAGTTAATTAGGTCCGCTTAAATTAACCTTCAGATTTCCCTAGATTCATTGAATTGGACGGGATACGCATCACAACCAAATTATTCTTATCAAGTTCCCTAACTATGGAATACGCATGATAGAGAGACATATCAAAGATCATTAAGTTCAATGGAAATCATAAGCATTGACTAGGCATTCATAACTATGGAATACGCATGTTAATCCAACCTAGGGTTTACTAAACACAATCGTGACTAGCGATTTTTACTACTCATGGATATAAGTTCATAACGATTAGGTGAAATTCCCTTATATCATAGCATCAATTCTAAGCATGCAAATTAAGTGTCGACCCTTAACCCACATACATAAACAAGTTATTAATCAACACAGAAAAATAAACCACATCCAACGATCAAGAATTCATAACTGGAGTAAATCAAATTATAATAAACAAATATTCATGGTTTCAAATTTCCCTCTAACTAAACAGAAATTAATTACACATTATTCATAAATTAAACCATAAAATAAAACATAAGTTTGGAACGAATTAACCGAGAGAGGAATTTCTTCCTCTGTCCCCGTGCTGCTCCTTCCTCGCGTCTGCTCCCTGCTCCCCCACGTCTCCTTTGCGTCAGTCAGCGCATGGCTCTCGTCCAGCTGCCAAAAGGCAGCTCTCCTTCTCTGACCTGCCCTCATGCGCTGGTTTCTGTCTGTCCCTCGCAGCTGCCTTCCTCGTACGCTGACTTCCTGTTTCACAGCTCCCCGAGGAGCTCCATCAGGAGCTCTCCCGTTGGCTTCCCGCAGCCTGCTGCTCCCTTTCTTTAGCTGCCTAAAGGCAGCGACCTCCCTCCGAGCTGACTGATCAGCTCCTTCCTTCGCGTCAACTGGCTTACGCTGCAAAGGCAGCAACTTGTCGTCACCGTGTCCTCTTTTCTCCTCGCGCGGACCTCCCTCTTTAGCTACGCCAGGCAGCTTTCTTTCCTAATTCCTTCCCCTGTATTATTTCTGTTACTCTCCTCGCGTCAACTGCCAAAGGGCAGCGTCTCTTTTCTATTTCCCCCGAGGCCCCCTTCTCCTGCGCGCCAGGCCCTCTAATTTATTTCTTTCTTTTCAATTACCAGCTGCACCAAGCAGCTATCATGCTCCCCCACTGACCTTCCTTTTGTTTATTTATTCTATCTCTTTCTTTGCTCCGCACCATCCCCACTCAATTCTCCACTTTTCCTTATTCTACAAAACAAACAATTATTATTATTATTATTATTATATATATATATATATATATTTTATTTAATTTAAAAGCTAAACAGTTTTGGCACGAATTCATTACATAAAATCACACTTATGTTATTTTTATTTTATTAGCTAGATAAATTCGATAAAACATAAAAACAAAGTAAATAACTCAAAAATATAAGAAACTAACTAAGAAAAGACGAGAGAATTTGATGTAAAATATGTATAAATATGAGCTTATCAAATACCCCCACACTTAGCTTTTGCTAGTCCTCGAGCAAAACAACGAAAACAGAAAAAGTAATAACATGAAAATTATTAGTTTCCCCCTATTTGACCCTCATAGAATTTCATTCGAGAACACAAAACATCAAGAACCATAGCTAACACCAACAAGCAATTTAAGTTCATTTTCTTTATTCAAATATTAGCAGCAATCTTTGAAACATCCTTGAAGTGTAGTGTGTGAGATAGCCATGCTAATGCAATTTCAAAAATTTTTTATTTTTTTTTTTAAATCACCATATGCAAACTAGCGACCTTCTCACGGGATTTACACTCAATCGCACATGTGTTTAGTTTTAATGTGTTTCGCTCAAAGAAACGAATGTGAAAGTTCTACCATAAGCTTGCATAAAGATCACTTCTCCACAGTCATAATTGCAAAACTTAAATCAAGAGGACTTTTATTGGATGTAATGAGGCTTAGGGATAGGGTTATTGAAACGAAAGAATAGGAAAACACAAGTTCCAAGCTACAATGCAAGCAATTATTTTCTTTAGATTTATAAGAACTCAAGCTCTCCAACGATTCTTCAGACATCTCTAACCACACCCATAAACTGAAACTTTAAAAACTTTTTATTTTCTTTGTATACAATCTTTCTTTTTCTTTTCTTTTTCTTTTCTTTTTTTTTTTTTTTTTTTTTTTTTTTCTTTTCAAACATAAACAAATATGAAAAACCCCCACACTTATTCTTTTGCCAAACACCCTCCAAAGTACTTCACAAACATTTCTCATAAGACAATCTCGCATTGCTCGCTTGGAAAGGGTAAGGAAAAATATTTATTTCAGGCATAAGGGTAGACATATCTGGTGATAAGAAATAAAAGGCTCACAAATACGGCTCAAATTGGCAATCTAATGATATCATTTTTCTTTGGGAAACAAGGTTATTTGGGCCATGGTGGTAAACCTAATGCCTCTATCATTTTCAAGTTCATGCAATTAAAGACAAATATTTCGAAAGATCGTTATGCAAGTTCTAGAGATGTATCTCACATAAGTTCATCACACATGAAAGAATAGGAGTGTATGAAAAATGCACACACTTTCAATAGGCTCAAAAACTCACATAGGATGTATATGGTCACTAAATTCACATATGGAGCTTTAAATCATGCTTTAGTTTCACATCAACAAGGCTATGTGCATTTGGTTTTTCAAAGATGATCAAATATGTACAAACTAACACGAGAATTAGAAATTTCACAGAGCACGTGTTAACTAAGTTCTTGATGATCATGGTTCAAATTTTATTCAATTATATCGTTGGGTCGGGGAAACTAACAAAAAACTAATTCAAAACAATAAGGAAAACAATGAAATATTTTTGGATTTTTTTTTTTTTTTATTTTTTTAAAAACAACAACTTAATTAAGAAAACACAAAGCAATAACATGGAAACAAATGAAACCAGTTCAAAGTCGAAGGTACAAAATTTTTTAATTTGGTCATTTTTATACTCTATACCCCCACACTTAAACTAGACATTGTCCCCAATGTCAGAAAATATAATAAAATGCAAATAAAAATAAAATAAATAAATATAAAGAAACAAAATAAAGCAATAGGACTGAAAACTTCCCTAATTTGCAGAAAATCAAGCGATGACCCCCCAAGCTAAAATTTTGCAATCAACTTCAAGGGAGGAAATAACCAAAAGTTCCTGCAAAGAAAAGAAATAAGTCAGTTAAGCACGCAAGAAAATATAAAAAACAAATAAACGAAAAATTGAAAATGAAAATAAAAGATAATAATAAAACTAAAAGTGATCATTGGTCCTGTTTGGTGACTTTCCACAGCTTTGAACTTGAACTGGCCTCGGAACTTCTTAGCAAGGAAAATGAGACCTGATTGGTGGTGTTGTTGAGGCTTCTCGAGCTCTTGGTTTCAACTCAGACTCCTTCTGCCGGGTTGATTGAGTCTGCAGGCTACATTCTTCTCTTTTTGTTCTTCTGCATGGCAGGTAGGCACGAGGAATAGGTGGTGGTCTGCTTCTTTGTTCAATCTGTCCAAGTGCCGACCGATTTCCTTTCTTTCACCTTGACCCGTAGCCAAGAGCAAGGGTAAAGGAAAAGCATGCCATGAGAAATCTTTGCCTCTGACTCTGATGATATGGGATACTTTTGCTTTTGAAGAAGTATCGTTCCACAGGTGTATGCTTGAACTGGGCTGGGGAACTTCTTAGCAAGGAAAATGAGACTTGATCTTGAAGATGAAGCAGCACCTTGTCTCCACATGCTTCAAGTAACATTTTCACTTGCCTTGGCTGTTCTCCAGGCAGATGTGGCGACTTCTTCGGAAGTACATCAGTGGTTGAAGAAGAGCACTCGAGAGCAATGCTAGGTAAGCAATCAGGAAGGATTTCCAGGCAGTCGGTTCTTAGATTGGAAGATTGACACCGAGTGCTGGCTGATTGCCCGCTTTCTCCTTGCCACAAAGACAAGGACAAGGACAGGAAGAAAGCGTGATATGAGATACTCTTGCTTTCAACCTTCATGATATGAAATACTCTAGCTCTAGATGTCTTATTTGTAAAGGTATCCCAGGGAATGAGAAACACAGAGAAACTCGAGAGGGTTTGATGGAAAGGCATTTTCGGAGATGAAAAATTTCGGAGATGAAGAAGTGTTGAGAGAGTTTTCCTTTGCTGTTGAAGGCGAAGGTAGACATTTATAGGACTTTTCTTCACAACCGAAACTGTTCTTTTACCCCTGTCGGCAGCCGGTGGATGGATGAACAGTACAGGTCACGCGCTTTCTGAAAAAACAGCCCGTAATTTGCGCAAAGCTGACAGCGCGTGACGAGTGACGACAAATCTGGAAAAGTAGCTCGCCTCGTGATTCCTGACCGCTCCGACTTTTGAGAAAGACGCCCGACTTTTGAGAGAGCGGCGTCCGACTTTTGAGAAAGGAACCGACTTTTGAGACGGAGTCCGACTTTTGAGAACGGCGACGCCGCTTTTGAGAAAAGAATCCGGCTTTTGAGAAAGGAGCCCGGCTCTTCGATTTGCGAGAGGGCGCCTCTTCGATTGCTGAGGGATGCCTCAACGATTTCTCTTCTTATAAGAACGCTCATTTTTGTTCCACAACACACTTAAACTCCCTCCTGTAAAACTCCCTCCTGTAAACACTCCCTCTTGCACTTCTTTTAATCTTGATCATTCCGACTCTTCATTCTCAACACCTTCAGAAAATGTCTTGCCCTTCTGACCGTCGCCTTAACTTGAATGTTGGGGAAGATAGTGATATATCTTCTCCAACCAACATTTGGCAGCCGTCCTTCATATCCCCGAATGGTCCTCTTACAGTTGGGGATTCCATGATGATGAATGAAACAACCGCATCGGTGGTGGCCAGAAATCTGCTCACTCCTAGAGACACTAGGATACTTTCTAGGCGGTCCGACGAACTAGCTGTCCAGGACTCTATGGCCTACAGCGTCCGATGCGCAGGTTCAGTATCAAACATGGGCCAGCGCCTTCTTGCACGAACCCGTCAGGTGGAATCGTTGATGGCTGAAGTGGCTAGTCTTCGGCAGGAGGTCAGAGTGCTTAGGCATGAGAACAGGGATTTGCACATGCTTGCAACCAATTACTCAACCAGCATGAAGAGGAAGCTGGATCAGATGCAGGAGTCCGAAGTGCGGATTCAGAGTGATCATCAACGGTTTATGGCGTTACTCCCGAGGTTTGTGTTGCCTTCGTCCTCGGGAGCAGCACCAAGTATTGAGGCTCCGAATGATCCAGCTCTGGCGCTTCGTCTTTCAGGGGCTCCGTCGACCTCCGAGGCACCACCTACCAATGACCAATGAAAGCTCTTAGTTTAAAAGTTATTGTAAAATATTTATGCATTTAAGTTTTTTTTTTTTTTTTTTTTTTTTTTTTTTTTTATATATATATATATGTAAATATTTTTGTGTTTTATTTATATGAATGTTTATGTTTTTTTTTTTTTTTATTTTTTTTTTTTTTTTGTTTTTATTTTTTTTTTGTTTTTATTTTTTTTTTGTTTTTTTTTTGTTTTATTAATTTTTTTTTGTTTTTTTTGTTTTTTTTTTTCAAAGAAATAAAACTAAATCAAAAATCAAAAGTAAAAGACAAAACACAAAAATAAACACAAACAAAAACATAAAACACAAACAAAGGATTAGCAAATTTTCTAATCCCCGGCAACGGCGCCAAAAATTTGATGCGAAAATAAGTTAACGCACAAATTAAACCCTCTTTTTGACAATTGTAGTATAGATGTAAGTAGGGTATCGTTCTAGGCCGGGGATTAGGAGGGATTGCTAATCAAAGTAAAATTTAAATTAAAAACGTAAAAACAAAATTCAAAACACTAAACTAAAATTAAAACACTTAACTAGAATCACTCAAAATAAAACTAACAAATAAACTAAAACAAATTACAAGACTCAAAATAATTCAAGACTCAAGAAAACACAAACTAAATTTATTTCTAACAAATCTAACACTTTAAAATAAATGGGGGATTGATTTTTAACGAAATTGAATTTAAAACAGAAACTTAAAAACAAACTTCAAAGAAAATATATTTTGATGAAATAAAATGATGAGACACTAGTTAGAGGGGTCCTTATCCACACATGAACAAATGCATATAATTTGATTCCCAGTTATGACTTCAACAAACGAATAAATGACAATACTCCAAGTTAATTAGGTCCGCTTAAATTAACCTTCAGATTTCCCTAGATTCATTGAATTGGACGGGATACGCATCACAACCAAATTATTCTTATCAAGTTCCCTAACTATGGAATACGCATGATAGAGAGACATATCAAAGATCATTAAGTTCAATGGAAATCATAAGCATTGACTAGGCATTCATAACTATGGAATACGCATGTTAATCCAACCTAGGGTTTACTAAACACAATCGTGACTAGCGATTTTTACTACTCATGGATATAAGTTCATAACGATTAGGTGAAATTCCCTTATATCCTAGCATCAAGTCTAAGCATGCAAATTAAGTGTCGACCCTTAACCCACATACATAAACAAGTTATTAATCAACACAGAAAAATAAACCACATCCAACGATCAAGAATTCATAACTGGAGTAAATCAAATTATAATAAACAAATATTCATGGTTTCAAATTTCCCTCTAACTAAACAGAAATTAATTACACATTATTCATAAATTAAACCATAAAATAAAACATAAGTTTGGAACGAATTAACCGAGAGAGGAATTTCTTCCTCTGTCCCCGTGCTGCTCCTTCCTCGCGTCTGCTCCCTGCTCCCCCACGTCTCCTTTGCGTCAGTCAGCGCATGGCTCTCGTCCAGCTGCCAAAAGGCAGCTCTCCTTCTCTGACCTGCCCTCCTGCGCTGGTTTCTGTCTGTCCCTCGCAGCTGCCTTCCTCGTACGCTGACTTCCTGTTTCACAGCTCCCCGAGGAGCTCCATCAGAAGCTCTCCCGTTGGCTTCCCGCAGCCTGCTGCTCCCTTTCTTTAGCTGCCTAAAGGCAGCGACCTCCCTCCGAGCTGACTGATCAGCTCCTTCCTTCGCGTCAACTGGCTTACGCTGCAAAGGCAGCAACTTGTCGTCACCGTGTCCTCTTTTCTCCTCGCGCGGACCTCCCTCTTTAGCTGCGCCAGGCAGCTTTCTTTCCTAATTCCTTCCCCTGTATTATTTCTGTTACTCTCCTCGCGTCAACTGCCAAAGGGCAGCGTCTCTTTTCTATTTCCCCCGAGGCCCCCTTCTCCTGCGCGCCAGGCCCTCTAATTTATTTCTTTCTTTTCAATTACCAGCTGCACCAAGCAGCTATCATGCTCCCCCACTGACCTTCCTTTTGTTTATTTATTCTATCTCTTTCTTTGCTCCGCACCATCCCCACTCAATTCTCCACTTTTCCTTATTCTACAAAACAAACAATTATTATTATTATTATTATATATATATATATATATATTTTATTTAATTTAAAAGCTAAACAGTTTTGGCACGAATTCATTACATAAAATCACACTTATGTTATTTTTATTTTATTAGCTAGATAAATTCGATAAAACATAAAAACAAAGTAAATAACTCAAAAATATAAGAAACTAACTAAGAAAAGACGAGAGAATTTGATGTAAAATATGTATAAATATGAGCTTATCAGCCAAAGACTTTAGAATCATATTTTAGAGTATACTCCTTCCACCATGGAAGGTTAGAGATCCCTTGTTGTGCATTCATATGCCTACATGACTAGATCACATGACCCCAACAATGCCGTGGACAATCCGAGGGAATGCCTTTGTCATGATCAAAGATCAAGGACCTAACCATTAGACATCTATGATGCCTCAGGTCTAAGGACTACTTTGCATATTGTAACCTTAGAGTTCGTACATGACATGTATGTTTGAACTCTCATTAATCGCAGTTCAGTGTACTCGATTACTCTTTCGAGCACCTATGTGTTTGTCTTAGTGTCCAACACCAAATGACTTGAGACTAGTTCATACTCACGTTTGAGTCAACATAACACATACTAACCTTAGCGGATTGTCAATGCCCAATTGGCAATCCTATGGCTAGGAACGTTTTAGGAATGAACATAAGAGAAAGGTCTCCTTAATCTGACTCATTAGATCACTTATCTCTTATGTCAAATACATCCCTTGGATTCTCTTATTGATTAAACACATGATTCAATAAATAGTGATTAACAATAAGTATTGCCCTTCCGTTAAACATATAAAAGTTTAACATATTAAGTATTCCAAAAAGCTATTACATCAAATGAGTGGCTTTGTGGGCATACTTCCAACAATCTCCCACTTGCACTCAAAGCCATCCTCCCATGTATCTAATACCCATCTTATCCATATGACGATCAAGCTGGATTTGAGTCATTAGCTTTGTCAGTGGATCTGCTACGTTATCGGCTGAAGCAACTTTGAGGATGTTGACTTTCCCCTCGGCAGCATATCATCTTATGATATTAAAGCGCCTATCAAAATGCTTGTTCTTTTGATGAGCCCTGGGTTCCTTGGCTTGAGCTATCGCCCCACTATTATCACAGTACAAAGTTACTGGTGATGTGATGGTTGGAACCACTCCAAGTTCAGTAATGAACTTTTTCATCCAGAACGCTTCTTTGCCGGCTTCAGCTGTAGCGACATATTCAGCCTCTGTCGTGGAATCAGCAATTACACTTTGTTTCTTGCTTTTCCAACTGACAGCCCCACCATTCAGAGTGAATACATATCCGGAGTTGGAACTTCTATCATCGACGTCAGATTGGAAATCTGCGTCTGTATAAGCTTCCACTCGCAACTCTGATGCTCCTCCATAAACGAGGAACATGTCCTTAGTTCTTCTTAAGTACTTAAGGACCATCTTGACAGCTGCCCAGTGTTCTGATCCTGGGGTAGATTGATATCGACTAGTAATGCTCACAGCATACGCGATATCAGGCCTTGTGCATATCATGGCATACATGAGACTCCCTATGGCGGAAGCATAAGGAATTTCATTCATTAGCCGTATCTCTTCAGGAGTCTTAGGTCCCATGGACTTAGAAAGGTGAATTCCATGTCTAACAGGAAGAAAACCTTTCTTAGATTGTTCCATCTGGAACCTACTTAGCACCTTATCAATGTACATTGATTGGGATAATCCAATTAATTTTCTGGATCTATCACGATAGAGTTTTATCCCAAGTACATAAGATGCATCTCCTAAATCTTTCATGTGGAAGGTTTTAGACAACCACACTTTTACAGAAGAAAGTACTGCAGTGTCATTCCCGAATAGTAATATGTCATCTACATATAACACTAGGAATACTACTGCATCCCCAACGACTTTTTGATAAACATAATTGTCGTCTTCGTTTTGAGTAAAACCAAACGTTTTGATTTCAGTATCGAAACGAATGTTCCAGCTCCTGGAGGCTTGCTTAAGTCCATAAATGGACCTTTGAAGCTTGCATGCCTTAGTCTCTTCAGACTCGGACACGAAACCTTCGGGTTGAGTCATATAGAGCTCTTCCTGTAGGTAGCCATTCAGAAAGGCCGTCTTCACGTCCATTTGCCATCTCTTTGAATCAATGTCGGACATTGCTTCAGTGTAGTCCCTAGGGTCCTCCTTTGTTTCATTGTCACCTAAAAGGTACAATTCATCAAAGTCATTATTTAAGCCAAACCTCATAGGTGGCTTACTAACCCGTTCAGATCTACGTGGAGTTAGGGGTTCAGGAACAGGGTTGTCAATATGTCGAGTGCTTGTTTGTGGTTCATTATTAATCTCATTAATTTCCATCTGTTTGCTTATAGTTCCTTTGAGAACAAATTCGTCCTCTAGAAACTTAGCAGTTCTGGCGACAAAGACTTTCTGGTCGTCAGGATGGTAGAACTCATATCCCATAGTTTCTTTAGGATATCCCACAAAATAGCATCTTACTGATCTCGCTTCAAGCTTAGTAGCCTCAAGCTTCTTGACATATGCTTCACAACCCCAAATCTTAATATGATTAAGACTTGGCTTTCTTCCATGCCATATCTCATAGGGCGTTTGTGAAACTGATTTGGAAGGTACTCTATTAAGCAAGTAAGCTGCTGTATATAGAGCGTATCCCCAGAATGTTACTGGTAGATCAGCGGAACTCATCATAGAACGAACCATGTTCATCAAGGTTCGATTTCTCCTTTCAAAAACTCCATTAAGTTGTGGAGTTCCCGGTGGAGTCCACTGTGATATTATTCCACACTCTTTGAGATAATCTAGGAACTCATTACTCAGATATTCACCCCCTCGATCCGATCTTAGGATTTTTATCTGTTTCCCAGTTTGCTTCTCAACTTCATTCTTGAATTCTTTGAACCTTTCAAAGGATTCTGACTTGTACTTCATAAGATATACATAGCCAAACCGAGAGTGATCGTCGGTGAATGTGATATAGTATGAGAAGCCTTCTCTCGACGTAGTAGACATAGGTCAACATACGTCAGTGTGGATTAACCCTAGAATTTCAGTGGCACGCTCTCATTTTCCAGTAAATGGAGATTTGGTCATCTTCCCTTTCAAGCAACATTCACAAGTACCCATCCGGTCATTACCTAATGGGCGGAAATATCCGTCTTTCGACATCTTGCGAATCTTATCAAGGTTCACATGTCCAAGTTTAAGATGCCACATCTTTTCTTGGTTAACTTCTTCTCTAGCCCTTTTGGGTTTTGAGGTATTCCCGCTTTCAATACAGTGCATCCCACTATTCGTTTCTAGGTGAAAAAGTCCATCTATCATATTACCATGAGAGATAATACGACCGTTCAAGTATAAAGTGCAACTCATTTTGTCAAACAACACAGAGTGCCCATCTCGTAAAAGCTTAGAGATGGAAATCAAATTCTTTATACATGAAGGAAAATATAAACAATTTTTAAGTTCCAGGACTTCCCCAAAGGGTAGGTTAAGCATATAGGTGCCTATTGCTTTTGCAGAGATTTTAGTGCCGTTCCCAACTCGCACAACCATCTCCTCATTGCGCAGTGATCTGCTCCCTGTTAGTCCCTGCAACGTATTACAGATATGTTGACTAGCACCTGAATCAAATATCCAGGAATTGGAGCTCACTGTAAAATCACTCTCTATGACAGAAATAGTCTCTTCAAAAGTTCTTGTCATAAGGCTCACAATGCGCACCCTGTATTTCTTCTTCCAACGTTCATCCTTTCCACAATGAAAGCATGTTCCTTTGGATTTCTTTGCCTTCTTCTTACGCAACCTTTTCCTTATCATTGCATTCTCACTCCCACTGTCCTTTTTGAAACCTTTTTCAAATTTACAGCACATGTCAATCATCTATTTCAAAGAATGATCGAATCTATTCACTTTATAGTTTACGATAAACTTAGTGAAATCATCCGAGAGAGATGCAAGGAAAAAGTCTTGGGCCATTTTCCCATCGATGGAAGTTCCTAAACTTTGAAGATCTTGAAAGATCATTTCCATCTTTTGTCCATGTTTATGGACCGATGTCCCCTTTGCCATTTTGGCATTCATTAGACTACAAATATTTGAGAATCGTACATTACTAGTCTCAATGTCATGCATCTTATGCAAACTTTCAACCATGGCACAAGAAGTGTCCATGTGCTTATGTAGCTTCATAAGCTCCTCACTAAGTGAAGTGAGGATTAAGCATTTGGCTTGTAAGTCATCCTCATAGTGTCTAACATAATTTTGACACTCCTCCTTTGAAGCTAGTTTCGTAGGAGGTACATGAGGAGGGGATTGCTTAAGTACATACAATATGTCTTTCACCTTTGAGACATTCTCAATGTGGCGATACCAAGCAAGGAAACGTTGGCCCTTTAGGCCCTTTTTGTCAAGTATAATGGTGGGTATAATTTTAGGCATGTCGTTCACTACATAACATAACAGAAATCGAATTAGCATTGTTGTTTAAAACTATTTTGATTGGGTCTTTTAATCAAATAGTATCACCCACCATTTTTGGCAAATTCCACATCCCTCAATAGAATTCGAGAGTTATATTGAACTCTTAGTGGGTTATGGGAGACTCACCATTACCAAGCCCACCTCACGATGATACGATGTTGGCTAGCAAAAATAATGATGAGAGAATAACGCATTATTCATTTACAACCTTTTGTAATTACCCATCTCGTTTGGCCTCTAGAGAATGTTGCCTCACGATGATACGATGTTGGCACCATTGCACTTAGTTTAAGTTATTCCCACCATGCTTAGTTCGTGAAGGGGTTCAAGAATAGCCTCACGATGATACGATGTTGGCTATCCTCGTTGCCTACACTCACCTCATCATATGTATATGGATTCCTCCTGGATATAAGCACATGCTTTGTACTCCCCCATGATAGGGTGAAGCCGGTGCATGAGTCACAAACGCTTGGAACCCACCACGGTGGAAGGCCTACGAAGAGATATTCTAAACATCTCTCGCTTATCAACTTAAATATTCATTTGTTGAGGGAATAGCGTTGGGCTACATCAAAACATTTTAATCACATTAAAAGAACTTGGGCCTATCACAACCATTGGTCCAAGTTTATATGAATTAGTAGTATATAATACTCCCACTGTTTCGTTGAAACAAGCGAGACTATATGGAACTACTAACGAATGCTTTGCATCCTCATATGGACTATATAGTCATATTAGGTTTTAGGATGATTATGAACCGTTTGATTTGATCCAACACGAGCCTTGTGTTGGACCTTGGGCCTAAGGTATGTAGTTGTTGATTTTAGTTACGCGTTTAATCCAATTAAACCGTTATTTCCTATTGGGCGTTGGACCCAACTATTCCATTTTGCATACATTTAAACAAAAGGAATACATGAAATAATAATAAGGGCTTATGCCCTTTTACAACACAAATGATGGACTTATGTCCATTTACAACAAATTGAATTAATCAAATTACATTCAAATCTACACTACCAATCCCAAACATTCATAATGTAAAGCGGCCAATCACATAGCTCAATTATCGAGGCATTTGGTTCATAATCACCCTTCTCTTAATCAAACACATTTAACTAAGAAAACAACTTTAAACAATTGGTTTTCGGATCCATAGAATTGATTTAAATGGAACTAAATAAAATGAAAATCCAATTCTCATTTAAAGAGACAAACCATTTTGTTCTCATCTAATTTGGGCCAAAAACATGACCACAACTTTTGGGCCATTTTCTAAAAACAAAAACTTTTGGGGTCACTTTGTAAAAACACAAGAGTCCACAACTTCATGTAATTACAACTTAGAACCCAAACATTTTTAATAATGTCAAAACATCATTAAAGGAGCAAAACAATTTGTCCTTTAAAGTTTTTGGACCTTAACGTAAAAACGTAAACTTTTGGGCCAAAATGCAAATACACAAAAGTATCAAAACTTTATGTAAGTGCACAAAACACCCAAAAATACCCTATTTTAAAAGGGTGGCCTGCCATATAGTGTTTTATTGATGAAAATTCAAATTTTATACAAAGTTTTGTAAGTGGGTTATGTTAGGTGAGGTAAAGATGAAATAAAATTTTGTAAGAAATGATTTATGTCATTCTTTAAAACAAAGTTTGTCTCCCATTAAAATTACTTAATCATTAACCATCACCCACTAAAATTAAATCAAAACTTTATGTAAAAACATAAAACTTTTTGAATCAAAACTTCAAAACTTTTTGTTCTTGGCAAGAACTCCAAGAACATTGAAGAACACTTATGAAAACTCAAAATACATGGCACCAAATTTTAGTTCCAATATTCATGCTTAAATGAAATACATCTACAACATTTGAGATGCTAAATTTTCTAGCAAAATTTATATTCAAAGCAAGAACAAAGCTTGTAACATTTACAACATTTAAATCATAAAACATGAAAATCACAAAACCCAAAAGGATCCACCATACACTAGACCTAGGCTCTGATACCACTTGAAGGAAAATTTTGTCCTAGCTAAGAACATGTATGAACATTTGAATACATATGCTAACAATTAACTCTTTAAAGTAGGCATGCATCCAAAAAACAATTCATGAAACCCATGACTTTCAAAGCCTAGTATATGGTGAACCAAAAGACTCTTTAACAACATTAAAGATAATTAAGAATTTAGAGATTCTTTACCCTTGAAGCTCATCCTTGATTACACAAGGGATTCACCCAAGTGGAGGGCCTTCAAGTCACCTCCTTGCTCCTTGGATCTTCCTTGTGATTTTCCTCCTTTTAGTGCTCCTTTGCTTCTTTGAGGATTTGAGGATTAGTTCTCCAAAACACCAAAAGTTTGATGTCTCTATGTCTCTTCACCAAGGATGTAATTTGTGAGGATGAAAATGGATCACTTAGGGAAGTAAATTTGCTAGATAACTATCCCCAAGTAGCTTAGAAAACCCTAATTGAAAACAAAGCTATAAAGATGAATTTATACTTCATTTCTTAGGTGAGTGGCAAACTTGCAATTAAGCAAACTTGCATACCCTCACCCTAAATGGTTGGCCTATATGGTTATTGGGCTTATTGCCCATTTTTTTTTAGTTGTCATACAACTTAAACATAATGGGCCTTGTGGACCAAAACACTTTTGGGCCCCGAAGCCCTAAAACCAACTTAAAAGCCCAATACGAACATTTCGTATAATTAATTAACTAATTAATTAATCTTGACCATTCTTCAATTAAACCATTTAATTGTTTATCCATTTCATTTAATTGCTTCACATATATCCTTATTTGGTGTGCGATCCATTAGGTTCCAATTAGCGAGGCAGTGGGCGATGTTACTCTTAACTATCGATTGTGAATTGAAACCACATTTCAATTCTCCCTTTTTGATGATTAGTGTTTGCTAATCAATAGGGCTTCCACAAACCATGAGTGACACCTAGCAGTATGTCATGGTTACCCAAGCTAAGTAGAATTGGTTGGAGAACCTATCCAGTTACAATTACAATGCAATACGGTCCTTCTCTAATACAATACTCTTAACCACATTGTTTTAAGTGATAGTTTGTTTCATGTCTACTATCCAATGTGATACTTTCTTATATGATTCCCTTGAATATGATTTGGAACATCTTCCTTAGTCATATTCATTTGCTTTGGCCAAAGACTTTAGAATCATATTTTAGAGTATACTCCTTCCACCATGGAAGGTTAGAGATCCCTTGTTGTGCATTCATATGCCTACATGACTAGATCACATGACCCCAACAATGCCGTGGACAATCCGAGGGAATGCCTTTGTCATGATCAAAGATCAAGGACCTAACCATTAGACATCTATGATGCCTCAGGTCTAAGGACTACTTTGCATATTGTAACCTTAGAGTTCGTACATGACATGTATGTTTGAACTCTCATTAATCGCAGTTCAGTGTACTCGATTACTCTTTCGAGCACCTATGTGTTTGTCTTAGTGTCCAACACCAAATGACTTGAGACTAGTTCATACTCACGTTTGAGTCAACATAACACATACTAACCTTAGCGGATTGTCAATGCCCAATTGGCAATCCTATGGCTAGGAACGTTTTAGGAATGAACATAAGAGAAAGGTCTCCTTAATCTAACTCATTAGATCACTTATCTCTTATGTCAAATACATCCCTTGGATTCTCTTATTGATTAAACACATGATTCAATAAATAGTGATTAACAATAAGTATTGCCCTTCCGTTAAACATATAAAAGTTTAACATATTAAGTATTCCAAAAAGCTATTACATCAAATGAGTGGCTTTGTGGGCATACTTCCAACATTAATTAATATGTTAAATAATCAAACGAATAAGTTCGTTAAAGACCTCGGGATAGTTTTGGACCTTAAGGCCCAATGGGCTTCGAACGTCAAAGCCCATTGACTTAAGTTGTATGACAACTTAATGAATAAAGATTCACAAAGGCCCAAAAGCCCATATCCATTTAGTGTTGAATTAGGGTTTTTGGTTCTTTAGGTCATTTAAAGAAGTGACTATATAAAGAACTTTATAGCCTAAAATTCATAAGTTGTTGATTTTAGAGAAAATTGGTGAGAACACAAAGCTTCCATTTCTCTCTAAGAGGCCAACCACCTTGGGGGATATTGTCTAGCAATTCTATTTCCTCAAGGTCACTCATTTCCTCTCCAATCCAACATTGGTGTAGAATCTTTAGAGGTTCTCAATTTTGGGAACTTGGAGAACCTATTCTTCTAACCAAATCCATGGAGCTAAGAAGCAAGGAATGAAGGCCCTATCTCTTGGGTGATTATCCTTTGCATATGCAAAGAGGAATCTACAAAGGTAAATATTTCTCAACTAACAAATTGTTGTTTTTAAGTTGAGTCAAGGTTCACCAATCTACTAGGCTTTGAATTTCATGGTAGATGTTTTGTTTTTGAATGCATGAAAGCATGATTCCGCCTTTAATTGTTAATT
Organism: Malus fusca; assembly: GCA_035220775.1. Lineage (NCBI taxonomy): Eukaryota > Viridiplantae > Streptophyta > Magnoliopsida > Rosales > Rosaceae > Malus > Malus fusca. Next base: position 7,043,769 of record CM069059.1, read on the forward strand.
GCATGTTATATGATGTTATTCAAATGAACATGTTTTTCACAAAATTTCCTTCAAGTGGTATCAAGAGCCTAGGTCTAGTAGTTGGTGAATCATTTTGGGTTTTGTAGTTCATAGTTTTTTTATTTAAAAGTTGTAATATGTTACAAGCTTTATTCTTGTTTCTTTGAATGTAAATTTTGTTAGAAAATTTGCCATCTCAAATGTTGTAGATGTAGTTCATATGAGCATGAATTTTGGAGCTAAAATTTGGTGCCATGTTTTTTGGGAAATTCGGCCAAATCCAAAGGGTGATTTTTTGGGTTCATGTTTGTCTTGTTAAAATGGTTTTAAAGTGACTTTTGGAACCCCTAAGTACCCTAGGATGTTAACCCTCTTTTGAGTGATGAAAATTTGAGTTTTGGTGAGTGAAAACATTCATGGAGCTATTATGAGTTTTCATGAGTGTTCTTCAATGTTCTTGAAGTTCTTGCCAAGAACAAAAAGTTTTGAAGTTTTGATTCAAAATGTTTTATGTTTTTACATAAAGTTTTGGTTTAATTTTAGTGGGTGATGATTATTGGTAAAGTATTATTAATGGTTTTAATGGTAGACAAACTTTTTTAAAAGTTTGACATAAATTCAATTAATGGCTATAATGGTAGACAAACTTTTTTAAAAGTTTAACATAAATTCAAAATATTTCATCTTTACCTCACCTAACAAAACCCACTTACAAAAACTTTGTAAAAACCTTATTTTTTCTATCATGGCCGGCCACCCTAATTAAATAGGGTATTTTTGGGTCTTTTATTCAATTACATAAAGTTTTGATACTTTTGTGAATTTGCACTTTGGCCCAAAAGTTTACGTTTTTACGTTAAGGTCCAAAAATGTTAAAGGACAAATTGTTTTGCTCCTTTAATGAAGTTTTTTGTATTTGTTGAAATTTTTGGGTTCTAGTTGTAATTACATGAAGTAGTGGACTTTTGTGTTTTTACAAAGTGACCCCAAAAGTTTGTGTTTCGCAATATAGCCCAAAAAGTTGTGGTTATTGCATGATGGCCCAAATTAAGTAGGGAACAAAAATTGTTTTGTCTCTTTAAATGAGAATTGGATTTTCATTTCATTTAGCTCCATTTAAATCAATTTTATGGATACAAAAACCAAATGAAAATGTTGCATTCAATTTAATTAATTAAAGTGTTGATTAATTAAAGGGTGATTATGAACCTAAGCCTACGATAATTGAGCTATGTGAAATGCCGTTTCAAATTTGTTTGAACCATGGGAATGTGTAGATTAATTTTGGTTGTAATTTGATTTGATCAAATGTTTTAAAAGAGCATAAGCTCTTCTTTACTTTAAAGTAATTTGAATTATGCAAATGTTGTAAAGAGCATAAGCTCTCTTTTACTTTGAAGTACTTCTTTCTTGCTTTATTTGATATGCATGAAAATGAAGTAGTTGGGTCCAACGCCCCTAAGACAACACGCCTTAATGTGATTAAACGCGTAACTAAAATCAATCTCCATCCCTAGTCCGAGATTCAACACTAGGCTCGTGTTGAATCTAAACAAAGGTTCATAGTCATCCTAAGGCCCTAAGGCAACTATATAGTCCATCAAATGAATGCAAACCTTATGTTAGTAGTATCATATACTCTTGCTTTAAAAACCGTTTTATAAGTATAGTGGGAGTATTATATACAACTAAATTGAATCAAATGGACCAATAGTTGTAATAGGACCAAAATTGTTTTAATAAAGATTAAAATGAATATTTTTATGTGATGAGACCTAAAACCCTCAACCAAACCATTATTAAGTTGAAAAGCTTGAGAGTGCTTAGAACACTCTTCCGTGGCCTTCCACCGTGGTAGCTCCAATCGTTTATGACTTGTACACCGGCTTCACCCTATCATGGGGGAGTACAAAGTGCATGCTTATACTCAAGAGGAGTCTATATACATACTTGATGAGGTTAGTGTAGGCAACGAGGATGGCCAATATCATATCATTGTGAGGCTATTCTTGAACCCCTTCATGAACTAAGCATGGTGGGAATGACTTAACTAAGTGCAATGGAGCCAATATCATATCATTGCGAGGCAACATTCTCTAGAGGCCAAATTGATGGGTACTTGCATTAGTTGCAAATGAGTAAGTGTACTCTCTCATTATTATTAATGCTAGCCAATATCATATCATTGTGAGGTGGGCTTGGTAATAGTGAGTCTCCCATAACCTACTAAGAGTTTCCTCAAAAACTCTCGAATTCCAATGAGGGATATGGAATTTGCCAAAAATAGTGGGTGGTGCTATTTGATTTAAAGACCCGAATCAAATGGCTTAAAATCAATCAATTTATATTCGTTATGTATTTGTTTACCAATATATTTGCAAACACTATCCAAAACTTGACAAAGAAAATCCGAATGTTTTAGTTTCCGGACTTGGTAACACAATCCCAAAGATTGTCTTAAATGGATTGTGCATGTACCTAAGAAGTCTCATCCTCACAATCTTCCTATTGATAATGTATCATTGGAAGAACATGTTAGAAATGTCTATCATGAATTGGACAACACAAACAACCAATGCTTATTCCTTCGTTATATGAACAAAGGAACTTAAGAAGATTAGCATAAAGACAAGGACACTTTTAGTGCCATAATTCTTCACTTACAAATTGTTGTATGAAGAAATAAGAGTTGCCTTGAACAACTCTTGAAAGTTTGTAATTATGTTTAGAACATAATGGTTGGTTGACAAAAATAGTCCATCAACATGGACTTATGATGATTTTGAATCATTGAGTGTTGAAGTGATAAACCACTTAACGAGACGGAAACTAGGCTAGGACTTCACCTTTATGTCCCTATCCTAATGGTTCACTAAGTTTATTGTAAACTATGTAGTGAACAATAACCAAACACTCTCCAAAATGTTTGATGTGTATAACACAATTGAAAAAGGTTTCAAGAGAGATAGTGGGAGTTTAGGGACCATGACTATTGTAGTCAAAGGAGAAGTCAAATGAAGAAGATAAAATTAACTCCAAGGGAACAAACTTTCTTTATGAAAGGATGGACATTGGAAGGGGTATTTGCAAGAAATGTCTTGCAAATGTCAAGAACACACCTTTCGAAGGTGTTGTAAATTGTTCTTGAATAGTTCAAAACAGTTGGTTCTTCTACTTGAATGCATGATTCCGTATTAGTAACTATGTTTTACAATCGTTGTAAAAGTGTGGCTAATAAGAAGTAGAAGATTAATGAGAGAAGAGAAAGTACTTCACATTCGGAACGTGAATAAAATATAGATCTCTGCGAAAGCAGATGGTACTAACTTCCTCATATAAACTACCAAAGAAATTGGAAAAACCAAAGATTGTCTTTACATTCCAATTTTAAGGAACTTAATTCCGTCACTATAATAGAGATGGATGAATGTTTTGTTTGACAAAACATTGTTCTTTATTAATCAATAATTGGATTATAGTAATCTAATTGATTGTCTCTATAGTAGAGATGATATGGTAGCGTTAACTGTTTAGAATATAATGATGCTTAAAACCCAAAAGGTTGCAAGATAGTGGCAATTGTCCACAACATAATACTACTCATGTTGTATGACATTCACCGAAGATCACTCTCGGTTGGACTATAGTTTATTATGAATAAACACAAGTCCGAATACTTTGCAAAAGGTTTCAAAGAAATCAAGAAATGTAAGTTGATGAGTAAGACGTCTAAAGTACTTAGCTCCTTAGATTTGATCCAAGGAAAGGTAACACTTTAGATGAGTTTCCTTGAAAGATATCAAGGAAATTAGCATCATAAGATAAATGATTTCCTCCATTAGGAGAAGAACGAACTTGAATAAGATTTAGTTCGTTGGATATTATCAATTACCCATATATAGGATATATATGCTTCTAAGACAATATGATTGTCAATTAGAAGATCTTCCAAAATTTTCATAACTCCATAGGATGTAGTTGGAAAGAAAGACAAATCTTAATCATGTTAAGATTTGGGGTTGTGTGCTAATAAGCAATATTTGTTTAAAAATTATCTTGTGGATATCCTTAAATTAACCTTTGGATATCACTTCTATAAACCAACCAGCAAATGTTGTTTGTTGAGTAGTTCATTGTAATCCTACAATGTGATTTGCCTTAGAGCAAATGAACTAGGAATAGAACTCAAAAGAATGGGTTCTTTGAGAGACAAGATGATAATCAACAAATATAACAACCTAGTTCCTATACCACAAGCTCCAAGGTAGTCAAGAAGGATTTATAAACCGTCTCAGTTGAATGGTTTGAACTTTATGACTACATTGAGTGTATATACGATATATACTCAAGGAAATGGTAAAGTACCATTTGACCCGAAATAATGAAACCTTCATAGCTAATTGGTAGCTTAAGGTGACTACAATCAAAGAGAATGGTTGACTTTGAAGGAACCATTTTTGACGTAGTCTTAGTTTCAATTAATTCGAAGATAGCTAGCTACAACTAAATGTTGATTCAATGTTTGGACATAATATAGGTTTCCGAAACCATTATTAAGATAGTCCTAATAATATATGTCTAAAACTATGAATCACAAAACATGTAAGTTGTAGAGATCCAACCATCATGGATCTAAGCAAGCTAGTGGGAGCCATAAGCGTCTTATGAGAGAAAGATCAAAATTGTTTGATTTCTCATATAGATGTAAATGAATCTTTTGTTTACTAGGTTTACAAAAGATTAGTGGGAGTTAATCATATTCCTAAATTTGAATATATGTATGATATATTAATTTTGGAAATGAAAAGAATACTTCATTGTTAAAGTTATGACTTTAAAACTTTCTATAAACGATAGAATGTATATGGGAGACATAGTCTATATACATGGGATGGAAATCTATAATGATAGATTTTAGGATATAATTGGATTATATCATGCCCTAATAATAGACAAAAGGTTGCTAGAAAGTTTCTCATATGATGATAAACTTTAATAAGAAGAACAACTCTAGTGAGACTAGGAGGTAGCTCTTCTCAAAGGGAACGTACCCTTTGACTCCCAAAGAAATAATGCGTAAATCGAATCCTTTATGCATACGCAGAAAGGTGATTTATGTATTTCATATTGTATGAAAAACATTGATATGAGTTGTACCTAGAAAGGTACAAGGCGATATCAGTGCAAGCCCAGGATCAGAACCATGGCAACTGTCAAGTAAATCCTTAAGTATTTAAGAAATACTAAAGGATAGGTTCCTCGAAGAATGAGGAAGAATTAGAGTAACGTAATGGAAGCGTAAATGTATTAGATTGTGAATCTAATCCATCATTGGATGTTTCTTCATTATGAATGAAGAGATAAACAGGTATCCCTTTATTATGACTAAAGAGATATTTGGATGGAAACATTAAAGTATTGACTTTAGTGTGTTCCATTATGAATGCAAAATATATTGACATATAGAAGTTTACAACAATGTTGTTTGGATGGGAAAGTTCATTTATGAACTCTCTATTCGGTTCCAACCAGAAAGTGTATCTAGTGTACTGACACTACGACACTAATGGGGCGATAGCTCAAGCCTGGGAATCAAGGTCTCATCAAGATCCGAACTCATATGAGAGACTGAACCACATGATTGGGAATCATGTATAATGGTGACGTCGATATTCTCAAGGTTGCTTCTGTGGATAACATATAGATATCCATTTCCTAGGCCTACTATTCAGCCATTTAGGAAATGACTACAGAAGAGGAATCATAACAGATGACCAAGCTGATTGGCTCTAGTGCAAGTGGGAGATTTTTGGAAATGTGCCCTAAAGCCATTCATATGATGATACTTTACGGATATTTCACATGTTAAACTAATCTAGTTTACATATAAAAGGCAAACATTATTGTTTGAGGCGTCTCATATAAATGTTATATGCTTAAACAATAAAGTCCAAGGAATATGTGATTGGAAGAATGCAATCTAATGTAGTTAGATTAATGAGACCATTCTTTCGTAGACACATCCTAAACGTTCCTGATCATAGGATTGCCAATTGGGCATTGACAGTCCGATAAGATCAGTACGTGCTATGTTTTCTCTCAGGGAGAGTGACTAGTCTCGAGTCATTGGTGTGTGTGACATCAAGACAAGTACGTAGGTGCTCAATAGAGAATGAGTTCACTGAACACGATCAACGAGGAGTTCTCATACTCATGTCACATGAGAACTCATGTTTGGGATAATGCAAATTAGTCCTTTGACCTGAGGCATCACAGTTGTTGTCTTGTGGTTAAGTCCTTGATCTTTGATTATGCCAAAGTCACCCCATCGGGGTGTCCACGACATCATTGGGGTTAAGCCACTTAGTCATGGAGACAAGTGAATGCGCAACAAGGGATCTCTAACCTTCAATTGGCTTGAGGGAGAATACTCTATGATATGATTAAAATATCTGGCCAGAGTATGAATGAGATTGGGGAATGCGTTCCAAATCACATTCAAGGTAATCATAAAATGCAAATGAATCACATTGGATAGTAGACATGAATAAATAAACTATCAAACCAAACAATGTGGTCAAGAGTATTAGATTAGAGAAAGACCGTATTGCATTTGTAATCCTAAACTGAATAGGTTCTCTACCTCTTCTGATTAGCTTGGGTAGCCATGATATGCTGCTAGGGGTCACTCATGGTTTGTGGAAGCCCTAAACGTGTGTAATCACTAAAGAGAGAATTGAAAGTAAGTTTCAATTCACAATCGATGTAAAATGGTTTTAATCGCCCACTGCCTCGCTAAAAGGAACCTAATGTATCGTACACCAAATAAGGTGGAGATTGAAGAAACAAAGGAGATGAATTAAATGGTTTAATTATTTATGGCAAGGATTAATTAATATGTTAAATAATCAAACGAATAAGTTCGTTAAAGACCTCGGGATAGTTTTGGACCTTAAGGCCCAATGGGCTTCGAACGTCAAAGCCCATTGACTTAAGTTGTATGACAACTTAATGAATAAAGATTCACAAAGGCCCAAAAGCCCATATCCATTTAGTGTTGAATTAGGGTTTTTGGTTCTTTAGGTCATTTAAAGAAGTGACTATATAAAGAACTTTATAGCCTAAAATTCATAAGTTGTTGATTTTAGAGAAAATTGGTGAGAACACAAAGCTTCCATTTCTCTCTAAGAGGCCAACCACCTTGGGGGATATTGTCTAGCAATTCTATTTCCTCAAGGTCACTCATTTCCTCTCCAATCCAACCTTGGTGTAGAATCTTTAGAGGTTCTCAATTTTGGGAACTTGGAGAACCTATTCTTCTAACCAAATCCATGGAGCTAAGAAGCAAGGAATGAAGGCCCTATCTCTTGGGTGATTATCCTTTGCATATGCAAAGAGGAATCTACAAAGGTAAATATTTCTCAACTAACAAATTGTTGTTTTTAAGTTGAGTCAAGGTTCACCAATCTACTAGGCTTTGAATTTCATGGTAGATGTTTTGTTTTTGAATGCATGAAAGCATGATTCCGCCTTTAATTGTTAATTGCATGTTATATGATGTTATTCAAATGAACATGTTTTTCACAAAATTTCCTTCACCTAGGTTCTCCAATTGTTCAATGAATCCTATCATCTTCAGTACATGTTGATGTACTGGAGCTCCCTTGACCATCTTGGTCTTCACAAGTTCACAGACAGTGCTAAAGCGACGGTTGCGCGTCCCTTCACCATATAACTCCGTAAGATGGAGTATTATGGAAGATGCACTGTCCATGCCCTCATGCTGTCTCTGTAGCTCCTCATTCATGGAAGCCAACAGATAGCACTTGGCTTGTGTGTCATCCTCAACGTGCTTGTCATACTTAGCACGTTCATCCTCAATAGCCTCAGGGCCGAGAGGTATGTGAGGTGGAGCCTTGTCTAGTACGTAAACAATCTTCTCCAATGTTAGGAGAATCTTGACATTACGATACCACGATGGGAAATTGTGCCCCTCAAGGCAATGTTTGTCAAGTATTTTCGCGAGTGTGCTTCCAACCATATCTATATACATAAACAATAAAATAATTAGTTTGATTGTTGATTAAGTCAAACGATTCGGGTCTTTAAACCGAATGACACCACCCACCATTTTTGGCAAATTCCATATCCCTCAAGATGGAATCCGGGAGATTTCAAAGAAAGCTCCTAGCGGGTTATGGGAGGCTCACTATTACCAAGCCCACCTCACGATGATACGATATTGGCTAGCAAAAATAATAATGAGAGGGTACACTTACCCATTCACAACAACCTCTTGTGATTACCCATCTTTTTGGCCTCTAGAAAATAATGCCTCACGATGATACGATATTGGCATCATTTCTCTTAGTTAAGTTCTTTCCCACCATGCCGGTTTTGCTAGGGGTTCAAGCATAACCTCACGATGATACGATATTGGCCACACTCGTTGCCTACCTTAACCTCATCAAATGTTTTAAATAAACTCCTCCTGAATATAAGCATGCACTTTGAACTTCCCCATGATAGGGTGAAGGCGGTGTACAAGTCATAAATGCTTGGAGCCTACCATGGTGGAAGGCCACGAAAAAGTGTTCTAAGCACTCTTACGCTTACAACTTAATATTGTTTGTTGGTTGAGGGATTTTAAGGTCTCATCAATTTTATTTATTTAATCACATTCAAATAAATAGTCCTATTATAACTACTAGTCCTAAGTTAATGAAATTAGTAGCATATGATATCCCCACTATTCGTTTTCATAAAACAAATCAATATTAATACATTTTTCAAAATATTGGAGATATATATAACTACTAATTGTATTCATTATTGTTTAGTAGCCTATGATACTCCCACTATTTGTTTTGAGAAAAACAAATCAATATCAAAAACGAATTTTTCAAATATTGGAAGTAACTATTACTACTACGGTTTTTGCATTCCTTTGAAATTGGACTTTATAGTTATCTTAGGCTCTTGGATGACCATGGACTTATTAGGTTATTGCAACAACGAGCCAACATTGTTGAATATAAACTCGGGGAGGTTGTGTCAATTTAATTACGTGCTTTTCAATCTAATTAAAACATTTTTATTGAGCCATTAGAAATGAAAGACAATCATTCATTGCTAATTAGGGCATTGGACCCATTTAATCTTTAATCTCATGTCAAAACCCTCTTTTAATTATGTCTCCTTACCAATAGTTAAAGAAACTCTAGTCTAGCACTAGAGGGAATCAACTAACGAATAGAGATTAAGAAGTAATAAGAATTACAAACCGATTTGTACAAATTCCTATAAATTACATATATTAAAAGGGGAGAGATAGATTAATGTCAAACGTGACAAGGTCCAATTAAACAGTAATTAAAACACATTCCCAAGGTTCAAACAATTTGCTTTTAGCGCCTTATCTCATAGCTCAATTATCGTTTAAGGCATAAGTCCATAGTCACCCATTTTCTAACTACTTAAACACATTTAAATAATTAAATGGAATGCAACATAAACATTTAGATTTAGTGCATATGGGCATAATAGAATTATGAGTTTAAACAACTAACAAAATTAAAATCAAATATTTTAACTTTCTAGTTAGTAGGGGCCTAAATGCAAATAAGAAAAGTTAGGGGTAAAAACGTAAATACTCAAAAGTATAAAATATCTTTTTCCAAATTACAAAAACCCCCCCAAGTGGATAAATCCACTAGGGTGGCCGGCCACATTAAGGGGAGATGGGAAGTCTCACCCATCTTGCTTTAATTCAATGCAAGGTAGAAAAATCCAAATTTGCTTGTCACTTGGTTTTGGTTTAAAAAGCTTTAATGAAAAAGGTGATGGAAATCTCCTAGACAAGTCTAGGGTTTTATAAGTTTTAATATGGTCATGGATGGTAAGAACATCATCCAAAACCATAAAACTATGCATGAAAACCAAATAAAACCATTTTCACCCAAAACCAAACTATGAACACCAAGAACAAAACCATGAACACTTTTTCAAGATTTGTGTATTCTTGGTGATTTTTCAAACCCAAAAACTTAAGTGACAAGGTTTCTACTTTCTAGCTTTAAAATGATGTGTGAGTGTCTTACAATAAAACATAAACACATGCTCAAAATTCCCCAAAACCGTGCCAACCAAAAAGAACAAAAACCCAAAATTTTGTTCATGACTTATTCTTCATTCATGCATACAAAACAACGGTTACATGCACATCTTTTTCAACTCTTGATTTATATTTTTCAACCATTGAAAAACAAAAGATAAACAAACTTTAAATGAAGAAATAATATGTCAAATTAGTTCAAAACTCAATTTTCATTCATGCATACAAAACAACTTTTGCATACATACCTTTCTCAACTATTGACTAACATTTTTCAACTATTGAAAAACAAAAGATAAACATATTTTGAATGAAGCAATAATTATGTCATACATAATATTAATACCCATATGCATAAAATCTAAAAGGACACATTATACATAAACCTTTGGCTCTGATACCACTTGAAGGGAAAATTATGAGTTTCATGTATGGGATTTCTAAATGACTAGCATGCATATACAATTCAAAATTTATATACATAAGCAACGGAAGCGATTTACCAAATAATATCAAAGCTATAGTCATGCAAATCCCGTTCAAGGTTCATAGGTTTATATATAATGCATCAAAACATTTAACTTAAGAACAAAGTCAAGGAATAGATCTATACCTCTTGATCTTGATTTTAGACCAAGGATGGACCACCTCCAAGCCCTTTGCTCCTTGAAGTCCTTGAGCCTAGCCTCCCTCCTTGCCTCCTCCACTTTGTTAGTAAGAGTGCTCCAAGGTTCTCCTTAAGTTTCCAAAGTAGAAAACCTCTAAAGATCCACACCCACTAGTGTAGTGAGATGGATGGAGGAATAACCAAAAGGGTGAAAGATTTGTTAGTAAAATCACCCCCAAGGTGGCCGGCCTTTGTAGTGTTTTAGAGAGATGTTTCTTTTGCCTCTTTGTTGTTTTTAAACACACAAAAACCCTAAGGATTAAATCTCTATAAAGTTCCTTATATAGACAAAAAGAAACCTAGTCAACAACTTGACTAAATATCTCTCCCTTTCCACTTAAAGTGGCCGGCCTCTTTGTGTTGGATTTGGGCTTTGGGCTTTTATATATTTCAGCCTGCAGACTCAATCAACCCGGCAGAAGGAGTCCGAGTTGAAACCAAGAGCTCGAGAAGCTTCAACAACAAATGGACGCTTCAGTCGCCAAAGAGCACAGCCTCGCTGTACAAGGACATCAAATCACCACCACCAATCAAGTCTCCTTTTCCTTGCTAAGAAGTTCCCTAGGCCAGTTCAAGTTCAAAGCTGTGGAAAGTCAACAAGCACGACCAATGATCACTTATTAGTTCTATTCATTGTCTTTTATCGTCATTTTCAATTTTTCGTTTGCATTTTCTACATTTTCTTGTGTTACTTAACTGATTTATTTCTTTTCTTTGCAGGAACTTTTGGTTATTTCCACCCTTGAAGTTGATTGCAGAATTTTAGCTTGGGGGGTCATCGCTTGATGTTACTGCAAATTAGGGAAGTTTTCAGTCCTATTGCTTTATTTTGTTTCTTTATATTTATTTATTTTATTTTTATTTGCATTTTATTACATTTTCTGACATTGGGGACAATGTCTAGTTTAAGTGTGGGGGTAAAGAGTATAAAAATGACCAAATTGAAATTTTTTGTACCTTCGACTTTGAACTGGTTTCATTTGTTTCCATGTTATTGCTTTGTATTTTCTTAATTAAGTTGTTGTTTTTAAAAATTAAAAAAAAATAAAAAATAAAAAATCGGAAAATTTAAAAAAATCCAAAAATATTTCCTTGTTTTCCTTATTGTTTTGAATTAGATTTTTGTTAGTTTCCCGACCCAATGATATAATTGGATAAAATTTGAACCATGATGATCAAGAACTTAGTTAACATGTGTTGTGTGAAATTCCTAATTCTCGTGTTAGTTTTGTACATATTTGATTATCTTTGAAAAACTAAACGCACATAGCCTTGTTGATGTGAAACTAAAGCATGATTTAAAGCTCCATATGTGAATTTAGTGACCATATACATCCTATGTGAGTTTTTGAGCCTATTGAAAGTGTGTGCATTTTTCATACACTCTTATTCTTTCATGTGTGATGAACTTATGTGAGATACATCTCTAGAACTTGCATAACGATCTTTCGAAATATTTGTCATTGATTGCATGAACTTGAAAATGATAGAGGCATTAGGTTTACCACCATGGCCCAAATAACCTTGTTTCCCAAAGAAAAATGATATCATTAGATTGCCAATTTGAGCCATATATGTGAGCCTTTTATTTCTTATCACCAGATATGTCTACCCTTATGCCTGAAATATTTTTCCTTACCCTTTCCAAGCGAGCTAATGAGTAATGTGAAATTGTCTTATGAGAAGTGTTTGTGAAGTACTCGGAGGGAGTTTGGCAAAAGAATAAGTGTGGGGGTTTTTCATATTTGTTTCTGCTTGAAAAAAAAAAAAAAAAAAAAAAAAACAAGAACGAAAGAAAGTTTGTTTACGAAGAAAATAAAAAGTGTTTAAAGTTTCAGTTTAAGGTTGTGGTTGGAGGTGACTAGAAGAATAGCTGGAAAGCTTGAGTTCTTATAAATCTAAACAAAAGAATTGCTTGCAATGTAGCTTGGAACTTGTGTTTACCTATTCTTTCGTTTCAATAACCCTCGCCCTAAACCTCATTACGTCCAATAAAAGTCCTCTTGATTTAAGTTTTGCAATTATGATTGTGGAGAAGTGATCTTTATGCAAGCTTATGGTAGAACTTTCACATTTGATTCTTTGAGCGAAACACATTAAGACTAAACACATGTGTGATTAAGTGTATATCCAGTGAGAAGGTCGCTAGTTTGCATATGGTGATTTTAAAAATAAAAATTTGAAATTGCATTAGCATGGCTATCTCACACACTACACTTCAAGGATGATTCAAAGATTACTGCTAATATTTGAATAAGGAAAATGAACTTGGATTCGCTTGTTTGGTGTTAGCTATGGTTCTTGATGATTTGTGTTCTCGAATGAAGTTCTATGAGGGTCACATAGGAGAAACTAATGTTTTTCATGTTATTACTTTTTCATGTTTTCGTTTGTTTTGCTCGAGGACTAGCAAAAGCTAAGTGTGGGGGTATTTGATAAGCTCATATTTATATATATTTTACATCAAATTCTTTCGTCTTTTCTTAGTTAGTTCCTTATATTTTTGAGCTATTTACATTGATTTTGTGTTTGATATGATTTGTCAAGCAAATAAAAGAAAAATAGCACAAGTGAGATTTTATGTAACAAATTCGTCAAAACTGCCTGTGCAGATCAGCCCATTTTGGAAGCAATTTGCGAACGGCCCAAAATGAACTAGAGAATGAGCCTTATATGGTTGGAAAGCTACAGATGTCTATTTTCTGGAGCATTTTGCGGATTGTTAAGATCATTCTTCTAGAAGAAGTTATAGGCATTTTAGTAAGGGAAGGTCAAGAGAGCACATGGGGAAGGATGACCCACGGCATGGATGATGGATGATTATGTTTTGCAAGTGTGCTAGCTTGTTTAATCATGAAATACAAGTGTGCTAGCTGTTTTGCAAGTGTTCTAGCTGATTCATCATGAGAAGACCAAGAGGAATCCAAGGCATGGACCAAGAAGGATGAATGCAAGTTGTTTCATCATGAAATTTCTGCAATGAAGCATGTGTGCTAGCTATTTTGATGATTAATTCTTACTTTGTATTTGTTTATTAAAATCACTTGAGTGGCTCCTTACCTTTGTGCACCTATAAATAAAGCCTTCTTGCAAGGCTTAGGGGGAATTCACACAACAATCCCATTTCACACACCCTAAACTATCCTAGCCGCAACCTCCCTTCTTTCCTCCACAAAATCTGCCCATAAACCTATCCTAGCCATCATAAACACCACCATACATCCCCCTATCCACTCTTCCATACAACCAAACCTTCAAACCACATTCACTCCTTGTGCCATAGAAAAGGAAGGGAAGGAAAGTGCTTGGACGTGCATACTACTCAACGAGGACCGTTGGAGCGTTTAGGTGTTTTCTTTCTTTCATTTTCAATGTATAAATCTATTTACCTTTGTTTTATGATTATGAGGAACTAAACCCCCCTTTTTCTAGGGTGGGATTCAAAGCCATGATTACATTTGCATTATGAATTAATTACTTTTGGTTGTGATTTAATAATTTGTGATTTCAATTTGCTTAACTATTTGATTGATAACTTATTTATGTATGTTGATTAAGAGTGCACGCTTAGTTTTCATGCATAAGTTTGATGCTAGAATATAAGGGAATTTCACCTAATCGTTATGAACTTATATTCAAGAGTAGTGAAGGTTGCTATCCACAATCGTGTTAAGTGAATTCTTGGCAAGAGTATCATGCTTTTCATAGTTACGAATGCCTCGTCAATACTTATAGTTCTCTTGAATCTTAATGATCTTTGATTGTATCTATATTGTGCTTTTCACGTATGGAACTTTTGAAGAATGTTTTGAATTGTTATATGTGCTTTCCCATTCAATTCATTAAACTAAGGAGAACTTGAAGGTTAAAAAAGTGCTATCACGGTTAACCCGGAGTATTGAGTTTCATAAGTTATCGAAAGAACAACTAAAAATTAGTTTATATACAAGTGTATCATGTGTGGAGGAAACCCCTCTAGCTAATCCATCATCCATTCAAACAACCATATTTTGTGCTTAAATCTATCTAGTTTTCAATTTGTTTATTTTTAAGTTATTCTCATCAAGTATGGTTGTTTGAATGGATGAGAATAACTTAAATTCAAAAGAAATCAAAAGAAATCAAATAAGGTAAATTCAAGTCAAAAGAACTCAAAAAGGGGGATTTGATCTTGATGAGAAGAACTCCGGGTTAACCGTGATAGCACTTTTTTAACCTTCAAGTTCTCCTTAGTTTAATGAATTGAATGGGAAAGCACATATAACAATTCAAAACATTCTTCAAAAGTTCCATACGTGAAAAACACAATATAGATACAATCAAAGATCATTAAGATTCAAGAGAACTATAAGTATTGACGAGGCATTCGTAACTATGAAAAGCATGATACTCTTGCCAAGAATTCACTTAACACGATTGTGGATAGCAACCTTCACTACTCTTGAATATAAGTTCATAACGATTAGGTGAAATTCCCTTATATTCTAGCATCAAACTTATGCATGAAAACTAAGCGTGCACTCTTAATCAACATACATAAATAAGTTATCAATCAAATAGTTAAGCAAATTGAAATCACAAATTATTAAATCACAACCAAAAGTAATTAATTCATAATGCAAATGTAATCATGGCTTTGAATCCCCCCCTAGCAAAAGGGGGGTTTAGTTCCTCATAATCATAAAACAAAGGTAAATAGATTTATACATTGAAAATGAAAGAAAGAAAACACCTAAACGCTCCAACGGTCCTCGTTGAGTAGTATGCACGTCCAAGCACTTTCCTTCCCTTCCTTTGCTATGGCACAAGGAGTGAATGTGGTTTGAAGGTTTGGTTGTATGGAAGAGTGGATAGGGGGATGTATGGTGGTGTTTATGATGGCTAGGATAGGTTTATGGGCAGATTTTGTGGAGGAAAGAAGGGAGGTTGCGGCTAGGATAGTTTAGGGTGTGTGAAATGGGATTGTTGTGTGAATTCCCCCTAAGCCTTGCAAGAAGGCTTTATTTATAGGTGCACAAAGGTAAGGAGCCACTCAAGTGATTTTAATAAACAAATACAAAGTAAGAATTAATCATCAAAAACAGCTAGCACACATGCTTAATTGCAGAAATTTCATGATGAAACAACTTGCATTCATCCTTCTTGGTCCATGCCTTGGATTCCTCTTGGTCTTCTCATGATGAATCAGCTAGAACACTTGCAAAACAGCTAGCACACTTGTATTTTATGATTAAACAAGCTAGCACACTTGCAAAACATAATCATCCATCATCCATGCCGTGGGTCATCCTTCCCCATGTGCTCTCTTGACCTTCCCTTACTAAAATGCCCATAACTTCTTCTAGAAGAATGATCTTAACAATCCGCAAAATGCTCCAGAAAATAGACATTTGTAGCTTTCCAACCATATAAGGCTCATTCTCTAGTTCATTTTGGGTCGTTCGCAAATTGCTTCCAAAATGGGCTGATCTGCACAGGCAGTTTTGACGAATTTGTTACATAAAATCTCACTTGTGCTATTTTTCTTTTATTTGCTTGACAAATCATATCAAACACAAAATCAATGTAAATAGCTCAAAAATATAAGGAACTAACTAAGAAAAGACGAGAGAATTTGATGTAAAATATATATAAATATGAGCTTATCAGATATCGAAGAGGCATCTGCTTTATCCAGACGTGTCAGCATCTGTCACATGCACACTCAACCTTGCAGAAATTACGGGCAATCTGTCGAAGATTTCTGATGAAGTAGAAAGCACGTTAAGTTTACTGGTCAATCATCCAACGGGTGCCGACAAGAGTGAAAGAATAGTACCGGTTATTAATTCCTATAAATGTCGTCCTTCACCCTCCATAGCAAGGCAGACATACATAACCCTTCTTCATCTCCGAAAATACATTCCCAACGAAGCCTCTCGAGTTACTCTGTGTTTCTCATCCCTTGGGGTACCTCTGCAAACAAGTTATCAAGAGCAAAAGTATTTCATATCATGAAGGTTGAAAGCAAGAGTATATCATATCATGTTTTCTCCCTGTCCTTTTCCTTGTCTTTGTGACAAGGAGAAAGCGAGCAATCAGCCAGCACTTGGTGTCAATCTTCCGATCTAAGAACCGACTGCCTGGAACTCCTTCCTGATTGCTTACCTAGCATTGCTCTTGAGTGCTCATCTTCAACTGCTGATGTACTTCCAAAGAAGATGCCACATCTGCCTGGAGAACGAATAAGGCAAGTGAAAATGATACCTTGAAGCATGTGGAGACAACGTGCTAATTCATCTTCAAGATCAAGTCTCTTTTTCCTTGCTAAGAAGTTCCCCAGCCCAGTTCAAGAATAAACCTGTGGAAAGATACTTCTTCAAAAGCAAAAGTATCTCATATCATCAGAGTCGCAGGCAAAGATATCTCATGGCATGCTTTTCCTTTACCCTTGCTCTTGCCCGCGGGACAAGGAGAAAGAAAGCAATCGATCGGCACTTGGATAGATTAAACAAAGAAACAGACCATCACCTCTACCTCGTGCCTACCTACCGTGTAGAAGAAACAAGCAGAGAAGAATGATGCCTGCAGACTCAATCAACCCAGCAAAAAGAGTCTGAGTTGAAACCAAGAGCTCGAGAAGCTTCAACAACATATGGACGCATCAGTCGCCAAAGAGCACAGCCTCGCCGTACAAGGCCATCAAATCACCACCACCAATCAAGTCTCATTTTCCTTGCTAAGAAGTTCCCTAGCCTAGTTTGAGATCAAAGATGTGGAAAGACAACAAGATCATCTATCTCCAAAACCAGATTTGCGTTCTTAAACTCTACTCTGTCTGGTTTTTACTTTGCCATACTTGTCATGTTTATTCGTTGTTTGTTTGTTTGCTTGTTTTTTGTGTGAGTTTATGCTTGAAACATTGAGGACAATGTTTGATTTAAGTGTGGATGGGTAACCATTGTTTTGCATGAAATTCGTGGGAGTTTATCACCCATTACTTCTAGTGTTGTTCCTTGCTGTTTTTAAGTGTTTTTATGCTGTTTTGGAGTGTTTTAGTGTGTTTTGACATAAAAATCCGAAAATCTCATAAAAATTTGAAAAATTGTTTTGAAAAACCCAAAAAGAGTTGTTTTTGTATGTTTATTTGTGTCTTAGGGTACCTTCCAACACAATGATGAGGATTTGGATTTTAATTACATGACTGTTAAAGAGAGTTATAAACATGGATGAAAATTTGATTTACTCTTTGGTGTATGCTTGGTTGTGGTTATAATTTATGAATTCACATGGAATCATAAAAGGAAAAATCAGTTTTTTTTTTGTAACATGCTTGAAAGAAGGAACTCAAACTAACGTTACATCCTTGAGAGACTTGTGCCTAAACATTTATTTGGAGAGTTATTAATCTGTGCAATTTTTTTGTTTTCTAAAGTCGTTGCATGATCTCATTATTCTTTGCTTGGTTGCTACTTAGAAGGCGTTTCATCATTTAGTTCCAAATGCTAGAACTCATGCCTATTTCATTCAAAGCATGTTATTGATTTGCATAACACATATTCAAGATGAAGTTGTTTAGTGAGCCAAAAGCCAAAAAGCCTATCCCGTTCATTATGTGTTTAAGTTTAACCCCGTTGAGCCTTGTGTTGCCTATGTTCTTTGTTACCCACACTATCCTCACCTAGCCTAGATTAGGACCATCCATACCCTTGTTCTTGAAGCATAGTAAAGCATAATTTAGAAGGAATTCCTTTTGTTGAACTCTTGCAGAAAAAACAAGTGTGGGGGAAGTGATTCTTTTGTGTGTGTGTGCCAAAGTCCTTCATAAGGCACGGGTAGAAAAGGAAAAGAAAAAGAAAAATTCGTGGAAAATAGAATGAAAAGAAGAAAAGTTGTGCAAAGAGTTGAAAAATTTATGAGAAAGAGCTCTAAAGTGTTGTTTGTTGAAGAAAGGGTCCAAAGCATTGAATTCGACCCTAAGTGTTGCATGAATCTTCCCTTTGTGTTTAAATGTTGATTTTTGCATTCTAAAGTAAATTCCAAGTGTCGATTCCATTACTTTGCTTGCTATTGCTTTAAGAACGTTTGTTATTCCTATCCTTTCTTTGTTAGCCATTACCCCAAGCCCTATTACAACCCTTGACTTCAATCTTGAGTGTTGTGTGTTTCAATTTGTGGAGTTTGAAATTGATATGAGCATATGGTGTCACTGGTTCTCGCATCTAAGTAGTAGCATTCCATTCATGAGATCATATATATACATGAATTAATAATTCCAGAAATTGCTTCTTTGTTGAAAAACATATGTGAGTACTAGTTTCATGTTTACATCAATCTTCTCACATATACCTAGTATAGGGAGTGTAGTCAGAAATTCTTGTGTGAAAATAAGAGTGTATCTAGTAAGGAATTGAGGAAATTCTCTAAGGCATGTTACTATATTCAAAATGCTGTTTTAATTGATTAAATGTGAGCTAGTGAATGGTGACTATGATTAAGTATGCTCGAGGGCAAGGAATGCTTAATTCTATGTAAGTGGTGATCTTTGGCATGTCATGTTTCATTGAAAATCCCTGAGGCAAATGTTGGAAGGTTAGGTTGTGTTTTGTTTGTTTTGTTTGTTTTGTTTCGTTTTGTTTCTTTTGTTTTGCTCGAGGACTAGCAAAAGCTAAGTGTGGGGGAATTTGATATGAGCATATTTATACGACTTAGTTAGCTTGTTCTTGTGCACTTGTGTTGTTATTTCTTAGTTAATTATGTATTTTAAGCTATTTTCGTGTGTTTGTAGCATATTTATGCGACTTAGCTATTTTGGAGCATTTTTGGGCCAAGATTGGATAGTGCAAGCATGGAGACATGAGGATGGACGTTTTTGAAGATTAGAAGGCTAGAAATCAGCATGTGTGTGTGCAAGTGTGTTGACCTACAACTACAAACATCCATCCAAAGACATTACATTCACATCTCACAACTCCATACACTTACACTTTCATTCCTTGGCTGTGAGCACCATCCATTCATCCATTCATTTCCCTTTCCTTGCCGTGACCTCCACCCAACCTAAACACATTTAGCCATTCCCTTCCATATATCCATACGCATCCATCAAACTACACCTTGTGCCGCAACAAAGAGAAGAATGAGGACCCTTGGACATGCTTGCCATTCAAGTCGGATTGTTGGAGCGATTTTAGGTGTTTTCATTCTTTTGCTTTTAATGTCTAAATTTGTTTATCTTTGCTTTGTAAGTATGAGAAACTAAACCCCCCTTAGCTAGGGGGAATTCGAAACCATGTTCATGCTTGCAATATGATTTGATTACTTTCAGTTGTGATTCATAAGTTGTGAATTCAATTTACTTATCCATTTGAATTAAAACTGATTTGTGTATGTTGGTTGAGAGTGCACGCTTAATTTCCATGCATAAATATGATGCTAGGATATAAGGGAGTTTCACCTAATCGTTATGAACTTATATTCACAAGTAGTAAAGGTTGTTCGTCACAACCGTGTTAAGTAAATTCTTGGCATAAGTTTCATGCAATTCATAGTTACAAGTTTTTCGTCAATGCTTATGATTTTCATAGAACTTAATGATTCTTGCTTGTATCTCTATTATGCAATTCATGTAGGGAGCTTGTAAGGAATGCTTTGGGTTGTTGTATGCAATCATCCAATTCAATGAAATTAGGAAAATCTGAGGGTTAATTAGTGCAATTCACAGTTAATCTGGGGCGTTGAGAATTCGTAGTTTATTGAAAAGCAACTGGAAATCGTTTTGTTTGCAAGTGTGTCATGTGTGGAGAAGAACCTCCTAGCTAGCCTATCATCCATAGTTTTACCCCAAATTCGTCCAAATTTTGCTTAGTTTACAATCTGTTTGTTTTGTTTTCAAATTCACCAAAACCAAAACCCCCCCCCCCCTTTACTTTAGAGTGTCTAATTAGTTAGAATCTGTTTAGTTTGTCTTTTTAAGTGTTTTGAATCAATATAAAACCAAAAATTCGTCCAAAAAGTGTGTTAGAGTCAGAAACTGCCTAATTATTGTTTTTAGGCAGTTTTAAGCATTTTTAGCTTGTTTTGAGTCTTTTGAGTTTGATTTGAGTTCTTTGAGTCTAGTTAAGTGTTATTAGCCTCTTTTTATATATTTGAGTCAGTTTAGAGTGTTTTAGCAATCCCTCCTAATCCCCGGTTTAAGAACGATCCCTACTTATTCATACTACAATTGTCAACAAGAGGGTTTAATTTGTGTGCTAAGTTAATTCGCATAAAAAACCCATAACACCAACAACCAAGTAGGGGAAATTTGTGATATTATTCAAGGTATTGGGCACTCCTGTTAAAAACTCATGTATTAAAAAGCACAATTGAATATGAACACAAATCTAATTCTAAGTCATCGAAGTAAATAATTCATACACAATTGAAAAAAGGTATAAATGTGAAGAGAACGGAAATTGAAAATATGAATTACCAACCTGATGGATTATTTGATTTTCAGAGAAGAATTTTCTCCGAAATATCAAATCTTCACCAATCTTTATCGTTGATTTTGTCGAACTCTTTATGTTGGAATAAATTGAAAACACACACTGAATTCAAAGAAGACGAAAAGTGATTCCCTTCCGATCATCCAATTGTATAATGATGATATGTAGGTAGTTACTGTTGAACTTCCCACTAAAATCACACATCATATCGTGAGAATTATTCAGAGAAAACTGCTAATAGGTTGGAACTTCCCACTATTTTCATCACATACACGTTCTCTTTTTTTCCTTTTAACTTTTAAAACATTTTTTTAATTTTAGTTTTCTTTTCCAACTATTCCGTTTGCACTCCCTTTTTTTTTTCTTTTTCTTGTTGTATTTTTGTTATTTGTTTCTCTCACTATGTAAATGTTTTTATTTATTTATTTTTTCAATACAGTTTTTTTTTTTTTTTTTTTTTTTTTTTTTTACCAGTTTGTCCTCATTTTTTTCATTTTTTTGGATTCCAATTGTGAAGAAAATAAAGGGGCTTTCTTAGTATATCTGAATGCTTTACCAAACTGATCTTCTCTCTTTATAGATATATATATATATATATATATATATATATATATATATATAGGAATCCTTTAACAAGAGGGATCCCCATTTTTCTAAAAAAAATAGGGACACCCTCTTGACCGTTGGATTTGACTTTAATGAAATTATGTGGTATGTGATTTAATCTTAACCACACAATTTCAACGGTCAAGAGGGTGTCCCTTTTTTTTTTTTTTTTAAATGGGGATCCCTCTTGTTAAGGGGCATATATATATACGGATAAGATCAAGGGACAAATATTTTTACAAATACTTTTACATTTTTTTAAGCCTTTGGATTATAAACTCTTTGGGCAATTTTCAAAACTTCGTAACTCAATCGATTCTTCACCAAATTCGACCCATAATATATCAAAATGAACCATTCTCTTCATCTCGTCAAGAAGTATTATTTTTTTTTTTTTTGAATCACTCGATTTGGTTGAGTATTGAAGAAGTTATGAACATTTAAAGTTTACCCAGTTTCCGCCGTGTTTTCCAGTTTTTCCGCGGACCATTCACCTTTCAGGCTATTTTCCGGCCATCTCCGGCAACCATTGAGCTTCCAAATAGATATAATCTTATTCTAAACTTTCCTATTTTCATTTTGATATATTCTGGGTCGAATTTGGTTAAGAAACGATTGAGTTACAAAGCTTTGAAAATTGCCCAAAATCGTTTTTAACAGAAGGACCAAAATCATGGATGGTGGACAATCTCAAGGACCATTTCTATTGATCATGCAAATCTCAGGGACCATTTTGTATAACCTATTTATTCATTAAATACATGCATGCTTAAGTGGATTTTAATTACTATTAAAGATAAAATAAAACTGAAAAAAAAAAAACATAAAATCTAGAAAATTAAAAATATAATTAAAAAATGAAGATAATTTAATTGAAATTGGTTCTCCCATTCCCATTTCGATTAAGACTTGGATTCAGACTTTGAACCCTAATAAAAATATCATGAAACTTCTTCTTTAAATTCATATGCTTGTGCAATTAAACACATGCCTGATTTCATCCACGTATTGAAAGGTTCTTGCAAACAGACCTAATATTATTAGAGAAGATTATATGAACAAATTGTGCATTCTTCAAGATGATGTTCCTCCCTTCCCCAATCAGGTAAAATATCAATTTACCAAAATGTTATTGGTTCCAGTTGCTTGCATTTATGATGAGACACTTCTACTTTGTGGGGTTTGCTTAACTTATTATAGTATATGGCATGCATTGCTTCAGGTTGCCTTCGACATAATAGAAATCTGGAAAATTAAAACTAAAATTAAAAAAGGAAGAAACTTTAACTGAAATTGGTTCACCCATTCCTATTTGGATCAAGACTTGGATTCAAACTTTGGATTCATGAAACATCATTTGTAATGACCCGTCCCCAAAAGTTACAGTCCTAATAATTTTTAAATGTGAAATTTCGAAAATGCCTTTCGAGGCAAATGCATTGACTTTTGTTGACTGTCGTGTTGTGTCATGTAAGATTCATTATCTTGGTGTATCCTCGTAGTACTCGTCGCTACGAACTCGTGGGCACAAACGGATCGTGATTTGGAGTTATAATGAAGGAGATATTAACGTTTTAAGTTAGGGGCATTTTAGTAAATTAATTAATTTCAACAAAGCTCCAAAATTTTGGAGCAAAATCTGGAAGCCACGTTTGTGGCCCAGATTAAAAGGAAGAAAGGATGGGCGGTGGAGATGAAAAATAAAAGAGGGAAAGGAGGGGCGGGACTCCCAATCAGAAAGGAGAGAATGAGGAGATTGACCAATAGGGTAGAG
The DNA here is from genome assembly GCA_035220775.1 of Malus fusca. NCBI lineage: Eukaryota > Viridiplantae > Streptophyta > Magnoliopsida > Rosales > Rosaceae > Malus > Malus fusca. Next base: position 7,067,399 of record CM069059.1, read on the forward strand.
AAGAAAGGAGGGGAAAGGAGAAGGGTGAGAAGCACGGGATCATGGATCCCTTACCAGTTCTCTACGACCCGACCCACGGAAACTGTGAAACCCAATGGGTTTCGATGGTTTTTCCAGCCAATTTCCGACGATTTACGCCGAGTTATCATCTGGGAATTTCTCACCAGCCTTCCCTATTTTATTTTCCACACAAATTTGACAAGATTTGGTCTTGGTTTCGTGGAAAGGGCACCGGCGGCACTATGGTGTTCTTGGTGGCAATCCACCATTTTTTGAAGCCAATTCCTTCGATCTCTACCATCATTAGACCCTTATTGAGTCCAAGAATAAAGCCAGGGGTTTGTTGAGGCGCACCCTTTATAGGGTGTCCGGTGGATTTTTGCTCCACTCATTGAGATCTTCATTTTTGTGAAGTTTGAGAATTTTTAGAAATAGTTGAATATTCCGGCGAGGGGCGGCCGACCACCACCTGCGGCGGCGCGTGGGCCGAGACGTCCCCTAACCTTCCTAGTCTAAATTTGAATTCCTTGATTCCATTGGTGAAGTCTGATTGACGAATCTCTGTTATTTGAACGTAGTTCCGTTAAGGTCCACCGCTTGATTATTATAGAGATCGACGATCCGACCGTTGGATTGTCATTAAACTTTGATACGTTATAATACATAATATTTGAGGATATTAGAAACTTACAGATCAGGAATCCGACGTACGGATCTTCCCAAATAGGATATGTAAGTTATATGTTCTATTGATAAGAATTCTAAGACATGATTTGATAATTGTTCTAGGCGCCGATCATTTGTGACACCTTGATGTTTGTGCTAGGGAGTTGTAGCGCGGACTCCAGGTGAGTGGGCTTTTGGTTTTCTATATATACGTATATATATGTTTTTCCATTTTCCCAGAAATGGTTTTAAATGGATTTACGTTTTTAAATGCCATGTCACTTGCATTACATTTTTGTATATGCATTAGTATAGATATGCATATTATTGCATGATGCTCCAGACGCCCAGGTAAGATTCAGGAGAGTACATATGGATGATAGTGATTGCAGTGTGTATGGTTATGTTTAGATGCATTTAGTGCTCATTATCCTACACCCCGGTGTTAGTACTCCGCCCGAGGCCAGGGCCAGCCTTCACGTGATCATTCACCTCCCACACCGTACGCTCACCTTGGGTCCAAGGCAGGTGCCAGCCTATCGTATATACCACATTAGGTGGTTCCGACTCGTAGGTGACTTGCGATACTTCGCATAGCCTTCATGTGATTGTAGCACTTGAGCATATTTATTTACACCCAGCCTGTCGTACAGACCACATTAGGTTGTTCCGACTCGTGTGTGGGAATTGGTTAATGAGCTATAGGTTCAGCTGTACATGTCAATTTAGGTGACTCCGACTGGCATATCATTTTACATTAATTTATTTCACCTGGCTTACTTATTTCATTGCTGAGATACTTGACATGGAATATACTTGGTTTTCACTACTCTCGAGCATGACTTCTATATATGTATGTATTATTATTTTCTGGGAAATTATACGGGTTTTACGGCGAGGGGTTATAATGTTTTCAACAGGTTTTTATTAAAAAGTTTATTTTCAGGCCCACTCACCCTTGTTTTTGTGCCCATCTAGGTATGATCCTTACCCACACTATTGTACTTTACTTATGCTCTGACGTTGCGTGTGAAATGGGTTCATCCCCGCTCACAGCGCACTCTTGTCTTTAGGCATTTTTAGGTTTGAATTTATTCACATTTTCCACATCACCATACTTTATGGCTTCGTCACCTTCCAGGTGTCGGCCAGCACAGCTCGATTCGGAGTCCTAGTGGACATTTTGTTGGAAATGTGCCCTAAAACCAATCATATGATGATACTTTACGGACATTTCACATGTTAAACTAATCTAGTTTAAATATAAAGGGCAAAGATTATTGTTTGAGCCGTCTCATATAAATGTTATATGCTTAAACGATAAGTCCAAGGAATATGTGATTGGGAGAATACGATCTAAAGAAGTTAGATTCATGAGACCATTCTTTCGTAGACACATCCTAAACGTTCCTGATCATAGGATTGCCAATTGGGCATTGACAGTCCGTTAAAATCAGTACGTACTGTGTCTTCTCTTAGGGAGAGTGACTAGTCTCGAGTCATTGGTGTGTGTGACATCAAGACAAGTACGTAGGTGCTCAATAGAGAATGAGTTCACTGAACACGATCAACGAAGAGTTCTCATATTCATGTCACATGAGAACTCATGGTTGAGATAATGCAATGTAGTCCTTTGACCTGAGGCATCACAGTTGTCTTGTGGTTAAGTCCTTAATCTTTGATTATGTCAAAGTCACTCCATTTGGAGGGTGTCCACGGCATCGTTGGGGTTAAGCCACTTAGTCATGGAGGCAAGTGAATGCGCAACAAGGGATCTCTAACCTTCAAACTGTTTGAGGGAGAATACTCTATAATATGATTAAGAATCTTTGGCCAAAGTATGAATGAGATTTAGGAAGGCGTTCCAAATCACATTCAAGGTAATCATATAAGCACACGAATCACATTGGATAGTAGACATGAATAAACTATCAAACCAAACAATGTGGTCAAGAGTATTGTATTAGAGAAAGACCGTATTGCATTGTAATCCTAAACTGAATAGGTTCTCCACCTCTTCTGATTAGCTTGGGTAACCATGATATGCTGCTAGGTGTCACTCATGGTTTGTGGAAGCCCTAAACATGTGTAATCACTAAAGGGAGAATTGAAAGTAAGTTTCAATTCACAATCAATGTGAAATGGTTTTAATCGCCCACTGCCTCGCTAAAAGGAACCTAATGGATCGTACACCGTGTAAGGTGAAGATTGAAGAAACAATGGAGATGAGTAAGAATAATTAAATGGTTTAATTATTTATGGCAAGGATTAATTAATATGTTAATTAATCAAACGAATAAAGTTCGTTAAAAGACCACGGGTTAGTTTTGGGCCTCAAGGCCCAATGGGCTTTGAATGTCAAGCCCATTGACTTAAGTTGTATGACAACTTAATTCACAATGGCCCAAAAGCCCAATAAAACCCTTATGGCCGGCCATGTTAGAGAGAATGGGCTTTTGGTTCTTTAGGTCACTTATTTGAAGGGACTATATAAAGGACTTTATAGCCTAAATTCATTAAGGGTTTCTTTTGGAGAAAATTGGAGAGAACATGTCTCTCCTTTTCTCTCTAGGAGGCCGGCCCCCTTGGAGGGTGCATCTAGCAATCCCACTACTCCAAGGTCACTCATTTTCTTCTCCAATCTAACCTTGGTGTGGAGACTTAGAGGTTCTCAATTTTGGGAACTTGGAGAAACCTTTTCATCCATCCAAATCCATAGATTTTAGATGCAAGGAATGAAGGCCCTCTCTTTGGGTGATTAGCCTTTGCTTATGCAAAGAGGAATCTACAAAGGTATAAATTTCAACTCACTTTGTTTTGAGTTGAGTCTTGGTTCACCAATCTACTAGGCTTTGAATTTCATGGGTAATGTTTTGTTTTTGAATGCATGCAAGCATGATTCCGCCTTTTAATTGTTAATTGCATGCTATAGATGTTATTCAAATGAACATGTTTTCACAAAATAATCCTTCACATTTCGGGTTAGGGTGTGTATCATTTAAATGATGTTTTATTTTCTTCTTCCAACCAGGGACAGATGGAGAGCCGGCTGAGATGGATCTTATTTTTTGCTGGGAAAATTAAAACTAAAATTAAAAAAGGAAGATAATTTTACTGAAATTGGTTCTCCTATTCCCGTTTCGATCAAGACTTGGATTCAGACTTTGAACCCTAATAAAAAAATCATGAAACTTCCTCTTTGCCGATGAGGAAGCTTGATGGAATCTCTTCTTTCATTTTATCAAAAAATAAACCCTAATAATAACAAAACAACATACTTTTTAAATTAAAAAAAGGTGATACCAGGCATAGGTAATACCCAGCGTAAACAAGGATTGAGTTTTTATTTTTATCAAAAATAAACCCTAATAATGACAAAACAACATACTATTTTCCTTCCTTGGAGCTTTTATCGTATTTATCATCTTGTTTCCGAATTGGTCTGATAAAAACATGCTCGAATTTATATTTACAGACAGTTTTTTAGACAAGTAATTTTGCAAAATAATCATTCAAATATTCAAGTACCTTACAAGAAAACAAAACTCAATGCCCATCATTCAACAACCGAAATACAATTGAAACTGAAATAACATGAACAAGGGTAATATACTCAACTTCATGTAATTGCCATACAAATTAAAAACTTGATTATTATCTCGATCGTGACAGAAAATTAGCATCATTCTTCATGGTTTTCATTCTCCGAATCCTCTGATCAACAACATTCTTTATCATGGTGTAAAGAAACTATAAGATATCGAAAAAAGATAATATGAGTTGGACTAAAACATGAAAAGCATTAAAAATGGGGTATCCAATAAACTAAAACTATTTCAAAGTAAATAAGTTCACTTGCCTTTGTTTAATTTGCTGAATCAATCTTTTTTTCTCTTTGGACAGTTTTTTGTATTTTCCTTGGTGTGAACAAACAAATTGTGCATTTGTCACCTCATTTGAATGACGTCTAGACTTTGATGAAGTTCGAATACGAATCCAAAACCCTTCTTGTCGGCCATAATCTTCATAATAATTTCTTGCTGCTTCCATTGTTTCAAAAACCATACCCACATATGGCGTTTCCAATGCTTCCTCATTTCTCTTTGGAGTGTGACAATTGCCTGTGTCACTTATTTCTTGAACTGGTGCTAGCTCGACATCCTCAAGTTGAGGATCAATTAAGGCTAGAAAAATAAACTTGAAAATACTACCATCTTGTTACTTAAAAATAAAATACCAATCATTATGTCTTAGTCAATTACTCTGAACTAGTTTCACTCACCTTGTGAAGTGTAAAGCTTGATACTCCTATTTCCACAGTAAGCTCGCTAGAAAGATTAGAGATTGGCCTGTTTACTAGAAAACAAAATATAGTTGGAAAATTGAAATGAAGTGAGGCAAGAAATTCAATATCTAAGTTATAATCTAGAGATTGGCTTGTAAAGCTTGATGCTCCTATTTCCAGAGCTGCAGAAATCGCAGCTACCCTCGCTGCTCAACCTGCAAGCAGAGACCCAGTTCGGTTAGCAAAACATTATACACTCCTCAAATTCAATCTACAAGACTTGCACTAACAATAGCGATCAGTCAGAATATTTCTAGCTTTCTCTCTTTACGATTTCGCACACATTCTATTGCCAACACTCTTCCTATATCGCCATCTTCACGCCAAGATTCTTTGTTTTTTTTTTTTTTTTTTTTTTTTTTTAATCCGCATCATGTTAAGTTATTAAATCTAAACTTAAGGGTTTCAATCCATCACCAATGCATGCAATGAGAACCCAAATTCTGAAAACAAGAACGAAACAGAATCATCACCAAGTCTTTTCTTTTAGTCTAAAGTTTTATGATCGGATTAAACTCGCATGGCATTATTCAAACTGGTAAAAACCAAGAAATTAAACCAGAAACAAAGAAACGCAATCGCATTCAAAAGATTGACTGACCGGAAGACGACAATTGAGTCGCATTTTCTTGAGGTTTGTTGTTTATAGTCTTCTTGTCGGCTTTGTCGTCTTTGGCTTCCTCCGTACTTTGTTGCTTTCTTACTTAAAACCCTAGAACATAAGTTCGAGTTCAATTAAAACACATGAACTGTTTTTTTTTTTTTTGCAAAACCTAATTTAATCACCCCTCATATATAAACAATAATATAGAGTTTAGGGTTTCGTTTTGCTTACCTAATGAGATTCCATCAAGCTTCCTCATCGGCAAAGATGAAGTTTCATGAATTTTTTTAGTAGGGTTCAAAGTCTGAATCCAAGTCTTGATCGAAATGGGAATGGGAGAACCAATTTTAGTTAAAGTTTCTTCCTTTTTTAATTTTAGTTTTAATTTTCTAGATTTTACGTTTTTTTTCCAGTTTATTTTATCTTTAATATTAGTTAAAATCCACATAAGCATCCATGTCATTTAATGAATAAATAAGAACCATTGGATGTCATGTAATCAAAAGGCTTAAAAAGAGTGTAAAAATATTTGTAAAAATATTTGTCCCTTTATCCTATCCCATATATATATATATATACCATAATACTTTGTAAAACAAACAATCAAACAAGCAATCAAGACCAAATTGAGATTAGAATACTAAAAGACTTGAATTTTGAAACAATTGTGGTGGTGTGGAGAATTTTGAAACAAATTGAAGTATGAGATTGGGGTAAAATTGAAATATGGGGTCGGGATTGAGAATTTAGGGTTTGAGGAATTAGGTGAATTGAGATCGGGTATTGGGATGGGAAAGAAGGGGATTGGCTGGGGGTTATAATTTTTTATAAATAAAATTAGACTTGGCCTTGTATTTAAAAATAAAAAAAAATAAAAAAACCATTTTCTCCTCTTTGCAATTGTCTTCTTCGTGAAGACACCGCAGCAGAAACTTAAGAAAAACTCGAGGGCAGTTGTTGTAACGAACCTAGCCTTCGCTTCAAGGTCCACAACAAATTTCAGTTAAGTTTTCAGCCACCTCAAAACCCCCTAGGGCGCGCCTCAGCCACCTAGGTGTGCCCTGACAACCCTAGGCAACTTTTTCGCCGACTCCCATAAAACAGAGGTGGCAAGCCACCGGCCCAGCCTTAGAGGCTGCCTAGGCGCGCCTCAAGGCGAGTATTTTAAAACAGTGTTCCTATCTCATGATGTTAAAGAGAGGGATCTATATAGATCAAGGGTACAACAATGGGAGGTATCTCAATTAAGGAACCCAGTACTGTAAAAAGGCATGAGGATAGCAAGCACGGCAACAGGAGGTACCTCAATTAAGGCGTGAGGATCGCAGGCACGGCAACAAGAGGTACCTCAAATTTTTAACTCAGTATTGTAAAAATACATGAGTATAACGCCTTTTAGTGTATAAACAAAATTTAATATCCTATCCAGTTATGGTGTTATCCTCATGTTTATTATTATTATTTTTACAGTATTGAGAGAATAACCCAATGGCCCAATGTCCCCCTTTTAGTGAGAATGAAAAAGTCCATATAACCAATGTCCCACCTAATCTCCATCTTTTTCTCTCCAAATACACTGTCAGTCAGGGCCCTGAAGGAAAATATTTGAAAAAACTAAGTTCATTAAGCAAGATAATGCATGCATTTAATGATTAAATGGCAGAAGCATGCTTGTATGCACTTTAAAACAAAACTTAAACCATGAAATTCAAATTCTAGTAGTTGTGGTGAACCAATATTTCAACTCTAATCACAAAAGAGTTAAGAAACTTTATACATTTGGAGTTCCTCTTTGCATGAGCAAAGGCTAATCACCCATGAAAGGACTTTCACTCCTCTCCTTGAGTTAGGATTTCATGGCCTTCATCTTCACTTTGTAACTCCTTGGCTTCTTGCATTTTGATGCTTGAATGATTCTTCAAAAGTCTCCAAAGTTAGAGACCTTTAAGTTTTGATACCAAGAATGGTGAAGGAAGAAGATGAGTGACCATGGAAGAGCAAATTGCTAGCAAAGCTCTCCCATGGTGGCCAGTCTCATGAAGAAAATGAGAGAGAAGTCTTTTCTCTCTTTAGCCTCTAGAAGCCCTAATGAGGTGTGAGGTTATAAAGTCACTTATAAAGCCCCTTACGTTTGAGTAGCATAAGTTGTAATAAGACCAAACCTCACAATTCCCTCACTATGGCCGGCCATGCTATGTTTAATGGGTTAATTGCTCATTTTGTTTTAGTTGTCATACAACTTAAACTTAATGGGCCTTGTGGACCAAAACCATTTTGGATCATGAAACCCGAAACTAACTTAGGGCCTAAAACGAACCTTTCGTCTTTGATTAATTAACTTTTAATTAATCCTTGCCATATGCAATTAAACTATTTAATTGCCCTTAATCATCTTCGTTATTTCTTTCAATCGTTACCTTACACAGTGTGCGATCCATTAGATTCCTTTTAGCGAGGCAGTAGGCGATTAAAACTCTTTCTAATCAATTGGGAATTGAAACTTACTTTCAATTTTCCCTTTAGTGATTATACATCTGCAGGGCTTCCACAAGCCATGAGTGACACCTAGCAGTATGTCATGGCTGCCCAACCTAATCAAAAGAAGATGGAGAACCTATTCAGTTTAGGATTACAAATGCAATACGGTATTTCTCTAATATAGTACCCTTGATCACATTGTTTGATTTGATAGTTTATTCATGTTTACTATCCAATGTGATTTGGAATGACTTTCTAAATCATATTCATACCCTGGCCAGAGATTCTTAATCATATCATAGAGTTCTTCCTCAACGGTTTGAAGGTTAGAGATCATTTGTTGTGCATTCACCTGCCTCTATGATAATTGGCTTAACCCCAACTATGTTGTGGACACCCTCTGAGGGAGTACCTTTAGCATCGTCAAAGATCAAGGACCTAACCACAAGACAACAATGATGCCTCAGGTCAAATGACTACTTTGCATTATCCCAACTATGAGTTATCATGTAACATGAGTATGAGAACTCATCGTTGATCACGTTCAGTAGACTCATTCTCTATTGAGCACCTACATACTTGTCTTGATGTCAATCAAACCAATGACTCGAGATCAGTCACTCTCCTTCTGAGAAGACATAGCACATACTGATCTTAAAGGATCGTCAATGCTCAATTGACGATCCTATGGCCATGAACGTTTAGGACATGCGTACGAATGATAATGGTCCCATGAATCTAACTTTTTTAGATCGTATTCTCCTAATTACATATTCCTTGGACTGCGAATAACATTTATATGAGATGGCTTTAAATAATAATCTTTGCTTTATATTAAACAAGTTTAGTTTAACATGTGAAATGTTCATATAGTATCATCATATGATAGGGTTTAAGGCACATTTCCAACAATCTCTCACTTGCACTAGAGCCAATCAGCTGTGACATCAGTGATAATACCTCTTATGAATTCATTTAAAAAATAAAAAATAGCTAAGTAGTAGGCCTAGACAATGGAATCTATATGTTATCCACAAAAGCAACCTTGTCATTAACGTCATCACCATTATACATGATTCTTATTACGTGGTTCAATCTCTTAATTGTGTTTGGATCTTGATAGGACCTTGATTCCCTGCTTGAGCTATCGCCCCATTAGTGTCATAGTGGGGTGCACTAAATGAACTTTCCCATCCCAACAACATTTTTGTAAGCTTCTATATGGCTATAATTTTGCATTCATGATGGAACACACTACAGTCTTTACTTTTAGTGTTTCCATCCAGTTATCTCTTTAGTCTTAATAAAGAGATATCCAATTATGGATGTGATATTAGATTCATAATCTAATATGCTTATGCTTCCATTCATTACTCTAACTTTCCCATTCTTAAGGAACCTATGCTTTAGTATTTCTTAAATACTTAAGGACCTACTTGACAGTTGTCATGGCTTTGATCTTGGGCTTGTATTGATCTTGGTGCAACTCATATCAATGGTTTTCTTACTATATGACATACATAAATCACCTTTCTGATTATGCATAAACGACTCTATTTATGCATTATGTTTCTTTGGGCGTCAAATGGCATATTCCCTTTAAGAAGAGCAACTTCCTAGACTCACTAGAATTGTCCTTCTATTTGAAGTTTATCATTTGAGAAACTTAGTAGCATCTTTTGTCTATCCATAGGGATTGAGATAATCCAATTATATCTTGAAATATATCATTATAGATTTCCATACCAAGTATATAGACCACGTCTCCCATATACATCATATCATTATAAAATGCTTAAAGTCATAGCTTTATCAAAGAATAATGTTTTTTCATTTCCAAAATTGGATTTTTATCACCAATGGTCCCTAAAATTGACCCTCACCATCAATGTAACATCCCACATCGCCCAGGGGAGTGATCCTTAAATGTATATTCCCATCCCTACCTAGCACGAGGCCTTTTGGGAGCTCACTGGCTTCGAGTTCCGTAGGAACTCCGAAGTTAAGCGAGAAGGAGGCCAGAGCACTCCCAGGATGGGTGACCCACTGGGAAAGTTGCTCGTGAGCTCCCAAAAACAAAACCGTGAGGGAATGGTAAGCCCAAAGCGGACAATATATTGCTACGGTGGTGGAGATGGCCCGGGAAGTGATCCGCCCCGGGCCGGGATGTGACAAATGGTATCAGAGCCAATCCCTGGCCGGAAGTGTGTCGACGAGGACGTCGGGCCCCTAAGGGGGGTGGATTGTAACATCCCACATTGCCCAGGGGAGTGATCCTTAAATGTATATTCCCATCCCTACCTAGCACGAGGCCTTTTGGGAGCTCACTGGCTTCGAGTTCCGTAGGAACTCCGAAGTTAAGCGAGAAGGAGGCCAGAGCACTCCCAAGATGGGTGACCCACTGGGAAAGTTGCTCGTGAGTTCCCAAAAACAAAACTGTGAGGGAATGGTAAGCCCAAAGCGGACAATATCGTGCTACGGTGGTGGAGATGGCCCAGGAAGTGATCCTCCCCGGGCCGGGATGTGACAATCAAGATGGTCCCCAAAATTAAAAATCAATCAATGTAGTCCCTGAAAATAGGTGTCGCAAATCAATGTGGTCCTTCAGTCACAATTCTGTTAAAAAATTCGTTAAATGCTGATGTGGCACATAAATGGGTCCCACAAGATTTACCGGTTTTTATCACAAATTGTCCCTGAAATTGACCCACACCATCAATATGGTCCCTAAAATTAAAAATCAATCAATGTAGTCCTTGAAAATAGGTGTCGCAAATCAATATGATCCTTCTGCCATAATTCTGTAAAAAAAATTGTTATGTGTTGATGTGTGTTTAATAATTAATTTAAAAAGTTATCTAAATACCTTTTGCACAATGGAATTTTTTTTTCTTATAGTAGGGCCTACTCTGAAGAGAGCTCTCTTCCATAAATTCTCAAAGGCACAAGGCTTAACCAAGGCCTAAGAGGGGGGGTGTGGAAATAGTTTTCAACCAATAATAGACGCACCTCGGTTATAACCCCATTATCTCAAGGCAGACCTTGTCTTTCTTTGCATCACCAGACCACCAAGGAAGCTCCAAACAAGTTCTCCAAGATTAAGGTTGTGAGGATGTTGATCGCCTAAATGTTAACAGTGATGTCCCATAAGTCATTGCCAATGGGCCAAGCCTTCACCAAAGGTGATCTTGATCCAAGTTCAATTCGGTGAGGGGTGTCGAAGTGTGTATAGATAGGTGTATTGAGATTTTCTTTTAGAGAATAGAGAGTGAATGAGGTATAAAAATGTGGACAGGGATCGGATGGGATTATAGGACTGGGTTTTTGGGTTGACAATTTAAATTATTAAGCCTATTTGTATTTTTTTTAATTTAATTAGAATTGTGTGACCCATTTATATGTCACATCATCACATAATAGGATTTTTGACAGAATTGTGATGGAAGCACTACATTGATTTGAGACACTTACTTGAGGGACCATTTTGAAGTCCTGGGTCAATTTTGGGGACCATTTTGATGTCGCAAGTCAATTTCAAAGACTAGTTTAATGTCATGGGTCAATTTCATGGACCTTTTGTGAGAAAAAAGACTTATGGGGATCATTTATATGCCACATCATCACTTAAAAGATTTTTTAACATAATTGTGACGGAATGACCAGATTGATATGCAACACCTATTTTCAGGGACTACATTGATTAATTTTCAATTTCAAGGACCATCTTGATGGTGAGGGTTAATTTCAAGGACCATTTGTGATAAAAGCCCTGATAAAGGAGGAGGGGGAGGGCGTCAGGTAGTCGACATCTGACACTTATAGGTTACGTCGAATCCTTATGAAAATGAATCCAGAACGAAATCGCGCTAAGGTTAAGGCGTTACCCATAAGTGGCGCACTGTGTGGCCCAAGTACAGTGATAAATGAGCAAGGGTCGTTGTATCTCCGTCAGCACCCTGATGCAATGTTAAATGAGCAAGGGGGTCATAGAAACTTCTTTTTGAACGACTCCACTCAAAGTTGTTTGGAAGCATATGCTCCTATCAACTTTACACAGGACACACAAAAGAAGTACTCTGATCCTATTAGATAGGGGAGGGTGAAGAAGCTAGGACAGAAGGGTAGAGTTCAAGATAGTAGAATACGTTTAGGAACGTGGAATATAGGAACCTTAACGGGAAAATTTATGGAAGTAGTGCAAGTTATGGTGAGGAAAAGGATAAGTATTATGTGCCTACAAGAAACTAAGTGGGTTGGTCTTAAGGCAAAGGATCTAGAAAACTCAAGTTTAAAACTTTGGTATTGGGGCACAAATAGAACGAGGAACGGTGTTGGCATCATCGTGGACAAGACCTTGACACAAGATGTTGTAGATGTCAAAAGGGTAGGAGATAGAATTATGGCAATCAAGATTGTAATAGGACAAGAACTCATCAATGTGATTAGTGCGTACACACCTCAAGTAGGGTTGGATACAAGTTTGAAGGAGAAATTTGGGAAGATCTTGGAGACTTGGTGCAAGGAATTGCTCAGACGGATAAGGTATTTATAGGAGGAGATTTAAATGGACACATGGGCAAGGAGTGAAGGGAAAATTATGAGTTTCATGTATGGGATTTCGAAAATGACTATCATGCATATACAAATCAAATTTTATATACGAAAGCAGCGGAAGCATTTAATACATAATATCAGAGCTATAGTCATGCAAATCCCCTTCAAGTTTCATAGGTTTATATATAATGCATCAAAACATTTAACTTAAGAACAAAGTCAAGGAATAGATCTATACCTCTTGATCTTGATTTTAGACCAAGGATGGACCACCTCCAAGCCCTTTGCTCCTTGAAGTCCTTGAGCCTAGCCTCCCTCCTTGCCTCCTCCACTTTGTTAGAAAGAGTGCTCCTAGGTTCTCCTTGAGTTTCCAAAGTAGAAAACCTCTAAAGATCCACACCCACTAGTGTAGTGAGATGGATGGAGGAATAACCAAAAGGGTGAAAGATTTGTTAGTAAAATCACCCCAAGGTGGCCAGCCTTTGTAGTGTTTTAGAGAGATGTTTCTTTTTCCTCTTTGTTGTTTTAAACACACAAAAACCCTAAGGAATAAATCTCTATAAAGTTCCTTATATAGACAAAAAGAAACCTAGTCAACAAATTGACTTCCTATCTCTCCCAAACCCTTTAAGTGGCCGGCCCTTTAGTGTTTGGTTTGGGCTTTGGGCTTTTATTATTTCAAGTCATCCTATGCTTGAATAAAAGCCCAATGGGTTTAGGCCCAATGGGCCCAATTAAACCCGAACGTTTCTTTAAGCCCAAAACGATCTTTTATCGCTTTTATGATTTCTTTAGACTTTCTAAATTAATCAAATCCAATTAATTATTTCCTTCATCCAGTAATTACTCACTACAATAGTGTATCGGTGTACAATCATTTTAGGTTCTAATTAGCAAGGCAGTGAGGTGATTGGCATCAATCCAATTGATTATATTTAATTCAATCACTTAGTGAATTAAAACTTCCTTTTAATTCACCTTTCTTCTTCGACGACTACATTTAATCATCTAGAAGAACTCACAAGCCATGAGTGACATCTAACCATATATCATGGCTACCCAAGCTAATGTAGAAGTTGTTCGGAGAACCTATTCAGTTGGAATTACAATGTAATTCGATCTTTCTCTAAAACAATACTCTCAATCACATTACTAGGGTATGGATATATTATGTCAAACCCCTAATGTGATTATTCCTTCTTATATGATTCAATTGAGTCGTATAGGAACACTTTCCTTTATTACGCTCGATACTTCGGCCGAAGATTCCCGAATCATATCTTAGAGTATTCTTCCTCTCTTATCGAGGATTAGAGATTCCTTGTTGCGCATACACTTGCCTTCATGACTAAGTGGCTTAACCCCAACTATGCCGTTGACATTCTGATAGAGTGACTTTTGACATAATCAAAGATCAAGTACTTAACCACAAGACAACGACGATACCTCAGGTCAAAGGACTACTTACATTATTCCAACCATTAGAGTTACTTGCTTGACATGTGAGTAGACCTCCATGCAAGTACTCTCGTTCGATTGTGTTCAGTGAACTCATTCCCTTAATGAGCACCTACATACTTGTCTTAGTGTCACTACACAAATGGGATGAGACTTTCCATCCTTCTATTTGAAGCGGACACAGTATGTACCGGTCTAAGCATTGTCAGTATCCCTCCGACAATCCAATGACCAGGAACCTTTTGGACATAATGGTTATGTGAAGAAGGTCTCTGTAGTCTAACATCATTAGATTACTTCTTCAATCGATCCATTGTCCATGGATTCACTATTTAGGACATATATCGTTTATTGAGATAGTCCTAATTAGTATCTTTGCCATTTGATGTATAAGAGTCATCTATACATCGATTTATTTGTCCTGAAAGGTTTCTTCCAAAGATTGACTTTCAGGGCATATTTCCAACAATCTCCCACTTGCACTAAAGTCAATCACTAGTGTATCTTATACATCTTGTCGAGAGAGCTTATGCTCGTAGGTTAACTTGGTTATGTATTAATCCCTTTTATTATTTAAAAGGGATTTACTTATCAAATGTTTCCAAAACATTTGATGATGTCTCTTTCTTGTGTTTGAATACTTTGATGAGACCTTGATTCCATGGCTTGAGCTATCGCCCCATTACGTCGTAGTATCCTACTAACGACCTTATGGTTTGGATTCAATCATTGGTTCTATAAGAACCATTTCATTCAAAACACCTTTTGAAGCAGTTTCTAAAACAATATATCGTCATATATTTCGTTTGTATACTTTATACAAACTTTGCTCCAACCTTGAGACCATTGTAGTACAATACTAACAATTCATTCATATGATTAGTACTTCATCCATTATGAAGTTCCATTTGTTAAAATGGCTTATTTTCACTTTGGTTTATAACATAAGTGAATGCACGCTTCCAGAGTCCCACTCTGATGTTTCTTTCATAAAGGCAATAATACTCTATCAGTTGCTTTGGTTCTGATCCTGGGATATAGTAATATCTTAAAGTGACAACCCCTGTGGTTCTTCACTTTTGGATATCTATTTCACAAGTCAATACATGTGTCCCTTTTGTGATTTTATGACACATTCATTATAAGGGTCATGAAAGTGACTTTCTATCATATAAGAAAATGCTTTCTTAAATCTTCAACATTTGAGATTTAAGTTCCCCAAATAACATCCTTGAGATAGCCTTGCTATATCAATAAGTCCAATTTCAAGTTTATACTTTAAAATTGACCGTGTCATGTTTTGTCAAATTTTCGAGTAACATCTATGTTTTATCAAGCCTATCAAATAGACTTTATTCATATTGTGTTGCTCAAATTATGACATCACTCCCACTGGCCTTGTTGTAACTTAGCATTCATTCAAAAACTTAACACTTATATTTTCTTGATTTGAATGCATATTGCTCCCATTAACTTGTCTTGGATCCATACACAAGTTATTTAAACGAATCATACACAAAAGAATTCCTTCTCAAGTAATTCCATGAAATGTGTGACTTGCTTTATCAAGTCTATTCATTTAAATTATATGGTGTCATACACCATACTTCAAGTTTTAGTCATACTAAGACCTTTAATGTAGTCATATAAGAATTATCCAAGTCTATAGTGGAAGCATACCTCCTACTAAGGATATAGAAACTCAACCATTCCTTCTAGGTGGTTGATATAATTCTTTATCAAAACTACATGGAGCGTTATAGTTACATAAGATGTTGAATTTGGTTTGTCTTGTTGTTAAACTATATGTTGTGACTCATTTTGAAACTATTCCCCTTTTATTTCATCAACTTGTCCATATGCTTTGTTATTTAGCTTGTTCTCATAAAAGAGAATGATGGACAACTCCCAACATATAACCATTTTATGCTAGGTTGACGAAACCAACATTCAAAGACTATTCTTTAGAATGTCACACAACATAGAATTTTTAACGTTTGAAGAGCTTGAGTCTTTTAACAATTAAAATTACAAACTCTTAATAATAGTCAAGTACCATTATTCTTTAGACAACTATAAACCAATCATATTCAAGTTTATATCCATTTTCACACCTCCCACTATTTCTCATGACTTTAATGAGAAATAATTTCATACATTCAGAATGTATAAAAGTGGAGTATATTGGTAGAAGACATTGTGTAATAGCTTTAAAACATTTCAAGCTTATTTGTTTCAATCTTCACTAAGTTGATGTCTTGTTATTTAAGTGACTAAAGTCTTTAAACATTTTATAGATTTAGACACTTCTTTCTTGGTTTAATCACTAACACAATTGACATTTTAAAACCTTTTAACGAATGCCCAATTAGTTGTTCAAAACTACTAATTGAATCAAGAGTGATCTTGATCATTGTGTTTCAAGTGATAACCATATAAGAAACGTTTTTCGTATTACTTATATCATTATAATGTGATCTTCCTTTTCTTCAAGAAAGGATACTCTAGACTTTTGTCAATTCATATAGAACTCATAGGTAGACAAATGGAACCAAATCTAAAGATTCATTGTATCCTTTTATGTCCTACATGTGAGATCTATCCATATTTGATAAATCTAAAGTTTGGTTATCACATTACAATAGATGATATAACTCTTGTATCTCATCTAGGATACAACAAGACAATTTTCAATTCATAACACTACTTTAAGGAAATAGTATATTAAAAAGGCATTCTTCACATTACATTAATATGATAATTCAAACATTCATAATGTTTAATACAAAAAGAATTAGCTCTATACATTTAGAGACTAATTTAAATACCTTTATATGTTTAGGCACTAATAGTGGTCTTCCATCATATGAAGCCACTTAATAAGTTCTTAACAAAATAAGAAAGTTTAAAGACAATCTTTAAATGCCTAACAAACTTCCTAAGTAGTAAGCAAAAAATCATAGTGGCCGAACACTTCTCCACTTCTTCCTTGCTTGTCCCTCTTCTACTTGGCTCCTCCACCTATATACAATTATACAAGTGATTAGCCCTTTATATCAAATATAAATATTTAGAAGATCTAACATTTAGAATTGAAGATAAGAACATAAACCATACCTTGTGGCTTGTCCTTAAGAGTTGCAAGGTATAACCTGCAATTCCTCTTCCAATGCCCCTCCTTTCCACAGTGGTGGCAAGTCCCTTTGGGCTCCATTGCCTTCTTTTTCTTCACTCCTCCTTTCGGCTTAGGAGTGGGTGACTTCTTCTCCTTCCCTTTGCCTTTGCCTTGCGGCTTGGCCTTGGAAGAGGATGGCTTGTTGTAGGCTACTGCAGCAGTCCCTACAACGTTCTCTTTCTTCATAGTCTTATCGGCAGTTACTAACATGTTTAGTAACTCAGAGAGAATACTATCCATCTTATTCATATTGTAGTTCATTACAAACTGCGAAAATGAATCAGAAAGAGAAGCCAATATAAAGTCCTGGGCCAATTCCCCGTCAAGTGGAGTACCTAGGTTCTCCAATTGTTCAATGAATCCTATCATCTTCAGTACATGTTGATGTACTGGAGCCCCCTTGACCATCTTGGTCTTCACAAGTTCACAGACAGTGCTAAAGCGACGGTTGCGCATCCCTTCACCATATAACTTCGTAAGATGGAGTATAATGGAAGATGCACTGTCCATGCCCTCATGCTGTCTCTGTAGCTCCTCATTCATGGAAGCCAACAGATAGCACTTGGCTTGTGTGTCATCCTCAACGTGCTTGTCATACTTAGCACGTTCATCCTCAGTAGCCTCAGGGCCGAGAGGTATGTGAGGTGGAGCCTTGTCTAGTACGTAAACAATTTTCTCCAATGTTAGGAGAATCTTGACTTACGATACCACGATGGGAAATTGTGCCCCTCTAGGCAATGCTTGTCGAGTATTTTCGCGAGTGTGCTTCCAACCATATCTATATACATAAACAATAAAATAATTAGATTGATTGTTGATTAAGTCAAACGATTCGGGTCTTTAAACCGAATGACACCACCCACCATTTTTGGCAAATTCCATATCCCTCAAGATGGAATTCGGGAGATTTCAAAGAAAGCTCCTAGCGGGTTATGGGAGGCTCACTATTACCAAGCCCACCTCACGATGATACGATGTCGGCTAGCAACAATAATAATGAGAGGGTACACTTACCCATTCACAACAACCTCTTGTGATTACCCATCTTTTTGGCCTCTAGAAAACAATGCGTCACGATGATACGATGTTGGCATCATTTCTCTTAGTTAAGTTTTTCCCACCATGCCGGTTTAGCTAGGGGTTCAAGTATGACCTCACGATGATACGATGTTGGCCACACTCGTTGCCTACCTTAACCTCATCAAATGTTTTAAATAAACTCCTCCTGAATATAAGCATGCACTTTGAACTTCCCCATGATAGGGTGAAGGCGGTGTACAAGTCATAAACGCTTGGAGCCTACCATGGTGGAAGGCCACGAAAAAGTGTTCTAAGCACTCTTACGCTTACAACTTAATATTGATTGTTTGAGGGATTTTAAGGTCTCATCAATTTTATTTATTTAATCATATTCAAATAAATTGTCCTAGTATAACTACTAGTCCAAAGTTAATGAAATTAGTAGCATATAATATCCCCACTATTCGTTTTCATAAAACAAATCAATATCAAAACATTTTTCAAAATATTGGAGATATATATAACTACTAATTGTATTCATTATAGTTTAGTAGCGTATGATACTCCCACTATTTGTTTTAAGAAAAACAAATCAATATCAAAAACGAATTTTTCAAATATTGGAAGTAACTACTACTACTAAGGTTTTTGCATTCCTTTGAAATTGGACTTTATAGTTATCTTAGGCTCTTGGATGACCATGGACTTATTAGGTTATTGCAACAACGAGCCAACATTGTTGAATATAAACTCGGGAAGGTTGTGTCAATTTAATTACGTGCTTTTCAATCCAATTAAAACATTTTCATTGAGCCATTAGAAATGAAAGACAATCATTCATTGCTAATTAGGGCATTGGACCCATTTAATCTTTAATCTCATGTCAAAACCCTCTTTTAGTTATGTCTCCTTACCATTAGTTAAAGAAACTCTAGTCTAGCACTTAGAGGGAATCAACTAACGAATAGAGATTAAGAAGTAATAAGAATTACAAACCGATTTGTACAAATTCCTATAAATTACATATACTAAAAGGGGAGAGATAGATTAATGTCAAACGTGACAAGGTCCAATTAAACAGTAATTAAAACACATTCCCAAGGTTCAAACAATTTGATTTTAGCGCCTTATCTCATAGCTCAATTATCGTTTAAGGCATAAGTCCATAGTCACCCATTTTTCTAACTACTTAATCACATTAAATAATCAAATGGAATACAACATAAACATTTAGATTTAGTGCATATGGGCATAATAGAATTATGAGTTTAAACAACTAATAAAATTAAAATCAAATATTTTAACCTTTTAGATGGATGGGGCCTATTATGCAAATATCAAAAGTTAGGGGTAAAAACGTAAATACTTGAAAGTATAAAATATCAACTTTTCAAAGATTACAAAATAGCCTCACAAGTGGATTCACAAAGTTATTGAGGTTAATTCACTTAGATGTTAGTGGCACTTGTCCACAACATAATAATACTCATGTTGGTTGACATTCACCGAAGATCACTCTCGGTTGGACTATAGTTTATTATGAATAAACACAAGTCCGAATACTTTGCAAAAGGTTTCAAAGAATTCAAGAAATGTAAGTTGATGAGTAAGACGTCTAAAGTACTTACCTCCTTAGATTTGATCTAAGGAAAGGTAAAACTTTAGATGAGTTTCCTTGAAAGATATCAAGGAAATTAGCATCATAAGATAATGATTTTCTCCATTAGGAGAAGAACGAACTCGAATAAGATTTAGTTCGTTGGATGTTATCAATTACCCATATATATAGGATATATACTTCTAAAACAATATGATTGTCAATTAGAAGATCTTCCAAAATTTTCATAACTCCATAGGATGTAGTTGGAAAGAAAGACAAATCTTAATCATGTTAAGATTTGGGGTTGTGTGCTAATAAGCAATATTTGTTTAAAAATTATCTTGTGGATATCCTTAAATTAACCTTTGGATATCACTTCTATAAACCAACCAGCAAATGTTGTTTGTTGAGTAGTTCATTGTAATCCTACAATGTGATTTGCCTTAGAGCAAATGAACTAGGAATAGAACTCAAAAGAATGGGTTCTTTGAGAGACAAGATGATAATCAACAAATATAACAACCTAGTTCCTATACCACAAGCTCCAAGGTAGTCAAGAAGGATTTATAAACCGTCTCAGTTGAATGGTTTGAACTTTATGACTACATTGAGTGTATATACGATATATACTCAAGGAAATGGTAAAGTACCATTTGACCCGAAATAATGAAACCTTCATAGCTAATTGGTAGCTTAAGGTGACTACAATCAAAGAGAATGGTTGACTTTGAAGGAACCATTTTTGACGTAGTCTTAGTTTCAATTAATTCGAAGATAGCTAGCTACAACTAAATGTTGATTCAATGTTTGGACATAATATAGGTTTCCGAAACCATTATTAAGATAGTCCTAATAATATATGTCTAAAACTATGAATCACAAAACATGTAAGTTGTAGAGATCCAACCATCATGGATCTAAGCAAGCTAGTGGGAGCCATAAGCGTCTTATGAGAGAAAGATCAAAACGTTTGATTTCTCATAAAGATGTAAATGAATCTTTTGTTTACTAGGTTTACAAAAGATTAGTGGGAGTTAATCATATTCCTAAATTTAAATATATGTATGATATATTAATTTTGGAAATGAAAAGAATACTTCATTGTTAAAGTTATGACTTTAAACTTTCTATAACGATAGAATGTATATGGGAGACATAGTCTATATACATGGGATGGAAATCTATAATGATAGATTTTAGGATATAATTGGATTATATCATGCCCTAATAATAGACAAAAGGATGCTAGGAAGTTTCTCATATGATGATAAACTTCAATAAGAAGAACAACTCTAGTGAGACTAGGAGGAAGCTCTTCTCAAAGGGAACGTACCCTTTGACTCCCAAAGAAATAATGCGTAAATCGAATCCTTTATGCATACGCAGAAAAGTGATTTATGTATTTCATATTGTATGAGAAACATTGATATGAGTTGTACCTAGAATGGTACAAGGCGATATCAATGCAAGCCCAGGATCAGAACCATGGCAACTGTCAAGTGAGTCCTTAAGTATTTGAGAAATACTAAAGGATAGGTTCCTCGAAGAATGAGGAAGAATCAGAGTAACGTAATGGAAGCGTAAATGTATTAGATTGTGAATCTAATCCATCATTGGATGTTTCTTCATTATGAATGAAGAAATAAACAGATATCTCTTTATTATGACTAAAGAGATGTTTGGATGGAAACATTAAAGTAATGACTTTAGTGTGTTCCATTATAAATGCAAAATATATTGCCATATAGAAGTTTACAACAATGTTGTTTGGATGGGAAAGTTCATTTATGAACTCTCTATTCGGTTCCAACCAGAAAGTGTATGACACTAATGGGGCGATAGCTCAAGCCAGGGAATCAAGGTCTCATCAAGATCCGAACTCATATGAGAGACTGAACCACATGATTGGGAATCATGTATAATGGTGACGTCGATATTCTCAAGGTTGCTTCTATGGATAACATATAGATATCCATTGCCTAGGCCTACTACTCAGCCATTTATGAAATGACTACAGAAGAGGAATCATAACAGATGAACAAGCTGATTGGCTCTAGTGCAAGTGGGAGATTGTTGGAAATGTGCCCTAAAGCCAATCATATGATGATACTTTACGGACATTTCACATGTTAAACTAATCTAGTTTACATATAAAGGGCAAACATTATTGTTTGAGCCGTCTCATATAAATGTTATATGCTAAAACGATAAAGTCCAAGGAATATGTGATTGGGAGAATGCAATCTAATGAAGTTAGATTCATGAGACCATTCTTTCGTAGACACATCCTAAACGTTCCTGATCATAGGATTGCCAATTGGGCATTGACAGTCCGATAAGATCAGTACGTACTATGCTTTCTCTCAGGGAGAGTGACTAGTCTCGAGTCATTGGTGTGTGTGACATCAAGACAAGTACGTAGGTGCTCAATAGAGAATGAGTTCACTGAACACGATCAACGAGGAGTTCTCATACTCATGTCACATGAGAACTCATGGTTGGGATAATGCAAATTAGTCTTTTGACCTGAGGCATCACAGTTGTTTTGTGGTTAAGTCCTTGATCTTTGATTATGTCAAAGTCACCCCATCGGGGTGTCCACGACATCATTGGGGTTAAGCCACTTAGTTATGGAGACAAGTGAATGTGCAACAAGGGATCTCTAACCTTCAAATGGTTTGAGGGAGAATACTCTATGATATGATTAAAATATCTGGCCAGAGTATGAATGAGATTAGGGAATGCGTTCCAAATCACATTCAAGGTAATCGTATAAGCAAACGAATCACATTGGATAGTAGACATGAATAAATAAACTATCAAACCAAACAATGTGGTCAAGAGTATTAGATTAGAGAAATACCGTATTGCATTTGTAATCCTAAACTGAATAGGTTCTCTACCTCTTCTGATTAGCTTGGGTAGCCATGATATGCTGCTAGGTGTCACTCATGGTTTGTGGAAGCCCTAAACGTGTGTAATCACTAAAGGGAGAATTAAAAGTAAGTTTCAATTCACAATCGATGTAAAATGGTTTTAATCGCCCACTGCCTCGCTAAAAGGAACCTAATGGATCGTACACCGTGTAAGGTGGAGATTGAAGAAACAAAGGAGATGAGTAAGAATAATTAAATGGTTTAATTATTTATGGCAAGGATTAATTAATATGTTAATTAATCAAACGAATAAGTTCGTTAAAGACCTCGGGATAGTTTTGGACCTTAAGGCCCAATGGGCTTCGAACGTCAAGCCCATTGACTTAAGTTGTATGACAACTTAATGAATAAAGATTCACAAAGGCCCAAAAGCCCATATCCCTTAAATGGCCGGCCATTTTGTGTAGAATTAGGGTTTTTGGGTTCTTTAGGTCATTTAAAGAAGTGACTATATAAAGAACTTTATAGCCTAAAATTCATAAGTGTTGGTTTTAGAGAAAAATTGGTGAGAACACAAAGCTTCCATTTCTCTCTAAGAGGCCGGCCACCTTGGAGGGTGCATCTAGCAATCCCACTACTCCAAGGTCACTCATTTCTTCTTCAATCTAACCTTGGTGTAGAATCTTTAGAGGTTCTCTATTTTGGGAACTTGGAGAATCCAATTCTTTCAACCAAATCCATGGAGCTAAGAAGCAAGGAATGAAGGCCCTATCTCTTGGGTGATTATCCTTTGCATATGCAAAGAGGAATCTACAAAGGTAAATATTTCTCAACTAACAAATGTTGATTTAAAGTTGAGTCAAGGTTCACCAATCTACTAGGCTTTGAATTTCATGGTTGATGTTTTTGTTTTGATTGCATGCAAGCATGATTCCGCCTTTAATTTGTTAATTGCATGTTATTGATATTGCTCAAATGAACATGTTTTTTACAAAATTTCCTTCACTTGCCTCCTCCACTTTGTTAGAAAGAGTGCTCCTAGGTTCTCCTTGAGTTTCCAAAGTAGAAAACCTCTAAAGATCCACACCCACTAGTGTAGTGAGATGGATGGAGGAATAACCAAAAGGGTGAAAGATTTGTTAGTAAAATCACCCCAAGGTGGCCGGCCTTTGTAGTGTTTTAGAGAGATGTTTCTTTTGCCTCTTTGTTGTTTTAAACACACAAAAACCCTAAGGAATAAATCTCTATAAAGTTCCTTATATAGACAAAAAGAAACCTAGTCAACAAATTGACTTCCTATCTCTCCCAAACCCTTTAAGTGGCCGGCCCTTTAGTGTTTGATTTGGGCTTTGGACTTTTATTATTTCAAGTCATCCTATGCTTGAATAAAAGCCCAATGGGTTTAGGCCCAATGTGAAGGAAAAAAAATTTGTCCTAGCTAAGAACAAGTAAGAACATTTGAATACATATGCATACTATTAACACTTTAAAGTAGGCATGCATTCAAAAACAATTCATAAAACCCATGACTTTCAAAGCCTAGTATATGGTGAACCAATAAACTCTTTAACAACATTAAAGAGAAATAAAGATTTAGAGTTTCTTTACCCTTGAAGCTCATCCTTGTTTACACAAGGGATTCACCCAAGTGGAGGGCCTTCAAGTCACCTCCAAGTTCCTTGGATATTGCTTGTGAATTCCTTCTCCTTTTGTGCTCCTTTGGTCCTTGAGGAAGTAAGGAAAGGATCTCCAAAAACACCAAATATTTAGTGTCTCTAAGTCTCCACACCAAGGGTTAAGTGTGAAGATGAAATGGATGACTTAGAGAAGAAAAGATTGCTAGATTAATCTTCCCTAAGGGCCGGCCTCTTTGTAGAGAGAAAGAGAGAAAAATGTTTTACCTCTTTGCCTCAAAGAAAACCCTTTTTAAGAAAATTGCTATAAAGTTGCTTTTATAACATTTTTCTTAGGTGAGTGGCAAACTTGCAATTAAGCAAACTTTCACCATCTCCTCACCATGGCCGGCCTATATGTTGTGATTGGGCTTATTGCCCATTTTGTTTTAGTTGTCATACAAATTAAACATAATGGGCCTTGTGGACCAAAACACTTTTGGGCCCCGAAACCCAAAACCAACTTAAAAGCCCAATACGAACCTTTCGTAAAATTAATTAACTAATTAATTAATCTTGACCATTCTTCAATTAAACAATTTAATTGCATATCCATTTCATTTAATTTCTTCACTATCGCCCTTACTCGGTGTACGATCCATTAGGTTCCAATTAGCGAGGCAGTGGGCGATTGTTACTCTTAACGATCGATTGTGAATTGAAACCACATTTCAATTCTCCCTTTAATGATTAGTGTTTGCTAATCATTAGGGCTTCCACAAACCATGAGTGGCACCTAGCAGCATATCATGGTTACCCAAGCTAAGTAGAATTGGTTGGAGAACCTATCCAGTTACAACTACAATGCAATACGGTCCTTCTCTAATACAATACTTTTAATCACATTGTTTAAATGATAGTTTGTTTCATGTCTGCTATCCAATGCGATACTTCTCTATATGATTCCTTTGAATATGATTTGGAACAAACTTCCTAAGTCATATTCATTTGCTTTGGCCAAAGACTTTAGAATCATATCTTAGAGTATTCTCCTTCCACCATGGAAGGTTAGAGATCCTTGTTGTGCATTCATATGCCTACACGACTAGATAGCTTGACCCCAACAATGCCGTGGACACTCCGAGGGAATGCCGTTGACATGATCAAAGATCAAGAACCTAACCATTAGACATCTATGATGCCTCAGGTCAAAGGACTACTTTGCATATTGCAACTTTAGAGTTCTTACATGACATGTATGTTCGAACTCTCTTTTGATCGTTGTTCAGTGTACTTGATTACTCTTTCGAGCACCTATGTGTTTGTCTTAGTGTCCAACACCAAATGACTTGAGACTAGTCATACTCAAGCTTGAGTTGACATAACACATACTAACCTTAGCGGATTGTCGATACCTAATTGGCAATCCTATGGCTAGGAACGTTTTAGGAATGAACATAAGAGAATGGTCTCGATAATCTAACTTACTTAGATCACTTGTCTCTTAGATCAAATACATCCCTTGGATTCCCTTATTGCATAAACACATGATACAATAAATAGCGTTTGACAATAAGCTTTGCCCTTCATTAAACATATAAAAGTTTAATACATTAAGTATTCCAAAAAGCTATTACATCAAATGAGTGGCTTTGTGGGCATACTTCCAACACAATGGGCCCAATTAAACCCGAACGTTTCTTTAAGCCCAAAACGATCTTTTATCGCTTTTATGATTTCTTTAGACTTTCTAAATTAATCAAAACACTTAATTAATCCAATTAATTATTTCCTTCATCCAGTAATTACTCACTACAATAGTGTATCGGTGTACAATCATTTTAGGTTCTAATTAGCAAGGCAGTGAGGTGATTGGCATCAATCAAATTGATTATATTTAATTCAATCACTTAGTGAATTAAAACTTCCTTTTAATTCACCTTTCTTCTTCGACGACTACATTTAATCATCTAGAAGAACTCACAAGCCATGAGTGACATCTAACCATATATCATGGCTACCCAAGCTAATGTAGAAGTTGTTCGGAGAACCTATTCAGTTGGAATTACAATGTAATTCGATCCTTCTCTAAAACAATACTCTCAATCACATTACTAGGGTATGGATATATTATGTCAAACCCCTAATGTGATTATTCCTTCTTATATGATTCAATTGAGTCGTATAGGAACACCTTCCTTTATTACGCTCGATACTTCGGCCGAAGATTCCCGAATCATATCTTAGAGTATTCTTCCTCTCTTATCGAGGATTAGAGATTCCTTGTTGCGCATACACTTGCCTTCATGACTAAGTGGCTTAACCCCAACTATGCCGTTGACATTCTGATAGAGTGACTTTTGACATAATCAAAGATCAAGTACTTAACCACAAGACAACGACGATGCCTCAGGTCAAAGGACTACTTACATTATTCCAACCATTAGAGTTACTTGCTTGACATGTGAGTAGACCTCCATGCAAGTACTCTCGTTCGATTGTGTTCAGTGAACTCATTCCCTTAATGAGCACCTACATACTTGTCTTAGTGTCACTACACAAATGGGATGAGACTTTCCATCCTTCTATTTGAAGCGGACACAGTATGTACCGGTCTAAGCATTGTCAGTATCCCTCCGACAATCCAATGACCAGGAACCTTTTGGACATAATGGTTATGTGAAGAAGGTCTCTGTAGTCTAACATCATTAGATTACTTCTTCAATCGATCCATTGTCCATGGATTCACTGTTTAGGACATATATCGTTTATTGAGATAGTCCTAATTAGTATCTTTGCCATTTGATGTATAAGAGTCATCTATACATCGATTTATTTGTCCTGAAAGGTTTCTTCCAAAGATTGACTTTCAAGGCATATTTCCAACAAGGAGACAGGCAACTATGGAGGTTTTCATGGTGGCCATGGTTTTGGGGAGAGAAACGAGGATGGGGAAGCCATCTTGGATTTTGCAATGGCATATGATCTCTTCTTAGCCAACACCTTCTTTAAGAAGAAAGAAGAACATGTGATCACCTACAAGAATGGGTCGGCAAAAACACAAATAGATTTTCTTCTAATGAGTAAAGGGGATCGTATAACTTGTAAGGATTGCAAAGTTATACCGGGAGAGAGCTTGGCTAATCAACATCGCTTGTTGGTGATGGATGTACATATCAAAAGAGAGAATAAAGAACAAGACCTGGAAGTGCCCAAGGACGAGATGGTGGAATCTAAAAGGGGAAAAACAAGCCATTTTCAAAGAGAAAGTAATCACCCAATGCGTGTGGGATAGAGAGGGGGAAGCTAGCCAAAGGTGGGATTTCATGGCTAGTTGTATCCGAAAAGTAGCAAAATAGGTATTAGGAGAGTCCAAGGGCTTTACTCCACACGAAAAGGAATCTTGGTGGTGGAATGAGGAGGTAGAAACAAAAGTGAAGGCTAAGAAGGAATGTTGTAAAGCCCTATACAAGGATAGGACCGATGAAAATGGTGAAAGGTATAGAATAGCGAAGCAGAAGCCGAAGAAAGCTATGAGAGAAGCTAAGCTAGCGGCTTATGACAATATGTATAAGCGACTAGATACCAAAAAAGGATAGTTGGATATCTATAAACTAGCTAGAGCAAGGGAAAAGAAGACAAGGGACCTAAACCAAGTGAGGTGCATCAAGGATGAGGATGGAAAAGTTCTTGCTACAGAGAACGTGGTCAAAGACAAATGGAGAGGTTATTTTCATAATCTTTTCAACGAAGGACATGAAAGGAGTACTTCTTTGGGGGAGTTGAGTAACTCAGAAGAGTGTAGAAACTACTCCTTTTACCGCCGAATTAGGAAGGAAGAAGTGGTTGTAGCTTTGAAAAAGATGAAGCATAGAAAAGCAGTGGGCCCAGATGATATACCAATCGAAGTGTGGAAAGTCTTGGGAGAGACCGGTATAGCATGGCTCATAGACCTTTTCAATAGGATTTTGAAAACAAAAAAGATGCCAAATGAGTGGTGAAAGAGCACTTTGGTGCCTATCTACAAGAATAAGGGCGACGTACAAAATTGCATGAACTATAGGGGTATTAAGCTAATGAGTCATACCACAAAGCTCTGGGAGAGAGTCATTGAGCATAGATTGAGGCAAGAGACACGGGTTTTAGACAACCAATTTGGGTTCATTGATGCGAAAATAAGTTAACGCACAAATTAAACCCTATTTGTGACAATTGTAGTAATGATGTAAGTAGGGATCGTTCTAACCGGGGATTAACTAGGGATGCTAACCAAAGTAAAATTAAATTAAAAACGTAAAAACAAAATTTAAAACACTAAACTAGACTCAAAACACTTAACTAGAATAACTCAAAATAAAACTAACAAATAAACTAAAACAAATCAAAAGACTCAAAATAATTCAAGACTCAAGAAAACACAAACTAAATTGATTTCTAACAAATCTAACACTTTAAAATAAATGGGGGATTGATTTTTGACGAAATTGAATTTAAAACAGAAACTTAAAAACAAACTTCAAAGGAAATATATTTTGATGAAATAAAATGATGAGACAATAGTTAGAGGGTTCCTTATCCACACATGAACATATGCATATAATTTGATTCCCAGTTATGATTTCAACAAACGAATAAATGACAACGCTCCAAGTTAATTAGGTCCGCTTAAATTAACTTTCAGATTTCCCTAGATTCATTGAATTGGACGGAATACGCATCACAACCAAATTATTCTTATCAAGTTCCCTAACTATGGAATACACATGATAGAGAGACATATCAAAGATCATTAAGTTTAATGGAAATCATAAACATCGACTAGGCATTCATAACTATGGAATACGCATGTTAATCCAACCTAGGGTTTACTAAACACAATCGTGATTAGCGATTTTTACTACTCATGAATATAAGTTCATAACGATTAGGTGAAATTCCCTTATATCCTAGCATCAAGTCTAAGCATGCAAATTAAGTGTCGACCCTCAACCCACATACATAAACAAGTTCTTAATCAACACAGAAAAGTAAACCACATCCAACGTTCAAGAATTCATAACTGGAGTAAATCAAATCATAATAAACATTTATCCATGGTTTCAAATTCACCTCTAACCAAACAGAAATTAATTACACATGTTTAATATAATTGAAAAGCAAATTAAATTAAACATGAGTTTAAGAAAAATAAAACCAAATGAGGAGTTGGGGATTTTGGAGAATAGGGACGATCAGGGGACTCTGCTTCTTCGCGCTACTGGTTCCTGCGCGCCTGTCTCCCCGTGCGCCCCTCTGACTTCACTCGCTGGTCCTCTCTCTTGCTGCCTCTGGCAGCTTTCCTTGCTCTCCCCCTACACGTCAAGCTCTCCTCGCAGCTCCTGTTTCTGTCCGTCCCATCGCTCTCAGCTGCCAAGGGCAGCTCTCCTCTGCGCTCAGTTCCTCATCGCGTCAGCTGCCAAGGGCAGCTTTGCTTCTGTTTTTTATTCTCTTCCCCCCCCGTGGAGAGCAGCTCACCTTATCTTTCTACGCTGTCTGTCAGTCCTCCACGAGGCAGCTTCTGCGTTTCTTTTTTCTGGCTTCAGGCAGCCTGCTGCCTTTTTCTTTCTTCCTAAAAGCAACTTCAAATATTACTCCCCTATAATAATCGAGACCCCTTGCAAGACTTAAGTCAAAAGCCACTTTTTTCTATGCACTTTGATTTTTGCAAAACATTAAATAATATCTCCAGGTCATTCAACGCAGCTATAGATGAACTGCTTTCCAAGAACTTGCTGCCCTCCTGTTTAAGCTTACTTAACAATTCCAAAGGATGTCCACGCTGCCAAGCTTCTTTCTTTTTATTATTTCAGCCGTGTCTGCCATCCTCCCACTTCCCTCACCTCAGTGCCTTTCCACCAGCTGCCAAAAGCTTTCCGTCCCATTTCTATATTCTTTTTCTTTCCAGCCCGTTTTCCACTGCTGTCCGTTCCCCACTTTCTCCACTCATGTTTTCTTTTTGCTGCTCAGCAAGTGCAGCATCCACTTCCTTTGTTTATATATTTTTTTTTTATTTCTTTTCTTCTCCAAGCTGGCTTTTATTTTTCTGCCAAAATGTTTTCTTAAGTTACAACAATAAAATAAGTGAGCAAGGTAGAAATGACGAATTTATTACTTAAAATCACACTTGTGCTATTTTTATTTTCTTAGCTAGATAAATTCGATAAAACACAAAAACAAAGTAAATAGCACAAAAATATGAGGAAATAACTAAGAAAAGACAAGAGAATTTGATGTAAAATATATATAAATATGAGCTTATCAAATACCCCCACACTTAGCTTTTGCTAGTCCTCGAGCAAAACAGAGAAAACAGAAAAAGTAATAACATGAAAATTATTAGCTTCCCCCTATGTGACCCTCATAGAATTTCATTCGAAAACATAAATCATCAAGAACCATAGATAACACCAAACAAGCTAATAATCCAAGTTCATTTTCCTAATTCAAATATTAGCAGTAATCTTTGAATCATCCTTGAAGTGTAGTGTGTGAGATAGCCATGCTAATGCAATTTCAAAATTTTATTTTTAAAAAAACACCATATGCAAACTAGCGACCTTCTCACTGGAATATACACTCAATCACACATGTGTTTAGTTTTAATGTGTTTCGCTCAAAGAATCAAATGTGAAAGTTCTACCATAAGCTTGCATAAAGATCACTTCTCCACAATCATAATTGCAAATCTTAAATCAAGAGGACTTTTATTGGACGTAATGAGGTTTAGGGCGAGGGTTATTGAAACGAAAGAATAGGTAAACACAAGTTCCAAGCTACATTGCAAGCAATTCTTTTGTTTAGATTTATAAGAACTCAAGCTTTCCAGCTTTTCTTCTAGTCACCTCCAACCACAACCTTAAACTGAAACTTTAAACACTTTTTATTTTCTTCGTAAACAAACTTTCTTTCTTTCTTGTTTTTTTTATTTTTTATTTTTTATTTATTTATTTTTTTTTTTAATTATATATAATCAAATATGCAAAAACCCCCACACTTATTCTTTTGCCAAACACCCTCCGAGTACTTCACAAACACTTCTCATAAGACAATTTCACATTACTCATTAGCTCGCTTGGAAAGGGTAAGGAAAAATATTTCAGGCATAAGGGTAGACATATCTGGTGATAAGAAATAAAAGGCTCACAAATACGGCTCAAATTGGCAATCTAATGATATCATTTTTCTTTGGGAAACAAGGTTATTTGGGCCATGGTGGTAAACCTAATGCCTCTATCATTTTCAAGTTCATGCAATCAATGACAAATATTTCGAAAGATCGTTATGCAAGTTCTAGAGAAGTATCTCACATAAGTTCATCACACATGAAAGAATAAGAGTGTATGAAAAATGCACACACTTTCAATAGGCTCAAAAACTCACATAGGATGTATATGGTCACTAAATTCACATATGGAGCTTTAAATCATGCTTTAGTTTCACATCAACAAGGCTATGTGCATTTAGTTTTTCAAAGATGATCAAATATGTACAACTAACACGAGAATTAGGAATTTCACACAACACATGTTAACTAAGTTCTTGATCATCATGGTTCAAATTTTATCCAATTATATCATTGGGTCGGGAAACTAACAAAAATCTAATTCAAAACAATAAGGAAAACAAGGAAATATTTTTGGAATTTTTTTTTTTTTTTTTATCAATCAAACAACTTAATTAAGAAAATACAAAGCAATAACATGGAAACAAATGAAACCAGTTCAAAGTCGAAGGTATAAAAATTTTCAATTTGGTCATTTTTATACACTTTACCCCCACACTTAAACTAGACATTGTCCCCAATGTCAGAAAATATAATAAAATGCAAATAAAAATAAAATAAATAAATATAAAGAAACAAAATAAAGCAATAGGACTGAAAACTTCCCTAATTTGCAGTAAAATCAAGCGATGACCCCCCAAGCTAAAATTCTGCAATCAACTTCAAGGGTGGAAATAACCAAAAGTTCCTGCAAAGAAAAGAAATAATTCAGTTAAGTAACACAAGAAGATGTAGAAAATGCAAACGAAAAATTGAAAATGACGATAAAAGACAATGAATAGAACTAATAAGTGATCATTGGTCCTGTTTGGTGACTTTCCACAACTTTGAACTTGAACTGGTCTCGGGAACTTCTTAGCAAGGAAAATGAGACTTGATTGGTGGTGGTTGTTGAAGCTTCTCGAGCTCTTGGTTTCAACTCAGACTCCTTCTGCCGGGTTGATTGAGTCTGCAGGCTGCATTCTTCTCTGCTTGTTTCTTCTGCACGGCAGGTAGACACGAGGTAGAGGTGGTGGTCTGTTTCTTTGTTCAATCTGTCCAAGTGCCGACCTATTGCTTTCTTTCACCTTGACTCGCAGGCAAGAGCAAGGGTAAAGGAAAAACATGCCATGAGATATCTTTGCCTTTGACTCTGATGATATGAGATACTTTTGCTTTTGAAGAAGTATCGTTCCACAGGTTTATTCTTGAACTGGGCTGGGGAACTTCTTAGCAAGGAAAATGAGACTTGATCTTGAAGATGAAGCAGCACCTTGTCTCCACATGCTTCAAGGTATCATTTTCACTTGCCTTATCTGTTCTCCAGGCAGATGTGGCAACTTCTTCGGAAGTACATCAGCAGTTGAAGATGAGCACTCGAGAGCAATGCTAGGTAAGCAATCAGGAAGGATTTCCAGGCAGTCGGTTCTTAGATCGGAAGATTGACACCGAGTGCTGGCTGATTGCTCGCTTTCTCCTTGTCACAAAGACAAGGAAAATGACAGGGAGAAAGCATGATATGAGATACTCTTGCTTTCAACCTTCATGATATGAAATACTCTAGCTCTTGATGACTTGTTTGCAAAGGTATCCCAGGGAATGAGAAACACAGAGTAACTCGAGAGGCTTCGTTGGGAATGCATTTTCGGAGATGAAGAAGGGTTGAGAGGGTGTGTCTTTGCTGTGGAAGGCGAAGGTAGATACTTATAGGACTTCTCTTCACAACCGGAACTATTCTCTTACCCCTGTCGGCAGCCGGTGGATGGATGAACAGTACAGGTTACGCGCTTTCTGAAAAAGCTACCCGTAATTTGCGCAAAGCTGACAGCGCGCGTGACGAATGACGACAAAACTGGAAAAGCTGCTCGCCTCGTGATTCCTGACCGCTCCGTCTTTTGAGAGAGGCGCCCGACTTTTGAGAACGGCGTCCGACTTTTGAGAACGGAGTCCGTCTTTTGAGAAAGGAACCCGGCTCTTTGATTTGTGAGATTTGCCTCTTCGACTTCTGAGGAGCGCCTCTTTGATTTCTTCTTTTTATAGAGGCGCTAATTTTGTTCCACAACACACTTGAGCTCCCTCCTGTAAACACTCCCTTCTTGCATTTCTTTTAATCTTGATCAGTCCGACTCTTCTTCATTTTCTTCACAACTTCAAATATGTCTTGCCCTTCTGACCGTCGCCTTAACTTGAATGTTGGGGAAGATATTGATATGTCTTCTCCAACCAACATTTGGCAGCCGTCCTTCATATCCCCAAATGGTCCTCTTACAGTTGGGGATTCCATGATGATGAATGAAACAACCGCATCGGTGGTGGCCAGAAATCTGCTCACTCCTAGAGACACTAGGATACTTTCTAGGCGGTCCGACGAACTGGCTGTTCAGGACTCTCTGGCCTACAGCGTCCGATGCGCAGGCTCAGTATCAAACATGGGCCGGCGCCTTCTTGCTCGATCTCGTCAGGTTGAATCGTTGATGGCTGAAGTGGCTAGTCTTCGGCAAGAGGTCAGAGTGCTTAGGCATGAGAATAAGGAGTTGCACATGCTCGCAACTAATTACTCAACAAGCTTGAAGAGGAAGCTTGATCAGCTGCAGGAGTCCGAAGTGCGGATTCAGAGTGATCATCAACGGTTTATGGCGTTACTCCCGAGGTTTATGTTGCCTTCGTCCTCGGGTGCTGCACCAAGTATTGAGGCTCCGAATGATCCAACTCTGGCGCTTCGTCTTTCTGGGGCTCCGTCGACCTCCGAGGCACCACCTACCAACGACCAATGAAAGCTATTAGTTCACATTATTGTAAAGTATTTATGCTTTTAAGTTTATTTAATTATATATATATAAATATAAGTATTTTTTTTTATATGGATGTTTATTATTATTATTATTATTATTATTAATTTTTTTTTTTTCTAAATATCAATGTAAAATAAGTAAATCAAAGTAAAAAGACTATGTTTAATCTCCCAAACAAAAATCACAACTAAATAAACAAAACAAAATGAAAGCAGTAAAGAGAAGGGATTAGGAATGCAAATCTGATTGTGGGTGATTCCTAGGCCTCCCTTCATTATTCAAATGCATGGGTTTATCCTTGAACGGACGGTGGTACTTGAAATGATCCGACAACGGTCTAAGTTCTAATGACGGTGCCTGAATCATCAAAATTAGATTGTTAGTATAACATAAAATTAAAATTGGAGAAGATGGCTTACTTTCTTTTTCCGACACAAACTCAAAGACAAACACCACATCTTTGAACATTTCCGGGACTTTGAACTTGGCCAGGTTTACTATGATGGTTGTGGCTTGTCCCGTGTCATCAAACTCAACTGCTTTGGGCTTGATTGTCTCATGCACAGCCTCTTGGATGTATTCTTGATATGCTTCAACATATTCTCCGGCCACCTCCTTTTCTGGAATCCTTCTTCTTGGTGTGCAAGGTTCTTTGAATGATTCAACATCATCGGGAACATAATTTGGTGCACCAAGAATTTGGATATCACTTTGCACCTTGGGAAGAGCTTCCACAACGTATTTTTCATTCACTTCTTCCTTGGGATTTAAAAACCTGCAAGGAAAAAGGACAATTGGCGGAATGGGGTTAGAATGAATTGAATTTAGAACCTCCTCACCTGAGTTGGATGGCATAAGGACTTGAGGGGTTTGCGACAATAATTCTTCTAAACTGCCCAAGTCGTCATCCTCATCTTCTTCTTGAAGCGGCAATTCATCCATGTTCGGGCTATGTTTGGATGGTTCTGGGACAACTTCATCCTCCATATCACTTCCCAAAGTGATGGCTTCATTGATTTCCATTTCTCCCTTTGAATTTGCAAATGTGGAGTTGGAGAATTCTCTTTGATCTTGAATCTGTGCCATGATCTCCATAATCTGCCCAACTTGCTTCTCCAATGCATCCACCTTGTTGGCTTTATTTTGCATCTCCTTGTTTCGATTTTCTACTTCCTGGTTCAAAGAGGTGATTAATTGAATAATATTATCATTATCAACCGACGAACCTGAATTTGGTTGGGGAGATTGTGGTGGAGGCTGTGGTGGTTCACATGGCCATTGATAGAATTCCTCACATGGCTGCCAATATTCTCCTTGGTGAGTCTCCTTAGCTTTATTTTGTGAACCCTGCAACAAAGATTTTAATTCATTAAGAATTTGATTATAATCTATTGACGAACCTGAGTTTGGTTGGGACGATTGTGATGGAGGCTGTGGTGGTGCACATGGCCATTGATAGAACTCTTCCGATGGCGGCAATTGTTCTTCTTTTTGTGAACCCTGCGTCAAAGAAATTAGTCCTTCAAGAATTTCATTATAATTCACGGGCATACTTTGATTTCATTGGAATTGCTGTGGGGGAGGTTGTGGTGGCTGCATAGATCTTGAATAAAACTCCTCATCTTGTTGCCAATATCCACTTTGTTGAACCTGTTGAGGTTCTCCCCACCTATGATCTGAATAATTTCTCCAATCCGAATTGTAAGCGTTGGAAAACATGTTGCCCCTTGATTGGTTATGGCCTTGATATCCCCAAACATCTTCATTTGCAGAAAATTGGGGACATTGATATCCTTGCCCATAGGGCACATCAAGTGTAGGGACACTTGGCATTGTGGTCCGTTCGGCATTATGAGTCAATTGAGCAGTGAGATTCGCCAATTGAGCGTAAATGCTATTAAAATCCATGTCTTACTTCTCTAGTACCTAAAATAAAAGAAAGAGAACTAAATCAAATATCAAAAGTAAAAGACATAACAAATAAAATAAAATAAAATAAACACAAATAAAATAAAAAATAAAAAAATAAAAAAATAAAACACAAACAAAAACATAAACAAGGGATTAGCAAATTTGCTAATCCCCGGCAACGGCGCCAAAAATTTGATGCGAAAATAAGTTAACGCACAAATTAAACCCTATTTGTGACAATTGTAGTAATGATGTAAGTAGGGATCGTTCTAACCGGGGATTAACTAGGGATGCTAACCAAAGTAAAATTAAATTAAAAACGTAAAAACAAAATTTAAAACACTAAACTAGACTCAAAACACTTAACTAGAATAACTCAAAATAAAACTAACAAATAAACTAAAACAAATCAAAAGACTCAAAATAATTCAAGACTCAAGAAAACACAAACTAAATTGATTTCTAACAAATCTAACACTTTAAAATAAATGGGGGATTGATTTTTGACGAAATTGAATTTAAAACAGAAACTTAAAAACAAACTTCAAAGGAAATATATTTTGATGAAATAAAATGATGAGACAATAGTTAGAGGGTTCCTTATCCACACATGAACATATGCATATAATTTGATTCCCAGTTATGATTTCAACAAACGAATAAATGACAACGCTCCAAGTTAATTAGGTCCGCTTAAATTAACTTTCAGATTTCCCTAGATTCATTGAATTGGACGGAATACGCATCACAACCAAATTATTCTTATCAAGTTCCCTAACTATGGAATACACATGATAGAGAGACATATCAAAGATCATTAAGTTTAATGGAAATCATAAACATCGACTAGGCATTCATAACTATGGAATACGCATGTTAATCCAACCTAGGGTTTACTAAACACAATCGTGATTAGCGATTTTTACTACTCATGAATATAAGTTCACAACGATTAGGTGAAATTCCCTTATATCCTAGCATCAAGTCTAAGCATGCAAATTAAGTGTCGACCCTCAACCCACATACATAAACAAGTTCTTAATCAACACAGAAAAGTAAACCACATCCAACGTTCAAGAATTCATAACTGGAGTAAATCAAATCATAATAAACATTTATCCATGGTTTCAAATTCACCTCTAACCAAACAGAAATTAATTACACATGTTTAATATAATTGAAAAGCAAATTAAATTAAACATGAGTTTAAGAAAAATAAAACCAAATGAGGAGTTGGGGATTTTGGAGAATAGGGACGATCAAGGGACTCTGCTTCTTCGCGCTACTGGTTCCTGCGCGCCTGTCTCCCCGTGCGCCCCTCTGACTTCACTCGCTGGTCCTCTCTCTTGCTGCCTCTGGCAGCTTTCCTTGCTCTCCCCCTACACGTCAAGCTCTCCTCGCAGCTCCTGTTTCTGTCCGTCCCATCGCTCTCAGCTGCCAAGGGCAGCTCTCCTCTGCGCTCAGTTCCTCATCGCGTCAGCTGCCAAGGGCAGCTTTGCTTCTGTTTTTTATTCTCTTCCCCCCCCCCCCCGTGGAGAGCAGCTCACCTTATCTTTCTGCGCTGTCTGTCAGTCCTCCACGAGGCAGCTTCTGCGTTTCTTTTTTCTGGCTTCAGGCAGCGTGCTGCCTTTTTCTTTCTTCCTAAAAGCAACTTCAAATATTACTCCCCTATAATAATCGAGACCCCTTGCAAGACTTAAGTCAAAAGCCACTTTTTTCTATGCACTTTGATTTTTGCAAAACATTAAATAATATCTCCAGGTCATTCAACGCAGCTATAGATGAACTGCTTTCCAAGAACTTGCTGCCCTCCTGTTTAAGCTTACTTAACAATTCCAAAGGATGTCCACGCTGCCAAGCTTCTTTCTTTTTATTATTTCAGCCGTGTCTGCCATCCTCCCACTTCCCTCACCTCAGTGCCTTTCCACCAGCTGCCAAAAGCTTTCCGTCCCATTTCTATATTCTTTTTCTTTCCAGCCCGTTTTCCACTGCTGTCCGTTCCCCACTTTCTCCACTCATGTTTTCTTTTTGCTGCTCAGCAAGTGCAGCATCCACTTCCTTTGTTTATATATTTTTTTTTTATTTCTTTTCTTCTCCAAGCTGGCTTTTATTTTTCTGCCAAAATGTTTTCTTAAGTTACAACAATAAAATAAGTGAGCAAGGTAGAAATGACGAATTTATTACTTAAAATCACACTTGTGCTATTTTTATTTTCTTAGCTAGATAAATTCGATAAAACACAAAAACAAAGTAAATAGCACAAAAATATGAGGAAATAACTAAGAAAAGACAAGAGAATTTGATGTAAAATATATATAAATATGAGCTTATCATTCATGCCAGGGCACTCAACCATGGAGGCAATCTATCTCTTACGAAGATTGATGGAAAGATATAAAGATAGGAAAAAGGATTTACACATGGTCTTTATACATTAGGAAAAAACGTATGATAGGGTCCCAATAGACATTCTTTGGAGGATTTTAGAGAAGAAAGGAGTATGAGTAGCATATATCCACGCTATAAAAGGATATGTATGATGGAGCAAAGACTGCCGTAAGAACTCATGAAGGATAAACTGAAAGCTTCCCCATAACTGTTAGGTTACATCAAGGCTCATCCTTAAGTCCTCACCTTTTTGCATTGGTAATGGATGAGTTAACGAGACATATTCAAGATGATATTCTTTGGTGTATGCTTTTCGCAGACGATATAGTGTTGATAGATGAAACTCATGAAGGGGTAAATGCGAAGCTTAACCTTTGGAGAAAAGTGTTGGAATCTAAAGGTCTTCGTCTAAGCCGAAAGACATAATATATGGAGTGCAAGTTCAGTGCAAATGGAGGCTAAAATGAGTTAGGGGTGAGGATCGGAGATCAAGAAGTACCAAAGTGCGACCGCTTTCGCTACCTACGATCTATCTTGAAAAAGAACGTAGAATTAGATGGAGACCTCAACCATAGAATACAAGTTGGATGGATGAAGTGAAAGAGTGCATCCGGCGTGTTGTGTGACCGCCGTATGCCACTGAAGCTCAGGGGAAAATTTTATAGGACGACAATAAGGCCGGTGATGATGGCACAAAATGTTGGGTGGTGAAGCATCAGCATCAACACGTACATAAAATGGGTGTAGCGGAGATGAGGATGCTTCGTTGGATGTGTGGGCACACAAGAAAGGATAAGATTAGGAATGAGGATATCCGAGGTAAAGTAAGAGTAGCCGAAATTGAAGGAAAGATGAGAGAAAATCGGTTACGATGGTTTGGACATGCTCAAAGAAGGCCTACTGACGCTCCGGTTCGAAGATGTGACTACGGGACAGAGGTCCAGGGCCGAAGGGGTAGGGGAAAACCTTGGAAAACTTTGGAAGAGACTCTAAGAAAAGACTTAGAGTACTTGGATCTAACAGAGGACATGACACAGAACCGAGCGCAATGGCGTTCTATGGTTCATATAGCTGACCACACTTGGTGGGAAAAGGCTTTGTTGTTGTTTATTGTGACTTTGTCTTGTCACCCTTCAACGCTCACGAGGTTTGTCTCGCATGTTTTTGTTTTTTTTTTTGCTTTAGTGAAGATTTTTTTTCTTGCCGTCCCACTCTTATGTTTATGTTGCCTTGTTTGTTTTGTTGTAGCCATGGTATTTTTCAAGTGCTTTAAGAGCAATACCATAACCATTCTTATGAAGGAAGGCAATTCGCAGGATAGGGGAACAACGTTGAAACTTTGTGCGTTGTTGACTGGTCCTAAGGCCCTTGTTCTTCCTGCAAAAGACAATTTGATGTATATCAAGTCATGGTCTTCTGAAGTATCTTGGGAGGTGACGGATTTGTTGGAAATGTGCCCTAAAACCAATCATATGATGATACTTTACGGACATTTCACATGTTAAACTAATTTAGTTTACATATAAAGGGCAAAGATTATTGTTTGAGCCGTCTCATATAAATGTTATATGCTTAAACGATAAAGTCCAAGGAATATGTGATTGGGAGAATACGATCTAAAGAAGTTAGATTCATGAGACCATTCTTTCGTAGACACATCCTAAATGTTCCTGATCATAGGATTGCCAATTGGGCATTGACAGTCCGTTAAGATCAGTACGTATTGTGTCTTCTCTCAGGGATAGTGACTAGTCTCGAGTCATTGGTGTGTGTGACATCAAGACAAGTACATAGGTGCTCAATAGAGAATGAGTTCACTGAACACGATCAACGAAGAGTTCTCATATTCATGTCATATGAGAACTCATGGTTGGGATAATGCAAATTAGTCCTTTGACCTGAGGCATCACAGCTGTCTTGTGGTTAAGTCCTTAATCTTTGATTATGTCAAAGTCACCCCATCGGGGTGTCCACGGCATCGTTGGGGTTAAGCCACTTAGTCATGGAGGCAAGTGAATGCGCAACAAGGGATCTCTAACCTTTAAACCGTTTGAGGGAGAATACTCTATGATATGATTAAGAATCTTTGGCCAAAGTATGAATGAGATTTTGGAAGGTGTTCCAAATCACATTCAAGGTAATCATATAAGCACACGAATCACATTGGATAGTAGACATGAATAAATAAACTATCAAACCAAACAATGTGGTCAAGAGTATTGTATTAGAGAAAGACCGTATTGCATTTGTAATCCTAAACTGAATAGGTTCTCCACCTCTTCTGATTAGCTTGGGTAACCATGATATGCTGCTAGGTGTCACTCATGGTTTGTGGAAGCCCTAAACGTGTGTAATCACTAAAGGGAGAATTGAAAGTAAGTTTCAATTCACAATCGATGTGAAATGGTTTTAATCACCCACTGCCTCGCTAAAAGGAACCTAATGGATCGTACACCGTGTAAGGTGAAGATTGAAGAAACAATGGAGATGAGTAAGAATAATTAAATGGTTTAATTATTTATGGCAAGGATTAATTAATATGTTAATTAATCAAACGAATAAGTTCGTTAAAGACCTCGGGATAGTTTTGGACCTTAAGGCCCAATGGACTTCCAACGTCAAGCCCATTGACTTAAGTTGTATGACAACTTAATGACTAAATATTCACAAAGGCCCAAACAACCCAAATACACCCTAAGGCCGGCCATATTGTTAAGGGTAGTGAACTTGGACTTATTTACAAGTTTGCCACTCAAATGAATAAAGGTATAAATATGACTTTATAGCCAAAATTCATTAAGGGTTTGTTTTGGAGAAAAGTGGAGAGAACACGTCTCTCCATTTCTCTCTAAAGAGGCCGGCCCCTTGGAGGGTGCATCTAGCAATCCCACTACTCCAAGGTCACTCATTTCTTCTCCAATCTAACCTTGGTGAAGATACTTAGAGGTTCTCAATTTTGGGAACTTGGAGAAACCTTTTCATCCATCCAAATCCATAGATTTAAGATGCAAGGAATGAAGGCCCTCTCTTTGGGTGATTAGCCTTTGCTTATGCAAAGAGGAATCCACAAAGGTATAAATCTCAACTCACTTTGTTTTGAGTTGATTAATGGTTGACCAATCTACTAGGCTTTGAATTTCATGGGTAATGTTTTGTTTTTGAATGCATGAAAGCATGATTCCGCCTTTAATTGTTAATTGCATGCTATATGATGTTATTCAAATGAACATGTTTTCACAAAATCTTCCTTCAAGTGGTATCAGAGCCTAGGTCTAGTAGTTGGTGAATCCTTTTGGGTTTTGTAGTTCATAGTTTGTGATTTAAAAGTTGTAATATGTTACAAGCTTTATTCTTTTTTCTTTGAATGTAAATTTTGCTAGAAAATTTGTCATCTCAAATGTTGTAGATGTAGTTCATAAGAGCATGAATATTAGAGCTAAAATTTGGTGCCATGACTTTGGGGATTTTCGGCCAAATCCAAAGGGTGGATTTTTGGGTTCTTGTTTGACTTGTTAAAATGTTTTTCAAGTGACTTTTGGAACCCCTATGTACCCTAGTTTGGTTATATGTTATTTCCCTTAAGTTAAAATGGTTTTGGGATGTTTTTGGGTGAAAAATGTTCATGGAAATTTTTTGAGTTTTCATGAGTGTTCTTCATTGTTCTTGACATTTTTGCCAAGAACAAAAAGTTTGGTGTTTTGATTCAAAGTTTTAGTTAATTTCATAAAGTCTTTGTTTTGTGTTGGTTGATGTGAATTTTCTATCACCAAAACATTTATTTCAAATGGTGATAGAAATTGTGATGGGTGTGTAAGACTTACACACCTTACACACCTTACACACCACATGCATGGTTTTATGATTCACAACAACCAAATTCCACTTGCAAGACTTTATTGAAAAATTTCCAAATTTTTGTGGACTTATCTCGACTCCCTTTTTCTCTCAAAAAACCGGCCCTCCCTCAAGTGGGAGTACTTTTTGGTCTTTTATGCAATTACATAAAGTTTTGATACTTTTGTGTATTTGCACTTTGGCCCCAAAGTTTACGTTTTTACGTTTAGGCCTAAAAACGCTAAAGGACAAATTGTTTTGATCCTTTAATGAAGTTTTTGCATTATTAAAATTTTGGGTTCTAGTTGTAATTGCATGAAGTAGTGGACTTTTGCGCTTTTACAAAGTGACCCCAAAAGTTTTGAAATATAGCCCAAAGGTTGTGGTTATTGCATATTGGCCCAAATTAGGTTGAGAACAAAATTGTTTTGTCTCTTTAAATGAGAATTGGATTTTCATTTTATTTAGCTCCATTTAAATCAATTTTATGGATACAAAAACCAAATGAAAATGTTGCATTCAATTTAATTAGTTAAAGTGTTAATTAATTAAAGGGTGATTATGAACCTAAGCCTACGATAATTGAGCTATGTGAAAGGCCGTTTCAAATTTGTTTGAACCATGGGAATGTGTAGATTAATTTTGGTTGTAATTTGATTTGATCAAATGTTGTAAAAGGGCATAAGCTCTTCTTTACTTTAAAGTAATTTGTTTTATGCAAATGTTGTAAAGAGCATAAGCTCTCTTTTACTTTGAAGTACTTCTTTCTTGCTTTATATGATATGCATGAAAATGAAGTAGTTGGGTCCAACACCCCTAGGAACAACACGCCTTAATGTGATTAAACGCGTAACTAAAATCAATCACCATCCCTAGTCCGAGATTCAACACTAGGCTCGTGTTGAATCTAAACAAAGGTTCATAGTCATCCTAAGGTCCTAAGGCAACTATATAGTCCATCAAATGAATGCAAACTTTATGTTAGTAGTATCATATACTCTTGCTTTAAAAACCGTTTTATAAGCATAGTGGGAGTATTATATACAACTAAATTCAATCCAATGGACCAATAGTTGTAATAGGACCAAAATTGTTTTAATAAAGATTAAAATGAATATTTATATGTGATGAGACCTAAAACCCTCAACCAAACCATTATTAAGTTGATAAGCGTGAGAGTGCTTGGAACACTCTTTCGTAGGCCTTCCACCGTGGTAGCTCCAATCGTTTATGACTTGTACACCGGCTTCACCCTATCATGGGGAAGTACAAAGTGCATGCTTATACTCAGGAGGAGTCTATATACATACTTGATGAGGTGAGTGTAGGCAACGAGGATGGCCGACATCGTATCATCGTGAGGCTATTCTTGAACCCCTTCACGCACTAAGCATGGTGGGAACGACTTAACTAAGTGCAATTGAGCCAACATCATAGCATTGTGAGGTGACATTCTCTAGAGGCCAAATAAGATGGGTACTTGCAAGAGGTTGTTGCAAATGAGTAAGTGTACTCTCTCATTATTATTAATGCTAGCCAACATCATATCATTGTGAGGTGGGCTTGGTAGTAGTGAGGCTCCCATACCCTACTAAGAATTTCATCCAAAACTCTCGAATTCCAATGAGGGATATGGAATTTGCCAAAAATAGTGGGTGGTGCTATTTGATTTAAAGACCCGAATCAAATGGCTTAAAATCAATCTATTTATATTCGTTATGTATTTGTTTACCAATATATTTGCAAACGCTATCCAACACTTGACAAATAAAA
The DNA here is from genome assembly GCA_035220775.1 of Malus fusca. Classification (NCBI taxonomy): domain Eukaryota; kingdom Viridiplantae; phylum Streptophyta; class Magnoliopsida; order Rosales; family Rosaceae; genus Malus; species Malus fusca. The sequence goes on from CM069059.1 coordinate 7,111,786, forward strand.
ACCGAATGTTTTAGTTTCCGGACTTGGTACCACAATCCCCAAGATTGTCTTAAAAGGATTGCATATGTACCTAAGTAGTCTCATCCTCACAATCTTCCAAATGATAATGTATCATTGGAAGAACATGTTAGAAAAGTCTATCATGAAGAGGACAACACAAACAACCAATGCTTAATCCTTTGTTAAATGAACAAAGGAACTTACAAAGATTAGCATAATGAAAATGACACTTTTAGTGTTATTAATTCTTCACTTACAAATCGTTGTATGAAGAAATAATGAGTTGTTTTGAACAACCCTTAGTCAATGCAAACACTTAGTGCTTGTTTCTTTGTTAAATGAACAAAGAACTTAAGAAGAAAGCACAAAGGCATGGACACTTCATGTGCCATGATTCTTCACTTACAAATTGTTGTACGAAGAAATGAGAGTTGCCTTAACAACTCTTGAAAGTTTGTTATTATGTTTAGAACATAATGGTTGGTTGACAAAAATAGTCCATCAACATGGACTTATGATGATTTTGAATCATTGAGTGTTGAAGTGTTAAAACACTTCTAGAGATGGGAACTAGGCAAGGACTTCACTTTTGTGTCCCTATCCTAATGGTTCACTAAGTTTATTGTAAACTATGTAGTGAAAAATAACCACATGCTCTCCAAAATGTTTGATGTGTATAACACAATTGAAATAAGTTTCAAGAGAGATAGTGGGAGTTTAGGGACCATGACTATTGTAGTAAAAGGAGAAGTCAAATGAAGAAGATAAAATTAACTCCAAGGGAACAAACTTTCTTTATGAAAGGATGGACATTGGAAGGGGTATTTGCAAGAAATGTCTTGCAAGTGTCAAGAACACACCTTTCGAAGGTGTTGTGAATTGTTCTTGAATAGTTCAAAACAGTTGGTTCTTCTACTTGAATGTTTGATTCCGTATTAGTAACTATGTTTTACAATCGTTGTAAAACTGTGGCTAATAAGAAGTAGAAGATTAATGAGAGAAGAGAAAGTACTTCACATTCGGAACGTGAATAAAATATAGATCTCTGCGAAAGCAGATGGTACTTACTTCCTCATATGAACTACCAAAGAAAATGGAAAAACAAAGATTGTCTTTACATTCCAATTTTAAGGAACTTAATTCCGTCACTATAGTAGAGATGGATGAATGTTTTGTTAGACAAAACATTGTTCTTTATTAATGAATGATTGGATTATAGTAATCTAATTGATTGTCTCTATAGTAGAGATGATATGGTAGTGTTAACTGTTTAGAATATAATGATGCTTAAAACCCAAACGGTTGTAAGATAGTGACTAATCCCAACTAAAGTTGTGATACCTCTAAAAACATAAATTACGAGTTAGTCATAGATGGATACTTTGGATCGTTAGATCCGGATCCAATGCCTTCTTGTTAAAATTGTATAGAGGCAAAATGTTTGAAATCTTTATTCTTTTGGAAAGAATAAAGAATCACAAAGTTGTTGAGGTTAATTCACTTAGATGTTAGTGGCACGTGTCCACAACATAATACTACTCATGTTGTATGACATTCACCGAAGATCACCCTCGGTTGGACTATAGTTTATTTTAAATAAACACAAGTCCGAATACTTTGCAAAAGGTTTCAAAGAATTCAAGAAATGTAAGTTGATGAGTAAGACGTCTAAAGTATTTACATCCTTAGATTTGATCCAAGGAAAGGTAACACTTTAGAATAGTTTTCTTGAAAGATATCAAGGAAAGAAGCATCATATGATAATGGATTTCTCCATAAGGAGAAGAACAAACGTGAATAAGATTTGGTTCGTTGGATATTATCAATTACCCATATATAGGATATATACTTCTAAAATAATATGATTGTCAATTAGAAGATCTTCCAAAGTTTTCATGACTCCATAGGATGTAGTTAGAAAGAAAGACAAGTCTTAATTGTATTAACATTTGGGGTTGTGTGCTAATAAGCAATATTTGTTTGATAACAATCTTGTGGGATATCCTTAAATTAACTTTTGGATATCACTTCTATAAACCAACTAACAAATGTTGTTTTGTTGGGTAGTTCATTGTAATCCTACAATATGATTTGCCTAAGATAGAGCAATGAACGAAAGATAGAACTCAAAGAATGGGTTCTTTGAGAGACAAGATGATGATCAACAAATATAACAACCTAGTTCCTATACCACAAGCTCCAAGGTAGTCGAGAAGGATTTATAAACCGTCTCAGTTGAATGGTTTGAACTTTATGACTATGTCGTAGAGTTGCACCTCTTAATTCGAAAGAAATAAGAATGAAAATCCTTATGACTACATTGAGTGTATATACGATATATACTCAAGGAAATGGTAAAGTACCATTTGACACGAAATAATGAAACCTTCATAGCTAATTGGTAGCTTAAGGTGACTACAATCAAAGAGAATGGTTGACTTTGAAGGAACCATTTTTGACGTAGTCTTAGTTTCAATTAATTCGAAGATAGCTAGCTACAACTAAATGTTGATTCAATGTTTGGACATAATATAGGTTTCCGAAACCATTATTAAGATAGTCCTAATAATATATGTCTAAAACTATGAATCACAAAACATGTAAGTTGTAGAGATCCAACCATCATGGATCTTAGCAAGCTAGTGGGAGCCATAAGCGTCTTATGAGAGAAAGATCAAATTGTTTGATTTCTCATATAGATGTAAATGAATCTTTTGTTTACTAGGTTTACAAAAGATTAGTGGGAGTTAATCATATTCCTAAAATTGTATATATATATATATGTATATAAATATATATATGATATATATGAATATATATATGATATATTAATTCTGGAAATGGAATGAATACTTCTTCGTTAAAGTTATGACTTTAAGCATTCTATAACGATAGAATGTGTATGGGAGTTAATCATGTTCCTAAAATTTAATATATATATGATATATTAATTTTGGAAATGAGAAGAATACTTCTTCGTTAAAGTTATGACTTTAAACGTTCTATAACGATAGAATGTATATGGGAGACATAGTCTATATACATGGGATGGAAATCTATAATGATAGATTTTAGGATATAATTGGATTATATCATGCCCTAATAATAGACAAAATGTGCTAGGAAGTTTCTCATATGATGATAAACTTCAATTAGGAGGACAACTCTAGTTAGACTAAGTAGTTGCTCTTCTCAAAGGGAACGTAACCTTTGACTCCCAAAGAAATAAAGCATAAATAGAATCCTTTATGCATACGCAGAAAGGTGATTTACGTATTTCATATTGTATGAAAAACGTTGATATGAGTTGTACCTAGAACGGTACAAGACGATATCAGTGCAAGCCCAGGATCAGAACCATGGCAACTGTCAAGTGAGTCCTTAAGTATTTGAGAAATACTAAAGGATAGATTCCTCAAAGAATGAGGAAGAATTAGAGTAACGTAAAGGAAGCGTAAATGTATTAGATTATGAATCTAATCCATCATTGAATGTTTCTTCATTATGAATGAAAAGATAGACAGATATCTCTTTATTATGACTAAAGAGATATTTGGATGGAAACATTAAAGTAATGACTTTAGTGTGTTCC